>JAQQZR010000002.1:16717773-16759176 GCA_030068235.1 Notoglanidium macrostoma
TATTATAACCTATATTACATGTTATATATTACATTTTCTATATACATTACATTTTTAAGAATTTCACAAGAAATTGTGTGGTAGCAACCATGGTAAAACAATTAATGGATGATAAGAAATGTTTGTCAGGTGCTCCTCTCTAAGAATGATTATAAACAAAATCCGAAGCTTTTTGAGCATAAAAAGAAAAACAAGGAACCTACTGGGTGCTCAAGCACTATGGGATCCCCTCCTCTGCCACAGCACTCTTCCGTTTTCTGAAAAAAAAAATGTAAAGGGAACATGTACATAATATTAGATACATCAGAGACTACAAAGGTTATGCATAAATGAAAAGTTCTATCCCTGCTTTCCAGTGCTGAAAATACGGCACCTTTATATATTTAACAAAACAATTCAAATTAGTAATGCACATAAAAATCTGGAAATACAGTAGTGCTTTAGGCTACTGAAACAGGCAAACTTTTTTCTTTTCCTTCAAAACAGAGCCCCACCCTTTGTTCTCCACTTTCTCTGCTTTGCCCTCAGAGGGCGACAGTGACTGAAACAGATCCTGCATAAACGTAATACAGACAGCATTCCTTTACACAACCCTGAGCCTTTATCTGAGCCATCCACACCCAAACGTCCCATTCCAATGTTTTTATGAAACAACTGTTGTGCTGTATTTTGTGGGGGTTTTTTGTTTGTTTTGTTTTTTTCCCCTATTAATTTAATTCCCACACATTGTAAAATTATTAGTTAATTATTAAGCAAGTTACCTGCACATTTAAATGATTAGAAATTAAATATGCCCTAGAAATAAATATATTCACCTAATGAATTGTACGAGATCTAGCCATTTTGTCAAGCCCATTAGAAACCTACAGATCAATAATGGAGTATAAATCTTTCAGCTATACTCTATTCCAGCACTACATATAGTGATCCATACTAAATTATAAACATACTATATTATACACATACAAACCATTACCCAACAAGCTATGCCTTGCTTAAACTAAACAATACAGCCTATCCTTTTGGTTTTCATCAAGGCTATAGCAGGTGAAAGCTCGATGTTGTGTTCTGCCTCTGTCAATGTTTCAAAACCAATACCAATGTAAACAACCAGTCAAAGCAAACATTACTAGTAGTAAAGTTTCTACCATCTAAACTATACCACATTGCTGCTATGACTTTTCACCACGTACTAAACATAAGTAGTTGCTGAGGTGTAGATGAAGATGAACTGATAAAGTTAAAGTTAAGAGTTAAAGTTATTAGTTATTAAAACTTAACATCTCAACATATATGAGCCACCACGAGTTGAGGAATAACAAAGAAATGTCTATTTTATGGTCGCTATTGCATGTCAGAAAAATGTACGGAAAGTATTGGTTCTTTAAACGTGACATTTAGTGTGTTAAGACACTTATAACAGTAATGTAACGTGGAAAATATATTATAGTAGTTATTTCTACCACTAAATACTAAGCCAATTTAGCTTTAAAATTGGCTCTAGTGCAAAAATCAGCCATGTTTTATATATATAGAAGTGTGCACTATATGTACTGTGGTAATATTAAATGTACACCATTAAAAAAAAAAAGAAAAAAAAAGAAGATGTTTAAAAATTATTTCTCAGGTGCATCAAGATAACATTAGATGGTTACCTAACCGTGAATACATTTCTCATGTCTCACATTTTCTAAGCCATTATATTACTGCCCTTGATTTAATGTAAGCACAGATTTTTACAGTTGACCCATAACACTGTGTCAAAGGTAATGAGACAGGAAGAAAGTGTTTCTAAAACAAGCTAAGATAATAACTGGGAAAGGTTCTTAGGACACCTTCATGATTTTTTTCTGTTCCTTTTTGTGAACAGTTCCTTTTTTCAAGACACGCACCCGGGGCAACAGAAAAGAGACAAAAACATCCCACCTCATTTAATGACAATGAAAACAAATGCTGCAGTCAGCACAGACATGTATTAGCCAGTGGAGACCTGCCCATGACTGCACTGCAGAACAGCTGTAATTATGTCTCTCCACCGTGGTTTACTTTTACCTCCAAATGACCATTCCGAATGCAGAGAAAATAGCAATTTGGATGACTGTAAATACGCTACATCTTAAAGACCTATTCTAGAATTTAAACATACAATAAACAGGAATTCCAGTTTGGTTTACAATAATTACATACAATTTACTTATTTTCAATTACAATATTTATTACTATTGTACTAACCTAAATAATTATCCTAATAATAATTATTAACTAAATAAATAATAATAATAATAAATAATAATATTCCTGATAAAATCTGTAAAATAACTGAAAAATGTTATGCAATGCGGACTATTTCATTAGTTATAACAAGTTTTATACCTTATCTAGATACAGAAAATGGAATGGGTGACTTTTACAATGTTGGCAACTATCAGCAGATCAGAACTGTGGACAACAACAAAGAGGAATGTGGTTGTCGCTCATGTCTCAATTGTGCAAACTTCAATATCATCCATGATTATGAAACCATAGTCAGGACTCTCACTGTTCCACTGTTTCATTATAACACTAGTTATTCAGAGCCGCAACTGAAATAGATGTGGATGTGCGGTGATAAAGGCCAGGCTGGATGAGCTTGTCATTGTGTTTGCATAGAATAACATGAGGCAGAGCAGCTGTGTACACTCATACAAGAGACTTCTACTTATTTATATTAATTTTGCTGCTAATGTGCTAAAGCTGGAGCCAAATTACAACAATGGTGCAAAAAAAAGTGCAAGAACTTACATAGAAATAATTAGGGTAATACAAGATTAAATATAAACAAACTGTGTACTTTACATGCAGCATAAGACTTTACAACAAAAAAGGCCTTGTGACAGGTAAGTGATCTACGATGGGTCCTACACATCATGTCATGCATCTAAAAGTGTAGGACACACCCGATGTTTGAAAAAAAAAAAAAAATTCACAACCATGAGCACACCATCTATTCAGTGTTCAGTGCAAAGAGAATTGAGGGCCCCACCCTGGCCTCCAGTCCCACACATTCCTCGATGTAGCCGTCAGGCCAGCTGGAAGAGCGCCCAGCCTCTCCTACAGTGATTAACTCCAAAGCAACGTCCTACACTCTGCCTGATCACTCTGTTCACGCAGTAAAAATTTATCATCAAAACAGGATATTCTTATTCTGGTTAATAGAACTTTGGTATTGATAACCATTAAAAGATATGCAACCTCAGGTTACAAATATACTGGGACTACAACGTTTTGCTATGACCGAAAAACCATCTGTATTTCAATGACATATTCCATGCTGAGTCACTTATGGAAAATTAAGAATAATTACTACTTCAATTGCTCTGCCAGACCAACTAAACTGAAAATCCACATCAACAACATCCTCGGCAAAGAGCTTCTGAAGACAAAGAATAGAAAAAGATAATGAATACAAGCACAGAGTGCACTAAAGCAATCATCAACTCATACAAACTCATAAAAATTGTTCGGATGAAACAAAGTAAGATTTTATTGAGGGAGTAACATATACAGGTCTAAAAAAACAATGTACAATATTCAGAAGACGTGAAAGTATAACACCCTGCAAATGGAGGTTGTTACTGACAGGACATTTAGACAAATGGGAGGCATGGGCAGCGGGCCTAGTAGCTGGTTTGAACAGTTAGTGTTACCTATAATTAGTGTCAAACACTAATTTACTGAAGACTTTGATCCTAGCTAGATCCTATATGAAAAAGCAACATATTAAAATGAGTTTCTGCAGTGAACAGTATATTTGATTTATATATGTAATTAATTTATAATAATGAGAAAATTGAATTCAAATTCAAAGTGAAATGCATCATTCATAAGTAATAAACATGTATTTCAAATACTGACAACTAATTCTCATTACTGTTAGCATTTTAGGGACTTAAATGTGCACTACTGATAAGTCTGTCACAAGCCATATGTGTAGAATTTATGTGTGTGTCTCAGGATCACACCACGACTGTCATACAGCAAGGTACTTTAGCACCATTTTGTTATGCTACACTGGGTGTGAAAAACAGAATAGGAAATACTTGTACAATCATGCCTAGTGTCATCCACTATGCTATTATGGACTACTTAATTCTGTATATACCTGAGGCTTTGTGAATGGAATGTTCATTAATCTTAAAGAAACTGCCTATGAAATACAGTAAACAAGTCCCTGTCATTTATCTCTTTAATAAAAGATTTCAGAGCTTCGTTAACCTAAGGCAAATACAGCACAGACCTGCAAAACATGTCTGCTGACTTCTGCCCCCAACATAAACTGTATTTGCAGTTTCAAACTCTTTCTGACAATTCCTGTAATCCAGTAATCAAGATTGGATTATGTGGCACCACAAAAATGATTTGTAAGGAGAGGGTATTGAACATGCGTCCACTGGAATCCTTTGACATTGAACACATTGTAGGTTAAAATGTTCATCTTGTAGCAACAGTTCTGTCAATAAATCAGGCAGGCATGATGATGCAAGTTGAAGAGGAGCAAATGTGGATTATTTACAACATTCACATGTTGGCTAACCATGAAAGCCTAAATGCTACTCTAATCTTTTGTTCATGTTTATTCTTGTATGGATTACTCCCACGATTTTATACTGCTCATAATGATACCACACCCCTTACTACCCAACAGCTAATATAGTATTTTTTCATGCTGTAAGATCTAAAGTGTTGCATAAGCGGACTATATTCACACTTTATTTAAAACTTTTTTTCTTTCCTTGTCCATGAGCATTACACTTAGGTAAGCCATTCACTATTAGTTCCTAATTCTGATTACCAAAAACATAAGGGGGGGAAAAAACACTAAATATACTTAAAACTGATCCACAAATATGATATTCCATCATACATGTACCAGACTACTACTTGCAACAGAATCAGGCCACATGGAAAATTATATGATTCTGAGTCACCAACATGTTGGCTTTGCTTGGTCTTTGGTCAACGGTTCCTAACATTCAGAGTCAGTATTTCCCAACCATGGCGTAGTTTGGACAAGCTGAAACACAGCGAAATAACGCAACAATGGCAGAAGTCTCAAATGCTTGGAGGCATCAAAATACTGCTGATGATCATACATTTATACATGCCAACTAAAAAAAGCTCAAATTGCTTAACTGTGATGGACATTTAAAATAGACAAGTTTCTAGATGATTGCATGTCTGAATGCAATCATTAATCATGGGACTACTTGATCATTAAATAAACCATTAAACAATAATGAGGTAGGTCCTCATTTGCTGTTCACCAAATGATAAAGATGGCAAACCCTCTACAAGCCTATAAGGAAATGACAGAGGAAGTGTGCACAAGTCCAAACTCTTTCCGTTTCACAGTGGTACAGCAAACTCCACAAATGCACCCATCCTTTCTAAACTATCAGCAGAAGAAAATGGTTACTCTATCTAAGACCAGATCCATTAAGCAAGGATGCTTCACCCACAACTCAGAGTCTAAATTGAGACTGCAGCATTATGGTCCAGTTTAAATCATTAAGAATTTCACCTGATCAATCTTATAGTCATGAGACACATACGCAAATGACAACCTAATAACCAGATAATAACGGCTGACCATTGAATCTTGACAGATCCTTAAATGTCGTACAACCTCATACAAAGTTACCTATAACAAACTCTTGCAAAAGCATCCTTTAAAATGGAAATATTTGATTTATCTTGGACAGATTGTTAACAGGTCAGCAGGCATTGAAACATAGGGATAGGATTGACTGCAAAAGAGAACAAGAAGGGTGTGGCAGTGAAGGGGGATGGGATCGAAATACACAGTTCTTCAGATGATTCAAGGTTTTACTAAAAAGAATACAAAACAAAACCAAAATTGATTCTACATTCCAGACTGACTTTGGACTTTTTCCCAAAATGAAAATTTTGCAACTTTTCGACTCATTAATGGACACGTTTCTTAGTTAATGACTTGCATTTAGGCCAGTCCGTATAAAGTAAAGCTTCAAGTAATACAAGAGCACTATGTGAATAAAATGTCTCATTTTTGTTTCTTCTAGCAAGCTGTGCTTTTTCCCCCTATGTGCTTCAGACCTGGTTTCAATTACTAAGTCTTTCCAAACCACTACATTCCATCACCCAGCCACCCTCTTCCAGCCGCCCCTCCTCTCTCTCACTCCCCACACCCTGGCCACAATCCTGAGGCAAGAAGAATCAACGCATAAAATGGAGAGAAGTATCAAAACTCCACCCATATCGGTACTTTTAAACTTCACTGATTACATTTGCTTTAATAAAATCTCTCACGTGCCTCACTATACCATGATCAAGACACACGGGTTAAGAACAAACATACTTTTTCCACACTTTTAAAGCCAGTCAGCATGACAGAAAAATGTCCACACACAAAAAAAGGAAAACCTGGGCTGTAACCACATTGGTAAACTGTGTTAGTGACCATATAATACAAACACATAGCAGGAATAAAAACAACGCTTATGTTTAAGGAAGATTTTCGATTAAACAAGAAGTATTACATAATATAACGGGAGCTGTAAAGTTAAAAAAAAAAAAAACGTTTTCTGGCCCCCTGTAAGAGCGTGCGCAGTTGACTCGCGCGAGCCACACCGACTTCATCCACGTTGCACCGCCAGGCTTAATGGGACAGCTGGAAGTTTGGTTTGGGGTTTTTTTCGACTACATAGGTGTGGGGACAGTGTTTGCATGACATGCAAAGTATTTAAAAAATTTCCCTTACAATTAGTTGGCAAAGCACGTTTGGCTAGGGATTGCGTTACGCATTTCATCTCTTAGAAACTATAAGCCTCTTCTTGGGCTCGTTCTGCCTTTCCAACAGGATTTTATCACCACTCGTACAGGTTACATTGTACTCAAAAGAAAAAAAAAAACATTTCAGTCTCTCAGTTCTCGGAAAAAGATGCGTAACAGGCATGTCGGTTGTGCAAACACATACACACCCACTGTTCCTCGTGTTCACAGCTGCACCTCCCGAGGGCTTCCTCCTATATCAGCGCTTTTGAATAACAATCTATTCATGGCGCACTATAACCATTCCTATAACTCCTTAACTGCGCTACATTATCCATACTGAACGTGTATATTTTATTACAAACTGCATGTTTGCTTGCAAAGTAGTTAGAATTCCATGGAAAAGTAAACAGATGTTTTTTTTTCCTACCTGGGAGCAGTTCACTGCTTCCAAAAAGGTTTAACACCTTGGCATGAGCATCCTGCGTCGCACATGCCTTTCAGCCACAGCCGCGAAAAGTTTTCTGTCCCAACCGTCCAATTCTGTCTGAGTTGTGTTTTTAGATAACTTTCTTTGCCTGTAAATAGTTTTTTCTTCTTCTCCTCTCCCTCCCCCTCAACTTTTTTCCCTCTCTCTCTCTGCTGTGCTGTCGTAACTTCGGGCTGTGGAGAATGGCTGAGTACAGGGCACGGCAAAGAGCTTGACTGGGAAGGAGGGAAGAAGGGTGGAGGGTGGGAACTAAAGCAGGGAGTGGTCGGCTTTAGCCCACCCACTACTTCCCTCAGAGCCGTGTAGTCGCCACGCATTCAGAATTGCAATATTGATCCAAATCACTGAGCTTAGTTTAGGGCCTAAACTTAAAGAGAATGTAGTTTAACCAAAATGTGTTTAACAATCCATATCTAAATTATTTATATAAAGTATACAGTAGACTACATGATGAAAACGATAGGGTAAGAGCTGCACTGTGTTTAGTCTGCAGCTAGGCACCTTAATTAAATATTTCACTTTTACTACCAGCTTTTATTCACCCCTTTGTACCATCTTAAGTTAAACGATAACTATCAGTAACCTGAACAACCGACCAATGGCTTCTGCTGCCCACTAAAGTGGTTGCGGGTTTGTTTATATCACCGTTTTTGTTTCCTCTCAGGTTGTAAAAAGCACTCACAACTGGATATGAGACAACAGCGCTGGCTGCTCAGGATAGGCCAAACTCTATTCTCTATCAATAGCTCAACAGTGAAACTTTTAGGGTTGCACAATCCATTATATCACAAGGTCTCAATAGCATAATGAGAATAATGTGGGGCAAACGATTACACACAGACACTTCAAGACAGGCAGTAGACACATGATTTTTTTCTTAAGTGTTTCAGAAGTTCGTAATGCCATACTTGGTTAATGTCTTGCTCCCTCCAAGTACTAAACAAAAAGATGTAACTCCTTCGTTCAAACAAAAAAAGCACTAAGCTTAGTTCTGTCATCTGTCCTTTTGTTTAATTTGTGATTTGGACAAAATATGCCAAGTTTATCTACACTTAGGTCCTCCTCTAATATATCAGTCCAAATGGAGATCAAGTCTTTGTGGTTGCTCTGAGCAATTACCTGGCCTGACTATCACTAATATGTGTCACTGTTCTAGATAGAAATAAGGCCCATCCTCATTTACAATTCTTTTCCATATGTTTCTTTTCTCTATATTTTTCTTATGGCGATTGGTGGCCAAAAATCCAAAAATAATATGTTAAGAAATTTATTAACAATAAATCTTAAGTGGATGCCAGAAATGAACCCTTATATTGATGTTTTATCTTTAAAAACAGGGGGACTAGCCCATTAATAATAGACAACCCTGCTTTCATTCCTTTCTGTTGATTTCTCAATAGCCTTTCACTATCACTTCTAAATAGACAAGGAGATTGATACATACTGTTTTTGGTGCCTCTACAATTAAATTATAATAAAAATTAATTGCTAATCAGTGTGGACACAACCATCAAGGCATAGACTCCACAAGACCGCTGAAGGTGTGCTGTGGTATCTGACAACAAGATGTTAAAGTCCTGTTAGTTGTGAGGTCAGGCCTCCATGGATCAGACTTGCTTGTCTAGTACATCTCACTGATGTATGGTTGGACTGAGATCTAGGGAATTTGGAGACCAAGTCAACACTTTGGCCTTTGAACTTTTCATGTTCCTCAAACCAACATTTTTGGCAGCGTGACAGGGCGCATTACGCTGCTGAAAGAGGCCACTGCCATTAAGGAATACTGTTGCCATGAATGCCAGGACCCAAAGTTTCCCAACGGAGCATTGCCAGAGCATCACATTCGGCTTGCTTTCTTCCCAAAGTTCATCCTTGTACCATCTTCCCCACATAAGCAACTCGCATGCACCCGGCCATGCACATGATGTAAAAGAAAATGTAGTTCATCAGGCCAACCACCTTCTTCCATTGATCCATAGTCCAATTCTGATGCTCTTGTGCCCATTATGGGTCCTTTCGGCAGTGGACAAGGGTGAGCATGGGCTAGTCTGTTGCTACACAGGCCCATACACAGGAAGCTGAAATGCACTGTGTGTTCCGACACTTTTCTATTATAGCCAACATCATCATCAGAATCAACCAACAGCAGGCCATAATCCTGTCTCCAGTTCACCAGTTGTATTTCCTCAAAGCATTTTGGTAGGTACTAACTACTGCACACTGGGAACACACCACATTTTCACTATGACCAAGTCATCTAGCCCTCAAAATTTGGCCCATGTCAAAGTCACTTAGATCCTTGCCCATTTTTCCTATCCTGTATATATATAAACATATATATATATATATATATATATAGGGTTTATATATATAAACCCTAGCATCATCAAGCCACTGTTGGGCTCTTGAGCAACTTTGAGCAGCTATAATTCTCTATAATCCAGGAGTGCTGCATCATGGCTGACCCTGTACTCGGGCCCCAACTTCCTATCAAACTGTAATATCTTAAGAAAATTATTTCAGTGTAATGTATGTGACAAATAAAGCCATTCCCCAATTTCCCCTTGGGTATCAATAAAGCAGGGCTATCTATTCTTAATATTTAATAATGAGCAATATAGTTATGTGTAATAGTTATTAATTCATATTACAATAATTACATTATAGATGTCTCTCTATGTACTTTAAATTCTTATGTTGTTTTCTGTTTTTTTATTAAACATGTACATGGAACTATTTAATGTAAAACCTTACCCTGCAAGTGTTTCCTGAGATTAAAACTAGAAAATGATGGCAATTTAAATTAGGCAGCAGTGGCTCTGTGATCAAGTTTCTGAGAAGAGAAGCCTACAACTTGTGCTCTAGAGTACAGGTTATTTATATCACTTTCAAAAAGGAACTTGCATCTTCTTAACACATTTGTTGTTGCATATGCAACCCTCAAAAGGTGTACCTTTGTCACGTAAATGTTCTTTACATAGATGGCTTACAATCCTCCCCTATAAGCAAACATTCAGAGTGTTATTCAGCTAAGGTAGCTAATTACTAGGTGCAAATTTGGGACATCTTTACATGAAGAAATTAACAGTTTACACCCAAGTCTACTATACAGATTTAGTCCATGGCCACTAAAACTGATACATTAGTTTAGATTTGTTGTGGAGTATCTATATGAGACAGAGAGTAAACAAAATGGCAGAATTTCTTTTTAAAAATTCAAGGAGCTTCATGTGTCATTATGTCTTAAAGCTGTTGTATTATTTTTAAACACAAGCAATGTTTTCACTGATTATCACAAGCAATTGAAAGAAATACATTGAAAACTGTTGCACTCAAAGTGAAATTAAAACCTAACCTAAATAATAATAATAATAATTACATTAATTATAATGAGATTTTTTGCTGTTTAAATTTCAAAACCTTACTGCTGCCTAAAATAGTCTCTTACCGAGGCCTCGAGCTGCTTTGTCAAAACCCCGACAGATTGTTCCATTGTTCTAACCTTCCTTAGAAACCAGCTATGGTTTTCTGTCCGCTAAATGTTTTATATACAAGATGTTTTATGCAGAATTTTTGCAGCTGAACATCAATGTGCAGATCTCATTAAACTAGTACAAAAACATAATGCAGAAATGACTCAGTGCCCACTACAAAAGTTACAATGTACATTTAACCCAACTCCAGTATATTCATTTCTCTAGCATGTCTTCTTGTAACAATGAAGACAAATCATTTAAACAGTCTTGGGAAATATTTTAGCTGCTTCATACTATATTACTTGTACAACAGTGAGGAAACTTCATACTAGTCATTAATTGGCCAGATACTGACTCAGACCATTGTACTAGACATATACAGACATACAGTAATTTCCTTGTAAACAGGTTATGCCTGTATGTGTGTGTGTGTGTGTGAGAGAGTGAGTGAGAGAGAGAGAGAGAGAGAGAGATGAAGGGGAGGGGGAATAAAGGCACTCCTTCAACAAATCCATGCCACACCCATATTCAGTACAGAGAAATAGCAAACAGTCGATGAATTCAGTAAACACTGAAGGAGTCATTATACAGCCTGTCATTGCAGAGAACAGCAGGGTGTGGCAGGCCACTATAGGTGAAGAAAAACAAAATGAAGAAAAGCCCCTGGCAGATTTCTTATCATACATAAAAACCTTTTATTCCACAGACTGGGGAGAAAAAGCTTATATTCTGCATGTAAGACACATGAGAAGCAGATGCTTTTGCAACAGTTGGCATTGTACGAATATTTCTATGTTAGTTTCTCGAGAGTTCTGTCTCTTGAGAATACCATCATGTGGATTACAAACTGGCAAAAATGCCAAAAAAACAAAACATTACGTTTTTTCCAAAGATGGGGTGGAGCAGAATCACTCAGGCCGTTGCAAATGGAAGAATGAGTACGCTGGTCTGATGGCAAGGCAGAGAGATTAGTAACTCCAAGTGATCCATACATTTAGTTCATGCAAACTGTGTATGCACATAATGTTGGGCATTAAAAACTTCATATCTCAAGTATCTCAATACTGATATGTGGGAAAGGGTGTGTTTCCTGGTGAGCAGAGCATAGGTGTGTCTGCTTGTGTGCACCACAGCAAACTGTTGGTCTGTCAGGATGAGTCATCCTGCATGACTACAATACATGCTGTGCCACTAGTACAGAGAGTGAAGCAAAGGAAAAGAACAAGGTGGGGCAGAGCAGGCTGAATTTTTAGGGTGGGTCCTAGGATCAACTTCACAGGATAAGAGGACTTTAAAAGTTTTTTTTTCCATAGGGTAAATAAAACAGGGGAGAATAAAGCAGAATTAATATAGAAAGTTTAGATTCAAATCCTGTTCTGTAAGTTGAATGGCAGTTGGAATTGTATTGCCACTCATTCAGCCAAGAGCTGCTGAAAAGGCTGCACTAGTCATAAGGACACTTAAAAACTGCGCAAAAAATCTCTGTCGATGCCAACAAAGCCAGCAGTGTATTTGCACAGGAGGAGCATGTGCTGCTGTTTCATATCATTTGATAGATCATAGGATCCTGTCTGTCCTACACCACAGAGAGGCTTACAGTGCTTCCAAAACATAACCATAAGTTCTGCAAGGAGAGATATACATTTTGACACTTTTCTGATTTATTACATGGTCTCAGTCTCATTAGAAGTATTAAAATTTGATCTTTTCCATCTTGAGTAGATTTTTATAAGCATATCTTGCCAACTAAAGTTTGGATCATGTCATGTCATGTGGCAATTAAGTTGATTTTTAAGACATTTTGTAGTGATGTAAATTTTGGGCCATATTGTGGCCTATTATCGTGGGCACATGTGAATTTCATTAGCTGGTTGTTTTTCCTGAGAACAACAGGAGAACTGTGGAATCAGGCCATCACACGCCTCTTGAATTGGACAAAGGAAGCAGAACATCAAATCACTGTTTGTACCAAAGAGCACTTTTCAGTTTTGCAAGAAACTTAATTGAGAATTGAGTTCTGGTTTTACACCTTTTTTAAGGTTGCACCAACTTTATCTAAGCACATTCCAGTTTAACTGCTTCAAAGACGAATACTTGCTACGCCACGGGTATGTACCTTTCTTTTCACTTACTCATGGAGGCAGAGTAGAGGAATGTATACATACGGATATGGTTTCCTTTACCACATACCCATTGTGAAAAAGAGCAACCTATTCTCCTGTTACTTTCTCCCATATTTCACTTGTTTATCATATGCACACCAAGATAAGCTTTACATAATATGTATACATTTAAATTGAAGTGGGATACCAAACCTCTGGCCAGGCTCTCCCTAACAGAAGCATATATTAACTTTGGCCGTTGTTATGGCCATTGTGTTTTGTAAGCATATTACCCCAGGGTTCCTCTCATCGAGGTCTTATGATTCAGTGTAGATTTTCCAAACGTCCACTAAGAAAAGAGGAAAGAGAGAAGAGTGTAGAATGTCAGATGGATTGAATTGTGGTTTCCCCTGCAGATTATGACTCACCAACACGAGGGAGGGACGGGCCAAAAATGGACTATTCTGGGATGGCAGCTATGGCAACATAATAAGCAAAGGGGCAGATTTTTGACTGGATGTTTCCATAGCAATGGCCCTTGTGTGTGTATATATATATAAATGTGAGATGCCAAAACACTAGTTGAGAAGTAGTAAAAATTGGAAACTGTGCAGCCAAATGCATTGTGATGGTTAAGGGATGATTTTAGCAATGAAATATCATATGCAATATCTTTTAATATTAAAACTTTTCTTACAACTTTTTCAGTAAAACCAGTATGTGTAACACTAGCTTCACTGTTGATGACATTGTGGATAACTTATACTTGTCTTAGAATAACAGCTTCTGAAATAAACATTGTCTTTTATATCTTGATTTGAAAGGAAGTAATTTATCTCACTCCACAAAGAACTTTCACATCTCTAATTTTGTCTAACTGGCACAGAACAATGCAGCACTTTTCAACATGAGTTAGTTCAAAGGTCCATAAGTATTTGGACAGAGACACAATTTTCATATTTTTGCATTTGTACACCACCACAATGGATTTCAAATAAAGCCATCAAGAGGTCACTGAAGTGTAGAATTGCAGCTTTAATTCATGGGGCATAACAAAAATATTGCATTAACCAGTGAGGAATTACAGCCTTTTAATAGTCCTTCCATTTTCACAGGCTCAAAAGTAATTTGATAAACTACCATAATTATAAATATAAGCACCACTTTTAATATTTGGAGGCAAATCCTTTGCAGTCAATGACCGTCAGAAGTCTGAAAGCAATGATCATCCTCAAATGCTGAGTTTCCTCCGTTAAGATACTTTGCCAGGCCTTTACTAAAGCTGCCTTATCTTGCTGCTTGTTTGTGGGTCTTTCTGCCTTCAGGTTTGCTTTTAATAGGTAAAAAACATGCTCAATTAGGTTGGCTGACTAGGCCATTTAAGAACATCCCATGTCTTTGCCTTAAGAAGCTCTTAGGCTGTTTTTGTGGTGTGTTTGGGGTTTTTATCCATCTATACTGTGGACTACCTTCCAACGTTTTGCAGCATTTGAGTGAATCTGAGCAGAAAATATAGTTCTATATACTTCAGAATCATCGTACTACTTCTATCAGGAGTCACATCATCAATAAAAACCAGTGACTCAGTTCCATTGGAAGATGAACATGACCATGCCCACCATGTTTGACAGATGATGTGGTATGCTTTGGATCATGAGCCCTTCCTTTCTTCTCTATTCTCTTCTCTTCCCTTCATTCTGGTATGAGATAATCGTGGCTTCATCTGTCCAAATAATTTTGTTTCAGAACTGGGCAGGCTTTCTATAAAGTCTAATCTGGCCTTTCTCTCCTTGTATGTTACCTGTTTTTTTTTACCTTGAGATAAACCCTCTATATTTACATTTTTGAAGATGTCTTGATTGTAGACTTTGTCAATGATACTCCTACCTCCTCGAGAATGTTCTTGCCTTGGCTAGATGTTGTGAAAGGTTTTTTCTAAACCAAGGAAAGAATTCTACAATCATCCACTTTAGTTGTCTTCCATGGTCTTTCAGGCCTTTTCGTGTTTCTGAGCTCACCATTGCATTCCTTCTTTTTAAGAATCAACCAAATTGTTGATTTGGCAACTCCTACAGTTTTTTCAGTCTAATGCTGACCTTCTTCAGTTGTATCAACACCTCTTAGGACTGCATATAGAGTGTTCTCCATTTCCAAATGCAGATTTAACACTTACTGGATAATCTCCAGACCTTTTACCTCCTTAATTTGTTATAAAATAACTGTCCATGAAACTGCTTTTCAGTCAATTGTCCCATTATGTTTGAGCCTGTAAAAATGGAGGGACTGTAAAAAATGGCTGTAATTTCTCAATGGTTAATGCAATATTTTTGTTAAACAGCTTCAATTAAAGCTGAAATTCTACACTTCGGTGGCATCTTAATGGCTTTCTTTGAAATCCACTGTGGTGTACAGGCTCAAAAAAAGGAAAAGTGCATCACTGTCCAAATACTTATGGACCAAACTATATATCAGCATATTGCTTAGCAGCTACTCCACCTTGAATTCCTAAAAATATCTACTGATCTACATTTTACTGTTTACATTTTAAAATTTGCTCAGAAAGCCATGAAAATACAATAGGAAGTTACAACAAAGATAAATTAAAATGATACAGTGCAAGCAATCCATTTTCATAGCAATTGGTAACATTCATTAAAATAAAAAGAAATAACATTAATATTACAACACAAAGTTTTCGAACTTTTGAAGTATTTATGCAGCCTCTCTAAAGATGTGCAAATAAACACAATAAGGAAAAGAAAAGAGGTCCTCTAGGTTTCTTTGGATGGTTAATGTTTTGAACATTTTAAAGCTATACTACTTGGAACATAGAGGGACAACCAAAGAACCATTAAAAATCCTTGTTTAACCCTTTCCTTAAGAGTGTAGAGCTGTGGTAAATTCCTCCAAGCTTAAAGGACTTGGCTGCTTTTTCCCTATCCATGGTACCCCACATACTGGCTAAACATTCTAAGTGTCCATCATTCTTTCACTCTAAATAGATTTTATTTGTGTTGGTTATGTGTTTGTGGTTGACATAGTTGTGATGAAAGCAATGTTTTAACAGTCAGATGCTTCCCTAGAGGTGCAACACAATTAAATCAAATCTTATATTTCCATCCCTCAGTATTCATCATTGTTTTGATGAGATCACCTGGTCAAATCTACCAATAATGTAGGACTTGCATAACTGGTTGAACCTCCATTGTTTGAACTGCACCCACAAACTGTATTTTACAAAAACTATCACAAAAGGACACAGGATGCTTCTCACCAGATTCTTCTGACATACTGATACTTTTCTTAACAACAACAAAGAAAAAACTCAAATGTGGACTCATTGAACATTTAGACTAATACAGTAGTTTCTTACCTGCAACACATCTTACAAAACTATGTCTTTTATGCCTTCTTCCCACCATCAAAGCAGACGTATTTCTTACATTTAAGACGCAAAACATTTTATGCAACATTATGTACCCACAATGGAGCCAGCTTTTTTAAATTTCTTCATCATGATTTTTCAGATCACATTGCAAAAGTATAGTTTGGTGGACTGTTTATCACTGACAATAACTTCTTTTATACAAAAATAATGAAGATCTTTCCTGAAATGGCTTAGTCATTTTAAACCTCTCCTCATGATGTCCTGTATTTATAATTACCATCCAATTAACCAGTGTTCCAGTACTAGCACACCTGGTGTGCTTCATCAATGAATAGTGACACTGATAAGATGGTGGTGGAATTTAACAAATGCATGGAACAGCAGAGTTGCTCCAGGTAGAGGGCCAGAAAGCAAACATGTTAAGTATAATTAACTTCATGGAAAATGCACCGATATTTTGAACACTGTTACTATCAGTGTCATGTTGTAATTAATCTACTATCAGAATTATTGTCTTTTTATATAAGATATTCTAGAGCTTCTGCAACTTTAAGGAGTCAATAAACGACTGCCAGTTATATCTATAGTGTTTTCCTTGTTCATTTCTGTTTAAAAAATGAGCCAAGGGCCTACTATGAGAGCATTCCATTCCAGACATAGTTTTCATTTTGACAGTTTCAGTATGCTGTGAAGAGAATTCACCTAAAGTCTTGCACAGGTTCACCCGGGAATAATAATCTATCATCTGATGAGGCATGTTTAGTGAAGGACAAAGAACTTCCTAAAAATTATTTCAAGATGCTTCTGTAAACATCAAGTGGGCTTTGTCATTTCTTCATATAACTTGTGTACAGTAGAATTACATGTCATTTCTTCAGGATCATGGTGTAACACATGATATAGCAACATGAAACACAGGACTGTATAAAGTGCAAATACACAAAATTGTGAGATCAGTGCAGGTCCTTTCGGAGAACTAATGGTAAAGAGCTAGAATTTGATATTTATGAAAATGTCTCTGAGCACTACCATATGCTTTAAAGCATACAGAGTGGTAACAATCATCATTGGAGTTTCAAGCTCACATAATTTAAGTATGTAATGCTTAACTGTTGCAAGCAGTAAGCAACAACTTATGAACCTGGAAACGTTGTTATTTACATTTAATTCTGTTAAGTGTTTCAATATGTAAAACAAATATCCATTTCAAAACACCACCATTAAACATGTGAGGTCCTTAAATGTTCATTTCAATATAAAGAAAGTATACTGACACAATTCAGAAAAAAAAACCTGAATTTCTGAAAGTTGTGGTAAGTGCTGACTGGCACAGAGTGATTCATCCATAAAACTGAAAAAGGAAGCTATTTAATATACAGCAGTTTCAAATTCCTTTTATTCTATCACGGAACGAACAATTCCACAATTGGGGTGCCATGTGGGTAAAATTAAATTTAAACATAGCAGGTTTTAGATAAATAATTCAACAATTAATAAAACAAATAAAACAATCAGCTCACTTTACACATTTATTTTCTTGAAATAAAATCATTAAAAACTTTAAAAAAGAGAAAGAAAAAAATTATCCATTTAAGATCTCATGCTTGATACATGTATTTTCATGAGTCATTCATTATAGGTCATGAAAAATGTACAGTTGTGTTCCACAACATTCACTTAACTTTAAACATGTTCAAGAGGAAGCTGCATCAAGTAAATTTCTGAAGACCATCAGATGATCAGTAGGTTCTCTTATTCTTATTATTTTGTATTTAATTATCTTGTGTTATCGACTGATCAAGACGCTTTGAAAGTATAATCATTGGAAGTCACAATGTACACATGGTGTTAGCTTGCAGGTTAGTTATCCATATTTTGTGTATTTGCTAAAACTCAGAATTGTTACAGTCAACACTTGCCACTGTCAGAAAAGAAACCTTGCAATGAAATATTTTTGGCTGAAGTATCGTGTCTTTTTTTTCTTTTTTTTAAATAGTTAAATGCATGCTTTTTTAGATTCAACAATGCAAACCTATTTCCAAATAAACAAAAATAAATAAATAAATAAATAAGTTAATTAATTAATAAATATTTAGGTTTAGGGGTACCCCAATCTTGGAATCACCATTACCATATTAAAACATTGATATGAATACACTGTAATATGTTGCTTTGTGTTGTAAATTATGTTGTATTCAATTATAAAAACGGTTCCTATGGAGTGACAACAAAGCTTCCAGAAACCAGTTTACACAAAACTCAAAAGAGGAAGTCAGACTTTCAGATCACATTAATGTGACCCATTTAAATCAGCGCCACACCCATCCTCCCAAGTACTTGTATTTGCATCGCCTACAACAAAGGTAAAGCTGAGGAAATAGTGAAAGGAAAAGCTTACAAGTGGCAAGAATTAAGAGTAACATATTAATGTATTTGATGTTTTTCATGTATTCGAGGTGCCTTGTTGGTACAGGCCCTGTGCTTTGAGTAACGCATATATCCTTGGCTTGCAACTTGCCTAACCACTTCTTGAAGCAACAATCTGGAAAGCAAACAATATCACAAGCTCAAAATATACAGTGTGCTCAACTTTTGGACCACACCTTCCTGTAGACACAACATCATAGAAAGAATCTAATCATCTGATATTTTATATGTTATACCGATCCAGGAATTTCCACACATAGAACGAACGTTTTTGGATTGTGACTGTTCTGATTTGGCAAAGACATGAGGTAACTGGATCCATTTATGCCTTAGGCCTTTATTATAAAATCATAAATTAACATAAGCTTTTTGCATATTAGACATTTTCTATTTCCAGAAAATACTGTCAGAAATATTGTCTCACTGAGGTATCAGAATGTGATTGACCACCCTACAGTGAGCAAAACTTTAACAATTATAAAAATCCTACAAGTCTGTGCTTATTAACCTATGTAATGCCATTTTCAACATAGCACCAAAGTACTAGCACATATGGCAATTATTATGGATTTGCTGACACTACTGTCAAGATTTTGTGAGAGCGATAATGTGGAGGTGTGCCTAATGTGCAAGGTTGTAAAATAATCCTACAGTATTTAAATTCATTACAATAATTGTAGCATAAGGGCATTGCATCAGGGTTTGAGTTTGTATTTCTAACATGACCCAAATCATATTCCAATCTTTCATTGCTGAATAATCATAATACACTACCATAGGGTAATTCTTTACTATAGACTGATTGTTAAAGGCAAGCCTGGGGATCACTATATTTATTATAGAGCTCTTTGGCTGGTCATTTGAACGAGTTTAATCCTTAATAACCTAGGCTAATAAGTAGGCTTACATAACGTCAACTTCAATCTAATGATTTCTGTTGGTAGTAGATTCAGGAATAGAAAAAAAATATCATTCTACAAATGTAAATAACAAACCTAGTATTTGAATAGGTGGATTATGTTCATAAAATAAATCTTGAAGGGATTCATCAAATTTATTTTACAGTTGAGGAGCCCTGGCTGCAAATATTTGAAACCCTGCTATAGGGAGTATGTGCACCTTTTAGACTCATGTCATGTTTAAGATACCTTTTTATAGATTTCTATGGATACACAACCTTTCTTCTCTAACATGTTAAAGTATTGTAGAAGTGTTCTGGATGGAAGCACGTTCTCTTGCACACCACCTCCCCCTTTGGTAATCTGAGCCTGAAGAGTTATGTATGTATGGGGTCTCAAGTCCAAACATGCAGGGGCTGTCTGTTTTCTCTCTTCTCTATAATGCCTACACTGAAAAATCACCCAGCAAAATACTTTTTTTATTTTATTTTTTTTTAGGGGTGAACACTACAAAGCACTTGTCATGCTTAAAGATAAGACTTAAAAAGTAAGCCAAAGTGATTGCAAACTCAACAATTGCTAGATGGCAAAGGACATTTCAAGTTGACACACCCTCTACATATTTCCCTTCAGTACCCTGACCTCCAACCCCTTTGCTGGTATTTTGAAATATTTCAGAAAGCAATTTTCTGCCTGGCTTTATTGCGTACACAAACATGACTTCATCACATATTTCAGTCTTAACATTAACACCAAAGGAATGTATGCCATAACAATTTAAAGCCTGTATATAAAATCACATGGCTTATATGTGATTGTAAACAGGAATGTTAGAGGGTTGGGGTTTTTTTTTCAACACAATTTTCTTGACCTGATTCCAAATGAGGCTTGTTATTTTTTTCCTGGCAGAACAGCATGGTGACTGACTAAAGGGGAAAATCCCAATATCAGCACAACGCAGTGCAAACTACTTCCAGAGGTAATATACTATGTAGACTCTTCTTTTTTTCCAGTTTTTCCAATTTCATATTCCCTTTTAATAATTTCTTATATTTTATGGTACATAGAAACATAGTAAAATAAAAAAAAAAACCTTAATCTCTTCTTCACCGTTGCTGCCATGTGTAACTCAACTACATTGTATACATGAAGTATTTCTCTATGTACTCAAAATAGGCACTCTGAGTTTTGCAGCTGACCATGACCTCTCTCAGATGGGACATGTTGAAAGCAAACGTATAATTCAGAAAGACTTGGTCACGCTAACTCAGTGTTATACTTCATAGCACCAGCCTGTTGCAGACCAGCAGATCTCAGACAGGAGGTATGTGTTGGGGGAAAGAGATGGGGCGGGGAGAACCTCATGCAGCCAAGAAGGCAGAAGGGAGCTGGTTGGGCTTGTGTGTACGTGCGCATGTTTGTCAGATATGGGAACAGAGGTGAGAAATTCAGGATTCTACATAGTTGATGTTGGCAAATAGCTCAAACAAGCCATGAAGATTTTTTCCTAAGCCATTTAACCCATGAATTGATTGAATGACCACAAAGGAAGCAGAGATGAGGCCATGACCAGCTTTCCAAAACCAAGGGAGTTTTTTGGCAAAATGTTCCATCACTCACTTCCCTTTTTTCCCTTTCCTTGCTGTTAACAGATTTCCACCCTCCCCTGAAGCTCTATGTAACCCCAGAGTCAAACAACAACTGCCCTTAACTTCTAAAATAAAAACAAACAATCCACACACTATTGATTTTTACCAGCCAGAACAAAAAGATAAGAATATGATAAGGTATAGAATAAAGGAAAGCTCCTCAAGTTACTGTCTAGTTTTAAGCTTTTAGAAATCTAAAAGGTCAAACAAGGAGAGGCATTTGTAAACCTTGGGAGAAATGATGGTTAAAACACTAACCTAAAAGCATCCAATCTTGTTCATAGACTTTTAATCCAACAAAGCATGCACACACCAAATACGTCTGATCCGTGAATTTGAAAGTAGAGACCAGCTGATTAAACGAGTAGAATTAGGTGTTTCTCCTGCTTGGTTGGAATACAAACCTGCAGTCACCCCTGCCCTAATCTATTAGTTATATCTCTTGGTACTCCTTGTCAGAGCCAAAGCTACCTAATACAGTAGCATCCAATATTGTCCACAAAGGGTGGCTACAGGTTTTTGATACAACCATTAAGGAACCACACCTGACTCCACCTGTTTATTTGGTTAAGCTTGACCTTTAATCAACCATCAGATGTGTCTCAGACGTCTTTGGAACAATAATCAACAGCCACACCGGCCCTTTGCAAGTAGGATTGGATAAACCTCACCCAATAAATGAATTATGCAGCTGCTCAGGGTGCTCAGGGCTCACTCCTTGGCTTATGATTGCATGTTGTCAATAAAGTTTGAAACAGGTCTTTCTTTTATATAACGGGTAAGAATCAAATCCATAGTGTGTAACTATTAAATGTGCAAACAGTACAACACTTTGTCTAAAGAGTATCATTATGTATTACTTATAGCACTTGCATAAACATACTCTTCAGTATACAGTGTACTCCATTTTAGATGAATATAATTACCAAGCTAAGATAGTTTCTCTTTCTAGCTAGATTCCTCCAAAATGTCACCTCAAACAAGGAATGAAATGTTGATACTTATTAGTCTCCTACTGAAATGTCCACAGAATGCATGTGTCTGGCAAGAAAACTTTACCTACATGGTTTGCTTTGTGTAAATGTTAAAATTAATCAAGTCAAGGGTGACAACTAACTATGGTGGAAGTGGTACAGCTGCTGAGATGCCTAGCTAAACAGTCTGCAAACTATTATGCAAAATTAAAAGGGCAAAAAAAATCCAGCTATTTTTCTATGGATTTGGCATTTTGGGTTGTCTTTTGTTCCAGGATACAGCCACATCTTATTTGCTTTTTTTTATAGATAAATTAATAAAATGGGTACATTTCTCTTTTTGTGCCCGGACATTACAGGGGATGCAAACATTTGTACTTAGTTTTATTGTATGCAAGTATTTGTGCTCTACTGTTGTATAATAAACTATTCCAAATAAATTAAGAAACTATTTAATAAAATTCAACACACATTTTATTACCTGTAGTTACAGTATACACATTTAATGTGCAGCAGGGATTTCCAGTGCATGTGGAAACATGGAGCAATTTCCTTTAATTCCTAAGAAGAAAAACTATAGAAATTCTATATGAATACCACAAATAAATAGTTTATTCCTCCATAATCTCAACAACAGCTGAAGAGGATGCAACATTAAAGCAAGGTTAGTCATTTTGGTTGGGGAGAGCCCTACTTCAAATTTTGCTCAAGGTCCCAAAAGGTCTAATCATGCATTCAGCCACAACATTTACCTCAAGAACGATTTTTGCTTTGAACATTCAAATAGAATCATGATCTGAGTATGTTGTAAAGTTTGCACCCTTGATAACTATGAAATTGATTTAAGATGAAGTGAAGGTAGAGCTCAACCTTTCAGTTTGCTATGGCTGATGAAATCCAGTCCCTCCCTGCACGTCACAGGGTTGTGCAACACACCACCTCTTGAGAACTACATCAACAAGGAACAGTGACCTTTTGTGACTACAGGTGCAGGATTAAGACTTCCTAACACTCAGTTGAATGAATTGCTTTAATGTTTGTTCAGCACTGGTCATTCTCATAAACTTGCCTTTAATGTTGCAATTAAAATTGGTGTATGGTTAAACCTCTGTGAAATGACACTGAATAAGAGTTATAGGAATTGTGAAACCCATTATGAGATAAGCCTTAACATGTAGAAAGCTTTTTGCAACTTTGAACAAACCTAAAGGCTCGGCTTACATACATTAACATGTTGGGGTGGTTTAAGAATTCGGTGTATGAAGGAGCATTTGAGTTAACTGTAAGCAAGTACATACGTATACCTGCTCTTCCATATAGGTATAAAACAGGGAATGCGGACCAAAGCAACACCAGTGGTTCCATGTTCTTGCACCCCCATGTGTGCATCTCATGCACTTGCAAGAAAGCAGAAATTTCGTTCACTTGCTCCATAAGACAAACTTGTAGAAACATGTAAATTTTGTCTGCAAGTCATATATATATATTATATATATACACACACACACACACACACCCAAACCTGAAGGAGTGATAGAGACTCAATTTCCTGACTCGTTAATGTAGTTTGCAGGCTTACTTGGAACTCTACCAGGCTCCAGGGTGTGTCAGTAGGCATGCCTTTATGCAAACTAGCTCACGCTTGGGGGTAAACAGGCAAGCCAGCTGCATCATGAACGTTTATTGTTTTTATACCATTTTAACGCCTGGCACATACTTCCTTGTTCTATTCAGCTTTTTAAAATTTTGTTTACTCACTGCCACTCTCAGAAAGCATCATCTACTTCAGCACTGCAAACATGCTTCAGGTGACTACATCATAACATAGGGGTGACCCCCATTATGGCCAAGAACATGTAGCTAAATTTAGTGGATTCATTTGACCCTAGGGAGGTTGAAATCTAGTAATTCAATTTATACACAATTAAAACATAATAAATAGATAATCTGCAAATACAGAAACCTTGGAATAACTGAAGGTGATCATAATGAAGAGAAAATAGGACCTCATATGTGTGAGCCTAAGTTAACACAGGCTTTACTTTTTGATGACACCAAAACTACAAAGGGAAAACATGTTACAGCCCCTATAACATGGCCTTTAAACTGCTCACCTTTCCAGACAACACA
Source organism: Notoglanidium macrostoma (assembly GCA_030068235.1). Classification (NCBI taxonomy): domain Eukaryota; kingdom Metazoa; phylum Chordata; class Actinopteri; order Siluriformes; family Auchenoglanididae; genus Notoglanidium; species Notoglanidium macrostoma. The sequence goes on from JAQQZR010000002.1 coordinate 16,742,098, forward strand.
AACACCACATCACCTTTCTCTAACATTTACCAATACAAGCATAAGGCTTCATTAATATAAATGTGCATAATTGTTAAAACTATTTTGGTCCCCATATTTGAGCATAACCATAATTTTATACTTGTACAAATTAAAATGACTGTATACATCATCACACACCACTGTTTCCAAACCATCAGGTGAGTGGGGTGTGGGGGACAAGCAGTTCATAAAACATTACCCAAGCAAGATTCATTTAAAGAAAATAAAGCTTTTGATAAAGAGGACTAATTTTGAACTCCTGATTACAATTTTTAAACATTTAGCTTATAACTTTAAAAAGACTAAATATGTCAATGCTTTGCAAAGTAAAGTTTTTGGCTTTCATAAGCCCTGCATGCACTCCATTTTAAGAACCACCTCAGTAACTTTAATTCTCAGAAGCTGGTCTCCATTTTAGGAGCAGGAGACAGATCCTCCTCTTCGCAGGTTTGAGCGCCCCCTGCCGCATGACAGCAACATCATTTTATATTTCCTATACACCCCCCCCCACCCTCAAGTGATCACTCACAGATTTGAAAAGTTGTTCAATACAAGTACTGACCACAAAATAGTTACCAATCACATGTATTATACATTTCACCAATTACTTGTCCTTCACAATTTAACAATTCAGACATCTTGCAATAATTAAACAAATATTACCAAAATGAAAATGGAAACAGAAACCACCTGCCAGCCTACTTACTGCCCTCAAATATATTCAAAGATGACTGTATTTGGTTTTTATTAATGTTCAACTCTTTTAACTTAGCATAAACAACTAAATGAGATTTTCAAATATAAATAAAACAATATAAACCAAGTGGGATTCTGAAAAGTATTTTTATTTTTCCTCAATTCAACACCTTAGAATGCAACTCCAACTTGACATTTCAGTTCCTTTTTCATGTCCTTAGATGCAGATGTTAATAGCTGATAAGTGCCAACACTTCTCACTTGAAGATCTTGCCCTGACTGAAAGGTTTGCCTACATGCTTGAATTCACCCTCCCATGCAAAATATTCCTTCACCATGGTCTTGCACTCCTCGCTGTCCACATCCAGCTTACGCCAATTATAGGACTCGTAGTCAATCTGCCAGTCTTCAGACAGCTAAAACAAGAATACAATTGTGAACAAGCACAATCCACAAAAAGAGTGCACATTTATAGGGACAAATACATACTAGGATCTGAACTAATCTAATTCAGCAGTAATTTAGATGCAAAACTATAAAAAAACAGAGCAAGCATAGCCAAAAAGCCTCTTCTAGGAAGAACAGTGCCTGATAAACAAGTAACCTGCTAAAATAATCCCAAAACCAAGAACAGAAAAAGTGAAGTGACTTACAGTGAAAGCTAGATCTTGGCCTCTGAAAACCCAAATGCCAGAGATAGAACTGTCGTTGTTCGTGCCAAACAGGATGACGCTAGCAAAAGCGTTCTTGCGCAGCTTATCAAGACGCTGGAACATTCCTAAAACAGGACAAGTGAAGACATTTAATCACAATAATCTTAACCCAATAGTGCAAGCTCAACAATGCGTCCCCAAAAACATTTTAATGTGCAAATGGACATTGGAGGTAAAATATCAAAAGCCATAAGAAGAAAATGAAAGTGGAAAGCCTTTTTGAACTGTGAAAATTAGTTGCGAGTTATCTTTCATCTCTACACAAAATAACCTGAAAAAGAATGCAAAGCACCACTGTGGTCATAAATACGTTTCTCCATCCATTAAATGTTATTTTTCTAAATTGACTGTTTCCAGCTCATGTGCATGTTCTCGATCACAGCATCAATGCTGTATTAACTTGCTCAGCCTGTTTGGAGCAAATAAAGATTCTGGTGTAATTTAAAGGATGTGAAAGAAGCAGCCAACAGGTTTTACAGTCTGTTTCATGATACTAACTGGTGGGATCTAGCTACACACGATAGTGACTTTGCTAAACTTTCCAAGCAAGCTAAAACATGAAGTTGCTGTCAGCATGCTCTGTTCATACCCGTGATAAGATTGCAGCTCATGAAGGTCATAGTCAGCTCCTCTGGAAAGCGGTATTCACCATACCAGATAGAGAAGCCCTCACGGTCAAAATTTTCCCAGAAGTAAGGGACAGCCACAGTCAGTGTGTCCTCATTAGAGTACTTTCTCTTGAACTCATCCAACACAAATGAGCTGGAGGTAAATTAAAGAATAGGTCAGGCTTGCAAAACCTGAATTATGTACCATTACACATCAGTGGAGTGAACAGTAATTTCCTGTAGTATTAGAATCATAATTTCAAAACAGGGATTTAGAGTATTTAAAGGTACCAGAAATAAAGTTAGGATTCATGTACCTCTTTGGAAGGTGGGCAAATGGGTCCTTGGTTTTTGGTTCAGAAGCAAGTGCTGCTTCACACTCGTCCATCTCCTCAGCCGGAGGGGCAGATTTTTTCTCTTCCTTTTTCTTCTCCTTTTTCTCCTGCTGTTGCTGGGGCTGCTGCTTACCAGCTTCCTTGCCAGCTTTCTCCTTCTTGGATGGAGCTTCCTTCTTGGGCTGGTTCTCAGCAAACTTCTTGGCTACAGGAACAGAGCAGAACCAGAAAATTAGCGCAATTCTTCAGGTCCGGTGGAACTTATTTAGGGATGTCCTGATCCCATCTCAGAAATCTGTAAAAGGGCTGATCAAGGCATTTATTAACTGATCGGTATGTTTTATTGAACACAAATAAACCCAAATCTGTTGTTTTACATCAGCTATCAGGTGTGTCAAACGGAGAACATAAGTTGGGGCAGGACGCAGCTAAAAATGCCGGCACCATGGAAATGATTCAAATTGGATATTAAAAGCAGTCCAACGGCCACTTGTAACATCTGAGCATTTCATGAGGCGGTAGTAACAGAGCTGTGTACAATGCTACCAATTTGATGCGGCACCTAAAAAATAGACACTCAGCGTAATACAGCGAGTTCACGCAGGCAAAGGCTGCACCGAAGCACACACTGGAGGATACTTCTAAAGGAGAGTGAAACTGTCTCGAGACAAGATAACAGAGACAGTAATTAAATTAATCACATTGGATGACCAGCCCATTTCTGTAGAAGAGAACAGATTGTCATTGTTTTTTAGAGCCATGGTACACCCTACCCTCTTGACACTGTGTTCATCACTTCCCCACTGGAGTTTTACAAGGTTCGTGACCACCTACAACGTCTTTCATCAGAGGTTACTGCTATTTGTTTTACCACAGATATTTGGTGTTCTGAAGTTTGCCCAATGTCATTACTTAGCTTTGCTACATACTGCATTGATTCCATTTTTTGATTAAAGGAACACAGTATTGCATGCTCATTAGTTTCACAGGTCTCAGACTGCAGTGCATGTAAAACAGGCAACTGAGCTGAACACTTGGACAAGTGTAATAGAAAATGAAAGAAATGGAGTGCTATTGATAAAAGCAATTTATAAAGACAACTTTTAGGTGGTTTATTTTGCTAAAATAAAAATGGAAGCCAGTGCTGCACTAAGTGGAATTGTGATAAGAGCCACATAAATAAAAAAAATTGTTTATTATGTAGTAAAAAAAATTAAAGAACAGCTTGGATGCAGGCAATTCTTTTTCTTAATGCACTGCTGAGCTATTGATTCATCAAGCGTTGATAGCATCGGTTTTAATCAGGACTCTGTATTGGCAGATACTCTGTATTAAATGACTGATCTGAATTTGGCGCAAAAAGCTTCAGGACATCCAATGTGTGACATGGAGACTAATTAAAATTTTATAATAATTTTAATAATGAATACCTATAAGAATTAAACATATTTGGTCAGCTTCTTGGAAAACATGTAAATAAAATCTTTCATGTGACAACGGTCACTTTCCCCACTGCAATTAAACTTTCTCCTGTCTTTGCTGTAAGTCAAAAGCTTTACGGAGGGCATCAGACTGAAAGATCTCACCTGGTGGTTACTTAAATTTTGTATATGTAAATACTGCAACAGATCTGACTGAACTGCTGAATGTAGCAGTGCAAGCAGCATTGTTAAATAAATTTCTAATCATTACCATTAATGTTATTTATAGTGTGAGATGTACTGACATTTTACACTTTGTTGTAGACCAAGTTAATTTTTCTTGACAGAAAGCAAGGGGATTTTGTCGGTGCATCTTTGAATGGGGAAAATCAAAAGATAAGAGATTACTAATGTCAGGTGAGGGGAAAGGGGCAGGTCTTTCAGGGTCTCTTAAAATTGGAGAACACCTTGCAACTCATTTCAGTACAGATAGTGGCATGTTATATTTACGAAATGAGACACCCATAATTCTTAAGATAATTAAAGAGGAACAGAGTCAACTACTCCTGGCCTTACACCAAACAGGTTTTCACGCTATTGCATTACTATTAACAATTTCCAGAATACAATTGTGTGATTTTTGCTAGAATTGTGGGGCACTACCATCATCTTGATTGGTGTAAAGTGGTCAGAATAGCTGTTTTAAGTCAGTCTTTTTTTCCATTTTGCCATTCTGATAAACCCAAAAAGTCTTAACATCTTTATTCTTGTCTCAGGCAAACAGTGACCCTGTAAGATCCCGTCTTTGCAAAAAATAACTGAATCACTTAAAGTTGTTTGAGTTAAGGCATAATACTTTGACACTTTGTCTTCAGATGTGAAAGGATGTCAAAAAAAAGATAGTCTTTTTTCGAGGTCTTCCAGTGTATGGTTATAGCATTAGACTGCATATAAGGGACAGCATCTTACCATCAAACTGGGCCATCTTCTCACAGAGCTTGACCTCTCCAAGAACCGCTTTAAATTGGGGCTGGTTGACGCAGGTCACAAACCAGCGATTGACGTTGGGGTAGGGCTGACGGAAGGCAGGCTCAAGAACCTAAAAATGGCAAACTGATATTACTTGCATTTGTATTACCCAAGACTTTCTTTTCTTGGAAAGATGAAAACATCTTCCCACAGTTCTGAATCATATCTGAGCAAAGTTCTGATTTGGAAAGTCAGTCTGAACATGTTCTGAAGGTGTATCAACAAGTTAAGCAGCATAGCACGTTTATGTTTGTCCTAACCTCTTAGGTATGAAAAACTGCCAAGCATTCTTTACACAGAAGAACAGACACAGAGCAGAAACAGCAGTGAATGCTAACCAACAAGCCATTGAATGTTTGAATGTATTAATGATCATTCTGCTTATTCCATGACTGATGCTCAATCTGACTGAGCCAACAAGCAAACAAATTTTCCAATAAGTACGAGACCAACAGCCCAATCAATAAAGTACAACAGAACAACCCTAGGAACACATCCACAACTGGTACACAAACATGGTCACCAAAAAAATGTTTTGTTCACATTCATTTCATGCATCTTCAAGTAGACATGTAATGATATACCGTGCATCGCTGAATCATACAAATTTACGATGATCCAAATCAATGGAAATAAATCAACCACGATACAGCTTAGTTTTCCTTGATGTAATTATGTTATTGAGACAGCATAGGGCATACAGAATAACAGACAATAAACATGACCTCACCATAGGTGGAAGTAACAGCTCTTAAGTGGCAAAAACATGAGAAACGCAAAAACCAGATATAAAATGGGAACTTTTGAGCAATTGACTGTACAGATGGAAAAACACCATATTTTTAGAGACTGCAGAAAGCTAAAGAAAAAGAGAAGCAAATGAAGGTAGTTTTTTTTTTTTACTACAGCAACCAATTTTCTAAAAATGCTTAAGAAAAGGCCCACGTTATTAATTTTTCATTAATAAAAGGAATATTTAAGGTAATAAGGCTATTTTTATCTTTACACTAATAATTATTTGCTTAATTATAGTTAAGAAAATGAAACAAGAATATTTTTTAATTTAACAAAAAGGAGTGTTTAAGTTGAGATGAGGACAATAAATACAATAAAGGAAACATGAACCCAGAATTGTATCAAATTGTAAATTGGGTGAATCCTTACATGCCTTCAAGACATCAGCAGTAAGAAAGTGCATCACTGGATGGCATTTTGATTAAGAACAGTTAACGGTTAAACAGCCCAGTTGATGGACACCAATTACCCACTGCAAAAGAACTTTACTATAGGTGCAGGATTTTGTAAAATTTTCTTTTGCCACAGATTTTGTAATCAACTACCCCATCACAAACACACCAACACAACACAACACTACAACTACACTGCTCTGTATTTCAGTATATCCTGAAATTTATCTTTGGGCATCATTTATCCCAGTATCATAACCTACATAATATCTCCCAGTATTAGCATCAAGTATCTCTTTAAAACTTTACTTACAGCACAAAAGTACAGAATTAACTCCATTTAATTGTGATGAGGTTACATAAATCACTACACTACAAAAGAAATTGTTACTGTATTTTTTTCCATTCTTTAAGAAGCCATCCAGATATAAAAAAGTAGACTATTTGCATGAAAAACTACATGCTCTGAAATGTGTCTCTCACTGTTACAAAGTAATACTGACAGCAGACCTGATTCCATCCAAATCCATTTTTTGTTTCCATTAACTATCATCAAAAGATTTTAAGATATCACTGAATTTCTCACAGAGCATAGCAATGATGCTACCTAGTGCACATCATACACAGTGCAATTTGAGATTGAGGCACAAAAATAATGCCCGGCTGTGTTTTAATGTGTTCTGAACACCATCAGACGTGCATTCTTTTATCAATTTAAAGTAAAGCGTATAGCCTATTACACATGGCTGCAGTGGGGTTCACCTCCAAGAACACCACTCATCTCATGATCAACAGACCACTATGTGCAGGACATGCATCACGATCATATTTTTTCACATATGAGAGCACATTCTAACACAGCCCTCGAAGTGAAATGAGGGAAAAAAATTTTGGGAGTTTCTCGGGATCCCGAGAAACTGTACATTTTCATTCTGTTCGATGTACTTCCGGGTCAGTTCGGCAACAGATATTGGACACCCCACACCCATGGGAAAGGTTCAAGGAGTTGTATTTTGAAATTGGGCTTAAATATAAAGACATTTAATAAAGATAAATAAATAAATATAAAATAAAATAAAATAAAAAACCCAACTCATAGGATGACACCGACATGTAGGCTACCAAACAAACCGAGGCTTAGTTCATCATCGGTCACATGGTTTTCTCTTTAAATGACACGAGCCTCGAAGCGGGGCTTCATTTGGCACGCTCCCTTATACTAGATATACTATGTACTATAGATATACTATATACTGTAATTCAACAAGGTCACAAAAATAGTAAGTACATCCCTTCTCGTGACTGAACTGTACTGAAAGGAGCACTGTTGAAAACAAAAGCATTACTATCGTGTTTATCACATTTGTAACGTTTCAGACCAAGTTGTTAATCTTAACTTAAGGTTTGATTGTAAAAGATCATAATAAATGAGTGATGAGGGTTTTTTTGTCGCTTTTTTGAGTGCCGAACTGACCCGGAAGTACATCGCCAAGAACGAACACATACAATGTTTCTCAGGATCCTGAGAAACTCCCCAAAAAATGTTTCCCCTCCCAAATTACTTTGGGGGCTCCGTACATTCTTTACAGCACAATCCATTAGCAAAATTCACGTAGTATTTATGGGCACACTAGCTAACTTGAATTATTATTCCACCAGAGACTATCAGTTGAGAGTTCTAATGTGGCCTTCATGTGTTATCGGAAATATTGTAATTACGAGTTCCAAGCACACAAATGGTTAAAGTTAAATTTACTAGTGGGAAACTAATTTCTCTGATACCCGAGTTGCCAAGATGTGACGCAGCGAGGAGGATTACACCGACATACATGGCAGAAGGGAAGGCTTCAATAGATGGCAAGAATGATTTTTCACACTAAGTTTTTCATAAACAGAAATTTAGATTAATGTGAATGTGTTTGCAGAACCTTTGTTTGCGGTTTTCTTCTTGAATTAACGTAAATTGCCGCAATTAATTTGTAAATTAAAATTTTTTTTTTTTTGAGAAAACAGCCATTTTTATGGCTGCTTCCTTGTTTGTTCTAGATTTCCAGCTATGATTTCTGAACTCAGAAGTGAGCTCTTACAACAAGAACTTGAAGGCAATGTCGTACCAGGTGGTGCTGAAAAAGCAAAGGATAGGAAACACCAAATGGACAAATTGAAACCTAGTCCATAATGCACAGAAAAGTTAAAGGAACCCTTAAAGAAAATGTTTTTAATGAAACTCACCTGCTTGTAGAGCCAGAGTAGAGAGCACACCACAGTGATATCCGCCAGACTGACTCTCTCACCAACTAGAAAAGTGCGAGTGTTTAAGTGCTGGTTCAGAACAGCAAGCACACGCTTCACCTCCTCTTTGGCCTGTTCTGTGGCCTAGACAAGTAGAGACCCACAGGGGGAAAAAGCTTAACACACCTATTAAACCGAGAGAAGCCAAAGTAGAATATTATTGAACTACTTCCTGTAATAAACTACAGACCTGTTTGTTGAACTGCATGATGCCCAGAGTTGGGAAGACCCAGGCACTGGCTGGAGGGATGATCTCAGAATCAGCAAAGCTGACCCACTGCAGTACTTGGGCACTGGCTTGAGGAGTGCTGCCACGAAGGGCATCATTGCTCACTACCAGAGAAATACAGTTGACAAAAACATCAAAACACTGTCACAGGTCTGGGCAAATAGTATTTCAGAACAACTCTGCATTTACACTGGCAGCAACATAATGCACACACTTGGCAAGTAAAAGCTACAGTGTGCTTCTCAGTCCCATTTTGTTTACCCAGAAACCATAACTGACTTGAAAAAAAAGTGGTAGCTAAGGCATTATAATAACACATAGCAAGCTAGTTAGAAATAAGAGATTAAAGGAAAATACCAGGAGTGAGAACAATATAGTTCAACAAAAGTCAGCATTGTGGCCATGCACCATGGTGTTTTCTTAAAAACACGGTGTTGTCTGGCTGTTTCCACATATCGGAGTGCTTCTAATGCTCAAAAGATTGTCGGTCATACATACGTGCTAATTAATTCCACATTCTAAGAAACATCCTACCATGAAAGATATCACATGTAATATAGCAGGCAGTGGGTATCAAATTTACGAGCTCAAGTCACAGTACGAAGGTGCATTGCACCACAAAGCAAATTATTTTTAAACATACACATGGAATAAAAAAAAGGTCATGTTTAAGAAAGTCAACAGAGAGGAGGAATTTGTTTCAATCTACTTGTCTGGCAATTACGAGAAACAAAGACCCTAATAGCATGGACATGAAACCAACTTTGGTCACTAACTTATGTTCTCATACATGTTGCCAAGTTGATTACTTATTTTCCCTTGCAAACATCAGCTGTACTGGCTGCATAGGGATCAGCCATACAGAAGTTATATCCCTTTTAAAGCCACACCTGCTAACACTTCAGGCAATAATAGGCTGCCAGTGTGAATACAGGAAAAGAACTACATCAATGAAGAGATTTAGAAAAGCAGTGACAATGCACCAAGCAACACACGTCGACCTCCATTCGAAAACCAAGGTAATACTTACAGTAATGAGCAATGGCATTGCTCTCAAACAGACAGAAACCATCATCACCCTGGAAAGCTGGAACCTAAAAACAAAGGCAAACAGTAAACAAAATTAGTAAGACAGCGTCAAACATCAGCTGTAGATAACATTCCAACAGGCAGAGAACACAGCATGTACCGACCTTGCCCAAGGGAAAGTTGCTGAGGAAAGCAGGGGAGCGGTTTGTCTGCCCAAAGGTGAAGGCAGGGGGGGAGCTTGCCACCTTCAGGCGAGCCCCGCTGTACTGGCCTGCAATCTGGGCCTTGAAAGCCCTCCAGTTCTCAGGGTACGTGTAAAGAGTCTGCAAAAAGCAGTATGTTAACATCACACGAAATATACCAAGCAAACTTGGGCTTTAAAACAAATCTTTGCAATTAAAAAAATAACTAAAAACAAGCTCAATCACATGCTCAGTACTTATACAAATCAAGTAAAAGCTTCTCTCACTAGCTGTTAAAAAACCCAGCCATGTCATGAAAAATTACCAGGCACATAACTACAAGGGCATTAATTTAATGCCAAATGGCTCCTTACTAGACATATGGTGAACTGCACAGAGCGTACAAAGCTCTGTTCCTTCCATACTCAAAGAGGTGCACTTCCATATGGAGTATGGCTCCATTTGGGACACAGCCTTAGCTAACGTTATCCAACTAGCATCTAAGTCTAAACAGGCAAACTACCATCTAAGAGAAAACAAATATAACGTTTTAACCATAAATATGATGTCTGCAGCCTGTGTAAATCCGGATTTATACAGAGTCCGCAATGGTTAAAGATCATAACATGCGCGTTTCGGTGTAACGTGGCACAAACGGAGAGCCTAGGTGCTACTCCCATCTACCTCCCCATTCATAATACAGACTACTGGAGCCACGGGTAGGATTTTTTAATAAAATAAACAGCGCTGTGGGTTAAATACACCTTACTATAAATCATTTCAAGACAATAAACTCAATAGGAATGTGGATGGACATGATAACTGTAAGATTGTACACACAGGCTTGAGGCTAGCACTGAAAACAGACTTTCTTCCATCTTACTCACCCCTGCCGCCATCTTCAGGAAGAGAAAAAGAAAGAGCGGAGGCGCGCGTTGATGTCGTATAGCGGAGACTGGTCGCAGAAAAAATACGTCAGAAATGCCGACTAGAGCATTTTTTATAACTTATCTTTTTTTTGCTACTTTACTTTGGTATAGCAACAGCGCTCTCTATTGCATTTAATTTCTTTCATTCACGTAATTAACCATCTATCTACAGTACACTGTTACCAACTTGTTTTTGTACATATCGCGTATGGACACTTTATTAGTCAGTACATTTCTAATTCACTTTGTAGGTGTGCAGTTGCAGGTTATAGCTTATTGGGATCCCACACCAACTGCCTAGCAACCACTTAGGGTTGTAACCTTCAGTGAGGAACAATCCCACCAGTTGTTTTTTTTAATATAGCTGCTTTTAAATAATTCTCCTGCTTATAGGGAATTAATATTGACGTTATTTCAACATTTATAATCAAATATGTTTATATGTTTTTAAACATATCATTTATTCACTATAGTAATATAACATAAATATCCATTTCGATCTATCCTATTTAAAATCCAAGTCAACAAACACTTTTTTCTATGGTCCAGGCAGAAAATGGGTCTAAATCATATTAAAAAAAACTGTGGACGGACTCGAAGAGGGCTTTGCACTGAAGATCCCCTCATCATTTGATAAACTGGACCATTTTTGCAAAGAAGAGTGGATTTAGCCAAAACAAGATGTGCTTTGTTGATAGACACTTATCTAAAAAGTCTGAGTGTTTATTACAAGCAAATGGTGCTTTAGTAAAGTATTAGTAAAGGGGTATACACACTTATGCAACCAGGAAATTGTAAGGGTTTTTTTCTTTTTCCTAAAATATTTAAATTTATTTATTACTTGAAATTTGTTGGTTGCTGTAATCTCATTAAAGGTGGAAAAAGACCTTTAATTTTACCAACCTTTAATTTTAACATGGCTTCATCTTTTTCCAGTCTGAAACTGTCCAGTCCTGCTGGAAGAACTAGCTGCAACCAAGTTTAACTTTCTGGTTGTTTTACTTCAGTATTTCTAGATAATCCTCCTTCCTCTTGATGTACTGTTTATTTTTGAAGAACCCCAGCCTCTTATCCAGCAAAACCCCCCACAACATGAAATAGCCAAATGCTTCATATTCGAGAGAGTATTCTTTGGCTTAAAAGCCAAATATACCTTTTCCCCCTCCATACACAGTGCTGATCATTGTGGCCAAACAGTTTTTTTCTTCAAAAATTTTAGGTCATTCAATTCAATTCAATTCAATTTTATTTGTATAGCGCTTTTAACAACAGACATTGTCTCAAAGCAGCTTCACAAAAGTATATAAAAGGTCATCCTCATGGTGATCACCTGCAAATTTCAGTCTGACTTTTTTTTTTTTTAAACCAGTCTTAGATCAGTGGCCTTTTCCTGGTATGACAGGCTTTTAAGCCATGGCAAATGTAAGACTCTCACAATGGTAGATATACGTACCCTAGTACCTGATGCCTTCAACCCCTCTACAGGTTTCTTTGTTGTTGTCTTGAAGTACAGTTGAACCCTTCGGACCAAAGTTTGTTCATCTTGGGAGTTCATTTGCACCTCCTTCATGAACAATGTTGTGACTGTGTGGTCCCAGGTCCACACATTGGCTTTTGACCCACTATAATTCTGTCAGAGTGAATTAAACAAAATTTACCTCTTTTGTGAATAAAGTTTTTTTTAGCTCCATTAGCATAGGTGTACCAAGTCCCTACACCACACTAGGAGTAGCACTACTATCCTATTCTTTCACCTTATTGGTTATTGTATATCCTTCATGGGTTTTTCTTCCCCTAAATAACAGACATTTTTAGAACTTTGACACTGATCCTTATCGTTTTCATTTGAAGAAGCAAACATAAAAAAAGACACTAAAGTAGTCATGTTCACAAAGCTTGTTTATAAAAGTATATACACTTAATCATGTACTCTAACAAACAGAAAGCCTACTGTCACCAAATACTGCGATATACAAGCATGCTAGTGTAGTAGGTACAACACAGGAGAAAGATGAACACCTGGATGTCACCTTAGAAGGTCATTTAAACCAAAGATAATGACTGAATATATGTAGCAAATGGCTCAGCTTTCTGTAAGAAGTCCTAAAGAGACAGCAGAATAAACAGCTTGACAACAGCTCTAAGTTCCTCATCAAAATGCACAGAAAGCAAAATGCTTTCTTTTACTGAGCAGTTATGTAGACCCTCAATTTGTTCAAGATTGCTAAGGCAAACCACAAAATTATTGCATATTGTATGTGCTGATCTTAAATGCAGTTAAAAGACTCATTTGCTTATATTCTGTTCCCATTTTGCTTGAGGGTCCAGCTTAAAAATAATGTTTAAACATGCTCTGTAGGAAAACAGTAATTAAAAAATATCTGTTCTAGCTTCACACTGCTTAAAAAGGTAGAAAAAAAAAAATACAAACATATTGCATGTACAAACATATTGTAACATGACTGCTTTTTGACAGACACATCAACTAACAAGACCTGAAAACACAAAAAAATTACACGTTAATATCATTTTAAAAATACATGTCGATCCAAAGGAAAATATTTTTAAACAAGTTTCAATTAAATATTTGACTAATTTTCTATCATTATTGACAGTCTGTAAAATTTGACCAAGCTCACTCATCCATTAAGGGAATTTAATTAAAGATAACAATAATGCATCAAGACTTAATTTGCTCTATAAAGGCAAGTATAAAGCAGATTCAGAAACCGTGTCCAAAATACTCACCAAGGTAGTCATCCATGAGGGATCCAATGGCAAACTACAAATGAAAACGTATGTAAATTAGAATGAGTAATGACTACGGGAAGGGCCAACATGTTAATCACTCATTTGATTATAGTAGGGATTTACAAGAATAATAAATAATCATCAACTTACAATATCGTTCTTGTCTACTCGAGTACCAACAATCTTCAATCGAATTTCATCATCCTGTTGTATTACAATGTCCTATGAAGGAGAAGCGTAAAAGAAATAACATTTACAAGAAAACTACATAAAAGACAGAATAAATTATCAAAAGAATGTAGCATTAATATGTAAGCTCCAAGGGACTTTACGCCACTTTACCTCATCCACCGTCTTGTAGCAGGGAGGATTGGAGTTCGGGTCAAATTCCATTTCTGAGGGTATAGACTAAACAAAAAGGGAACAAAAGACAATATTCTAAACCGTAAACAAATAAGAACACATTTTGTTGTAACAACTGCTAGAGTACCTAAGAAAACATTGTTTAATCAAAACACCACCCATTTTAAATGACATGCTGTGAATAGTTTGCACAAATTATCTGAACGGTAAAGTTGATGGTGCCCTACGATAGACAGAAGTACATTCATGCCTCATGACCACTGGTCCCGTGATAATCTCTGGATTCACCATGACACCGACTAGAATAAAGCTGTTACTGAAGTCATGTGTCATTGATGAACTTCAACATCAAAAGCATCTTACAGTAAATTTACATCCTAGCCACGTACTTCACTCATGTACATAGATGTTTTTATTGTTCTACTGATGTCTGTATATAGTGCAAATCAACTAAAATGGACTTCTTCTAAATAATATATTTTACTGGTTCAAAATTATGGTAACATGGGAGTCAGTACATTTAGTCACTAAATATAACCAACAACCTTATACTTTCAGGAAATGTCTGTTCACCTGACCCAGCGAACCATGTTTACATGTTGCTAACTGCTTCAAACTAAACTCGTAACATAACACAAAATTGTGAAGACTTTTTTTTCAATCCATTCAACGGCCCTATTTTTGCTCTGGGGAAGAAGAAAAAAAAACTCTCACTGTGTCAGTGTTTTTCTGTTAGTGTACAAAAGCATGGATAGTCAATAAGATTAAATCTGCCATGATTTAGTTTCTGATTCTGAAGCCTGTGGACATGTTTAGCGTGTGAGGAGGATCAAAAGCATTGTAGGCTGCGGACTGTTATGACTGGGCTCATATCTGAATTATGTACAATTTAAACACGGACCTGAGTCTACAAGGCTGCATGAAAGATAATTAGGAATTCAAAACACTGATATCAGTAGTAAAGTTTTCAGCTTACATGGCGTGAGATAAAGCAGGACATTGGGCCAATTTCTGTGAACAGTCCGACCTGTAAAAGACGAATATATGACAAGAATTGGCAGATGCATAATTTTTTTTTCAAAATGTTCTCAGTTCAAATACTAGATAGAAATTTGCTGCAATGCATTATGTTATAAAAAAATAATAAATATTAGTTCCGTGTGATTATTTCACTACAAAAACACATCCAAAAGTGTTTGATTCCCCAACACCATACAGATTTGTCAACAGTTACAGTTTTGAATTTATTACTAAACAACAATGTCATATTTAATGCTGTGGAAGGTCCACAAAACCAATTAGTTCCTGTTATTACTCACATTATTGCAGCT
The DNA here is from genome assembly GCA_030068235.1 of Notoglanidium macrostoma. NCBI lineage: Eukaryota > Metazoa > Chordata > Actinopteri > Siluriformes > Auchenoglanididae > Notoglanidium > Notoglanidium macrostoma. The sequence goes on from JAQQZR010000002.1 coordinate 16,757,214, forward strand.
ACAAATACTCATTCCCCCACCAGACTTTCTCTTTTCTCTCTTGTATTTAATAATAAATAGCAGAAATAAATGGCAACGGGTCATGTAATCAAGAAAGTGGAATGAAGAATGTCCTTCCTGTAGCAGAAAACCTACTGACCTTTACCATGCACTGGCGACTCCTTTCATAAATAGTTAATGTACTTCACCTTACAGAAAGCCTCACCATAACAGCAATTATATGTTTATCTTTCCTTTCTTACACTAATGCCAGAGCTGCTGCTATAGAAAGTTAGCCTCACTGTAATATAAAACGGTACATACGTATCTTTATGAAAAATGCACAAAAAATGGATTAGAGTAAAAACATGACAATCTAAAAGCTAAAATACATGATAAAAGAGAACTGTACCTTGTTAACCTGAGTGACTACTGCATCCACTACCTCCCCTTTAAATGGCCGAAACACAATGGCCTTGTATTTGACAGGGTACAACACAAAACCCCTGCCAGGCTGAATAACACCTGCCCCGATATTATCGATTGTAGTCACTGCAATGACAAAGCCATATCTACAAAAAGCAAGAGAGACACAGATCAATGACATGTATGCAAGACTTGATGTGCTTTACTACTGGGGAGCTTACTCTGTCAGTCAGGACTTACTTTCCTGTGCATGTGCCTTCCACCTCTGTAAACAGCTTCTGTTTGACTGTGTTTAACAGATTTGGGCCAAAATAACGAGGGTGGAGCAGAATCTCATGTTCCAGAGAGATCTAAGATAAAAAAAAAAATGCAATATACATCACATATATAACTAACAAACAAACAAGCAAACAAACAAACTATTCGAAAGTTAATTTATGCACCACACTAGTTAGCTCATGATTGCACGAGCGTTAGCCATTTAACTACTTCGACGAGCTAACGACAATAAATCAGTAAAGGAAAATTAATTTAAACTACATTTCGGTAAATAAATAGGCAACTTACGTGATAAAACATATCTTAACCCGTGATGCGACGCCGTTTATACTGTACACAGTTTACTAAGCGGCTGTAATACGCGCGCCGGTACCCCAAGGTCCCCGAACAAAACGGAAATCTACCGTACTTCCGGTTGAAGGCGATTTCAAATTAAAAGCGTTTTGTTTAAATTCCCAAATAAAAAAGGATATCTGTTATAGTTACTGAAAAAAATATGTAATCAGATTACCGATACAATTAGTAAAACTGAGATTATTTACAGGATTACAATTTTAAAATGCTTAAGGACTGCAACAATAGGGTGACCAGACGTCCTCTTTTCCCCGGACATGTCCTATTTTTGAGACCTGGAAATTGCGTCCGGCCGGGATATTAGAATTGTCCGGGATTTTGAGCTGCCTGAACATTCGTCACGTCATGGGCATCTCTCATAAACTAGTTTCTATCCTACACGCCTATTCACTTCCACTCGCGCTAGTGGATCCAAGAGATAAGTGAGCAGGTGGGGACGAGGAAGCAGTTTGGGCTGATATCTCCCTGCACGTTCTCAGCCTACCGTTATTGGTTGTTCGTCTTAACCTTAAAAAACATAATTGGTCAGCACCGCAAGTAGCACCAATCACTGCCATCAGCACTGGTTGCCTTGGTTACAACAAGCACTTGGCGCTCGATATCTGCAGTGCAAAATCCCGAAACGGCGTTGTAAATTCACTGGTGATTTACAAAATAAATCCGCGTGCTTTTGTTTCAGTCGCGATGCACGGGAGGCTGAGTGCATGACATGCAAAGCAGGCCGACTGATGGAGATTTCACTGGTCTTAAGGCTCACCAGAAGTGGACCAAATATTTTGAGAGGTCAAAGAGCTTTGATTTTCACTCAGAGCTGCTGAAGATGGCCCAGTTTTTTTTTTGTTTTTTTGTTTTTTGCCATACCTGCTCACAACGCTAATACGGAGCGAGTTTTTTCCCTGATGCAAGCACAATGGACCAAGGAAAG
>JAQQZR010000002.1:16767345-16789127 GCA_030068235.1 Notoglanidium macrostoma
GTGTGTGTGTGTGTGTGTGTGTGTGTGTGTGTGTGTGTGTGTGTGTGTGTGTGTGTGTGTGTGTGTGTGTAGGGTGATTTTCTGCTGTGAGGAGCGGTGTCTTGGTACAATTGAGGCACTGGAGTAAGGAATGAATTATCATTCAGGAGTAATGGCCCTATTCTACCCTGCCTGTGTCTGGAAGCAGGAGAAAAGAGTCCACAGGCTTCAGGAGAGGGGAAGGGATTATTCGTAGGATTACCATGTGAAAACTTCTATCAGACTTTCTGACTCAAAGACCCTTTGCGAACAGTAATCGCGTTAATACCCGGGGATTAATGCTGAGCCAGACCCGAAATTGAATTTTAATTCGAGTTGTGCACATAGATATGAAATAAATGGAGAGGCATTCTTAAAAAAACAAGAAAAGGTGTCAGTCCCAAACACGTCCCATTCCAGTCTTTAATAAGTGATTCAAGTAACAGGATTGCCTGGGATGAAGTGAATCATGTTCACACACACACACACACACACACACACACACACACACACACACACACTCACACACACACACCTGCCATGCGAATTCATATCAATCCTCTATATAAAGTGATGATCTAGTGCGTTTTTCTCCTTTAGCTCAATGGACGTGTCGTGATGAAGTCTGAATAAGGCCTTTTTTGCATCAGGCATTGATTATCTAGCTATTTTAGGCTACATTTTGTCTGCATCCTAAGCTGTGTGTAAAGATTGCCTCGGATGAGCAGCTCAAAGCTTCTTTGAGTAATGCGCTTGTTTCATTTTCTCACGTGTTTCTGCTATTGAAATGCAATAAGATCCCGTGCACTTGTGTCTAATCCTGTCAAAATCTCCTTGGCAACCCCTCTCAACTGTGGGCAAAAAAAAAACCTTCCACCCTTCCACCCCCAGCGCCCCTTCTCTGCAAAACCCATTTTCCATCCATCACTTTTATGGAAATAGGTTGCTTTATATGTGCAATAAGGTGCACGTTTAAGGCAGATCGCTAATGTCCTAAGTAAGCCGAATGGGCATTCAAGCTGTTTTGCGTCTTTGAAGTTATTGCTGACAGGTTGGTGTTGTAATAATAAAATCGACCTCTTCCTCCATCAGGAGTGTCTGAGGTGCAGCAGCGCCACCGGAGGCCCCTTTAAAACTAAAGCAATAAAACAAGTTCACTGCTAGTGCAGGAGTCTAGAGCACAGAGTCTGAAAGAAAAGAGAAATCTCGGTCACTGGCTCCCCAAAAGAAATTTTAAATACAAAATTCCTATTCATTCTTATCCCATTCGCTAAAGGTCTAGGCCTAGCTCTTATATCACATGTACATTTTTTTTTTTTTTACCTTTGGCACTAACTTCAGGCCACGCAGCAAAAGCTCCAAAGTGCTTCAGAGCGCAGGGTGTTTTTGTTCATGCTGGGACGATTTGAATGAGAATAATGCTATTGGAGTGTTGCAGGCGAAGAGAAAATGAGTGACAAAAGCGCAGAGGCGCAAAAATTGGACGGGGGACAAGGCGTGTAGAGCTGAAAAGGAGAGCGGGGAGACACGCACAATGGAACAATTCACCTTATAATCGCTTTGATATATTATACATGCCTGAAGACTCTAAACATTGTGTAATTATTTATAAATGACTGTCCCCCTGTCCTCATAATACCGCAAGGAGAAAAGCGCTGCAGGTCTCTCCTCCAACTATTCCTAAATAGTGCCCCCTTTCTATTTCTTTCTAAAGGGGGCGCAAGATGCAGGCGATTGAATAAATTGAATAATTAATGGTCAATTGTATGGCTGTCTCATAAAGATGTCTTTAAATAAACCTTAAGAATTTGCTCATAGCGGGGCAGTATGATTTAACGGCGTCTTTCATCTGGCTCACATTCAAATTAGAAAAGTGGGTTAAGTGCAACACTTGTGCAGTTGTAACACTGCGTTACTGGAAAGTGTGTTTCCACATCTTTTTTTTTCATGGGCAAAATGGAAACTTTAAGATAAACAAATACTGACCTGCAACAAAAGGATTCTAAAGGATTTTTTTAACTCTCTGTAAGGAAAAGAAAAGTAAACTATCTAAAATCCTTTGTAGGAAATAGGCTATTTTAAACACAAAGTGAATATGCCATTTTTGAAACCGGTGCAAAACACAGCTCATGCTTTATAAGCACGAAAACCAGACTAATGAAATATTTTAAATATGTTTATTTATAGGCTATAATTGTATTTCTCACGTCGCGTGAAAGATAAAGGCTATTTATTAATAGTTGTAGTATACTTTGTTAAAGTTATGAACCAGACTAAAACTTGCCAGTCTAAGGAAGTGTGCCTAGCCCCGGGGTCTATGTAGTCCACTGAGTTTGGCTAGAGGTTTCTTTTCATTTTCCTTTAGAGGTTTAACTTAAAGCAGACTTACTCCTCTGAGGACAGATAGCAACAGTGGAGCTCGCGTGGCTCGGAGCCTTCTCCCTCTCTGATTGGCCAGCGGTGATTACAGGCACGCTTCAGAGGGCGAACAAACAACTGGCATAAATTATGCTAATGAGATCGCCGTGCGGCACGGGGCAGACCTGATGCAACCCATTCATCCATCCTTCACCGAAATGCCAAAGCGCGGGGGTGCGTTCATTGTCTTATCAGGGTATATAAGGTAACTGAGGCCAGTCGTGTGCCAGGCTCACTGGCTCACACGAGCTGATTGAAGAGCAAGAGCGAGACGGACGCGTGCCTTAAAACTTCAGCACAAACTTATCCGTGCGACTTAGGCTCCCCAGCGAGAGCTCTGATCCTTCAGCTTACATCCCAAACTATCAACAGGTATGTATGCGATGCAGAACATGTCTCCATTCTAGTATGCTCTTACAGGAAATTTGCATAACTTACTAATCGTTTCTTTTGCGCATTTTCCACAGATAGCCAACGATGTGCACCGCAATGGAAAGCGCGTTCTCTGATCTGGACAGCTCCAGCTGCGACTTTTCCTTTCCGCACACAGATGATGAGGATTCCCGCGGCAGCATGCACGCCGCCTCGCCCGCGCCCTCGCCTGCATCGTCGGGGAACAGCGCACAGGTTGCCGGCGAGCTACAGCAGAAGAAGAAACGCAGAGGCCGTGTGCGGAGCGAGGCCGCCATTCACGTGGTAAAGAAGAACCGCAGGCTGAAGGCCAACGACCGCGAGAGGAACCGGATGCACAACCTGAACGATGCGCTGGACGCTCTGCGCAGTGTGCTGCCTGCCTTCCCGGACGACACCAAGCTCACCAAAATCGAGACTCTGCGCTTTGCTCACAACTATATCTGGGCACTGTCCGAGACCATCCGCATCGCGGACCAGCGCGGGAACAAAGCGAGAGACTCCTCACCGGCAGTGAGCTGCATGGCGGAAGTACCGAGCCCGGGGAGCGATGCGTGCTCATGGGCATCAAGCGCCTCCTCTTCAGGCTCCTCTCCATCCTACAGCTCTTCTAACCCAGGCAGCCCGGAGGCTATGGACGATTACGGATTTCTGCAAGCAGACGTCGTTTACTGCTACCACAGTTACCCTGGCATTTATTAAGCTATATCCTAGTCCCAAATCTTCTGTAGCTAGCTTAATAAGGGAAAATTGCATTTCCTTTGCCCTTTATTAGAAGCAAGAGTGCAGAGCCAGAGACAGATTAGATGTTCACTGTTTGCCTTAACTACCGTCAGTTTCGCGAATGAGAATGTTCTTATTTTTGTACGTTTTGTATTGCTGAACTTAAGGGGTTCCCGTACTACCTTTGCACTTTTTCCACCTTTCTTCCAGCTCGACCTCAGTGCCAGTCAGGGGGAAATGATGCTGCGAACTGAGAAGACAGATTTGCTTTTAGCCGTCCGAGGTGAAAAGTCAATTTTACAATTTGTTAGGCTGATAGAGCAGAAAAACGAGCGTGAAAATGCAGTTTCAACGCTCTGACAAAAGAATGAAAGGCCGTCAAAAAGACAAGTAACTGGCCTTATGCATTATGTATTTTGACCCCAGGAAATACTGTTCTCTTCAGTGTACAGAAAGACCCTTTTACCCGAGGGAAGAGTTCTTACTGTTACTTCTTTTTTAATTTATTAAACCCATTGCTTTCATGATATTGTATTTTTATTGTATATAAAGAGATTTATTCTATTATGTATTTACCTCAAAGTATAAGTTGTTTTTGTACGAATAAATATTATTGCTTTTTTTTTACAAAGACCATGCACTCCTGTAGGTGTTTTCTTTGCAATCATTAACTGACACCGCATCATTCAAAAACAAATTACCGGGCTGATAATGAGTTTTTGGCTGTTGGAGCGTCACTCCGATTCCCGGCGCGCGACGGAACAAAGACGCGTCATGACGCATTCAGAAGTTAATAACGGTCACAGCGTCCATATGCAGCAGGTGATGGAGCTTTAAGCTAACTGAAGCGTTATTCATCCATCATCCAACATGACTGCATCTCATCTTTGAAGAAATGAGAGCTTTATAAAATCATTTGCCAAAAAAGCATACAATTAGAAAAAAAATCCATAGGGTACAATTATACAATTAATTAGGCAATATCAACTGAAATACGTCCAACCACAAAATATATTCTAACAAATATTTCTATTTGTGTTGTTAAGCATTATTTTCCATTCGCTGATCAAAATGATCGCATCTTATTTTAAAAGAATGTCAGGGGCATTTTAGTCAAGAAAGTAGTTTATATTTTGGACAGACTATTTTTAAGTTTTATTTTATTTACTCGTCGATCAAACGATTGCTCTTCATTTTAAAGGAAATATCAGCGATACACTGAAGTCAAAATTATAGTGAAGAAGTCAAGAGCTGTTCAGATTATTCAGTTAAATTATTTAAAATTTGTTTAATTGTTGCAAGTATAAACGTCACTTCATTCTTCCGGAAAAAATATTTCAATTACACATCGTTTGAAATGAAGGATTATATTTTGGTTTATAATCCTTTGTAATTATTCCTAATAGGCTACCATTATTCGAGAGAATGAAATCGACAAATGTATTTAAATAAATATTCTAAAGTTTGTTGTCAATAATTGCTTCGTTATTACAAGTTATACAAATTATTTTTAATAACTATTATTAAATTAATAATAATAACCAATTGTTGTACAAATTATAATTAGCTATTATAAAAATATGATACTGTTTATCTTGATCTGATAGCCTATTGATTATAATATCCCATTTTTATTTTTGGAATTAGAATTTCTTTTCAGGATTTTGAGAGCTACACATGCAGGCTGGAGTTTGAGCTTTTCAGAAGCGCTTTGTGCAGGCGGCTGTGTGGATTTGGAAGGGGGTTCGGGTTAAATCCTCTATTGGAGAGTTCCGCGTGAGGTCCAGCCAGGGCTCTTGTAACTGCACGTGTCGGGGATCGGCGGGGACAATACCGCGTGCTCAAAGCCTCCGGGACACGCGCATGCCCCCTCACATCGGGATAAAAGACAGAAGGTGGTTCGGGGAGGGTGCAGAACCAGGCCCAGGGCACTGTGGCACCAGAGCAGTAGACATACACACAGATTGCATCGCTGCAAGCAGCACGTTGGCAGCACTACAGATGTGGCACCTGTTGAGGTTATCCCCCCGTAGTCTACTTCAGGCTCCATAATGATTCTCCCTGTATCACGGCAGCGCGTGGTGATGAAACTGCGCTCTTGATGAAGAGGTTTGTGTGTCTTTGTTCCCAAGCACAGGGCCATAACCAATTTGCAGCCTAAACGAGTCCACTGCTAGCTCGCATCTACAATCACATTATTACCAGCACAGTGCACTACACTCATTAGAAAAAGAGCAAATACCGGTCAATCCTGGTTATGGCACATGGTAGGTTAGGGCAAAGCAACAACAACAACAACAACAAACTTACATATAATGACCACATTTTAACTATAGCTACATGATTTATACTTTTAAACTTATCTCTATATTTATGCAGTGATATGTTACTACTGAAGTCAAGTTCATACTGGATCTCTTAAACACCATAGCCTTTACTGCCTTCGAGAATAATTAAATAAATATTATTTAAGAAATGTCTGGTAACTCCTGGTGTGTTTTATTTGTATATTGACAGACATATTCATTTCAAATAATCTTTAAAAAAAAAAAAATTATGTTGACAGAAGAATAAAATGCCTACAACTGAGACTCATAACTGTGTATTGTTCCTAGCCCCCATCCCCTCAGGGCTGAAAACTAGTATCAGTGTGGCAAGACTCACACAGGTCACAGGTCATTTAGGGGAAAGAGACCTCTAACATCCCAAGAAGATGGCCTTCATGTCAATGGGCATAAAAACATCAAAACGTCCTTCATGTTTGTACAGCCATGAGCACACAGCTACACCTCCCACTCAGACATAGATGGTCAAATGATCCATACAAACTTGACCTATTCTCATGAGTACCCAAATCACCGGTGTTCACATAATAACCTCAGAAAGTTAAAATTACAACACGGTTTTGTTTTCAATATTTGAAGTGCATCCTTTAGCTGTATTGGTCAAATTGCAGAAAAAAGAGACATTTAAAAAACTGACTAGAATGTGTAGGTAATTGTTTGGTATTTTAATATATTCACTAATTGTGGTGCAACAATTTTGAAATAGCAACTACTTAGGAATTAGTCTAAATGTGCTGCACTGCCTCCTATCCCTCAGTCGGAGGTGGAGATAGCAGCTTTCTGGGGGATTAAAAAGAATGGACAGAAGATGAACGAGCAATCCCAAGACACCCAGAGTGTCACTAGGTAGCCCCAATAACTCAATGGAAAGACCAATTAAACAATAACTGCAAGTTAATGACCAACAGACGGTGGGATGGTCGGAGAATAAGTGATGACAGCATGTGGAGACCAGGAGGATAAGACCACAAAGAACAAATATGTGATACAACAACACGGAGAGGTTTTCCACATTATGTAATACAGGAAATATACTATGATTATAGTTTTGTTTTGGAGGTGTGGATGACAGTAAAAACAGTGGCATGACTGGATTCTTTTTTGAGCCTAATTCTCTGGCCTAATCTTAAACAGGGATTAGTTAATGAGTGCTGACAACTCCCTAGACCTGCCCGCCACAAAATCCACCTTCAGATCAGTACAATCCTTCCCCTTAGCACCCAAACAGAAAGCTTCACACCTTGACTCCTGAAGAGACCTGAAAGAGCTCCTGACAGCAGTGCAGAGTGATTAAGGTGACTAATGATCTGTTTGGGAAATAGAGGCTTATTTCAGGTCTAATTGGGTATACAGCTGACACATGCTATTTGGCATTGCCGCAGCGATTAAGTTTAGAAATTTATGTAAAAATTTGAATTGTCACCAAAAAAAAAAATAGAAAATAAACAACTGAATAGTAAATTGGTAAAAATGAAATAAAATTAAACAAACAAACAAACAAACAAACAAACAAACAAACAAATAAATAAATAAAAATGCAGAGTGCAGAACAAATTTCATATCATTAAGCTGACCAGTGGTGACTCATCTTCTCCAATACATGAGCTATTTACATTACAGGGGGTTTTAATCTGTTTTTCAGTCTGAACAATAGAACAGTATTGATCTCATTGTAAATTCCTGAACATTGTTCTCAATTTGTACACCCACTTTAGATTCTTTGTCTGATAGAACTAAAGCTGCCCTCATCTCAAGTCCCCCCTCCTTCACAACCCTCCTACAGTCAGTTTTACGATACAGCAACCTTTTTTGTGTGCTCTCTTGACCATGCAGTGGAACCACAGTGTGCCAGGAATGCTTAGAGTAAAGACCCCTTGGGTCTCTTCAGTGTGATGGTAGGGGCTTCCTCCTCTTTTGCCATGAGTCTCCCCTAATCTGCATTCTTCAACATAGACAGTCAAGATTTCTTTGTCCTCGCTTGCTGTGTGTGTGAAGGTGGAAATGAGTCAATTAGTGTTTTACACCTTGCTCTGAGCTGAAGGTGGATGCCCCATGTTTAGAAAATTGGCCTAAAGCTCACTGCACTCACTCCAGTTTGACAAGAGTGTTAGGGATGCTAATAAGAGAAGGTATTTTTTGATTTGCAAATGAAGAAGAAAACAAATATTGTTAAATTGGGGGATGGGAAAATACAACATGCAATTGTAGAAGATATCAGAAACAAGATATGTAAAACTTTTGCAAGTTTGCATAATTTGTCATGTTTATAGGTTTGTGTTGTTTTCTTGTAAGGATTTACATTTTCTTTGCATTTTCTTAAATTTTCTTTTGAGGATTTACATTGCAGAGAATTGAGCACTGAAATAGAAAAAAGTCACTCATGCAGCACTTCACCGAGCAATGCGGTTTGATTATGTATATCTGGTCCTTTAGTTACACCATAATGCATTGCTCCACTGGCTGCATCACTGGTGCAGTCATTTGAGAAGCACATCCACCTGTACTGTGAGTGCAGATGTTCCTGTGTGGCAGATTAGGCATATGTCATCCATAACCTGAGGAAGAGGCCAACCCTCTGGTTGAGGCTTAAAAATATCCACTTTAGAACAAGAGGCAGACAAAGACACAGAGGGCACTTGCCTGAGGGCGGCCTGTTCCGGGTGGCTGCCTGCAGTATGTAAAGATACCTTGTCTTCATTTGTAATGGAAAGCCAGTGACACACACCTACGGCCAGCCTCCGCCTCCTAACTCTCTCACATAAACACGCATTTCAATAGTTCAACTTTTCCTTTGTACAACTGCCCATGCCCTGTGTATTCCCTATTTATAGGTAAACTATTGTGCGTCAAGAAAAGGAAAAGGAATCTACTTGTATTGTTTTTTTTGTTTTGTTTTGTTTTTGTTTTTTATTAAAATATTCCTGCAATGATCAGGAGTTTGAATGACCTTTGAAAAACATTTGAATGACCCATTGTAAAACTGCTGTCAGGTGCTTTATTTTCTCAGGTTAATCTAAATATATTGTGTCCCCTTATGTGTCCCCCCATAATAGCGGGTATATCTGACAGTTTTGACCTCATGGGGACATTTGAAAAACTGTAGCTTTTACATAAACAATAAAATATGACAAAATATTTCCTTTTCTTTACCAAGCTTAAAGTTAGGGTTAGATTCATGTGTACGCATAGCATTAATTAGCTGTATTAATTATTAGTTATGTCAGTGGAAGTTCTTCAGCTTAGTAAGATAAACGTGAGTGTGTGTGTGTGTGTGTGTGTGCTTGAAATGGACGCTCCTCAAAAGTGGCTTTAAAGTGGCTGGCAGTAGGTTACAAGTGCTGTGGAGCATGTTAAGTGGCGTCTCATTAGCCTGGAGTGCCTCAGAAAGCAGGGCTGCAGACAAAGGTGGAGCACCATCTACCTGAATTGCTATGCACTGTCACCTCAGACCGATCGGTCCCCCCTCCAGCACTACCTTTCTCCAGGGCCAAGAGGAACAAGTAGATGCCCCAGTGCTCACCGTGGCAGGAAAGTGTCAATCAAAAGGGTAGCCATGCAGATGCCCATATGCACACTATATGGACTTTGATGCCACTTGTAAATATATGGCTTTTTTGCCCCACTCCCCACTCTGGAAAGGCAGTTCCTCAGAGATTGCTGATAAAAATCAGGGAAATTCAATCCAAGCCTGTGCTTCGGACAAACAGATGTGATTTTTTTTCTTCTCTGTCTTTCTCTCCTTGGAACACAAGATAACCTTTTCCCCTTTTCTCTCCATATTGCAGTAGCTCTGCACCTGTATCGACACCACTAGCAACAAGACTGATGGCATGGGTTCCTTTTGCACTGGTCTCTGGTGACCTATAATTACAGACCGAGAAATATCCACTTGATTGATTTCATTGCAAAAAAAATGCCATCTTGGTAGGATCACTTATCTAGCAAATGGAATTATTTACAAGATCCAGTGGAATTGATGGAATTTAAAAGACAAAAGAAGGAAAAGGGATTTAAAAAAAAGATCCTGAAAATGATTCAGTTGGTTAATGGTAAGAAACACCTGAAGGACAGCAGACATGAGTTACACATCTCTTGCTGAATTACAATGAAAATGGAAATATTCTGAGAAAATATTCTGAGAAAAATATAAATGAGAAACTTCTGAAAGTGCATCTCAACATGTTGCACATGTGAACTCAAGTAAATGCACGTAAACAATATGCAATCACATTAAAAAGTATTATTCATGTGTGAAAATTAAAGCATGTGAAAAATAAAAACCACATGCCCTTCATTACAAAAGAATCAATCATTCACTACATGTGAAAAATGTGTACGTGTGAATCATGTGATTTTTCAGCTTTGACTTTTATGTGACTTTTGTGTAAGTGTAATTAAGTCGGTGTGTACAGTTTGATTAGATATTTCGTTGTCCAGTTTAAGTTTCCTCTCAATTCTCAAAAGTCATTTTGTAAGCAGATGTGTGTTATTGTGTACTTTACAATATACTCTGTATGATTTTTAAAGGACTACTCACTGTTTTAATGATATTGTGTATGTGCATTTATCATCAAGTACAAACAGTAATCTCAGTGCAGGAAGTCTGCTGCCACTAGTGCCTGCTGCCTCACCATCCTCAGAGGAGTCATCTTAGTTTTACTGTCTGGGTCATCACTGGGGCCAGGCCATGACTTTTTTCATGAGAACTTAATCAGGGCAAAGAAGGTCAAGCCCTCCTCCTTGTCTTCAACAATTACCATGAAATTCTTAGTGTCCACACTGCAGAGGGTTCCCCAAATTTTGGGGTGTCATCCAGAGGGCGACGGCTCTGGCTGTGCACCTCTATCTCTGTCTCTCTCCCGCTCCACCCACCACACTCGGCCCCACTCGTGTAAAGTGGATGGAGTAGGCAGGCACCATCATGAGGCAGATGAACTCATGACCCCTGCAGCCTGCGCATGGCAGCAATTTCCAGGGCAGTAAAAATAGCCATGACAACCAAGATGCTGCCTATAGCTCAGCCTGAGTCAGCCATGAAGTCACCAACATCCTTAAGTTATTTCTGTGGAGCCATTAAACATAATCCATTAAGTACAATTTCATAGAAATTATGTTCTGTGACTTGAAAAAAGGATAAACATATTATACAATTTTCTATATGAACAGTAATGTCCACTTCAAAACTATGCAAAAATATTTTAGAAGGGATTTAAAGGGATTTGTCAAGCTGTGGTATTTAATTTTTATTCTAGATATTAAAATATATTTTGTCTTCACAGTTTTTTCAGTTGCGAGCCCAACCATCAATAATAATGAACACCCATTTTTTACCTTGTGTAAGACCAGTGAATGCCTCCCATTCATTTCTCTTTCAGTTTTTGAAAGTTTTTTGGTTTAAATTCACCATGAAGAAAAGTATAAATCAGACATTTGGACTGGCCTGCTGCACAGCCAAACAATGCCTTGTGGAGAGGAGAAGAAGAGGGTAACGCCATAATGTAAAATAGTTAAAAGCTTATTAGAACCATTGAAAGGCAGCGTGATTTCCACTTTGTTTCGGAACACCCTGAGCTCAGCCTTTCAAGTGATTGTGAAGGGGGCAATTCAAATCTCTTTGGGTCCATATGAATGAGGGCCTCTTAAAGCTCTTTTATAAGCCAGCAAATTCCCCACAGGCGTATGCCCTTTAGCTCCATTACTGATTTACCCAAAGCATTCATCTCTAGCCTTCTGCTTCTCCTCTCCCTATTGTTCTGCCTAGTTAGCCAAGCACCTGACAACTCTAGTACCAGGCTTTCGGAGCTGCTTAAAAAGTGCAGGCCTTACCGCTAAACCGCTGAATATTTCTCTGTCTCTTAAGTCTGTGGTATTATTCCTTTATGCAATCAGGCATTTTAGGCATTTCAACTTGCAGAAGAGTGAGAGGCTGAGGTAACATGATTGATTTCCTTCACCAACGGGGTATAAAACGTAATGTTAACATAAATAGTGGAATGAGGCGGACCTTTCCCTGGACAAAAAGGGGGGCTTGATCCTTTTCTTTCCTTTCGGCTAGAGAAAGAAGTGAAAAAATTCCAAGTGGGCCCATTGCCTCTATACTTAGATTAATTAGACCCCCCCTTAAAAGCCATTCAGCTGCAGTTCTAAAATGGGTCCAAGTTACATTATGTAAAGTTTTCAGAGTGATTTGCATTTGTTTGTGTGGATCAGGGCAGCGTTGAGAAGCACTCAGACAGAGAGAAATAAAAACAAAGACAGGGTAAAATATTCTTTTAATGGGCTTTGCAATGTACTCTGTTTTTTCTTTCTTGTTGAACTTAACAACGTTCCAAAATTTTTAAAAATTGATTGAAAGAAATTAGTAGCATTGTAATGCACTGAACACTAGGCAATATCATGATCTTATTATCAGAAAATGTACATAATACTTCCATCAAATAATCTTGTAATGTATGAACAATACCAATGAAAAAAATAGAAAGCATTATTTTTTTAATCAAAATAACAATATACAATAAACAATTATATAAACTCACAAATCATTGAAATTATTCTTAAACATTAAACAGTCATATATGTACCTGCTGATAATTATTATTTTTTTCTTACAGAATTGTAATACTGCTCAAATGTAAAATTTCATTCCGAAAATGTTGTTTCACCATAAAGATATTGTAATATACAGATTTCAAATGATGCTCAGATATAAATGTTGGGATGCATATTAGGAAATGGAAAAGATTCTTCCAGTTACTCAGGGAGGGTGAGGGCTAACACATGCGTCCTCAAGGGATCTTACACTGCCTGGTTCTGTGTGAGCTTGCAGTGTCCTGTAGTGCTGAACTATGACACAGCCACAGATGGCAGCTGGATTGTTGGGATTCAAACTCATATCCTAATATCAAGGCATGACCTTCTTATGTAGTCACAGCAGTTGGTAGTAATACATAATATTCTCAGGAAAACATACCGTGTCATAATTCCTTTGATCAACAACATATTTTCAAGAATATGTTCGTATTGCAGATTTCTAATTTACACAAAGCTTTTGGATTAAGCATATTGTTTTATGTTTTTGATTTGATTGGTGATACTATATGGTTTACATTACAGGATTCAAATATACATTCTGTTCTAAATATTCTGTTTATGATGATGATGATGATGATGATGATGTTTTGATGGTGGCATGAATAGTGCCTGTTTCTCTGGCAGACATCTGTTTTTTTTTTTGTTTTTTTTTGCAGACTTTGAAATGGAGGCTAATCATAAGGTGCTACTTTCATTATTTCTTATTAAAATGTTAGCTACTATATTTTACATAAAGTGCCTTAGCTGGCTACATTAGTTAGCTTGGACTGAGTGGGATTGTTGTGGAGAAGAGCAGGTTTCATTTCATTTCAGAAAAGTAGTCCTGCACAGCAGTAAAATCATGTTTTTATTTTCATTACATTGGAATTACTATTCAGCTATTCATCAACTATTGAACTATGCAACTATTTATCAAAGACAATATATAGGGTAAGGACTGTTACCTAGAGTTGGCTGTAAACATTTTTTTTTCTTATAAAACCTTCATCATTTGCCATTGTGTGCCACTAGCAGCAAACTCCTCATGCTGAATTTTATGTTTACGAAGTTTCATCAGATTTCTTGTATTGTAAGAAGATATTGGAGCATCTTGTATTTACCGTTTTTCTGTAACAATTTTCAATGAAGATTAAAAATTCACCCACAACAAATCAGTTGCTGCTGTTCACATCAATTGTATCAAGACATGAAAAGTCATCTAAAATATTCAAGCAGCATTGCATGTCAGTAAAAGGTGCATGACAATCCAGAATACATGATAATGACATATCATCATCTGATGACTCCTGGACAATAACCATAATAGGAGAATGATTTCTGGATATTTTGTTTAGTATCAGGTCCCCTTCTCAGTGTGTGTCGGTATACAACTGGCACGTGAAGGAACATGAGTTGAGCTGCGAAAGAGGACCTCATAGGCGAGAGAAAGACAACAGAGGGATAGTGTGCAGCTCCAGTGCTGAAGGCGACAGAGGGGATGAGGCCTTGCCGTAACAAAGCGCGATGGCTGAGTGTTAGTAAGGGGATTGGGCTGCCAACACTGCTTAATACCAAGGAACGATTAAGAATACAAAGGAGCAGGATGAAGCGGTGTGAATGGGAGCCGTGTGTCCTGGATCACATAAAGGTCTTAGAGCTGGGGGTTTGGATTAAGCTTCAAGTGAAAGTGTCTGGGACAGCGTAAGAGAAGCCAGTGTCCTTTAATTGCATTTTGTATTCAGCCGCAGCCATGCCAGAGATGAGCCACAAACCAGCCCGTATCTGAAAGCAAAGGTTAAGTCAAAGATAAGAGGAGATGGATCACAAGTTTTTTTCTCATCAGTGAGCTAAGAAGTAGTCGGATTTAGCACTATTGGATTTGGAATTTTCTTCTCTAGCATACTTGCAACTTTGTGTCTTGCTTCATGTCTTCTCCTTGCTGAGTACATAATGAAAAATGCAATAACCCATGTATCTATCCAATCCTCACTTAACACTATGAGTATACACTGCCAGCAATGTCTCTGATACAGGCTAAATAGAGCAGTATTATAATATGTCTAGCTAGATGATTCTCAGTACGTTGCACTGTGGTTTATATATATATTTTCAAATGGTCATGAATTATTAAAGGCAGCAAGAAATCAAAGCTGACCTTTGCTACCTTGTTAGTTCATGTCACTGGAATTATTTATCAGTGTCAATCAACTAAAAGTCTTTGGTCATTTTTACCTATCAAACTCATCTGTCTGGACATCATCAAGCAGAAATGGTGAACAAGCCTGTTTTAGAGCAATCACCTTTAAAATTCAATCCATACGGGCAAAACCAAAATCCAGCCATAAATTTCTCCTATGTATGTGATGTTAAGTTATGCATAACAAAGTTATGATTTCTGTTTCATTTTGTATTAAATTTTGAACTATGTTCCCTTTCTACGGTCTCACAATTAAGACACCAGCTGTAGGATATTAGTTTGTATTGCTGCAGGAGAAAGCATTGATTAGACAATTTTAAGAAGACATGGTACCTTTGTCGACTGTATGTCAGATCTTTTTATCCTGAAATCAATAAGTAAACAAATTTAAATGAAGAAAGGAAACTATCAAGGCAAGCTTTGTTACTGGACTGTCTGTTTAGCTTAGCAATAAGGCAATACCTTCAGGCAACTTAAAGTTAAACTAATGAAATTAGACCGATTTGGGTGGATTAAAAAGATCTCATTGTTCCAAAATGGCATAGCAGTGAAAACACTACTTATCAACACAGAGGTCAGGTTTTCTGCTGGAATTCAGATTTGCACTGTTGGGATTTCTGAAAAAAGATGAATCATGTGCAGATTTTGTGTTTCATGGTACTGGACTGTAATAGAAGAGATGCACAACTGTGAAGTAAAATAGGTAGAAATACATATATTTTTAAATGAATGAAACTAGTCAATTAACAGTAAGTATCCTAAACCTGAAGAAAGTGTCAGCTATATAATATTACATAAGTAGACTTGTTTTTTTGGTGGTTTTTTTTTTTGGTTTTTTTTTTTGAGTTCATGCGCTAACTCCAACACCAAAAAGCTAGACATTTTTTACACATAGAGTGCAGAACAAATCAAATTTTTCTCAAACATTTGACTTATTTGGACTTTGAACATTGTCTTTTTTCCACAAACAACACCAAAATGTGCAAAATATAAAACTAAGCAGTCCATTTTCTTCTAGATACGTACTGAACATAAAATGCAGGTGCAATTTTCCAAAGCTTTGTGGTTCTTTGGACAGAATACGATGGAAGGCAAGATTTGACCCTAAAGGGAAAGTAAGACAAAGACAAAGAGAGAATAGACACTGTGTATTACAGCCTTGCAAAACAAGGAGGTTGTCTGTGGACATTAAATCTATCCACATCTCTGCTTCTCTCGTGTGTCCGATGACGAATCTCCTGGTTCACCTTTGTGCTGGGTCTTCACCCTTACCGTTCCTTGGGGAATACTGGTCATGTGCGTTTGAACCCTGCTTCCCCTGCACGACAATACAGAATGCCCGAGACCCCTCTCCATTTCCTTGAAGGGCTAAGCGCGTCCATTCTAAGGTCAGAAGGGGCAACCCAAAGTGGATAACAAAGCTTTGAAAAGCTTTGCCACTTGAAGATTGCCTGACAGAGCTCTGGCTCCCTTTCCCCTCATCTCCCCTCATCCCAAAGACTCATAGCTTGCTGTCAGATTTGCCCACCCTCAAATCAAGCCCTGGAGCACTCTCTCTCTCATTCTGTCTGTCTCTGTGTGTTCTAGCTGTTTGAAACACAAAGGAGCCCCTCACTGAAGAGTAAGCACTCATTTGTCAGTATACAGTATGTATTGTAACAGAGAGGGCAGCAGAGATGACTGAACTAGTGTGTACTTCTGATACAGTAATACAGAACACAAAAAATGCCAAGCATAATGACTATAGATTTAACATAGCAAATCTTGTGGGCTAAAAAGTAAAGTTAAAAAGTAATCCTTAAAATATGGTTAAAAGATAATTAAGTTATTCTGAATGATCATTTTGCAAATTAGAACTTTATTTACTTTAATTTCTCCTTAATATATTATTGATATTTGTTGTATAACATCTTTGACACATAGGAAGTAAGAGTTTAATGATTTTCTGTAAACAGAACAGCATTTGAATGCACAAAATACAGGTCACACAAAATACACAAAATGTCAAGCTCAGCTCCTAAAGTCATGACATCATGCCGTTCTTAATGTGATAATTGATTGTCCTAGTTGGGCTTTATTTAATTTTATTGTTGGTTACTAGGTTTTAGGAATTTAAAAAATTATTATTCGTTATCCAGTCTGAATTTTCACTGAATGAAAGTGAGTGAACATCCTTGCATAATAATACAGGGATTAAGGGTAAAACACAGCTGTAACTCATGGATATATTTCAGTCAAACTTCGCAGTCTGTGAGCAGAATAGCAGCAGTTTGAATCTCACTGAATTTAAATTAAAAAAAAATTCAGAACCCAATTTTAACGATATTTCCCTGTCAGTAAATATCACCTGCAGAAGCATCTTCAGAAGCTGCTGGTGCTGTGCATGTGGAATGCTCTCTGCGGGTATCCAGGAAATCTGGGGGGCCGAAGTGTGCCGCTCGGCAGCAAAAGGACTGCCTGAATGAGCATGCAGGAGATCAAGTCAAGCCCCTGAAAATCCCATTAGCTCCAAAAGGAACTTGCTGCCTTGGCTTAGACCTTTGCTGGCCATCGTGCCCTGGGCAACATCTCTCTCTTTTTTCCACCTTGCCTTTTTCTTTCATTGTATCACATTAGTTCCAGGGGAAGTTAGAAAATTTGAAATAATTGTAAGCCCTGTGATGCCAGCAGGTTAGCAAGTGAGCAGGCTGACTAGTGCAACAGTCATTACTATGCCATTAATGAAGGAGGTAAGTGGTGTTCACGCAAATAAAAATGCATCTATTTTCTTGAGATATGCAGAAGGCAATTAACTTTGAGTTATTGGGGGCTCATACTTAAAATAGAATCCAGTTTTGTACTTGCACTCAAATGTAAATAATATTAAATGTGTTGTTACAGTCATGATTCATTTGTTATGCAAATATTAATTATTTGGATCCAGAATAATTGTTAAGCAATACACAGGCAAATCATTATTTCAGGACACTTCTCATAATGTCATAATGTAAATAGTATCTCAAGCATCAGATGAACAGCAGGCATAACATGAAAAATTAAACAATATATTTTGCTAATCACTGATGTGATATTTTTCAGTCCTTACAAGCTAATGGTATCTTTAATACACAGATTGGTTTCCAGGTGTGGTGTGATGTGTGGGATGTGTCTCAGCTGTCCCTGTGCTGCCTCCTGTCTGGAGAAGCAGCGGGAGCAGTGATCAATAATGCTGCTGATCAATCCTTCCCTCACTCTTTCTTATTCATGGCTGAGGACCTCACTTCACTCTCAGTGTAACACTTCTCTTGCAGATTGGGCTTCCTGTGCTCATTATTTTAGGACTAGGGGAGATCGTTGATCACTCTCCTGTAGGCTTGGAGTGGACCAAGCATTCATCATTAGTCCTGAAGAAGTGTCAGTGGGTGCTTTTCTATTGGCTATTACTGTGGCTCTGCCAAGAGAATGATTAACACACTTTGCAATGCCCTCCAACCTAAGTAGCCCTGTCAGTTATCTTTTACAGAAGGAGGAGGATTCAGGTAATTATTCTACCAATACTGAGCAGTGAGATGCATTGATGTAGTAATACAATGCATTTTCACCATAACTTCCATTTTAGCAATAAAATGTGGTTGGCATATTTATGCAATACAACACAGCGACACTTGATTTTTTTTAAAAGAAGTATATCTTCCTCTCTGTTACACATATGGTTATCACTTCCTCCATGATCTTTTTTAATTAGATACAAATTTATATCACCTAAAGTTTCATTTTAACTGGACATCTCAGTGGTGTGATTTTAATTAAAGGCCCCAGATACTCCTTTGATTACATCAACCACCAGAATTCGACCACTCCTGACAATGAAAACTGTGTAAATTCTTATGTACACTTTAGTTTCCACACTTGATTACAGCCACTATCTACTCTCTGTTCTTGTGCACAATTTGAAATTTTCCTCTTTAGTTACATTTTCATAAATTCCTGTGGTGCACTGCAGTGGCTGTCACATAGTATATATGTAGAGTAAATGGGGATTTGCTGCTGTCTAGGATTTCAGGGAGAAAAGCTAGTATTTTGGCATTTGGCAGTGGGGTTCACACATGAATTTCACATAAGGGCATATAAAACCCACCTACTGAACCTTTCTGGAGTTTCCTGGAATATTGTGTAAAAGCCCTCAAAGGCCAATCCTGCAGGCCAGGTTATCTGGCTGGAGGTGCCAAATCTCTTCGGCCATTTGGAACTTCAGTTCTGCTCATGGACGGCACTGAAAACTAGTTCCGACCACCAAGAAAATAAGTAGTTGAAACCAAGTTCATGCTGGTAATCTCAAGATGATGAGCAGCTTGCTATTTTTCCAGAAATAAGCTTCTACTGCATTCATGAATCCTGGCTTCAGTGTTAGAGAATTATCTTCTGTATGAACCATGAGACTGAGAGATGTAATATATGCCAGGAGGGTGGACGTGCACCAAATGGCCTCTTACTTGGGGAAGTATGAAGTATGGCAGTATCCTGATGCCACTGGCCATAAAAAAGTGAGAAGATTACTTTCATACATCATGAAAACACCAGGGGCATTAAAGAGACCAAAGGGTGGAACTTTAAATAAGAATGTTTGTCCTTTACAGGGAAACATTTGAAATCATCTGCTCTCAGGTGATGGGGACATGAAAATAAAAAGTTGTGCATGTCCACGAATATGAATTAGTCAGCTAGTTGCACAAATCAAACTACATCCACCAACCTTAGTCCTAGATCCACTAATTGGGTCTAGATGGCAGGAGACTTACTCAGAGGGGCCACATCAAGGGAAATGCAGACCAACAGTGTGAATGAGACGTAAATGCCACTTACTGAGTGGCAAGGAAACTACACAGTACAAGTTAATCGCAAACAGTGCAGTAAATATTACAGTAGTTTATGGGGCTAACAGACACCAACATGTGTACAGGGTGAGAACAAGAAAGGAATTTACTATGGTTTGAATGAACCATGGAGGTTTGAATGAACCATGTTCATGTCTTCAGTCATAAAGCTGCAAGAATCAGTGTAAAGAGGGTTATTGTTGCCTGTCATCCTTTTAAGACTAAAATGCAATGGTGGATACCAACTGTGATAGAATTAGAGGCATTCTTAGTAATACTCATAGAGGACTCTCCTGATTCATCTCAGAGTTGTAGGACAGTCATCAGAGCTGCAGCAATTGAAATTGCAGAAATCCCTAGCAAAATCCCTAGCATGGGAGGCATTCAAAGAGACCATGGAAAACGACTTCTGGGTGGCCACAAAGATTGGTGGCAAACTGTTGTCACTTCAGAATGGGGAGATGAGTCCATACACAAGCTCTGTTGAGCATGTGTAAGGGGTGGAACGGGGATTTTGTTTACAGATGGAAGTAGCAATCAGTGATCTAACTCAGTAGGCATGCCATTTATTCAAGAATGCATTTATTCAGAATGCATCTCTGTGGCTAAAGTATTGTCTGAAGAAGACCTCAGAGACGCACTCGAATGCACCAGGCCTTCTGACTTGACATCAGTACCACTATAATGCCGTTGTGGCTGAATGAGCATAAACTCCTTAGACATGTTACAAACTCTAGTGGAATGCCTTCCCAGAAGAGTGGTGGCTCTAATAACAGTAAAGACTGTATCAACTTTGTGTTAACACCTATGGTTTTAAAATGGGCATATATGGATGTGCTGGTTATGTGTACACATATTTTTGACCATGTAGTGTATCAAATAAACAAGAAAGAGAAAGAACATGATTATTCGACATCTTCAATTATCCCTTTGCCAGTTATTAGTAACTTTTTATTTTTATTGTGTACATCCTTAATTTGTAAATATCTTTCTGATATCAATTACATTCCTATATTTGAGGAACTGACCATAAACCTTTATTCAAGGGGGCACAATACTGCACATAGGACAAGGAATGAAACACACCTTTTGAAACAATCATAAACCATTTTTGCAGGGTATATTTTTGTTTGAACTTCTGAACCCTTTATATTGCTTGCTATGTAAACTCAAACTCGTTGTAGTTCTGATACCATTGATTCAGCTACCTTGATTTTACAATTAAGAAATTTCAAACAAGAAAGAGTGTAACACAGACAAGCAAAGTGATTCAAACAGTGAAATGTACCAATGCTATTATACTAAATATTAACACTCTTCAAATGATGTTTATCCAATTAGGGGACCAGAACTAACTGTTGTATAATGCATTTAAAACCGGCCTGAATGGAAACAATACATTACATGTACTGATACTTCAATGGCCTTAAAATGAAATGAGTTTATGGAATGTTTTAAATTATGGTTGTTTCTGACAGACAAGTTTAATCAATAAATTTGTTACCTTTACTTTTGATAGCACCTTCATATAAACACTCGTATTTTAGCGGTAATTAATAATTTAGTAGCTACATTTCTACATTTATTGTTGTGATTCAGATATGCAAACTTAAGAGCTATTTGTTCACATTGTCTGAAGTGTAATTCATTTAATTTAAGTTTCTGGAACTGTACTGGAGGGATGAAAACCATTCTTCCAAAAGATATTGTTCAGTAGGTGTTTTGATGGTGGGTGGCGGACAGAACTCTCTAACACATTGGTCCAAAAAAGGTGTTCAATTGGGATGAGATTTCATGACTGTGATGGCTATAGCATACCATACAGAAGAAAGAGCAACTTAATAGAATTGCTATAAAGTTTGCAATTCTTTGTAATCCAGTAATGGAATCATTGAATTGAATCTAATGCAACATTAAATTAAATGTGTTGTATTTTATTGAATTTCACACAAATTATGCAATAGAAAAAGCTTACCCTACTACTCACCTTGAACTTAACATTCAGAACTTTCCCTTTAAATCTAAAATTTAAATTCAATCTAAATTGATCATTTTAAATTACACAAGCATAGTTTGGTCTCTTACTGTAGCATTAGAGATGATGACTAAAGATAAATAAAGTTTTTGGTATTATGTACTGTATTTCTGTGACCATCAGTACAGGCTGCCAAAAACACATAATAATAATAATAATAATAATAATAATAATAATAATAATAATAATAATAATAATAATAATAATAATAA
>JAQQZR010000002.1:16792462-16828949 GCA_030068235.1 Notoglanidium macrostoma
TGTGTGTGTGTGTGTGTGTGTGTGTGTGTGTGTGTGTGTGTGTGTGTGTGTGTGTGTGTGTGTGTGTGTGGTGCAGTGCTAACAGTACCATAAATAGTGAACATTTCAAAAGTAAGTTGTAAGAAGTGTTGCAGGACATTTGAAGTCAGGAAACTACTATTCTACTAAACTACTACTAATATATTGGCTATATGACTATGCTAAGAGGAAGGCAATAGCATGAGCATAAAAATATCAGTGCACTTTCTTATCACAAAAATCGACTTTGGCTTATGCTCAACCCAGTTAGCAATATGACAGCTAATTTCACTTGTGCTGGAAGAAAGATAAAGCCCTTCACTATCATGCTTTAGAGTAACCCAAGAACATAATTGAAATTTGCAAGGACTGCAACTAAGACATTTTCTAAATAATTCATACATACTGTTAACAAATGTAGCAAGATGCCAGCCTTGGGGTTTTTCCTGCATAGAAAAATATTTCGTTTTTAAAATACTTCAAAAACACTTTTTTCTGTGTCTTAAGAATAAAATGGATGCTGTTCTAGCGTATCTTAACAGTTTGTTGATTTTATGTCTTTTCCCCTAATACTCAATGAAAAGGGCAGCCATCAGAAAATCTGATTTCCCCAGTGAAACTTAATCTGTGTGCATTGGTCCAGAATACTCTGCCTTGTTAGGATAAGGGTGCAGAGGTGCCACCTTAAAACCACCCCTTTGTGTGTTTGGCGAAGGAAAGGATTATGTGCTGGTGTTTAAAGAGGCTGGAGAACCCACCCCCTGTTTTTTAGAATACATCAATGGCTGCCATACAGCTCGATCTTGCTTTTTTCTGCTTTAGGAATCCCCGGGCTTCACCCATCAGGTTGCTCTAGTCACCTGGAGTCTATGCCACCCAGCAGGATACGCTTTCATCTTTTGTCGTGGAGCAGGGAAGGGGCGGCGTTTTTTGCCATGCAGCTGGTTTTGGTATCTCGCTCCCAAACCTCCTCTAAACCCCATGTAGCCGTACCAACCCCCAAATGTAGGCAGCACACAATTCACTGGTTAGGGTCAACCACAATCCTAATCCTAAATGAACAATTTCTTGACATGCAAGTTATCATTCAAATACATCTTTTCATCTATTTCCAGACATCTTCATATCTGTTTCCAGAGAAGATTGCAGTTACGTTTGTGCTACTCAAGGCAAAATTAGTGAAATCCAAAACCACACTCTGTTAAACGGTGCTCCCATGCCGCTCTTTCTGAGGGCATGCAGCATCAGGGTGCAGAGTGCCGGACTCTTTTTATTGGATAAGTGGAGTGCCTTTGTGCTTTTGAACTGGCGATAGCCCGTCGGGCTCTTAATCACTGCCTCTCCGAGGTAACCAGTGTTCTGAGAGCGGGGATAAAAAAGCCGCTGCCTATTCAAGAAGCTGTTGATCTAGACCTCATTGTGCTCACCACTATGGCTTGGGCAAGCAAGGTAAACAAATGGCAAACAAAAGGCGGTGCTTCACAGCAAAGCAGGCTCTGTGGGGGGTTCACATCCTGAGAGCAGGCCAGGCGCCCGGAAACCCCATGACAATTGTGCCGGTGTCTCACCTATGTGGAGTGTGCAGTCACCTGCCAGACTGCCACTAACTCAGAGGTAATCCAGCAGCTTTGGCACAATTATCACCTTGATCATGAAATAATGACTCCCAATAGAACACAGTTGAGAAACAAATCCACAAAATCCAACAAAACGTTGCATATCTTTGCATCAGTAATATGATTTTTGTTTCATTGATGTTCATACCTAATAATCCAATGATCCAACCAGCATAACCATGTGAGGGCATAAAACTGCATAAACAGAAAGGCAGAACATGATTTGATTCTCATGCCAATGTACTGCAAAACCTTATCAGATACATTATGTCTGTTTAGACTTATAGGCACAAACATGCTTATTTGTCTTGCCTGACATGCAAAATAATTTGATGGTAAAAGGATGCCTAAGGTTATCTAAAGTTTGCAAGGAATACAAGCAGCACTACTTTCTCTTTTCAGATATATTGTCTTATGAAAAGAATAATAAATAACAATAATAATGAGTATTAAATGATTATGATGGCAACATTGATACAGTAGGAATTTAATTAGATGATTATTTAGCAACATGAATGAACAAGTATGAAATTAAACAGTTCCATCTGATGTGCCAGATCAAACTGTTAAGTTAATGTCAGTGTAAGCACCAAAATAATTAATCAGAATGGATATTTTAATACAACACACCAGTCTAGTGTTTAAAATGATAGGTTCAGCCAAAACATGGTACACTTAAATAATAAAGGCAATGAAAAATTCTGTGCTTCTTCCCATAGGAAATGTATTGGTCACAAGTTTAGCCAAAAGGACTGGGGTTTGGGGCAAAACATTATTATTATGCTGCGAATGCCATCTTTTATACCCATGAAAGCCCTCCCCAGATGGCAGCAAGGAATTTAGAAAAAAGGCTTTCACCTTTTTACAAAGCAATGTAATTGAGAACAAACTGTCATTGAATTGGAGAGGAGCATGACGGCGGGCCATAGCGGGCTGCACTCCAGTTCCTGTGGGTGCTGCATTGAGAGATGGGTAACTAGGCGTGCTCCGGGCCCCTGATGCTGAGACTCTCTGTGCTCTTCAGGGTGTCTGACTGACATGAGAGGCTGCCACAGATAACATGCGAAACAGACATCCACAATGGCCTTTCACTGCCTTTAGCGCACACAGTTCACAGTCAATAGACTATTACTGTCGACACAGACATGGAGCAAATGTGATCGTCTTTTTTCACATCTCAGGTTTTCTATAATGTGATTTATTCTCACATAAAAAAGTCAGACTAAACTTGCCATTGGGATTAAATGCACAAGTGTTTCATTTCAAACATCCTCCTCTATTTACACCAAATTTTCCTTCATTTTCCTCCAGGAACATAATGTGTAGCTAAAGTATTACATTAGAGTCTTGTTTATGAAACATTTACTTATGCCAGAAAACTTCTGAAATTGCTAGTAATCACTGAAACCATTTATCAAATATTATCACTAGTTCTGCAAGGTAGTCGGAAAACGTAGAAGGACAAAAAAAAAGAGAAGAAAGAAACTTGTGGATAAGTACACACATGAATTAACTTGAATGCTCATTGAGTCTTCCACAATGTAGGCTGGAGCGGGTGTCAGTGGCCTTACTCGTCTCACTGCCTTATTTTGGCCTGGAGACAAAGGCTTGAAAATAGAAAGAACTGGGATTGAGAGAACAAAAGTTACCCCTCCAAATTATGAAAATGAGCCAAAAAGAAGTTCTATTGCCTTCCAAAGCACCATCAATCATTTCTCAGGCCCCAGTCTCCAGCCTAAAGCAATCTAAAGGTATTTAAAAGCTTGACACATCAATCCAAATGACCATCCTGTTCATCTGTCACTTTAAGAGTAATTACTGTATCTGTCATTTTAGCTATGTCAGTGTAAGAGTTTTATGAAATCAGATATTCAGTACATTTAAAAGAAAGCTACATTTGATTCAATCTTTGCTTTTTCAAAATTTGATTAAAAAGTGAAAATATGAGCAAAGTACGTACTAGATTTAAGATGGTTTTGTAGTTTAATATGTTCTTTTACACAGTAACAGCCGGCAAACCCTGAAGAAGGGGAAACAGCCATAGGCCATTCAAGAGGTTCATGCTTGTGTATTTTATTTTGTTTTGTATAAACAGCGGCGAAACACATTACCTTTATCGGCAGTGCTGCAGCCTGATTGTTCCTCACCAAAGTCCTCCCATCTGTCCTCTGATTCTGTGGCCTGAGCCTCTTTTCAGAGTCCTGACAGGGAGTACTGCCACAAACAGTAAACTGGTAGGGGGCCTTCATTTCGCACCAATCCTCGATTGTGCCCTTCCAAACCAAAGCACTCTTCTATAGCTTTTTGATAGGCTTTCAATCCCAGCCCCACTGACAAGGATTTCTTTGGGAGGAGTAGGAGTTGTGTTTTTTTTTTTTTGGTGATCGGGCAGGGGGCAAGGGGTGGCTTACTGCAGAGATTTAAGGGAGTGCCGAGGTGATTTTTTTCGGTGGTGGTGCAGGGGGAGTTGGTGGTGGA
Organism: Notoglanidium macrostoma; assembly: GCA_030068235.1. NCBI lineage: Eukaryota > Metazoa > Chordata > Actinopteri > Siluriformes > Auchenoglanididae > Notoglanidium > Notoglanidium macrostoma. The sequence goes on from JAQQZR010000002.1 coordinate 16,796,575, forward strand.
AAGTAAAAACTGCAGCAGATGGGGCTGATTGTGCTCTCTACGCAAATTAAGGAGCGAGACATCTGCAGCCGCTACATACTGGTGGTCTGAGGCAATTAAGGCAGGGTAATGGTGAAGGAGGGGGGAGGAGAGGACTGCAGGACAGAGGAAAAGACAGTCCTGCCTGCCGGTGCATAGAGATGGAGTCAGGCTCACATTACAATGAGGCTGGCTACAATAGAGTGAGCCAGCCAAGAAGAGATGGGGCACACTGGGTGTGTGTGTGTAGGGAGGGAGGGGGTAGTCTTGAAGATTAATGTACGAAGAAGAAGCCACCAACAACACTCCGCATAACCAAAATACACGAAGGGGGCATTAGAAGCTATCCCGAAATCTGAGTTATAAAGTGTATCCTTTTTTCCTGTCTCCCCCGTTTGAACCCTGAGGTCATTTACAGAGGTGACAGCTTAGATGTTCACTGTTGTGGATTTAATGTGGAGTGCTTCTCCCCATTTTTTTTGGCAGTTTTGTCCTCTGTCCTAACCCCCTGCCACCCGCCCAGCTCCGTGGAGGTGACGTGACAAAGCGAGGTCATCCCTGGGATTAGACCCCTTTAACGTAGCCTTTATTTATGGACTGGGTGCTGGGGGGATATTTGGGACAGGAGAAGAATGCCTCCATGGTGTTTACAGGGGCACCTCTCCTGGGATATGTGTGCAACAATGCCAGTCCACAGCAGATTTGCATAACTCAATTTCATCTAATCAGACCCAAGTTGTTTTAAATAATTGGAGCAACCAACAGGATGCAATTGTTGTCTAAGTGGGTAACTGTTTGGGCAACTAACTAGGAACAAATCATTCACTCATTAACACATGCAAAGGACAGAATAATAAAACATGGCCCTGTGGATTTAGCAAAAACCTTTTTAGATCTATACAGTCAACTCTATTTATTTTCCTTGGTTGTATCATGTCATCAATATGATTATGCAAATGAGCAAATAAAACGTACAGTATTCAAACATCATAGTTTACCTCATTTGAGTTTTAAGGATATCCTAGGTGCTACAACAGATTATATTTGAGATGATGCATACGTATTCTTGCTGAATGTGTTCATATGAGAACTATATTAGAATTACATGAGTCTGTATGAGATGTGTTCTTATCATATTTATTACATTAAATGTGCATTTGTGCTACTATAGTAACACTTGTCCAAAAGCCAAGTAACTTTACATTATTGCATCAGCTTAAGAGGGTTAAGGAATGGTTCAATCGAGCGTGACAAAACATAGCCAAGCCAAAGCACAGTTAAAATGGAGGTTATCGGAGAGGATATCTTGTCTTTAAAGAAATGCTACTCAGACAGAGTCCCAATTACTCTCGATTGGCCTCATCAAGACTGAAACAAGATCCTGTTTGGTGTTAATCCCGTGGTTTCATCACCTTTTTGTAGCTCCCCATTGGATAAGGCACCTAGAGTGTGAGGCTCTCTCCTACCATACAGTCGGATGGGTGTGGAGTGCTGCCGCTGAAGGAGTCCGCTTTCAAAGGGACACCAGCGGATCCTTTTGAAGAGAGCACAGGCAGTTCACAAAGTGCGTGAGGTTACTCATCCATGGACTCAATGAAGCTTTTCAGGGCCAGGGTACTCATACACAGGCAGACTTAACAAGTGTTTGCTCACAAGAGGTTGCCTAGTATGAGAAGGCCCAGCTTTGTGTCATCACTTGACAACTGTCCATCATCTCAACATGTGCCTTTGTAAAGTAATTCTGAAAGGAATCAGATGAGACGAGACAGGACAAGTGTCACAAGTGTTCAAATTCAATCATTTTTGACTGTTCTGTTTTCTTTATCTTCTGTAATAACATTCACCCTCTTTTGGCACATCATGAGACATCCTTATTCTAATTTATCAGAAGCACTGTAATATAAATACACCAATACAACACAATACAATAAGCCTTTAAAATCATGAATGTAAAAGTTCAGAATGTACATTTAGACTGCAGGGGCAACTGAACACTATAGTGATCTTATACTCCGTGTTCATCGGCAGCCAAGCAACTCACGCACCAGCTCATGATTTAGAGCTTTTTTGCCCTTGTTCTCCGAGAGTGAGTACAACCCTGAGGATATTTTTCCTGCTGCCTTTAGAGGAGTCGATGGTTCTTATAATTGTTCAGTGGCGTGAATCAGCCACCACAAAACACTGGAGCACATTGAGAGCCCTGGCAGAGGGCAGCAAGGAGGTGATGAAGTGGCAGTGAGAATGAACTTAATCCCCTAAGCTCTTGTTGGGGCTTGTCTGTGCTCTCCCTCCTTCCCTAGGACCTCAACCTCACAAAGAAACTCAAAGAGCACCCCCCAGTCTGTTTTTTAAAAAAGAAATTAAAAACAGAAAAGAAAAAAAAACAGTCCTCATACAACATTTGAGATACTTTTAACGGGAGATTGCAGTGGTTTTGGACAGATGGAAACAGGACACTGGAAGTTTGGAAAAACTGACACTAAGTAAAGCATTATTTTTGGTTTAATTAAAGGCATGTTATTTCTGGATCCAGAACTTTTGAGTCCTTTACCAAGAACTATTTTAATTTAATAATTTATTGGTAACACTAATTAAAAATGTTAGTTAATCATTATTCAAGAATGCATTATTTTAAACATAGACACATTGGGCAATAGTTTTTTAAGATGTATAAATACATCTATAGTTTCTATTTTCATAACATTTGCTTAAATATTTCACTAATATATAACACACGCACATATACCTAAAAAAAACATTACCAGTTAATAAACAATTTTTATTCCTTCTTCTGTTATGCTTAATATTGATACAGCTTACTATAAATATAAACTTTTGTTGAGTTTTATACTACTGAATATGCATTCTTGTTTGAGAGATGTGATCACAATTATGAGATATCTGAGAGCTATATCACAGATGTTATAGCTTTATTGTAACGAAAACCAGTTATGGACAAAAACTTCTGGACCCAACTGTATGTTTCAATACAGCTATTATACCTGTATTCATCCACTGGTACAATTTGGCTTTAACTTATAATCGGCAACATTCCACATGAATGTAAAACCAGAAAAAAAATTTACTAAAAAAAGTTTATCGACTACAAAGGAGCTATCATGTGTGCAGGTATTTCACTTTTTTACAATTTCAACATGAAAAACAATATCGAATAAACAAGTGATTTTGAGATGTTCTTTTATCTTTTAAACATGACTGAGCATCTTTTTTTTTAATCAGATATTGTCATTTTGGGTCTAAAACTGGCATAGAAGTAAGGCATAAATTCACTCGCAGAATAGAAATTACCTCACTGTACTCTACTTTGAAGACTTCTAGGTAAAAGCCATGGCAAGGTGATTACATTTTTATAAGTTAAATCTCATCCAAACACTTTCACCAATCAGCAAATCCACCATATCATATTTCATATAGCTTCTATAATACATTGTCCATTATTTTACAGTATATATAAAAATATAAAAATTATTTTCATATATGAATAAAATGAGTCTGTATTCTTTGTAGTCATCATTCTAATGCAGCATATACTGAACTGAAGATGGAGGGTATTATAGGTGCAGTGAAGAGTCTTGTACAGAATTTTGTAAGGTAGGTCATTAATATAAGAACACCCTGAAACCAGTGGGAAATTTTTTTAATCTTACCGTTATTATATGTAATGTTAGCATCATGCACAGGTGGAATTTGTTACCCAAACCACAAAAACACACAAGCCGTTGTTTAAAAAAACAACTGTGTTGGTTCATGATCCAAAAAAAGAATGGATTGCGGTGTGGATGTGTTTTTGATGTAGACTACATCTGTAGAGGATATAAGGACCCCTGCCAAATGCAATTTCAAGTATCAAAATGACCAAACTGTACTTTTCCTTCTCACTCAGGTGGTACCATCAAGGGCACATATTTGTAACTTTTGACTGTTTTTTCTTTTTGTTTGTTTTTTTGTTTGTACCTGGGAAGGTGTATGAGGTGTACCTTTAATTAGCTTTTAAAGATTTAAAAGTACAACATTGGTCCTTAAGGTCCAATTTTGCACCTTAAATTATTATAAAAATACACATTGGGAGCCCAAAAGATATACCCTTGATGGTATCACCCCAGCAACAAGGAAAAGAACAGATTGGTACCTGTATTTCTGGAAGTGTCTAAATGTAAAATGTGAGGTAAACTTCACAGCAAGTCAAGATGTGTTTAACATTCATAGCAGTTGAATATTTCATTTGGCACCAAACTATATGGAAGGAAATGAGAAAATGAAAATGAAAAAAAAATTACATTTCATGATCTTTGTATTATAAGGTTCTATCTCCAATTCATTTTTAACCCAGACAGAACCATATAATACTATGGTGAAAATTTGGTGATACTACACTTGAGGCACCATTAATACTAGGGTTCTGATATTCTTGTATAGATTGCAGGTTGCTTTGGTGGTTTGCTGTTCTGAGCTGTTCTAACAATGTGACAAGCAGATTTGTACTATACAATAATATATAATCTCTAGCAAGGCTAAAATTGATTTTGCAGTTTGCAGTCTATTTTGCACTAATATTTTGCCAGGGCTAATGTACTATATTCAAGCCCAAATATAATACAGCTTATGCACAAATATTTTTAATACATCTTCAGTTATTGCAGGAAATGCACCTCATCCATGCTTCAGGTATCCACTGTAAATCAGTGTAAATTATTTTATCTGTTGAGCATGCCTTGAAGCAGCCAGTCTTGAAGAGTCCACTTCAAAAACCACTGATATATTGCAACATCCTCTTTCAGTTTCAGCAAAATCCAAACATTTTGCAGTTAATACTCAACCTTTACAGTGCTTGGTGGCATGCAACACTGCCAAAAGTCACAGAGTACTCAGTAAGCTGCACATTGGTACATTATGTTCCATAGCAAATAATGGGAGTCAAACAAAAGTGCTTGCACACAAGTAAAATATTACAATAATACAGTAGCTTAAATATGTTTAATTAAGAGCCTGTAGGTTACTGTGCAAAATCAGTAAATCTCTGTAGAAAAGTGGAATGCATCAAATTTTTCATGATTGTCAAGCCATTATATGCTGAGCCTATACTGCCCTCTACTGTCCCAAAGTCAAGCTGGACCTGAATTCCTACATTAGTTACTCAAATATCATCGCCATTAAATCCTTCACTAGCTGAATGCTGAGAAATGCTGGACGCATTAATAAATTAATAAATACAACAAATTGACCTTGTGAAAAAATGTCCTAAAGCTTGTACATGAAAGAAGTACATGAAACATTAATTAATTTGCCATTTAAAAATAAAGCAATTTTAAGAAAGTTCATGAAAAACAGTTTTTGCAATGTCTGTTGGATTAATTGGGACTTATGTATTCAATGTCAGCTATATAATGGCTTTATTTTATGTACATCATGAATTGTACAGACAATGAATTGGGAAGTCTAATTAAAAAAAAAAAAAAAAAAACCCAGCAAGATACCGAGTCAGTGGGTTTTAAAAGCTTATTTATGAACAACTAAACTGAGACATTTCAGTTTGGTCTTTGAAGACGGTTTAAGATGAGTCAGGTTTGTTAACACAAACAGATCATCTACCATACAATATTACATACCAGTTATATACAGAGAACATAGAGAGCAATTACAGATATTAGGAATAGGACACAAAATGTCCAATGTCTAATACTGAAAATTATATGCATGTGAAATAATACAACCATATGATCAATGGCCATGCCCAAAGTCCTCGTAAGAAAATTTGTAAAAATTCTTTTAAGTAGAACTGCACATCCAGACAGCAGGATACAATACCGGTTTCTGATTCAGGATGTGCGATAAAGCTGCAGATGGTTATCTTAGGTCAGGCGCTCAGCAGATCACTCTTCATCATCATCTGGTTTCTTGAAAAGGGTTGAGAGTTCATTTAACAGCAGCTCTTCTGAAGGACTACAGGATTTGCGCTCTAAAGACACACATGGTACTTCATGCATCAGTGTGTCCAGAGATCCCTCTCCCCCAGTAGAACGAGTCAGTTTTGGGAGAACCGTGCGCTCCAGTGACCTGCTCTTCCCCTGGACAAGGCTCTCGGAGCGTGGCGGCACCTCCAGACTCTTGGAATGGCCACTGGATAGAAAGCTGTTCTCCAGTGACTTCAGCACCTGGAGGCCGAAGTCACCAACCTCCTCGTAGAGTGGCTCTGGGCTTTCATCCTGTTCCTCCAATGAGTCCTGCTGCACCTTCATGGGCTGAACAAAAAAGCCAACCGGTTATGTATGTTACAGTTGCGAAAGACTCAAACCTTAAATCTAAAATTCATTAGATGTTTTTGGTTTGAATTTCCATGAAAAGTGTGTGTTATGGCATATACTGACACCATCCACAACTTTAAATCATGCAAATTTTGGTGGGTTTTGTCCCAGGCCTACGCCAACATATTTTTTTTTTCATGACAGAGATGTTAGACTCATTCCTTGGGCCCCCAATCTTCATAATTGACAAATTGAGCATTTTGCAAAACATTTTACAGGTCTGGAAATGAACAATTTTCCATGAATTTCAAGAACTATGGCAACCCTATAAGGAACATGTGTTTCAAAGCCAGGAGCAACATCTTTCAAAAGACTTTAGCCTAAACATTACAATACTTTCCGTAAATATCTAGAGATGATTTGATAGTCAGTCTTTTCCATGGCCTTTCAGCACACAAGCTTTGGAATTCAGTTCCATTAAGCCTCATCTTCCTCCTCCTTCAAAACACAGCTCCAAAACTCTTTTTTGATACCAGTGATATTGATCTAGATTCTATAGATCTGTAAACATCATAAACCACATACTTTCGTTCTAAACAGTACAAGAAAATCATTATAGGTCATCACTACAGGTCACATTATTTTCAAATTCTATTTAGTATATAGTAGTATGTGGACTCAGATGTACTCCTAATGAGTGTAATGTCTTCCACATTATAATCGGAAGAGGAAAAGTTCCTGAGACTACACCCCAGATTAACAACACGGCTAGAAAGCAATTGGCTATTTAAAAGATTATCTCCAATTATCAGATTCTATTTGTGGTTACTGGTACGTTCATGAAAAGTATTCAGCATTCACTGGCATTCAAAGTGATTTCACGAGACTTCGTTCACTGATTTCAACCATTGTTTTAGTATGACTGTGACAACCTCAAGATAATTGCTAACTACACTGAGGACAAAAGAAAAAGCCAGCCAACAATTTGCTTGTAAATGCTTTAGGCTCAGAAGTCTCCAGAAGCTACCAGAGGCTACACGATTCCCTCTTACTCCTCTCCACCCTATTTCCAAAACACTAGAGTTTTGCACAGAGGCCCCAGCCTGCCCTCAAGGCTGCGGTCACATAACAATGCAGTGGAACAATTCTTCCACCCTGCACATCCTGTTATCTTCACTGAGTCAGCTCGACATCCTGGTGGTGTCATATCAGGAAACCTTAGCTCCCAACAGGAATGGGAGGGTCGAGGAAATCTGATGGAATTTCTCAATTAGTGAAACACTATTTTGCTAAGGCAAAAGTTTTTACCACAAATACAGGTAGGTTTTGATAGGTTCAGCTAAAAGCAGCATACATAGACAAGTTTTAGATGATTACAAAAAGGTCTTACAAAATTGACTTAAACTGAGAAATTCAGTTTAATAATAATGAAATCAGAATAATATAATCAAAGACACACTCACAAAGTACATTGATAGTGTCCTCCTATCATGAAGCTTCCTCTGCAAACACACAACAAAACAATTGATGAGCATTAAATCTTAAAGACCAGTCAATACATTTGACAGTGAAGCTAAATATAGTTGCATTACCAGTGTCTGATTAGCAGAAAGCATGGTGGAGTTGGTGTTGCTCTCTTCTCCGCGGATCGGCACTAAGGGCATAGTGCCAAACTTCTGCTTGCAGATGTCAGATGAGGAGTGGCGTCTCATCACAGGAGGCCGCAAGTCATCATTCTGAGAAACGGATCAAACTATATAAGTCACGTACTGACAGTTTCAAGTTACCGATGAGGTATTCCAAAATGATATCCAATGAACTCTACCTAGCAATTGATATCCAAGCACCTAAAAAACAATACCCATGTAAAGGGTGATACCTGTGCTTTCAGGAGACTGGTCATCCAGTCCCAAAGCTCTGTTTCACTCGAACAACTGAGATACCTGTCAAGGTGGGGAAACTGATTACTACTCATTATGCAAGCATACTAACATGATCCGTAATTTGTGCTCCACATATGGCTGATGCAATTAAGTAAATGGACCCATGCAATCAAAGGAAAATATATTACATCTGATGTTTGTCTATCATCACAGTGAAACCCCATCTGCAATATGACAAGTTAAGGAGAATGTCATATTTGTAAATGAAAATATCAAGAAACATATAACAGAGATATAAAAAGAAAATATCATCTTACTTTGTTGGTGCTTTCAATTTCTTTCTTATTCCTATGTAAATCTTCATAGTTTTTAGAAGCCACTCCTTTTCGGGTTTATTGGTCTAAAATAGTTGGAATACAGAAAACATTTTGATTCCCTGACCTCTAATTTCTCCAGTTTATTTTTTATCGTTCAGTTAAGTAGAATATGGAAAAGCTGATGATGACTAGCAGGCATACTTTCTTATCCTTCATTAAGAGTAATTTGTGATCCTGGATTTGGAACAGACGCTCCTGGAATTTGGTTCCTTGCAGAAGTTTGGGTGTCTCTTCTCGGCACTTCAGAACTCCAAACTTCACAATTTCACTCTTGTAGGCTTAGAACCAAAGGAAAAATTTCATATAGAATATATTTACTTACTGAGGTCTTAAATCTGAATTACTGTTTAGCCTTTTACAGATTCCATTGTCTTTTGAAAATATTCATTTAATGGCATGCAACTGCATTACTGCAAGTAAATTAACAAACCATATGAATTCACCTGTAAAGATGTCAATCATCTCTCCTCTGGGCACCTTCTTTACCAACAGATATGCAGCACTAGGATCAGCCATACTACACCACTGTAGTACTTGTTCCAAAACCTTCTCTTTTGGGTGAAGAGGCCGTTCTATAATGAAAAAACATGACATATTTCCCAAAAACAATTCGAATGATAAAAAATGTCCTGAAACACTACACAGTTTTATGTTATTGTCCCATACTGAATACTTAACATCAATTAACTTCCCCAAATGTTTGATTCAGTTGGGTTTAATGTGAAAGCACCCTTTACTTGAACAGACTGGTATGGATCTATTTACCAAGCTCGCCATCCTCAATGGCTTCAAAGGTCATCCACACATCCTTTTCACCTGCGGGGACATTCCTCATATATAGCACCTGGTTAGTCAGTTCCTCGGCACACATAGTAGGTGAAACCTACATACAGACAGGTGACAAACACACAGACTAAGGCTTATACAATGACCTTGTGCCACCATGTGGCTATAATATGAAACTGCATGTTTTACCTATAAAGCAAATTCACTCAAACATTCTGAAGACCTTCCAACATGAAAGTACATTTTAGATAAATCTGTACTTACTTTCAAAGTGATGCAGCAGTCTGGTGTTTTTTCCTCCAGATAGACCTCAATAATCAGATCTCCTGCCTGAGAGAGCTGGATAAAAAAAAAAAAAAATTACATATTAAAGCCAAGCATACTACTTCTATTTCTTTTTTATAGTTTTATTTCAGAAGGTGTTGGTGAGTGACAGAAATATTATTGAACCTGTGTGTCCTTCCAGGTTGTGATGAGACTGATTTCCAGTTCAATCTGAGTTTTATGTTCCTCATCAATCTTTAAAAGAAATTCAAATAAATGTGATGCAAGCTGTCTCAAACTACACTACAAAGATATCATATGATTGTCATGCTAGTATAATCCTGGTGAAGCATTAAAACTAAACAATTGTTATTTAGTCATGCAATTATCATTTGTTTGAAGCAATTTTGTTCATTAAAAATACTTTTTTGTACCCAAGTACAGTAACTGTGCCAGTTTAGGACTGCCTGTCTGCTTCATATTAAAAGGCAAATTTGTGACTAATTATTTAAACAAACAAACATTAAAAACAAAGCACTAGTGGGACTGATTGTATTCTGTGTAATTGTTGCCTTTTGGCTATTTTGCGGGAATCTACCAGTCTTTTTGGCTCCACTGTCTCAAACACCAGCTGCTTCAACACACTTCAAACTGTTGCGTTGAATCATGGGGGAGTCCCAGTATTGCACACCACTGGATCATAGTTTTTCTACTCACATCAAAGACATAGAGATAATTGTCAATGAGGTCCTCTACAATCTTCACTTCATGCTCTCCTTTCCCATCTGTCTGAAAGAGGCTTGGGGCAAACAGCAGCGACAGGTTCTTTGTGCACATCTGGTTCAGATCAGCACACTTCTGTACTCTGAGAGCGGGGGAATATACAAAAAAAATATTTTTATGGAGAGAGAGAGAGAGACACACATCCATCAATGCTCAGCATGAGTCTGAAACAGTATATTTTGATATAACCAACCTGTAGAGGTGACTGATGAGAGCAGCCAAAGTGGTGCGGTTGACTCGTGGCAAACCACGGATGAGCTCCTTATATCTATCCAATCTCTGCATCTTATTAGATATCTCTGCAGATTAAGAGAAATCAGTGAAGAGCTCAGCATGCAGTGAAAGCTAATATCCCTGACATTCATATGTGTGTAGAACAATAGGAAAAAAAATATGAGCAAGATGAACCACTGACTGGCAGCCTCCTTCCAGTAAGGGTGCAGATCTGCCATGAATATTGGGTCATCTATCTCGCGGAAGAACCTCTTGAGCACGTCTGTCACATCTTCAATGAAATTGTCTCCGATTCGGAGTTTGACATTGCGGGCATCCTTCCGGAACTCTTCCATCAGAAGCTTGATTCTGGACTTGGCTCCATTTTTCCGGTAGATCCCTTCATGGCCCAGACCTAGAAATATGACAAATCAGAGGATCTTCAGATGCACAGCACATTTACTTTGGTTTACAGATCTTAAAGTCATTCTTTACAGTACTCACCATATTGTGTAATAAAAGCAATGCAGCTGTCCACAATGATGGGAATGTCGTTCCTACTCAGCTGTTGGTCCTTCAGTGTGTTGGCTTTGCCTCCTGCAGCCTTCTGGATGTCGGCATACCATAAAGAGAAGTCTGTACGCCCCATGCCCTGAAGGTGCAGAGTCCTAAATTCACAAAAACACATTTTAATCAAGATGTTTCTGTGGCTCTATCTGCTTGCATGGATATGTAAATTCATAAATCAGCATAAACTTCCAAAGTTAAAGCTTACCTTCCTTTTTCCACTAGAACCAAAATGTCTTTCTTTTCATGGTTGTCTGTTTCTGATGCTATACCTACAACATTTAAAACAGATAAAAAAAAAAACACAAAATGGTAGCTGAACAGAACATAAAAAAGAACCAGCTAAAACTGAGTGGGCTTGAGATACTGACTGAGCTCCTGCAGGCGTTTCAGGTTGATAATGTCCTCAGCAGCACCATCATTTCCTGGGCAAATGAAGAGGTTGGACTTTTGCAGAACAAAGTAGCCCTCTTTCCACTGCCGTGGGTCCAGCATGGCCTTATAGCGTAACATGCCCACACGCTCAAACTCCCTCGTCAGTAAGCAGTGGCAGCTCAGAGGCGTGGTGGCCTGAATAGACAAAAGCTCTTCAGTTGACATACTTAATGTCATATGCAGATTATAAAATTTGATGTTTTTTCATGTTTACCTTTCCAATAGCTTTTGCCCAACTATGTAGTGCATCTGGAGTTTCTAAGCCAAATTGGATAAGCTTTTCAGATGTTAGGTAGAGTTCAAAAGTGTATCGAAACCTAAAAAAAAAAAAGAGAGAGAGAAAGGAGGACTACTTCAGAAGGATTCAATGCAATATTTTACAAAACTAAACAATAAAAACTTATCCTCCATTCACGGTTATGAAGAATTACATACCTGCCAATCTATGAGAAAGGAAGTAAAATCTTCGCACTAGTTAGTTCCCGTTAGAACTTGTTTTTATTCAACAGATGTGAGGTTTTGACCTGAATCCTTTTGCTCTATGCACCCAGTAAATGCTGTATGAAAACTTTTACTACAAGAGGTTAACTTCTATACTTGCAAATATGAAAAATAGAAAAAAAATTAAGGAACTACAAAAGACTACAGGCTCATTGTTGGCAAGTCAGTGTATATATAATGTATGTAAACATGTTTGTAAACCTTTTATAATTAATGAGTGTATGAAGTGAGGCAGAGACTTCAGAACGTATGGGAATTTATTGCATAATGTCTGTGCATGTCTGAAGAAGTCACATTTTTGTGGGATCACTGTATGTACATTTTCATTTATTGATTTAATGGTATTGTGGATGTTCACACTGTATGCTGTAGATGTTTTTGCTGTGTACCTGTCAATAAAGCCATTGTTGTTGGTGCAGGAGTCTGGCCTGTTAACTCCTAAACAGATGATGTCTTTGACCTCTATCTTCATGTTGGGTTCATGGCACCTGTCCGACTCATAAAACAGAAGAGACTTCTCCACTGAGCACCAATACTTTTGGAAATCTAAATAAAATAAAATAAAATAAATAAATAAATAATAGCAGCACAGAGATGGCCATCAAGTGGTAAGTAAATCGGCTGGTAAAACACCAATAAAATCTAACAAAATAATATTAAAGTGTACATATTTTCATACAGTGTATAATCATAGGTGGCTCAAACCATTGCTCAGCAAGATGTCTGAATACATTTCAAATCATATGTTTGTCAGCCCTGAAAGACCCTTTTTTCTGTCATCTTCTGAAGAAGCACATTCTGTTCCTAAACTTCTGCCAACTGTTTCGTTTGCCACATTGTCGCCTACCTTCCCTGGTTCTTCGAGATAAAGTGCCTTTGTTCATGGAGCCTGACTTGTAGAGGTAGCCAGAATACAGGACTGGCTGCATGATCTCATCATACACACTGGAATCTGCAACAAAACAGAACTGAATGTAGAAGTGCAGAAGTGCAGATTCCCACTACTGTTGGGATGTGCGTGATAATTATTCTGAAATTACATGTTGAAAATGCCTAAGGCTTAGTGCTTAGTGAAACATACAATGTTACAGTGTTGATGTCATGGATGGCAACAGTTGCCAAGTTAGTGGTTAAGGCAGAGTGGAAGTGGTTATGTATCTGATGCATTGTGTGTAAGTAAATACTGAGAACCTGCAGCCTGGGTGTAATGCAGAGACAGGTGCTTCTCGTGTCCATTAGAATCTGATAGTCGAGCCGCTTCTGCTTCTGCAAATAACTGAGTGACTGTCTTCAAGAGGTTCTGTTCAGTCACAGCTGTGCACAGTGCCTGCAGGACCAACAACAAAATAAGGAAAAAATCAGTAAAAAGCATGTTAAGTTACAGGATATTCTAAGTACAGTCTCCTAACATTCTTTTTTTTTCAGCACTGTGCATTTATTAGTCATCTTATTTTGCAGTTCAAAGTGTATTGTCATCTTATTTTGTATAGACAGAAATGAAATGATTTGACTGGAAATGTGAGCAATGGCAAGTCAGTCAAAGCATGACCACTGGCATTATATTAGGGATGGCCTGATATTTGACCTTAACATTCAAAGCAAAATGAAAATCTGTTGACACAAAACTTATATGCAGCTATTACAGCAGAAAATAAATATTTATGAGAAATGTGCACAATGTAACATTAGTTTAATTCTTTGGTCAAATTTATTAAAATAAATCTAAAGCTTTATAAATTCATGTTTGTGGCAATCACACATACAATACAGATGTGGTGGATTGAGAAACATACTGTTTATATTCCTTTAAATGTATACTACACTTACTCCATTTTATCTTTTCATCATAAATAATGAAGCTAATGAAGCATCTTGATTAAAATGTAAATCGCGTTAGCAAGACGTACTAATAATAGACGTTTAACAAGACGTTTAACTGGCAAGATGGTCAGCTCCTTTTTTCTTCAATCTTCAGTGAGTTTTACTCCATGTTTCTCACCTTAAGTAACTCTTCCTGGGTGCTAAATCTAGGGTGAGGGTGGCGGAAACGCCCTTCTCTGTATTTATGGGTTATGAATTCCCTCCGCTGTTCCGGAGACGCATCACAGTCCATTTCATCAGCTGCTGGCAGCCTGGCAGCCCAGAACTCATTGGCTCTGTCATTACCCAGCATTATGAAGAGCTAAAACACATACATTTGTGCAAACTTCATTGCAGGTTCTCAGGCTTATATGTACAGAACATGTACTGCATGTGCCATATCAATAAACACTTCATTTTCAGTTAACAAATTTTTGGAACTGAATGAAAGCTAACATGATCTGTAGTGAGATTACTGTTTAAGTGAGTAGCTAGTATAAATGTTTGTTGGTGTCATTTAGCAATACATTTTTTAAAAGTCTGGGAAATTTTCTACAGAAGAAACATACAAAGAATTTCAAAGGCAAAGGCCGGTGCCATGACCTGTGTCCTCTGCCTGCAACCCCCACCTGAACGATCTCGTTGCTCCATACACTGGTGTCCAGTTTCAGACTCTGCACTTTGGACACCATTGTGCCCAGTCCTCTGTGCTGGCCTGCAGGCAGACACAACAAAAGAGTCACCACACCATTTGCCACGCTCCATTCACTCTGTTTGCCTGCCATGGCTTCCCAATATGCTGCCTCCAAGCCAACGCTTATCTTTAGTGTTTGACACAGAGGACCTGCTGGGATAAACAATCTCAAGCTCTTAAAACCAATGTCAATTTTCCAAGCCACTACACTGACTAACAACTGCGCTACATGATGCTACAACATGATGGCAAATACGAAAAGCAATTTCACAATTGCATACCACCTATGGATTGCGCAGAATTAAAAAGATACATTTAGTGCTTGGTAAGACAAATAGGCACTGTTAGACAATCCATTCGGTTGATAAGATGCCTGGGATTTGGAGGCATGCCATCAGCTTGACATACCTGCGCAGTTCTTGCAAATGACCGCACAGAGATTGATGGAGGCCCAGTCAGGATTGATGGCTTTGCAGTCTGCACACACCCTGTTGGAGCGGTTAGACCAGATTTTCTCAGCCACCTCGTAATCGGAGAGAGTCTCTGCAATTGCCTCCTGCAGAGCTTCCATCCACTCCCGTTTCTCCCTCTCTGACTCAGCCGTGAAGCTACAAGGAAGAGAAGGTCAGCTACCACTACAAAACCAGTTCATTTTGTTGTATTTATTGGCTTAATGAAGGCTTCAGGTTGAAATACTCTTCAGATATAACTTCCACTATTTTACTCCAATCTTCCCATCCTTGGAGCAATAATCCACTCACATTGTGTTTATTTGGGTATCCTTGATGTGAAACTCAATATGCCTTTATCCTTATTTCCCAATATTGCGGTGTTATCCTAAGATACTGTAAAATACTACAGTACAGAATCTACAATCTGTCCTTTATTTTTTTATTTCTAATTGTGACTATAAATTTCATATCATACCAGCTTCCCAATGAAAGGGAACCAAACAGTTTAATTTTCAACTAAATAATTTAGCATTAAAATTAAAATTTTAATTGAATGGAAATCCTGTTTTTGGCATAGAATTGAAATCAAATTCTCATACAATACTGTAAGGAACAATATGAACATTTATTGAATTTTTACAGCTTAAATGGTACTTTAAAAAGAACAGCCCTAAAAGACACTACTGAAAAGTGCAATGGTGAGCATTTACCTGAAGGCCTTGTAGGGAGTTATGAGGTCAAAGCTTTTGTTCTTTCCATCTCGGATTGTAGCACCTCTGGCCTCAATTATAGTGATAGCAATGCCATTCTTAAAACACTGAAAAAAAAGTCATTCACAAAATTAGGCTACTGTAGATGCAGATTGCATCAACCTTGGCATAGCAAGCCTTTTTCTACAGCCTTTGAGCAACTCTTTCAGGAAGGAACATCATGTGCCTTTATTGGGCTCAAAGTTGTACAGAAAATGTGACGAACTGTAAATCACCTGTTCATTCTTATAGAGCCAAATCTGCTCACTAATAATTGCAGCATAGATCTTTGACTTTATGCCTTTAAGCTCCAATAAGCCATTCTTCTGACAGTGGCTCCCTGGGCCAAAACGTGGCCGGCCAAACACCATCTGCTCCTTCACCCACTCCTGCAGCGCACTGCACCACTTACTCCTCTGCACTGTGGAGAGTGAGAACAGAGCCCCATGCAACAAATTTTGTGAACACAGCAGAAAAATAAACAAACATTAACCTCATCAGCATGCATGTTTCTAAGCCAGTTTTGCTTCACTTAGGATTGCAGTGGTGGTAAAAAAGGTGTTACATGCCCCAAACAGAAGTATGAAGGAGGGATATCCTGCATCATGTACACTGTCTATTAGAGGAAAAGGACGATAGCCTTGAGGATGATGTGTTTACCTTCATTGTCTGCACGGAAAACAAATGTTCTGTGATTCGTCACAACTTCAAATTTGTTGTCTTTGGCTGCTCTGGCCATTTGGATAGCACCAAGAGGAATTACACCTTTTGGGTATGTGTCCTGGGAAAGACATAGAGGAAAGCCATTTGCGAACAGAACGACAACATTTTAACCTTCAAAAAAAAAAAAAATCAGGAAACAAAGTTTTTTTCCACTGAATGAGGGACTTCCCAGGTTATTTAAGTGTCAGACACTAGAACTTCATCATTTAGGAACATTGGCCAAACACAGCTGAAGCCTTATCCTTGAAACCATTTCTGAAAGGTTTTGATTAAATGGACCTCATTGTTACACTGCACTTTATTATATGTGTACAACATATTTAGTTATATAAAACATTTTTCAGTGTGACAAAATCACAACCAAGGTATGCAACATACCTTTTCACTGCCATAATACATCAGATTTTTTCCATCAAACTTCACATAACGCTTCTGAAACACGTAATTCCTAAAACAAACAAACAAAGATAGCATCTGGGTCCAGGAGCAGAAAAAAACCACTTAAACAACAGTCTACTTTGTGTGGCAACTCTTACAGTGCACTAATATCCAGTAATTCTCAGTTTGGTAATAAAATATGTAAAGGAAAAAGAGGTAAAAAGACTCCTGGAAAGGTTAATAAGGTCTACACAAACCGGCAGGAAAGGATGGACAGAAGACGGAGACAGCCCTCGAGAAGGGAGGAAATGCAGAGACAGGAGGAGAGCAGGAGCCCAGACAGGGCATACCCTTGGGGGGAGAGTTTGTCCAACCAGCCACTGAGGATAGGTACAGGCCTCTCAGACATTGAGGTGAAACTAGCATATGGGGAGATGAATTGATCCTCATCCAGTTCACTGGGAGGCAGAGAGTAGGAGCGCGAGGCCTTAGAGGGCTCGCCGACTGTGCTGTAACCTGGGGAGTCACCAGGACTGCCGCGAGACTTCCGCTTGAGACTGGATTGGCTCTGATGCCTGGAGAGGCAGCAACAACAGGCAGTTATGTGTAAATAATGTAATTGTAGTTCATTATTCAGCAGAACATACAACTGCCTTAGACACAAATACATGGATATAAGTACATGTCTTTTGGTACTCATTGATACTGTTGCTGATACAGAGATGGGCAAACTAATTAGTATTAATCACAGAACAGAACATTTTATTTAGCTCAGTTTATGTTTTCCTGATTTAAACAGTGGCCATGAAAAGTCATGAAAAGAAATTAGCCAGCTACAATGACTGTAATGACCATAGATCAAATACGAGTGCAGTGAAGCGGTTACACTTTAGAAAAGCACTTTTGTACTTATAAGTCATGCTACACTTGATGTAGCATTGGTTGCTGCTGTGTTTTGCTAGTAATGAACTCTTTGTGCTGAATTTTACGATGTTTCATTAACAGTTTTTCATTTGTTTTGAGTTTACTGTAAACATTTACGAGCACACACAAGCAGTCTGAGGAGGTTCTCAGTGAATAAACATGGACGCTAGACTAAGGGAGATGTGTGCCCTGATGGGAGTTATCCTAGAAAATATATCCAAGTGTTAGATTTTATTTAGTTTCTTACAATAATTCAAGTGGTTAACTTGTCTAACTGTTAGTTATGTTGATACTTTTTCTGAAAGCCTCTTTTTGTACACTATTGTTATCAATCCTTAGTGGTATAATAATATAATAATACCTTGGTCGCTGTTAGTAACCTATAGACTTAATGTCATCAGAGTATGCTGACCTTAAAAATGTTCAAATGTAAAAAAGTTCAAAGAAAATCTGTTCGCCTGAAATGTTTGCCTCAACTTGCCAAATTTGAATGCACCTCAGGTTAACTGTATCGTAGGAAGATGCTGTAGTATCTCATCTGAATATTTTCTTTATTTTGATTGCCATCTTCAATCATGAAATACCTCCATATCGCTGGCACTTCATGTCACCTGTTTATTCGACAATTTACCCTAGGCTTACATAACATGGTTTATGAGGTCACATCTTTTTTTGAGTACAAGTAACATGAGCATGGTATCAGACCAAAATCAGTACTGATATTAATGAATCCCTGTTCACATCAAGGAGTTGAAATTAATTATCTGTTCATGCATTAAATTAATTAGTAGAAAGTGTTTGTTATTCTGGCAGCTTATACAACAGCTTATAAACTGTCAATTTTATTTGATATATTCCTTTTATGCACTGTCATGAATCTCACAAGAAACTTCTTTACCAATGATCATGTCCTGGCTTCTCATCTTTGGTTCCACTCCTATCCCCACTTTTGGGAGACCTTTCATCCTTATTTAAAAAAAACAAAACATGTTTAAATAGTTTCAGCAGCATCATTTCATGTCCTTTATCATCTGCTTGCTCTCTATACTCACCTCAAGATGCTGATTTTGCGACTTGCCATGGAAAACAGTTTCACAGTATGGACTGATCATTTCATCTTGGTTCACAGCAGGGACTATGTTAAACAAAACTGCTACTTAATAATGAACAATGAATATGCAACATGGACAGACAGAGAACTATGCATTTCTGACACATTAACTAGAGTGGGAAATCTAATGAACCTACCAAAAGTATGTTTAGACAGTTCTGATGAGGTGTGGTTTAAAGTGCTGTAGAAATACAAAGATGAGGGTTAAGAAACCTGAATCACAGAATGAGTGCAATGGGATAATACCAAAATAATGATTGTACAGTGGTGTTGATTGCCCACCTGTTGCTGTCAGTAGATGTGCTGAGCTCTTGGCGTGGCGGGGGCATAGGTATGGAGCGGCGCCAAATGGTGGGTGGAGTGCCAGGTAAAGTGCCACTGTAGATTTCATTGGAGACCATCTCTAGACCAGAGCATGGAGGGCTAGGAGGAGAACCAGGCACACTGGTGAAAGGAGAACACTGATAACTGGAAGAGGAGTCAGGAAAAGGGAGCAGTGGAGAGGTGCTTTGCTGGGCCTGGCTTGACATGCCCCTGAGTGTGGATGGTGGAACGCCACAGTTGATCCTTGGGGGTACTGGAGGTAGTGGCCCACTAATGTCTGGGGATGAGACACTTTTACTTAACTTCTCTTCACTCAAGCTTTGTTGCAGGCCTATTGAGGTTAAGCTAGGTAATTCAGCAGAAGAACCTTCCAGAATAGCAGAACAGACAGAATCCTGGGAGGACCCTCTGCAGATCTGTGCATCCTGTTGCATGAGTAGAGAAGGCTGCTTCACCCTCTGTTTGTTAAAGACAGTTCTAGGCTTTGGGACCGGTTTCACTATGGTAGAACTACGCTCTGAGTTGGAGCGTTTCACAAATGCGGACAAAATCGGTGCCGAGCTGTTGTGCAGTGGTTCAGAAGATGTATCTGCATTTCCTTGAGGGGAAAGATGCCCATCAGGAGTCACTTCATGAATGGCTGACTCGGAGTTACTGCGGTCCAACACTGTGTCCTTCCTATCATGCTGGCAGATCAGCTGAATGTGCTCAACCAGTTTGAGGATCCGTTTCCTGTGGCCGGTGGCGGTCACTCCAAGTCTGTTAAGAGCAGCATTGTCCACATGACAGAAGTCCCGGGCCAACAGAAAGCCTGCCTGTCTGAAGTGGTTCAGATATTTCTCAAGGTGAATAGAAGCCAACAGGTCTTGTGCATCTGCGGCTGCATCAATTGTTGCCATAGTGTACATGGGCTATGGGATTAGCCTGCATGCAAAGCAGCAGAAACACTGGCCAAGAGGGGATGAGGATGCCAGTTCCTCATCTAAGAATAGAAACAAAGAGTCCATTAGTATTTGTGCGCCTTTACTATACACTACCATCATTAATTTGTAGTAACGTGAGAATTGCTGCACAGGCAAAAGATCCTTCATGTGCTGGCAGCATATGTTTTAAACAATCAATGCTCATTCGTGCCCAATGGTTCTACTGCAAATAAATTGCAATATGTTTCACATGATACTGAGACATTTTTTCTTCAAACTGAGCTCATTGAATCACAATGGCATTTAGATGAGGTCCTTCTTGAAGACCTCTTAAAACCGCTATATAAGAATAAAGACTGATGTCATTTCTCAAACAAAGGAGCATCTTGTAAATGGCTAGTCCGAGCGGCGCATAGAAGAATATTCCACAAATCCAGATAAGTACTGAATAATTGTTAAACCACTAAGTCCTGTTATAGAAAGTATGCTCTTAGGCATGACATTTAAAAACAAGCAAAAAAAAAAAAATCATAATTAGGCTTATGTGCTGTTGATCTTTCCCTGCTCACCGTTTACCACTTTAAAAAATCATGATAAACAATTTACTTGACCAGAATAAAAAAAAAAAAAGGAAAATAAGACATTTTTACCAGGTCAGTTTGAAGGACAGTACAGGGGACACATCATCAGTTGTGCAGTCAGGAACTGCTTACCAGTAACAAAAATCTAAAAAAAAATATATATATAATCACCTGGATGTTGGATTTTTAAATGATTCCACAGTATCGTGCAGTAAACAGTAAAAAGAAATACAAATATAATAACAGTACAGTTTTTTAATATAATCTTGCTAGAAATTGGTTGTCTAATAGCTGACATTTTGACAATTCTGCTGCTGGACTTTTAGTTTCTCCATTGCCGGAGAGCAAAAAAAACCTCTTAATTTAATCACTTTTGAATTATCACCACCATAAACATTAACTGTAAAGTGTTAGGGTCAACAAATCATTAATTTTTTTCAATCAATTTTTGCTTTCTGGCCATTTTTAGCCAAAAACTTTTATTGGTATTTCTGATACAGTTACCTAACATTAACTACATACCATAACATACCTAAAGTATATGTCAAACAAACTTTAATAGTAACTAGGGTTACTCTCAGGTAACAGGGAAAAAAGAAAGCATGTGTATTCCGTCTCAGCCAAGAGGTGGAGTCTGCAACAGTGGACGAGTTACTATTTAACACTTCACATTAATGAACTGAAACATCCTCTATTTACCTTGACAGAAAGTGAGCTCACCCCATGAGTTTACTTCAAGGGTATGTGAGTTAAGTGGAAGTGGGTGGGGCTTCCAGGCAGTGTCAGTTAACATCAGAGAGGTTGAAACACCCTCTCAAATCATTTCAGAGTGACGTGTTGATTGGCTCATCTGCCATTTTTTGTGGAGTAAACGACTGCTCTTTTAGCATCTTTTGAGTGACGGGTATCTTTGGAGTATAATTGATTACATTTTTATCTCATCATGCAAGCCTAACCATGATACAACAGGTCATTTGAGAGAACCATTAACTCTACTAGGGCTATTCAGGAAGAGGCTTTGCAATGGGTGGGAACTGTGTGATGCAGAGGGCATGACTCCAAAAGGCCCCCTGTGCAAACACTTCCTACAAACAATCTGAATAGGCTCAGTCGTATGGAGAGATACTCTCCTGATTTCTGTATTCCAAAGGTTGTTGGTGCTTGAGAACACAATCCAAAGGAGAATCCCAAGGTTGGATAGGTGGCATAATGCCAACCATGAGCAGGGAAAAAACAAAGAATGTGTATTCCATCTTAGCCAAGAGGTGGAGTCTGCAATAGTGGTCGAGTTCTCTCTAATCCAAGGGTGGAGGCCTTGAACCCCCCATCAGATAGGCCATACTACAAACAAAGGATATGCATGACTCTTGAATGAATCCCAAATGAGAAACTCAACTTCAGTAAGCCCACTTGCAATAAAAACAAACAGGAAGAGTTTCTCTATTACACTTCTCTCAGGATAAAAGGTAATTTACAAAAACACATTTCTGTAGGAGAGATTTTTCTGTGCTACTGTACAGCACTGGCTGAATGAGAAAGCAGACAGTAGGAGACTGTTGAAAAGGGCCATGAGTCATATCCTAGGTTTCCTTTGTCTGCTCTCTGGACACTAACCTTTGGCTCTGGAATACTGATACACCGGATCCAGCGCAGGGTAAGCAGGCCAGAAGCTCGTGAAGCAGGCAGATAAAGCCTGACCTGGGAAAAGCCACTGGCAGGGTGTTGTCTCATTTCTGTCTTACTAGCAATGCATAAGTTTCCCTTCTGCAAGTCTGTCATCACAGGCACATATCAGTCATACACATGGTGCCATTTTCATGTTAACTACACTACAAAATGAGAAATGTGCTCCGGGATTGAACTGAAAATCGATACTTCTATGTAAAGAACTGCTGAAAAAACTTTATCCAGATCAAAAGTGGTTAAGTGCAAAAGGTCTTGGTTCCTGAGAAGGTCTGATGACTTTCAGCCACTAGAGCACGAACGAGACAGTCACGCGGTTTTCTGTTTTGTCCATTCACCAAACCTTTACCACATCACACAGCTGAATCACTGCCCAGGCTTGTTAATACTAGACCACATGATGTGTCCATTCTTCAACAGAAATATCTCCTTCTAATATCAGGCCTGCATGGTCAGTGAGCACTTGTATACAAAGGCAGTGGAAAATGTGTTTGAGGTGCAGACCACCAGTGTTTGTAAGGAGGAACAGCCTCACATCACTAAAAGCTAAAACCACAACTTCTGCCTGGAGAGTACATTACTGTACTCAACTCTTTGTTTGAGTTACATGTTCAGATGTTACATTAAAAGATACTCAGCAGGTATTGTGCATAGTGTTTGTTTAATACACTGCGCATTAATGCTATCTACAGTTGTCATATACGGTGTCAGCATATTTAATTTGTCAAAGAACATCTCTGATGTTACAGCCATGCAGTAGATCAGCAAAGTACAAAAGCTTGTGTGAATGTTTATTACATCTCTCATTTCTTATATTTCATATATAAGAAAACAATGTACACAATGACATTGCCTTTAACCATAAATCAATTTCATGCAAAAGTGTGTATACTTTTTAAATATATTAACAGTGTTGATAAACTAGTCTGAATGGACGAACACAGACAGCCAAAGTGGAACAAAGCGGGAGGCCTAGCCAGAAAAAAAAGTGAAGCCATTCTTTGACCTACTGCTGAAAATAAAGATGGCAACAGAGATCAGATTTACAAGGGCTCGCATAACCACCGTCCAACAGCACTGACCTAATTTCTGGAATTTTAACCCAACATCTTTACAACACCCACCAAGACCTTTTCGTGTGATGGCCGTAAACACAAAATAACATCTGATATTTTGATTTACTAGAAGATAAACAAGCAAATTGGATCCAGATGAAACATTCTCCTCTTGACCCACCCGTATTTATCTTAATAGGCAATCTGGCTTTTCTCAGCATTGCGGAAAACACAGGATACAGCTGTCCCTCAAAGAGACCGTCCTCTCCAACTACAGAGAAAGAGAGGTTACACCCTGATGTGTGGGTACACTGGGAATCAACACACCCTAACACTATAGAGAGGGTATGACATGCTAAAATGTGTTATTTCAGTCTAACAGGAAACCTGACAATTTCTAGAAAAACAAATTAATCATGGCCTCATGTTAAACACATGAGAAACCTGAACAGACAGAGCAACCTTACAATAACCTTAAGAGTTAAAAAGCATTGTTGTGTCTGCAAGCTGGCGTCA
This sequence comes from Notoglanidium macrostoma, assembly GCA_030068235.1. NCBI lineage: Eukaryota > Metazoa > Chordata > Actinopteri > Siluriformes > Auchenoglanididae > Notoglanidium > Notoglanidium macrostoma. The sequence continues at coordinate 16,820,638 of JAQQZR010000002.1, forward strand.
TAAATTTACCATGGCAAAAAAGTTTCAAGCTGCCACAATTTTAAAGACGTTCGCTATTATCTTCAAATCAGATCCAGTATAGCGCTAATACCTATACAAGCATGAACTGAAGCGCCAAGTGACACTGCTGCATGTAACACTGAACTGTCACAACACAAGTTGTTGTTTTTAGGTTGGAAACTGTTCTTCACATCATATTGTGCAATGTCAGAAAAATTATTTGTTAGAGAAGAACTCCAGAAAGCCTCCTCTTTTAAACCAACCATCATTGTTTTGCAACTTAAAGCCACTGTATCACACGTAAAAAGGGCACATTACAGAGACATAGACACTCTCCCTGGCTTTGAGCAATAATGAAAGGCCTGGCTGCGTCTCCATGTGTGAAAACACAGATTCTTCCCCTTTCTTTGCCAGTTACATAGGTCTGTTTATAAATAGCATCTTATCATAGAACAGCACACGAGCAGGAAAATTATTTTTGTACGAGTGATAATGCTGTCGTCGGTTTAATTGCAGTGCTTGAAATCAAAGGGCTGAGTACAAATTCTAAAATCTGGAAACATTTAAAAGAGTTTATTACTTTGCTCTGAAGTGAGCATTGCTTTCACCTGGTCTCTAATTTATGCACAAACAATGAGAAAAACGCACACTGTGCCATTGTCTCTGTAATTACTTGCCTTATTCCAAGAGTGAAAGTATTTTCTCCCAGCTATGTCAAAAGCTAAATAAAAGCTTTTCTAATCAAATACTTAAACTGCAAAGATTTATCCTTTCACTCAATTCTCCTTGTGTCTTTAGTCTTAGTAACAACTAGGAAATGAGACGCATGAGAAGTAGAGATGGGTGGAAAACATTAAAAACAGTGGCTCTGTTATGGTTTGTGTCCACTTGTCCCCTTAAAGTGACGCTTCACTGCAAATGAATACAAAGTTCTTCTTACCGATCACCTTTATCCTATATTGAAGCATTTCTGTCCTGATGGGAGTGGTCTCTTTCCGGATGATAATGTCCCTGTACACTGGACCTGAGCGCTCTCTAAATTGGTTGATGAGTGTGACAATGACGTAAATCCTATGATATGGCCTTCACAGTCACCAGATTTCAACCCAACTGAACATTTATGGAAGATTTTGGACTGATATATTAGACACGCTCCACCCCCATCATCAACACACCATTTGAGGAAATATCCTTCGGAAGAATGATATTCATCCCTTCAGTAGCGTTCCAGAGAATCTAATACAAAGCGCATTAAAACTGGTGGCTCATGGTGGCCCTTGTATCTTTTCTTTACTTTTCCAGGCTTTTGTAATTTGTTCATCCTTACTGAATAACTGGTCTTTGAAATACTGGTATCAGTATCCCCGATCAGTATTTCTGTAGGGGTTGAAAAGAATCCGAGCATTCATGAGAGCCAAGAAATGGAAATTTTGGTCCAAATACAGCAGGTCAATCTTTAACCATGACACAAAGGCTTTACCAATGAGCTGTTAATACATTACAAGGCATAACACAAGTGCAACACATATACATTTAATTGCAGTACAGCGTTTTGTAGATTTTAACATGTTCTTATTTAATTCCATTCATTTTCATCTGGTGTTTTATCATATCAGGAAAATGTCCTACAGAAACAATATCATACAGTAGATATAGCATAACATATTCAATCGTTCGTTCGTTCATTCACTTACTGCTTTACCTTGGTCAGGACCATGGTGGATCTACTACGTTTGAAGTATTTATTACACTCTGGGTAATAAGGGTTGAGGAAAAACAGATTTTTTTTTGTTTAAGGGCCAGGTAATAGATTTTATAATAAATAACTTTGTAATGATTAATACTACTTGATATTGGGAAAACTGTCTCAACAGATTCCAACATAATCTCTAATCAGTTCATTATGTATTTTTAAATATTCATATAATTCTACGTTAACGATACCAGTTCCATAGCTAGAGATATTTATGTACCAAAGCATAACTGGGAACACGGACATGTAGAGATAATCTGAGTGATTCGACTTCACAGTACTCTGCACTAAGCACTTGGTAAAGACGTACTCTTCAGTATTCTGGTGACAGACAGGCGTGAAATAAATCACAGCATTCTCTTCCTCTGTATTAGCAATGAGTCAAGCTCACGTGCTTCACATGGCATACCTTGTATAACCTGAAGCTGCTGCCTTGTCAGTGCTGAAGTTACCGAAAAAAGAAAAACATCCATAAACATCTTCCTTTTGCACATCCTATTTAAACATCGCAGGGCTTCCAGTGGGAACAATTAGTGGAAGCTGTAGAGTCCAAAGCCGTCGCTGAAACGGAGGCCTGAAGGAGGCATTTGGGATGTGGGGTGCTGAGGGTATGTATAAATAACAGTGAAGCACTATTGTGCGATACAATATGTCATTGTTCGGATGTGGCCGAAGCAGCGCTGCTGAGATGACAGAACACACTTGTGTGTTATAATATGCTAGCCTTTTGCTCAGCCATGTTACTCTGATCGTTACCCTGAATTGAATATATTCTGCTTTCACTTTTACAAAAGATTCTGCCAAAAATATCCTGTCAACATTCTGCTAAAAAGGAAGAAAACTTCTGCAAAAAAAAAAAAAAAGTTTGATATTCATACAAGGTCATACAAAAAAAAAAAAGTTCTACAAAAACTGAAACTATCAAATGTTTTTCATGTTCAAATACTAAAATAATCAAGGTTTAAAGCATGTGCTTCTTTTTAAAGATTAAAAAAAAGAAAGCCAGCAGAAGGATATAAATAAAATATACACTGTGGGATGTAACCTATTAAGATAAAGACGTTCATACCTTAGTGCTATGTAATGATATCAGGAATTATAAGAGCTCATCAAAAAATCAAGTCGTTTCCAAAATCATTAACAAAATGTTCAGTTAAACTTTCAATTTCACTTTTGGCACTTTAATTCGGTCCTAAAGCCAGGTACACAATAAGTGTTACAGGCAGCTACTGATACCTAAATAACATGCTTCCTAGCAGTCAATTCTCTTACTGGAATTAAGAGCATGCTTTTTACTTTTCTTTTTAATTATTTAATTAATTACATATTCATTGCACTTCTGGTACCTCCACACACATTCATAATCCGCCGTAGTGACTGAAGGATGTCACTATCAAAACATAAAGCCAAAGACAAAATCTCACATGATTATCTGATGTTGTTTAAACAGTACAATGCTCACAGGAAGTGAAAGAAAACAGCTTCTAAAAATAGTAGCTTGGGAAGCTTTTTCATAGCACACTTCAAACCAGTGTCATGCCACTGGGGTTTGGTGGATTTTGAGGACAAGTGATGGGTTCAAGGTTACATGAACTCTTATTTAAAAAAAAAAAAAAAAAAAAAAAGGAAGAAGAAGAAGAAGAAGAAAAAAGATTTGCCCGTTCTTAAAGTAACACCTTTGATATGAATGCGTAACACAAGAATAACACTGCACTTTAAAAGCCTGACTCCTAAACACAGGCAAAATGTTATGTTATATTCATGGTTTGATGGCTTCACACTTTAAAAAATGCCACTAAATGCTTTGAACTAGAATATCTTTCGAAATGCATGCCCTTCAGTAGTTTAGCAGATGCAATCTAGATACTACTGCATCATTTTAAACAAATGCTTGATCTTTAAAGGTCCACTATGTTGGTCCACTACAAATGGAGGATCATATTTATTATTTAGCACAGAAAAAGCAAGGGAGTGTGAATGTAAGTACTTGAAAGTACGCTACGGGCAACTGACAGCCACCGTACGTTCTAATACACGCTTGGAAAGGGAGGGGTAAGGGAGGGGCATTCAGCTGATTGAATCCTACATACTGGACCTTTAAGAAACAGGGTACAAAGTATATACCTCTTAATTATGTGAACTTTGTGCGGATCCTCTTGAATGGCTCACTATATAACTGTATGGATATTTGACTGTCATTTCAGTTTGGGACAACAAAATAGAAGATCTCAAATTTATCAGCTAACACAAAGCTAGAACACACAGCATAGTAGCAAAGAAGCGTTACAGCAGTGTAAACCGAGAGACCACGGTCACCCAGCTTACACTGTCCACCACACTGTATTCTACACAACTCTAAATTTATCAGTAAAACAATTTCACCAGGATAAAACGTAAGGAAAAGTTTTACTTTTCTTTGAAGTAAGCACCTCAATCAAATAGGTCAAGTTATTACTGTTTGAAGCAGCTCATAACTCTTTGACGTAAAGGTTAAATGTTTCAGGTGATGTTTTCTTTCTCCTTCCTGTCAGTAAGAATACAAAAAAAACAATATAATTAGCCTATGGTTTCCTAAGAGAACTAAAACTATCGTGTTGTGTAGTATCGTGTGTACAATGAAGTTCGTAAATAAAATGAATTGAAAGTGTTCATTCATCAATACAACTTCTGTATTCTGCCCAGGGTCACATCAGATCCAGAGCCTGCCTTTGGAACCATGTGCAAGAGGTGCGAATACACCCTGGAAGGGGTGCCAGTCCAATGCAATGCACCATGCAGACACACATTCAAACACTTATAGGGACAATAGAGCAAAGCCGATCCATCCACTGGCATATTTTTTGGAGGTGGGAGAAAACCGGAAAACCTGGAAGAAATCCAGACAGACACAAGGATTATGTGCAACACTCCACATAAGCCCAAGCTTTAGAATAGATCTGGGAGAGGTGGCAATGATTTCCATCCATCCATTATCTATACTGCTTTATCTGTTAAGGGTTGTGGGGAAGCTGGAGCTAATCCCAGCTAATTTTGGGTGAGAGGAAAAGTCTCACAAGGCTAACACAGAGACGAACAGCCATTAACACTCACATTCACACCTATGGGCAGTTTAGAGTAGCCAGTTGACATAATGTGCATTCCTCTGGGCTGTGGGAGGAAACTGGAGCACCCAGAGGAAACCCACCCAGGCAGAGGTAGAACATGCAACTTAGCCCAGAAAGGCCCCAATCGGTCACGAGGTTCAAACCCAGAACCTTCCTTCTTATCGTGAGACAACAGTCCTAACGACTGTCCAACCCGGCAACGCTATCCACATTGAGTAAATATGAGTTTTTCTTAATTTGCTTCACATTCATCCTTAATTATTCATTTTAAAAAATCATATCATTTTAATCACAATACAGGAGCTGGGTTTCCATTGCAGTTTTGTGTAAATAAGGGATATTTAACATTCTTTGACAAAAGATAATTGCAAATGGTCTATGTTTCCACCGAGTGATAGTAAGCGATTAAAACTGGGTTTTCTCTTCTCCTGATTCTCCTCTTACAACTCTTTCTTCGAAAAGGATATTTGGCATACATGTCATGTCACGTAACTTAAATGCGAAAAATGTGTTCCCATTTAAGCTGTTGCAAAATATTGCTTTATCGAATCACCTGAAAAAACAAATTGTGCATTAAGCAGGTTAGTGGAAACAATGCTAGTTATGGCTTATGTTATGTTGTTATGCAGTGGCCCTCCAAGAGGCATGGCCCTGGTGTATAGCCCTGATGGCCAGTGTGTCCTTGCTAGTGTCTACCTGTAACAAATTGATGTTGAACCAGTTAAATTTAGTTTACAAGCAGTTAACTAGCCGGTTAGCTCCTTGAATGACACAGTTGCATTTTGCATAACAATGAAACAATAATAGCATCAAACTGCCGTATTGCATTATATTCTTACACTGGTATTTCATCTTAACCCTACCCAGAGAAATCGCCTTGCGACACATTACTAAGGAACAGGTTCTCAAACAGAAACGTACTGAAACCACTGCCACCTTGGTTCAAGACTTCACACACAACTTGTCAAAACACACGGTTTATAAGTGTGGCAACACAACACATCATGGCCAAACCTTCCATTGTAAACCCTCTAAAAGATTAAACACTGACTTCTGATTTTGGCTGCTCTAAAGTCCCATAGACTGAACTGCATTTCAAAAAATGAAAATAAACACAGAAAATTCTTCCACTGTGTACATTTAATTGCAAAACTGTGCTTGTTATAGGAATGCACCCAGACACAATCTCTTGTTGTGACATGTCACAAACAAGGCATTCATGCACAAGGCAAGATGACAGAAAACGATTAGGTTCTTCGAGCTGAAGGGTTTTTAAAGGTTTTTTTTTCCCCCAACTGAGACCAACAGGTCTGTTCATTCCATGCAGACCCTTATCATGGGGAAACGCTGCAGTGGTCCATTGTGAGAGTCATATCTCAGCAGGATCTGAAAACATTCCTCGTCCCTCAGTTCCCACTCAGAGCTCTGGGAGAATTACACGCCAAACTGTACACCAAGAGACAGCCTAGTCAACAGCAGGCTATTTACTCTCCATTTGTGAAGTTCTTCATGCTTTATATACTTGCAGTGCAGGCAGTAACAGTAACTTGCATTTCAAAATGGTGTGGTTTCTAAATTATTATCATCCAGATAAGTGTTTATAATAAGCAGTGACTTCGTCTTTTAAGACAAAAACAACAATTTGAAATGTGTATACGCTGTAAATTGATTTTGGCCTTAATAATAATGTCCACTGAAGTCAATTCTTGTATAATTTTTCAACTTTTGCTTTTAACCTGTTTCAATAGATTTCAGGCTGTAATTTACAGCAACTAAATCTAAAAAAAAACCATCCAACTCTTTCTCATATGAGCAAGTGTCTAAACCATTTCTATACATTTATATAATTAGTATTAAAAGATAAAAACTGCTAGATAATCTCCCATGTTAATGTTACTACAGTGAGAAAATCTCAGATTTGGAGTTGAGAAAGCAGGACAGGAACAGAAGCTCTTTATCAAACCCTCCTCGTGCGCGTTACACTAGATCAAAACACACGCTTCTAAAATCTCCCTCCAGTCACCTCACTTGTTGTCATTTTAAATACGACTTCGAAAAAGTTGCTTCGTCTTCCTTACCTTATTTCTTTTGCCCGATTTACATTTTCAGAGCTGAGCTGGAGTAGAGTGTGACAAAATCCAGTAAAGTAAAGTCACTCTGCAGAAGGAAATGTCGCGTAAAGTCGGCTGCTGTTCCTCAAAACTCCGTCAGTGAGGCGACGAGTCGCTGTTAGCTCGCGCACCCCAGAGGGAAGTGCGCATGCGCCAGTTGCCATCTCAGTATCCGCTTCAACCAGCACAGTCAACTTGATTATAAGATTAAATTGCCCTGAATGATCCAAACGTTCAATCTATATGTTATCATATATGCTATTATTTGTTATCAACACTGATATAGTGGAAATGTGTTTAAAACAAGCATTTGATTTGTTTCTGTCAAATTTGGTCACCAGACCTTAAAGGAAAACTCCACCCTGAAGCACATTAAATATGTTTATATTGAAATATTCGTGTTGTGATTAGAGATTCCTGTGCTAATTTGTTGGAAGTTGCTAAACTTTTGTTCTTCCTGTGAGACGTCAGTGGTTGTCTGCTGCGCTGATGTCACAGGGTGACAATGTTAGCGCAGGTAGCCTACAGTGTTAGGAGAATATTTATTCTCAAACAAGAGATAATGGTCAGGTTTTGCTTTTAGAGCCTAAACAGAGCAATGGCTTCCTTTATCACTCACCATTCTCCAATGACAATGTCATACTAATATAGAGACATAAACATTGAGTGGAGACATAAATATTGCACTCAAAGTTCCACAATGCAATGTAACTATACCACGCAACTGGCAGCAACACACCTCAGCTACAAGACAATCAGTCTACAAGATGACCAGCAAAATGGCACTGGTTTTAGCCTGAATTCTGAATGTTGGAAACTAATCTGCTTGAACCGAGTGAACAGGTGAGGAGGTGAGTAAGCTGATCGTAACTACTAAGGACCAAAGTATTACTGCATCGGTCTCTTTAGTTAGAGATAAAGAATGGGCTATATCCTACTGTCACCACTATCAGCAGGTAGCTGAATGGCATTAAGAATAACATAGGAAACCGTTATTCCAAAGTGAAAATAGACCAACATGACAATCCATCCATCCATCCATTATCTATACCGCTTTATCCATCTGGGTCCCGGGGAAACTGGAGCCAATCCCAGCATCTTCAGGTGGGAGGCGAGGTACACCCTGGGCCAACACAGACAAACAACAACACATGCTCGCATTCACACCTATGGGCAATTTAGAGTGGCCAGTTGACCTAATTTGCATGTCTTTGGACTGTGGGAGGAAACCCACACATGCACGGGGAGAACATGCAAACTTCTCACAGTTAGCACTGTCGCCTCACAGCAAGAAGGTCCTGGGTTCGATCCCCGGGTCACCCAGGGTGCCTTTCTCTGCGGAGT
>JAQQZR010000002.1:16829049-16839280 GCA_030068235.1 Notoglanidium macrostoma
CCGGTTTCCTCCCACAGTCCAAAGACATGCAGATTAGGTCAACTGGCTACTCTAAGTTGCCCATAGGTGTGAATGCAAGGGCAATGTGTGGTTGTGTGTGGCGACCTGCCCAGGGTGTATCCCGCCTCTCGCCCGAAGATGCCAGGATTGGCTCCAGCTTCCCCGCGACCCAGATGGATAAAAGTGGTATAGATAATGGATGGATGAATGGATAATGTATACCTGTAATAGCCAGGTATCATACCATCCAATTAAACAGAATCAGATATATAGCTTCATTTATTTCCTCCTGTCAGTGGCAACCACAGTAAATTTGGTTAGAATAGAAAATTGTAGAGCAAACAACAAATGACACACAGTTTTTAGGAAGTATATATATTCTTAGTTAAGATTAACAGTCACACAGGAACACATTAAATTTAAAAGGTGCTGTAATGTACCTAAAAGGTGCAAATTGTACTGTGTACAAATTTGCAAGAATTTGCCAAGAACTCCAAAAACCCGACTGGATGTCAACAACCAGAAACACTGCATTGCATCACAGCCATAGGAAATGCACTTTATTTAAGAAAAATATAACTTTTTTAAATAGGATGTGAATGCTGTAAAAGTAAAAGGAGTGTGCTGTGAGAAAGCAAAGAGGCCTGGCTTGTTCAGTTTCCTTCCCTGCAGAACAATCTGACTGATGCAGGCAGGAACTGCTCCAAATGGGAAGCAGGAAGTGTCGGAGACAATGGAGAGTTTGAGGAGTGGCGGCCAGCTGTAGGCTTTTGGAAGGAAAAGACTGGAGGCAGGCACAGACCTCCCTTTCTTGCCAAATGGAGGGGAAAAGAAAAGAAAATTCTCTTGGGTTAACATTTGACACTCATTTCAAGTACCTAGAGAGTCTCAAAAGCATTCCATGTCATGCCAATCAAATAATAATTAAAATCACTTTTTTAAGAGGTTTAGAGTCCAGATCAGCTTGCAAGACTAGCTCAAAACAGTACAACTTTTTCAAAGGCTAAGCCAAACCATGGCTATAAATGGGACATGCAAATAAAATAAAATGTAAATGAAATACAATGACAGTTGTGTCTAAGCATTCTTGACTCTTGATGTGGGAGTCTTACAACAAGCATGCATGCTCCAATCTGCAATGAGAGTGACATGAAACAAATACACAGATGCATAAAATCACTCCCAACATACAAGATAAAGATGTTTATTCATAAATGAATAGGAAAAGTGACCAGAGAGATAGAAACACACATAATGCAAGTTTGAGAAAGGTAGAGAGTGCTGCTTTTTACAACTCCTGAGATCTTATTGATGCATAGGTGAAGATATTGAAGTGAAAATCCCTGCAGCCAGCCACAGAGTTCTGGAGAACTCTCACTTCCCACAGGTAGAGTGACCTGGAAATGAGACCGTAAATGCCCACATGAAACTTATGCTGGAAGTATGACATTTGATTCACAGTCACTGATTTGAGTAATATCAGGAAAAAAAAGACTGCCATTTATGGAGTCATAAAATCCACTACAAAACCAGTGCTCACTCACAGAAGAGATGACTGTAAAAGCATTGCAACTGTAGGCCAAAGATTTAAATTTTACCTGCAATAATGTGCCAATTTGTTTTTTTTTACATGTATAAATGTATGAGAGAGCTCATTTTGAATAAAATCATCAAACTTGTATTAATGATATGTGCAATTCTGTTAAATTGGGATTGGTAGTGCAAACAATCACAATCATTAATATGTCAAAAACCTTGAAGGGAGCACCATTATGGTCATCAGCAATGCATAGCAAAGCATGCATAAGATATTAGTTTTCAGCTACAAGTCATACTTTGCAGAACTACTGGTGTAAATCAATACACACTGATTGCCTCTTCCTCACACACTCTCACACACATGCACGCTCATGTAAAAGCAGAGTCTGGGGTTTTAGGTCTCCTCATCTTCACTGTGGTGCTGAATCTTATCCTCATTCAAGCCACTCTCATCGATGTTCTCCAGCGAATCTGCTCTCTGCACAGTGAGCTCTGAAGCACTCATGCATGGCAGCATGTTCTGCTCTGGGTACATCCATGGCTTCAGGTTAGGGTCGTGCTTCCGTTTCCACTCAGGATACTTCAGGCACGCTTTGTAGATCTTCCTCATGGCCTATGGCGCAACAAAGATGTTTGTTACTCAAAGGCATACTGGCAACATTTAATATTTCTTGGTCTCAAATGTTATCTCAAAGGTTATACAATAAACAAGTCTACAAGACTAATAACAACCAAAATGACTGAGGATTAAATTTGCAATCACTGCAAATGCACACACTTTTTTGCATGGATCACCTGAATAAAAAGAATGCCTTTATTCATGCCTGCTACATTCTTACTATCATACAGCAATACATACACCACTAGGAAATTATTTCCCACCAATTGTTTTGTCACTTGCTAATAATATGAAGGTGAGCTAGAGGGATTATTAAAATCTCAATATACTTTTAAAAATTCTGTCTAGAACTATTAATTAATTGATGCAATTAGTTAATAATTCCTATAAACACAATTAATTAATTCCTATAAGCTTTCCTACATTAAACTCACCCTTGTGATATTAAGTGAGACTTTTTAAATTCATTTCAAAAACATTTTAAAATATTTTAATCTTGGAAGTACAAATGGAAACCTTTTTTTGTATTTCTTGATTTCAAAAAGTTGTCACAAAAGTGTATCAGGTTGCAGCAAGGTAGCAGCAGAAGGGGATATTGAGAAGGGACTATTAGTTACTTTTACTACAAATTACAAGTACAAATTTAATGGACCGTTTCTCTAATTTATCAGCATTTTTAAGGGTTTCATTTGACTCAATGTAATATTACACAATAAATGAACAAATGCCTTACCACAAATGCATTATTATTATTATTATTATTATTATTATTATGTGCATGACTTGATTATGGCAAGTAGGGGAGAACCTATGGTTCTTTCAATATCATAAAAACCCATATTCACAGTTTAAAGTTTGTTTTTAAACAATAAAGCAATATATGTAGTTTCAAAGAGTGTATAGGAGAAGCATAGCATTTTTAATTAATGTACTCACACAATATTAGATGTGGGTTAGTTTGTCCCTGCAGAATTTAGTTCACAATAGTTTACAAGACATGGTATTTTTTGGTCTGTGTGTTTGGGGGGTGTGGTGTGAGCATACCTTAAATATTTGGAAAACAAATTTAATGGCAAGTTTGCCTTAAACCCAAATTTGTAGTTTTAGTCAGAACTGGATTTCATTATACAGGCTTTACATGAATCAGTAAAAACAATGACAAAACTGAATAATTACAGGGATGTGATTGTGGCTTGTGCCCACCAGATGACAGCAAAGCCTCTAAAAACCTCTTATTGAACACTTCCTGCTTACATTCCTGCAGACTTACAGTTCTTACATAAAGTACTGTTTTCAGTTTGTATCAGTTTGTTTAACACCACATTCAATTTTAATTTGCTATTGCATCTAAAATACAGTAGACTTACCTTTGGCCCCACAAACTGAGAGACTCTGTTTACTACCCATTTAGGTAAGGAACCTAGAAGTGTAAACAAAAATAAACCTTTATACAGATATATACTGAGACATGTCAGGTAATAAAACTATTTAAATTATGCTGTCTAGTTACCCCAACATAGGCTAACTACCAGTATACTAGCAAATACAGTCCTCTAAAAAAAAAAAGAATCAGACTGCCTGTGAAAACTGGATCCATCCATCCATTATCTATACCGCTTTATCCGTCTGGGTCGCGGGGAAGCTGGAGCCAATCCCAGCATCTTCGGGCGAGAGGCGGGGTACACCCTGGGCAGGTCGCCAGTCCACCACAGGGCCAACACAGACAAACAGAGACACACGCTCGCATTCACACCTATGGGCAATTTAGAGTAGCCATGAAAACTGGATTTGTTTTTAAAAAGGATAAACCAGCAAAGAGTTGTCTATGGGAGAAAAGCAAGACATTTTGAAGCTGAAAAACTAGGGCAAATCAATCAGAACCATTGCAAAACCATTAGGCATAGCCAATACAATAATTTGGAATGTCCTGAAAAAGAAAGAAAGCACTCATGTATTAACAGCCAGATATTGAACAGGTCAGCCAGGGACACAACAGTGGTTGATGACAGAAAGACTGTGAAAGCTGTGAAGAAAAACCCAAAAGCAACAGACTCAACAACTTCCACAGTGCGGGGGTAAAGTCATCAAAATCAAACATTTGAAGAAGGCTTTGAGAGCAGAAATAAAGAGGCCATAAGGAAAGATGTGAACCACTCAACAGCAGTAAGAATCAGAAGGCCAGATTGGAGTTCACAAAGAAATACAGAGATGAGCCAAAAAAGTTGTGGGACTGAGATTAATCTCTCCCAAAGAGATGGAAAATGTGGAGAAAAAAGGATCTGCTTATCTTGGACATGAGTCAGGGTACACCCTGGGCAGGTAGCCAATCTATCACAGAGCTGACACAGAGACAAACAACCATTCACACTCACATTCACACCTATGGGCAATTTAGAGTAGCCAGTTGACCTAATCCATGTCTCTGGACTGCAAGACCATACTGCCCATATTAAGTGTTATTATTGTAATTTACTTTAAGACAATCTGTTCCAATATTTTTGTTTGAAATTGTTAAACACACCTAGATGTAAAGGTCAGGAAACGAAAGCTGAAATTCTATGGTCTCATCCATTTTCATCTTTTGATCTTAATCCCAAACTCCTTCAGTGTAAAGCAAAGACAAAAAAATTGACCTTGCTGTTCCAATACTTTCAGAGGGGACTGTATATGCCTTGGTCCAAGAAACAACACTATTTACACAATCTCTTCTTTGTGTATTATGTAAACTGTGAAAGTCCTAATGTGAAAGTACAGTAAAGGCCAGATTATATACTGTATTTGTAGTGTGTACACAAAATATTTGTCTGGAACCTTGATTAGTAAAGGTTATCTGAACAGTTAAACATATTCTGCTTCAACATGAAACATTTATAAACTCTGCTACCCAGTTATTTTGTTTCATGTATTAAACATTTCATGCATGGCAGAACTATATACACTGCTACTGGAAATTCAAGGCTTCACATTATTACTTAGAATAATAGGTAGAAGCACATGAAAAACACTCACCTCTTGGATCTACTTGTGTTAAATAGTAAAGAGTGCAGCAATTTGCTCCATTGGACTGGATCAAGTATCCGGTGAGTAAAGACACAGCTCTGACATAATCTTTCTTTGGTGGGTATTGCTGAAATGGGGGAAAAAAAAAATGCCTTTTCCCCCCCTTCGAAATGTTTATTCAAAATCAATAATAAGCTTTCAATATAACTGAATGTTGATGGTCAATATCAAAATAACAATTACACCAACAGAGATTATGTTTAATTTAACCTGGTTGCATAATTCATTAGTTTGACAATTTTGTCCAAGGACAAAAAACCACAAAGAAAAATGTTCCCAGGACATGAGACAGGTAATTATTCATTAACACACAGGGATCAGATCACCCGTCTGTTTACTCAATAGCTCAGACTTTTCTCACTGGTCAGAGCTTCTTCTGTTTCAGTCTGCTGTAGGCCTAAACAGCTGTTCTACATGCCAGCTTAGACAATACACAGTACTCTGGCTTTACCAAAACCACCAATAAAGCGAGAACATCTGCAGTGCTCCCAGACTAGACTGGAGGGCATGCAGACATACCGGGTGTTTGACCGAGTAGTTGATTATCAAGTAGTCATTGCCGAGAGGAAGCCATGAACGCATGGTGACAAAATCCCTGTTCTTCAGCGGACTTGGGCATTTCCCTTGAAACAGAAAAGACATGATTTAATCTTGTGCCTCCAGAATTAGTCTTTAAAGCAAATATTTATATATACACACACACACGCTATAACTCAATTGTTCTTTGTCTGATTTCCACTGAATAACCCATACACCTACAAAAGGCAGATAAAATTGTGTTAGAGGTAGACTCAATCATCTAGCTCTACATCATTTCAGTTATGCTTTTTGAAAAAAAAATGGATGGATGGATGGATATATATATAATTTATTCAAAAAGCATAACTGAAATGATGTAGAGCTAGGTGATGGAGTCTACCTCTAATACAATTTTATCTGCCTTTCATAGGTGTATGGGTTATTCAGTGGAAATCAGACAAAGAACAATTGAGTTGTAGTGAGCACTCCCTAGAAGACTTGGCATTAAACTGTCTGTTAGTACTATTTACAACTGAATTACACAGTTACACATTGTTACAAACCCTGCAATGTGTTCCAAGTGCACAATTCATATTCCTTTCCTTTCCTTCAAGGCCAGGATAATACATTACACCAAATTATGAATGTTTTAGTGAGTCACTAAGCAGGCAAATACAAAATAAGATTAAATAGTGTATTAAAGAGAAAAGCAAATACTGTGGTGACTCACAGGAGTAATATCCTACATCTGCATTGACTGTCAGTCTTGCAATATCAAATGTGTCAATCATGTTGGTATCCCATTTCTTCCGGTAGCTTGTGTCATGCAAGACATCATACATTGTTTCTGCGCTGACATCCTTGCACACAATATTCATCTAGAAAGAAGAAAAGAAGAAATGTTTTCAGAAGGTTTCACAAAGAACTTTCTGTATTTACGGTGTTTTTGCTCTTCCTCTGTTGTGGAAGTGTTGTGAATTTGAGCCATACATCTGTGAGGGGTAGCAAATCATTCCAACAAATTGCAGCTTTCCAATGACCTGTGTTACAGTATGAATTAATGACACCAAGGGGCAAGATCTTGAATATATTAATGCATAGCTGGCTTGAGAGTATTCATGTCTAATTTGTGCCAAGTGAAACCTATCTAGTCTACACTCACCTCTATTATTCCTTAACTCAGTTTCTGAAGGTCTGTCCGTCATGTAAGACTTTGAGAGCGTTGAGTGCAATGTGATCAGATATTATATGGGCATGGAAGGCAAGTAACCGTGTAACCCAATCAACTCTACCCCTAACATCAGGTAAATAATTAATTCAACACCCCCCTCTCGAACCCTAGTGTGAGCAGGCCCTCCCGATTTCCAGTGGCTTCCACAACAAGCTCTATTTGCTCTCTATGAATGAAATGTCGTCAAAGCCTTCATCACCTCAATTATTCATGGCAAGGAGCAGTTCAGTGCTCCGGAAAGTCGAATGAATTATTAAGAGGGATCTATCATCTTTTAATTTTTCCTTCTTTCTTTGGCTGTACTGTCACTCCAGTCGAGAGCTGCTGCATCACCTGTGACTCTCCCAGGGCAGACTGCCATCATCAGAGAGGTCAGTAACCATGCAAGTGCAAAAAAAGTCTGACTCGGATAAACCAGCAGGAGGGAATCAGGTTTCCTCATCTGAGCCTGCCGTTACCCCGGTTTTCCACTCTTAATTTTTCAGCGCGTCTCATGGGTACAGCCTGGCTCTGCGAGATGAGCCTTTCATCTGTGATAATGTGCCACAGGCTAAATCAGTCAAGCCTGACCTGTTCGCAGATGTACGCACTGAACTTTGTTCTGCCATTGTTAATGGACCATGAGCATATTTATGTTTGTTTGTTCATGATTCGGTCAGTAAGGAAACCATTTTGGATCTCTGCTGAGGAAATCTAAAGTCTCAAAGCAGATCGAGAAGACACACAAAAAGGCTAATGATAGTGTGTTGGACAATCCCATTATCTCACCTGACAATCTCATTAACTTTCTATCTTATCATTCTGACACAGGATACAGTTCTTATCCTTGAGTGCCAAGCACAGCCTTGCATCAGTTGAATTGTAATGGCTTTCCACACACAGAAAAAAAAGATTTAGATTTTTGTTATATGATGCAATTAAGGTATGTAAATAATTCAATTTTTTTAAATATCATATTATATTGTTTTTAAGATTGTAGGGGGAAATAAATACATGCTCCATCACATGCAGATTTAAGCTATAATCACTTAGATTGTTGGTTTATCTTTGTATTTCAAGCAAAGCACATAATTGGTTCAGTGCTCACCTACAAAGGTGTTCTTATCAAGTTTCTTCTACAGTAATACCCATCAATATCTTGTCACTAACTAATTATAGTGAATCAGAACTCGACCATCTGTAGTCTCCAAGATGTGACACCTGCATTGTCCCATCAGGAATTACCTCCTGCATGTCTTAATATATATCCAAATAAACATTAAAGAACTCATTTTAAAGACTTAAGTGTTAAACTAAAGAACTCATTGTGTCCCTATCTGATTAGGAGTTAGTCTGTAAATAAGAGGCTTAGGTTAACTACGGCCTGGAAACTATGGTTGTTCCTTTTTCTCAGCAGATGGAGCGCTGCTTATTTAGAAAGAAGGGGGAAATTAACTGTAAATAGGCATGGTTAAACATATTCTGTAGCTCACAGAACTATGGTGGTGATTGGTGTGTGAAGATTAGTAAAAATGAACAGATTGCTGTTATCAGTAAACTGCAGACAGGACCCACAGGAAATTATATGTCACTATGCAAAAGGCAGAATTAATTTAAGATCAAGAGGTGTCTACTCATACATGCTTATAAAGCCCAAACCAGTCTTTTGCCTTATAGTAAAATTCACCTAAATGATATGAAGGCAAGACATAGGCCTTCATGAGGTTTGTGTAGCATAAGAACAGGTTTTACTTTATTGAACTTCCCTGGGTCCATCGCCCTTCCTGTTAAACAATAATGCTATAGGTGATATATTGAAGGAACTGCCTATTTTAAAGATTATAATACACCGTAGCCTACATTTGCTCTTGCTATATCTCATGTATCATTTATGACCACAAAAACGTTTAAATATTAAAAGTAACTAATTAAGCAGCGTGTTAACACAGTAAATATGCTACACGTGAAGTACTGTTTTGCGCACGAGGATAATATAGTATCCGTTAGCTATAAAGGCTGGTCACTCCGCAATGCAGCGCATGTAGGTTACCCAGAAGCCCCTGCGCAGGACTTGCCTTAAGTTTTTGCACTGTTTTGGTCTCCTCGTCTCGGCACCACACCGTCACTCCAGACTTCTTGTAGCGCTGTATCCAGCCCTCGTCGCATTCACACTGCTCCTTGAAAGACGCGAAATCCGCGTCGTCCGGAATTTGCACCGGCATCCTGGCTTAAACACTAGCGCGGCGCTTCCCCAGCCTAGCAACGGAATAAACCGGAAACAGCACTTTCATAAAGCCCCGTCTGTTAGCACGCCTGCTTTGGGTAGGCTAATAAATAAGCCCCAGCGTTAATTCCTTGCTGCTTCCGCACGTATCAGAATGAGTCTTTTCAAGCTGCTTCGTTGAACGCTGAGGTCGAGCTGAAGGAGGGTCAGTGGAAACCCCAGCAGGTGTGTTACAGCTAACAGGGAGCAGGTGCACTTCAGCATCCGCGCTCTGCTCAATACAGGCGGGCGGCGTTTTAAAGGGGCGGCATCGCGTTACCCTGCGGCCCTCTCTTTTCACGTGGGACAGCCTTTATTATGGACTCGTTTATTCAGACCTAGTATCGGGTGTCACGAGTGTCAATTCAAAGCTGTTTCTCTTCCGTGAATGGTTTTGTTTCACTTCAGCACGGGTCTGTCCGGTTTAAAGACC
The DNA here is from genome assembly GCA_030068235.1 of Notoglanidium macrostoma. Taxonomy (NCBI): domain Eukaryota; kingdom Metazoa; phylum Chordata; class Actinopteri; order Siluriformes; family Auchenoglanididae; genus Notoglanidium; species Notoglanidium macrostoma. The sequence continues at coordinate 16,838,693 of JAQQZR010000002.1, forward strand.
GTGGCCTCACTTTGCCAAACATGTACTAGGTGTGACGTAATTTCTGCCCACGATGCATCTTTTGCCTTTTCCCCTATTCACTACTTACCGAGAATTAGCTAAAAAAAGACATAAGCATGAACTACTCTTACTGTCATGGGCATCGCCACCACCACATTTCATAATTATTCATTTGGACCCCCCAACATTTAACAGAAAATATTAGTTCACCCAGTGCTGTTTCTATTGCTTCGCGAAAGAATCCATTCCACTTGATGAATATGAGAATACACACACCACTGAAATTCCACTCCGGGTTTCCCTGGTTACCATCAACAACTCACCACACGCAGGTGAAGTGACTCGTCAGTACAGCCACAGACAGTAAAGCTGCTTGGTACTAGAGGATGTAACGTCAGCCCCATTGCCTTTTCACAATGTCCAACTTTTGCTAAAACCTTATTCTTTTGTTACATGCCCTCAGAATTACTCCTAGGCCACGTTAAATTAATGTTCAACTAAACAATGAAAAATTAGGGGTAGCCTAAGCTTTGCCTTATTTACTGTAAGTAACAGTAGGGGATTCTTGGTTGATGATCAATTGTTTGC
>JAQQZR010000002.1:16839380-16852258 GCA_030068235.1 Notoglanidium macrostoma
ATCCAAACCCAGTAGCCTACCATATTGTAATGCCAAGAATGAGGCCAAGTCCGCTCTGATGATATTTACTGATTCCCGGTCGTGACTTGAAATTGCATACAGTTAGTGAGCAGAATACTTCTGTAGCCTAATTTAGGCTACTAGCGCCAGCTACGCCTATTATAGTGCATAATAATTATAATAATTATAATAACCCCCCCCCCCACAGTCAAAATGCTTCTGACACCCCTGCTTTCTGTGATAAACATCCAGAAACACTTTTACACCTTAGCATTGTTCTCCCACAAAGAAACTCTGGCAAGACCGTTGCAGATTTGTCATTGATAATATTTTAAAAGTTTTGCATTACTATTGGAAAATGTGGTGTTTGGTTTCTTCAGTAACCCAAGAAAAGAATACAAGTTTTTTTATAATACATTTGGTAATAATATTGGTACAATTAATTTTTTCATTTTTCATATTTAAATGTATATTTAGTAATAAAGAAAGTTATTTTGTAATTTACCTGAAGGATGCTGAACAATAATGAAACTACTTTCTAATTTGACTAACAAAATTCTAATTTGGCTATCAAAAACTTAATGTCTGTATGTTTTATAATATTTTTGTTTAGTGTGATATACCCCTGGCTCTTTTGTTATTGTTCTACTTGTATGCTACTATCCCCTGTATACTGAATCTGTTATGTTATTTTGTTAATTTAAAAAATGCCTTTTATTTTGTTCATAAATGAACAAAAAAAAAAAACTAGTATGTAGTATGACACCAGGTTTTGCTTTTTACATTACCATGGAAATTGAATTTTTGTACTCAGTGTCCCTGTCTGTGATCAAAACTAGTGGCTTGGGTTCATATTTTACTCAATAAATGTAAATACGAGTTGTGTATATTTTTAATCCTGAGCTCAGATTACAGTCAGTTAGGAGTTTGGCATGTTTTCCCTATGTCCATGTGAGTTTCCATTGGGCTCTCCAGTTTCTTAGCTCCTAAACACATGTTGGTAGAAACAATGTATGGCCTAAAGTATGAGGATATCTGACCGTCACACCTACACTATTGGCCAGAAGTTTGAGCCCACCCTCTGATTTAGAAAAATAATAAAAAGTACACTGCTTTGTCAAACTTTTGTTACAAGAAAATATTAGAAATACCTAAAACAAATGTAACTGGCCTGTTTTGAAGTGTAATGTAACAATATACATTGTAAGGGAAATTTAATGAATGGGAATGCCTAAGTATGAGTTTCATCAAAATAATCACCCCTTGCCTTTATCATAGCAGCACAAACTCACAGCAAGTTATTTCCAAAGATTGTGCCCAAACCCTCCCAGCACCTTTTCAAGCATGCAAACAGTTAAGTTTGCTGGACACTCATTTCGAACTTGCCCTTGTCACTCGCCAGCTCAAGGGGAGAAAGATCTGGAGACTGGAGAGGCCAGGATATAATTTTCAAAACTTTTAGCTTTTCTTTGGAATGGATATAAATTTGGCACAATTTTGAATGATTGGGATCATTATCCTGTTGAAGAATGAAATTTTGTCAATGATATGTAAAACATGTGTGTGTGTGATGTTGAAGAATTGAATGATACTCTTCTTTTTTCATGAGCACTTTAATTTGGACCAAGTCTCCAGATCTTCCTCTCCTAAAACACCCCCATACCATCACCGATCCACCTCCATGTTTCACTGTAGGAACAACACATTCTGTACTTGTCCAAATCCCCCATCCGCCACCAGACACAAACAAAAATTCTGACTTATCAGTAATACAATACAACAGAAGATTGAAACGAGGAGGAGACACTGCATTAAAATATTGCAAACCAATCAGTTACATTTGTTTTAAGGACTTCTAATATTTACTTGTAATAAAAGTTTGCCAAAGCAGTGTATCATTTTTTAATCCGAGTATGAGCCAGACTTCTGGCCTGTAGAGTTTATGAGCTTGTTAGACATCCCATTCCAAAACCATACACATGAATATGAAATTGCCCCATACCACCTCTTTGGGGCTCAGAACTGACATTCCTATTCACCCAAAAGATGTTCACCGTGGTTAAGGTCAAGGCTCTGTGCAGGCCACTGGAGTTCCTCCACACCAAACTCATCAAACCATGTCCTTATGGAGGTCACTTTGTGCACAGGGACACGGTCATGCTGGAACAGGAATGGGCCTTCCCCAAACTATTGCCACAAGGGTTGGATGCATATAACTGTATAAAATTTCTTTGTATGCTGTAGTGCTAACAATACCCTTCACTGGAACTAACTTCAAACCCTGAAAAAAAGCTCTAGAACATTATCCCTCCTCCACCAAACTTTACTGCTGGCACTATGCATTCGGGTACATAGCGTCCTGGCATTTGCTAAACTTTGTCCATCACTCCAGACAACACATTTCAACTGCTCTAGAGTCCAGTGGCAATGTGTTTTACATGACTCTAGCCAACACTTGCATTGTACATAGTGAACTTAAGTTTTTTTGCAGACTGGTCAGCCATGGAAAAGTTCCTGACACACAGTTCTTGTGCAACAAGCGATTTGTGAATTCTGTGTGCTTCAGCACTCAACGGCCTCACTCTGTGAGTTTGCATGGTGCATCACTTCATGACTGAGCTGTAATTGCTACTATGCTTTCATTTCACAATAATGCCACTTAGTTACTAGCAGGGTAAAAATTTCAGGAACTGAGATAGGTTGTATACTATGACCGGCCCGTTTAAAGTCACTGAGCACTTCAGTACAAGCCATTTTACTGCCAATATTTGCAGTGAATGTAGATTCCTGTTACAATGACAAAAAATATAATACTGCACTATACCCTCATGTTATATGTTACAAATTATATAATCTTCAAAGGCATGTTGAGTGTCCAATTAAGTATTCAATTCAGTACTTGCTTGCTTGCATATGTTGTATTTTTGTGACTGCCATAATCACATCTAAAGGTCACTTATACTGAAAGGACATGCTATGTTCAGCGATGGGGTCGTGTGATGCAACCCCAAAGTTAATTCTTTTCCCACACATCCCAAAGTAATTTGTCACTGCAATTTGCTCATGCAGACATTTTTTTTAATGTTCATGTTTACCATGTTTTTCTGTAAATAGTTAGGTTCACTGTTGTCGAACGTCCACGGAACAAGTTAGTTCCTGTTATCATTTATGTTGTTACAGCTATAAAAGGCTGTTCCCTTACCAGCTTAATTTTTCCTCTCTCACTCTACAGCTTGTTACAGTGAAACCACAAAGCCTTCTGTCAAAAACACACAGCTTTACCTTTGTTTGTGGTAACATTGAAGAATAATTTCAAAAAAGCTTCACCATAAAACTTTACCATATCAATGATTATACATGTTTATGTTTAATGTGCCATATTTTGCAAGTCTATGTGTAAGGTGGTACTCTAGAAAGATTCAGTGAGGGGAAATGAGGTATTTTGTGACTTATTGTTCTTTGTTATTGTTATATGGTACTCAGAAACCACAAATCACAAACAACATTAGAACTTAGAACTACTTAGTGCTTCTTACAAAGTTGTTGTTGGCAGTTGCAGCTTAGAGACATCTACTGTAAGATGTAATTAGCTGAAAAATTGTCAAAGAGTTTTGGCAATATATTTGTTTCATCTTTATTTCCAAAAGATTTCTGATTTGTCTCAGTGCTCATGTGCAAATGTTCGATGCATAGCTCTGTGCTTATGTTTCAGCAAAGAGTTTAAAGTTCTACTATGTAGGATATTAAGGGTATCTATTAGCAGAAATGGGGCATATATTCCATAATACAGCATACTTATGGAATCCATAAGTATGTAATTAGTGTATAATAACCTGTAACTGTGAACTGTAACTGTGTTTTCATAAGCAAACAAAAGAATGAGCCCTTAAATCCCTTTATAGCAAGTTCACCACAACGGAGACCACACAATCCTATAGAGAGCACAATCCACGTTTTGTATTTTTACAAGTTGCAGCATGAATCTAAAAGGAAGCACTGGAAGGATGACAAAGAAGAAGAAAGGAAGGCAAGGATGAAGAAACAAGAGGAATCAGTGTTTGCTGGTGCTGAATAACAAGTTTGGGAACCCAAAGTTTGAAAAATGGAGGCTTATACTTCAGGATTATAGCACAGAAAAAGCAAGGGAGTGTGAATGTAAGTACTTGAAAGTACGCTATGGGCAACTTACAGCCACAGTATGTTCTAACACACACTCAGAATGGAAGGCGTAAACAGAGGAACATTCAGGTGGTTGAATCCCACATAGTGAACCTTTAAGGTGGGGTGTGGGCAGGAAGATGAAGTAGCGTAATTGTTCCTGCTGCTTTCAGGCATTCCTGTAGCTCTTTTCATTATCATTCTCATTATTATTATTCATCATTAGCGCATTGTGAAATCTTGTATGGCACACCTATTCAGGGATTTTTAGTTGTGGTTCCATGAATTTTCCACCCGCATAGTATCACATTTACATTTACTTTTACGGCATTTGGCAGACGCCCTTATCCAGAGCGACTTACAGTCTCTATCAGTAAATATATTCTGATACTGGTTCACTAGGACCTGGGCTAAGTCAAATCAAATCAATTGTAATCAAATCAGTTGTAGTGACAGAGATGTTTAAGGGCTTTTCTCTTTGCTACGGCTCTGTAGCTGTTTCCACTTGAGACGCCTTTAATAATGTCTGGAATTTAAGGAAGCTCCTTCATCTTTATCATGATTGCTAATTCTATGAAATCTCCCCAACCAGGCAGTGTTTACAGCATTTATGTCCAGAATTTGATTTACTTTTACTTTATCTGTACATATTTAAGATAGTGTCCAAATATTTTTTCCCATATCAATTTTATATTTTTTAACAAATATTTTTGTATGCTTATGAATACAAACTGTTCATATTTATAAGTACAAAGTCAACAGACATGTAAATTAAATTTTATGGGGATATTTGTATGGGAAGTGTATAATATAACAAAAGAAAAAACAAATAACAAAAGTGTCTGAATGCTTTAGAATATTTCATCTTACAGTAACATGTTACAAGCTGCGCAATAATATAAACCTCACAGTCAGAACTACTGCCAGAGTCGTGCTGTTATATAAAATTAATCACAATCACTAATTCAATTGCACTGTGGCATAGAAATCATTCACCAGCTTAGAAGACAGAAAGAGGTTACATCAACCAGAAATAGAGACTGGATTCTCCAAATATTTTAATTATAGCTCATTACTAATAGACTGTTAAATAGAGTTAACAGATACTAGCACATATTACCTCTGTAGCTGTGATGCTTATATGCCAGATAAGGACAGGGTGTTGGATAGAAGCGCAGGGTTTTATTATGAAACAGCAAAGTAGACAAATGTAATGTAGACGTCATAATAGAGGTAAGAGGCCTACTTCAGGAACTCAGTGAACTGTCTGGATTAGACAAGGCTGACCTTAATAAACTTAATAAACAGGTCAAAAACATAAAAAATAAATAAATTCAAGATTTAAAAAAATGAGGATATCATATCCTGTACATACAGATAACAATGTAAACAATATTAAAAATCAACACCAGGGGAGGCTACAAATACAGACTAATGTAAAATATTAATGAAATAATATTAATGAAATTAATTAATTCATATTAATGAACTAAAATAATGTATTGTTCTTTAATTAACCCATATTGTGATACATTGTAAAATGCATAGTTTAACGCTAAGTAAGTGACTTTCATTATTTTAAATAAAATTGTTTAGTTATATTTAATTTGTTGAATCTTGTGAATTAAGCAAACACATTCATCCAAAACAGCTGCAGTTACTCAGGATGGTCCAAGATACAACCAATACTATAATACCAACATTGTCATAATTAAGAAACTATATATGTAGTACAGCCTTTCACTGAGAACTTCACTGAGCAAATTTGAATAATGAGCCTAAAATCTTTGGATTATGTTAGTAATACAAAAATCTGTGCTGAGGAAATCTGTGAAATCTATTTTACAGTTAAAGTGGTCCCTGGTTAAAAACTGGTTGGTTGTAAATACTGGTCACCAACAGAGGGCCAACTGTCAGCCACTGTACGCAGTTGTGCTCCACTGGACCACTCTCTCACTTCTAAGCTCACTTTTAGTTGGCTGTTCAGTTTAGCAAATCAGTGCAGGGTTAGAGAAACTAAAGCAACCAAAAGCAACCTACTTTGACACTCTATTTGTGGTGGAAGGTAACCTGCTATTTAGACATATTTAGTATAGTAGTATAGTTTTGGATATTTGGGTTGCTTCCCTGACCAGAGTCTTCTGTAATACAGACTACTGCCACCTCCTGGTGTTGTTAGTTATTTCCATTCATGCTGACACAGAACATACAGATGTACTGGCCATCACCTGCCATCTTTGAGGTGTGTTTCAAAGAAAACATGAGGCAACAGAAGGCAATCCTCAGTGCTACTTTATTAGCACTTTTTATTTATTGTTGACTTGGTATGTCAGGGCCCTAAGAAATATGAAAGGCTTATCTGGAATACCATTAACAGTTTAATTAACTGTCCAGTAGAAAATATGAGGCCTCTGCGTTCATTTCTTTTGATGTTGAAGTCTCTCACCTCAAGTCTTTGGTACTAGTACATAACCTAATACTATACCATAACTACTTATGCTTTTAGGAAGCAGTAGTCACGCTGCTTCTTACACCTGTTTAAAGAAGACATACTGCAACCTCCAGTTGGGATTCACACAACCACATTTTGAAACTCACAACCATGTAACAGCTGCTTTGTACACACTATCAGCTGTGGTCCAGAGCCACTGTTCCAAGATATGAGGTCATGCTAGCAACAAAATCCTTTTGTGTTACCATGTGTTGTACCACATAGAAAGTCTTTTTACTCATGTAGAAAACTGTCTGTTTATGCATTACATCTTATAATGGATTGTATTAAAAAGTACTTCTTGACTGCCAAATGTGAGAGCTCAGATAAACACAGACAATAAGTGAGATGACACCTTCCATGAAAAATGCTAGGGGAAAAAAGAAAAGGAGGTTTTCCTGGGGCCATGGTGCAACAAAGGGCTGCTCTCATGATGTCTATTTAAAGAATTAATTTTATACACAAATCCTCCTGTTTTGGCTTTGTGGAATTTCCAGAGATAGCTGTTCAAGGTTTGATTAATAAACATACTGTAACCATTCAGTATATTTGCCTAATGTAATTAATGAATCATGAGTTCAACATTATAATTTATTTAAGCTTGTCTTAATACTGCACCTTGGTAATGTAAATTGTTGTCTGGCTTTAGTTAACCTATATAGCGATGCAAGGAGTAATGACACATAATAAGAAGATCTCTGTTTAGGTAACCCATCTAGGTAACCCAACCCCTATGGCTTGGGAAATGGAAAGTAACAATGCAGCACATATTTAAAGTGTAATTTGTAGAAAATTCAATTATACTCATTTCAGTATAGTTCAGTGTAGTTCCTGAGAAATTGGCAGGTAAGGTACAAAATTCAGTGGAAAAATTGTCATACCATTTCTTGGAGGATTTTAAGAAAAGGAATGTGGGCTTCCATGACCCGAGCTGAGTTAAACATTAAACATAGGGCCCCATAGTAACATCTGTTGGACATGGCCATAAAAGCTAATAGGAGAAACAGACCTCAACAGGGTAAAATCATATTCATCTTTCATCTCTGACCTGTAAAAACAAATAAGAAATCTATAAGACCAAGTGGATCAGTTTACAAGTACTTTGAGTCTCATTTACTAAAGACAAAATGTGATTCATCAGTTTTAACTTTCTGGAATAGAATAGTGTATTTGGTGAATGGAAATTAGTAATTGGCCTGGAATTGTTCTTGGGGTCCAATCTGTGATGATGGGTTTCCTTCTTTAACCTTTGAACAAGTAAATACAATCAGAGACAGCAACACACACTATAAATGAAGACATTACAGCATCACTACAGTCTGGGAGCATGTGGAGTTCTTGCAACTGGTGAAGATTCTTTATTCCTATCAGGCGAAGGGGAAAGAGCTCAACTACTGATCTCTGTATGAATGTCATATAGTCAACGTGGCAGACATGTGTATAGCAGGAGTTCCCAGGATGTCACCATGCAGTATCTAGGATCTTTCCAGGGTTCTCTTCTTGCTACACTCATTCAACAAATGTATTAATTATACTCTTTTAATGGTCCAGTTATCATAATGGACCAGATATCATATTATATCATAATTATCATTCAAAGAATATATACTGGATATCACTTTTTTTGGATATCTGCTAGAGTGCAGTCTTGGTGAGGGAGAACGCGAGAAGAAAATGTCATACAGCTAATGGACCATTATGAAGGTATAGAGGGAGAAAAAGAGAGGCACTTTGTCACAAATGTTGTAAATTTATACAGGTTTACCCAGAAGCACAAGTGTTGTGCTGACCTTCTAGAAACTCATGTGAAAGAAAAAAAGCAAATCATACAGACCTGACATTTTTACAGTTTCATGTTCAATTTAAACCCACTACCCTTTTTGAGGTAATTTCTCATTTCTTTGGCAGTTTCCCCTCAGCAGACAAATGCTTTGTGGTTGGCTGAAACAACATTCATTTAATTATTAGGATTAGTTTCTTAGGGAGCCCCTTGAGTGTATGTATTGGGTTACAGTGGTAGGTTTGTGGGCTGTTTTGGGGCATGCATGATGTAAAGACTTTAATGGTATACAGTGTGGCATTTTAAAAATGCTGGTGTGCTTGAAAGAAAAATCAAGGAAATATTTTTGCTCTATTTCCTTTAATGTGATCCAACTGGGTATGAAATAAGCTGCAGTGTAGAGAAATGGCAACTGGAAAGGCAATTACAGTGATATTTTTGAAAAAACAGTGCTTTTTTCTAAGCAAGAATTTTTTCCCTAATGAGAGAAACTATTATAAGAAATATGAACTCAAAATGTAAGCTTTAATGTACAGGTTAAAAAATCAGAAAGGTTAATGTACATAACATACACATTACCAGTATGCCAAATTTGTTGATGTACTATATCTAAGCTTTTATATTGCAACTACAAATTAGTAAATATTGTCTACTTTTGGGTGAATTATTAAAAAATGAAAAATGTGGTACTGGCTCTGTTAATTTAAACCAATTCACATGGGAACCAATGCCCCCAACCCTACATATATAAAGTATCCCCTTAAAAATATACTAAATCTTATGCCTTGATTGTCATTTGATCAATTTAATAATATTGTAAAATGATATGAAGAAATCATTGATATATAATTTATATTCATATGCTTATATTTATAAGTAATTTAACTGGAATTCTAAAATGTGCTTTTTCTTTCAACACACAAAGAGCTCTTTATATTGCCTCTGTGAAAGATAGAGGAGGAGAGATTACAGGGGTTATGAATCTGCCCAAATAATCTAAGATCCCAGCTGGTGACATTTAAAAAAATTACAATATGTGCTTTGCAGGTGGGAGTGGACATTTCTCAAATAGCCATGTCTAAAGGTACACATTTCTGCACCAAACCTGACACTAGATAACTATTTTATTACAGAAACTAAGGGTGTGCATGTCTGAGATGGTTTCACAGTAAGAAGTGTGAAGGGTTTTTTGGGTTTTGATGAAGGACATTTTTCCTAAGTTAATTAGGTAACATCAGTGTTTAGCAGGCCAAGCCTGTGAAATGAACTAGCAAGAAATGAACTAGCAAGAAAAAATTACTGATGCCCTCATTATTTCAGTGCATAAACCAACATTTTCCTGTTGTCCTATCTTTATATGTTCAGGGGGATGTGATAAAATACTGTAAAATATTATGTTTGATTTGGCATGTGATTAATTTGAACTCATATAGAGTCATGGCATGCCAGGTCGGGGGTTCAAGCCCCAGCATTGTCAAATTGCCATTGTTGGGCCCTTGAGCAAGGACCTTAACCCTATCTGCTCCAGGGGCACTGTATCGTGACTGGCAAGCTTTCTAACAAGCTGGGATATGCAAATAAAGAATTTGATTGTACTGTAATGTGTGTGTGTGTGTGTGTGAGACAAATACAGGCTTATTTTATTCTATATACATGTTAGGTTATCATTATACTGGTGTTTTTCTAGCTACCACATAGGCTATCAAAACTACTGAAAAAGATTTCACTTAATCATCAAGAAAGCTACTAATTACAAAGCAATCAAAACATCTAAAGTTACACTATACTAGAATGATCTATGTTGAGTTCAAATGAGGCCACAGGATAGTTACTAAACTGAGAGGACCATAAATAATTAAAACCAACTAATTACTCAATAAAGAAAATAGAGGACATGTGTTACTAACTAAGGAAATTTGGCTGTTGGTAAAGATATTAAAGATAAAGATATTAAGTAGTGTAAATGGAGTACTAAAGTGACAGAGCAGTTGAAAGTTTTATATATAGTTTGGTTGGGTTTTTTTTTTTTTTGCTATCTTTATTTTTTAATACAAAAAAGTGGGCTAATCTAGTCCTCAAGGGTCCCTGAAGCATAGGTGGATTTTATTTTTTACAGTGGTAGGAATGTTGTGGAAATCACAACTTACCATGTATTGTAAATTTTTAAATGATTATTGATTTCTTATATCTAGTGGTCAACTGCTTGGTCACTCAGTAACACAAAAACAATTAGAGCTATAAACAATGCCACCTGAAACCTGATGTGCTCTATTGGTGGAACGTTCAGAAATAAAAATCCCTATGGCTTCAATAAATAGCAGGATTATTATTGTGCACATAAATAATGAGGTTATTTGAATAGTTGGGTTGTGTTCATAAAATAAATCTGTTTTAAGGGTCTGTGTGGAATTTATTTTAAGGTAGAAGGGGTCCCTCATGCAACCACTGAAAGATTATTTAATAGTATGAATAATAAATAGTATTATTAAATAATACATTTAATAAAAATGTATTATTTTGCAGTTGTAGCCATTTTCAAGGGACCATTGCCAATTGTGCTATGATTGTAATATTGTGATATTGTAACATTTTTATCGACATCCAAATATTTGTTGATTTAATAGATCTAGCTTTCTTGCTTATAGTTTAGGGGGAATAATAAAATTAAGCTTAAAGAGGGAAGCTTTTATCATGTGAATATGAATAGGAGTGTGTACTGTAGTCTATAGCTTATGGATTCATAGGCTACAGGTTTTTATTACAAATATTGTTTCACCTTTAACGTATTCTTTTTTTATTATTAGTTACTGTAGTTCTTGAATTAAAGTACAAGTGATTCAAATGCAAGGTTTGTAAAGCCTACTAACAATGTGTGGTGTCAGAGCATGTCACTTACCTTTCTGTGACCTTATTTCTATATGTACAGTATGTACACTCTTAGGGGGGCATCACATTGATCACATTGAAAAAACAAAGTGGGAAAGAGAGAGCATAATGCAACACTCAGACTATAATAATTCTATGACTCAAACAAAGTACTATTCCCTTCCGAAGTGATGAAAGTACTAATGTTCTGTACAAAAACAACAGCAACAAAAAAAGACTTGGAAAATGGATACCAGTAATAAAGTATTGCTCTTAGTGGCTTTAGGACTGGAGGGTGAGGAAAATGTATTTAAAAAAGGGAAACGCTTATTCAATTTGCATCCATGAGACATAAAACCCTGGATGATTTGAGATGGCAATGATCAGTCTCTCCATGGTGTTTATTGTTGTAAATGATCTTCTTGTAATTTCTGATGTCCTGTCCATATAAGAATATTACCACTTTGATTGGTCCAAATGCCTGAAAATTTCCTAGGATACACTAAACTGACCTTGATGAGCATTGTGTTACTCTCAGAAAGTTGAATCGAGATCAATTTGAACCAACGCTCTGCTCCTATGTCACTAGCATAACGCTAAGAGTATCAGAGGTTCCACTGCCGAACCATAGCAAACAACGAAAAATCTGCAGTACTACCGCTGTTGAGTGTGAGCCTGCCTTAGACAAATGAGTCCTAAATTATGCTTTTTGACATTGGGGTGGTACCTGCAAATGTGGATATATTGTGGATATAGTGTAACTTGAAGGTACATAAATGGTAAAGAAAAGCTTTAACATTGCTTTATACAGCATGCAGCTTTCTTGATAAAAGATAGCTTGGAATTGCATTTCTTGGTAAAATAAGCTTATTAAAGGTAGAACTTGTGGGTACCACACCAGCAACAAGGAAAGGTACAGTTTAGTCCCCCTTTTTCTGAGAGTGTTTGATGGAAAACTAAAAAAGAAAGTACTTTTTAAAAAAAGTGATGGGGGACCATCGCTGTAAAAAGTTTGAGAACCCCTGCTCATCTCACGTATCCGTTGTTCTTAAGCCCCGCCCACAATCCGGGCGCCCCACTCAGTATTTATGCGCGCGCGTGCTCTCGGTCGCAGTGTGGCGGAAATCGCGGCAACATGAAGCAGCTGACTCTGTGTGCTCTTACTGTCACTTTAATCGCCGCGGTGTTCGCCGCAAAATCACCCTATCAGTCTGTTCTTCAGCACAGCAGGCTAAGAGGAAGACATCATGGGTAAGGAAGTTTTAAAACAGACTTTCTGCCTGCTTTTGGGCTCTTTGTTACACAGACTACAGTGCTGCAGTTCTGTGTTTCACTGCCACAGTTATCAGTTTCATACTTACTATTGAATAAAAAAAACAAGGTTTATTGGTATGAATGTTATGTTTTTCAGCAAATGACTTAGAAGTTCGTATTTAGGCTATCTGAGACACGATATAATGCTTTGCCATTACTAAAAGTTCTAAAAAATAGTTATTTTATTCTTGATGCATAATACGTGAATCGGTTCAGTGAAGACTCGATTCAAGTGAATCTTCTGTTTGCTTATTGCAGCCCCAACGTCTG
>JAQQZR010000002.1:16863066-16884275 GCA_030068235.1 Notoglanidium macrostoma
AGATAGATAGATAGATAGATAGATAGATAGATAGATAGATAGATAGATAGATAGATAGATAGATAGATAGATATTATGAGGTTCTCATTGTGGACAAAAACAAACCCCTAACCTATTATTATTTTTTTCACTGAATTCACGTCACTCTTTTATTTTAGAAAGCTGTTGAAGATGCTGGTCTTACCTCAATGTTTGAGAATCAGGGCTCCTATACACTATTTGCTCCAACCAATGAGGCCTTTGCGAAGATTCCTGAAGAAATGCTGAACAGAATCTTGAATGATCCAGTTGCTCTTAAAGGTTAGTTTGAATATCAGTATGAGACTTATATATGTTTCTATACATAAATCATTTGAAGCATGTTAATGAATATTGGTTTTATAAATAATGTCTAATATGTAAAATAAGTAAACTGAAGATGTTTCACAATCCACACTATATATCACTTGTTTGCTGGGTATTAATACATTTTGCAGAGCAATTGTTCAAGCACACACTCGAAACAACATGAAAATTGACATGATTTATTTATCTACTAAAGGTGTCTTATGTAAAGTGTAACAAGGGAGAAAGTATTAACATTATGTGAACCTTCCACATAATATAAGTGTAATCTACACTGTTTGGCCAAAAGTCTACGGACACTTGATAGTCACACCCATATGCGTTTGTTGAACATGCCATTCCAGATTCCCCCAATCATCCCTTTGCTGTTATAATAATCTACACTATGCTGGAAAAGCTTTCCACTACAATCTGGAACGTGGCTGAGGGATTTCATTTCATTTAGTCCCAAGAGAATTAGTGAGGTCAATCACTGATATCAGGCAAGAAAGCATGGGGTGCAGTAGGCATCCAAATCATCCCAAATGTTTACAGTTCAGCTGAAGTCACACGGGTGTTATAATGCTGTAACAGGTTTTGGCCTTATTAACTTCAAGAGATAGAAAACAGAGAGATTGGTGAAGAAACAACTGCTTATAGCTGCTATTACATAAGTGATAATGACTGATGTGATAATGACTGTGTGGATATTCCACTTCATTAAATGGCACTATAAATGTATGATTTGTTATTCTTTAATTAAGTAAAAAAATTGTTGGAGTATTGCTGTAGTGGAAGAGGGAAAAAAACTTGGATCAGGGAAAACTTCAGACTATTTTGGAAGTCTCCAGGACAGAGCCATAGAAGAAGTACATTATATATCATAATATTTTATTATTGAAAATCAATTGCCTGTTCACATTTAAGCCTGAAAGAATAGACCTTATGTTCAGTGCTTTTTTTTTTAATATATATTTTATATATATAAACAATATTTTATTTCCCAGATTTGTTGAATTACCACATCCTGAAGAACATACACTGCTCTGAGTCCATTTTATCAGGGACTCCATTGGAGACACTTCAGGGCACAATGCTGGAGGTGGGCTGTGATGCAGATGATATGACCCTCAATGGCAATGCAATTGTCATAAACAAAGACAAGCTAGGCACCAATGGAGTTGTCCATTACATTAATGAGCTTCTCCTCCCTGACTCAGGTGCCATCACCATCACGCTTATATTCGTTCTCATCTTCTGAGTCTCGTGTTCTATTAACAGAAGCATTTTTTTATTTGTATTATAGTAAAGACATTGAAGGAACTTGCTGAAGGTGATCCACAAGTTTCCACAGCTACTAAGCTTTTCACAGCTGCTGATCTAAATCCCCAGCTTTCGGGCTCAGAAGCATTTACACTGATAGCACCTCAAAATGATGCTTTCAAAGGTTGGGTTACAGGCATTTCCTTCATTAACTACATTGATAAATGTTTTCAGCCTAACTAAATTTATATTTATTATACTTGTAAACAGGTAGTTCTACTATGACACCTGAGATGAGAAAACTGATGAGGAACCATGTTCTGAAGGGGAAGCACTCCTCCAAGACTCTTTACCATGGACAGGAGCTGGAAACCCTTGAAGGAGCTAAACTTAGAGTGTTTATGTATAGAGATGTAAGTTATTTTTATACTTCAGTTCCAACAAGACAGAGACTACATCATGCTAATTATACCATGATGTGTTTGTCAATTGTGACTTTTAAAAATATTTCATGACCTGATGGAATTGGGTTGGGAAATTACATTTGTTGTTTTCATTCCCAACACACATTCAGTCAGGCTTTTCATCCCTCTTTCACCATGACACAATACATAAGCATTACATAATGTGGAATTTATGAGACATTGTTTAGTCTCTGTGGCTTTTTGTAGGTCATTCAATTATTTGATCATTTATTTTGATTATGACTCGGCTACAGTATTTCCTCCAAGTCTAAGGATAAGCGGAAACTTCAGACAACCCAATAATTATCACATTGGTTTTCAAGCCTTTAATTTCCACTTATGTTCTTGGTACTGATGGTTTATCTGTAAGCTTTTAAAGTCTCACATTTCTTCTGCGTAATGGAGTTTGCAGATCACCGGAAACCTCTCCTTTGGATTACCCTAACGTTTTCCACAGCTGACTTGCACACCATCAGTCAGCCAAGAAACACAAAATCAGCATCCCTCATGGGTAAATCAAACCACTGTGAACTTACTGCTGCTCTGTCCTTTGTAGAACCTCTGCATCGAGAATGCATGTATTGCTGCCCACGACAAAAATGGCCGCCACGGCACTATGTTCATCATGGATAAGATTCTGGCTCCCCCCATGGGCACTGTTATGGATGTTCTAAAAGCAGATAATCGTTTCAGGTGAGCAGCTGATCACAGCAAAAACCTGAATCATGACTGACTATGACTGAAGTGATGTGAAGGGAAAGTCATGAAATAATCACTGACAAAAAGCACATTATCTCACAGGTGCTGCCTGGATATGTGAGGCTAGCTTGTGTTTTCAGTAGTCCTCTTTGAAGCTTAAAACCTCAATAAATTCCCAAGCAGGAAGAATCCCCTGGCAAGAGGTGTAATGGTTTTAACAGAGTCGTAGGATTGAAAGAGTATATACAGCTGCTTCCCCTCCCACATACAGTACATCCAAAGATGTCAGTGTCAGTCCACTCAACACTTTGTGACCTTGGTATTATACAGAATCTATTCAAATCATTAAAATTTTGACATTCCATCTAGAAAAACTTTTTTAAACTCTACATTCACAGATCAACAGGGCCTACACCTTAATGTTACTTCAAATTTACATTATTGAAATACTTATAAACACTTATAAATACAAAGAAATACTTAAAAAATAAATACTTAGACAAAGATCAAATACAGATTGGTTTTATATAAATTTCTTTCTGGCTGTTTCTTATTAACCAATATTTTCATCTCATTCAATAACAAATTAAAAATTAAAAATGTCTTTCTCTCCTGGGCATAATTACAATAATAAATTGTAATAAGCCCAGCAGAAAAAGACGTTTTGAACATAATGGCTTAAAAAAGGATTTTATTGAATGTATACTCTAAAATCTTTCACTTTTTACCTGAAGTTGTTCTTAAACAGTTTTTATAGAACATACAATACATATTTCTGCAAGCAAATAAATAGTTACAAGTCTGTCTTCAGTCCACAGTTGCACTTTAACTCCCACAGAGCATCTGTAGACCATCTAAAAAGTAACTTACTCCTCCAACTTGCCATATGGAGGCTTCAAGTCTGTTTTTTTCTGTCTAAGTGTAACTAGAATGTGGTTATTGTTTGGTCATTGCTGTCTATAATGCTTTCATCCTGGATGATAATTGGCTAGCAGACAGAACCTTTTAAAGTCAAGTTTATCTGTGAATTTAAATTATAACCTCTATTCTTTTGAACGTGGCTGTGTTGATTTGCTTATTCTGCTACAAGAGCATTAGGGAGGTCAGGCACGGATGATGAGAGAGAAGGTCTGGGGTGCAGTCTGTGTTCCAGTTCATCCCAAAGGTGTTCAATGGGGTTGTGGTCAGTGCTCTGTGCAGGACACTCAAGTTCTTCCACTCATGGACCTTGTTTTATGCAGAATAGCATTGCCATGCTGGAAGATGTTTGGGCTCAACCCTTTGAAGGGAAATTTTAATGTTACAGGATACTAAGACCCCATTTATAATGGTATTAAAATATGTCTTGGGCAATATGATCATTTGCTCAAACCATTTGCCGAGGTGGTCTAGGACGCATTTGACCACATACCTACTGTAGTGTAAACACTGATGCGTCCCGATGCATCCACAACAGGAAAATAGGTCATTAATGCTGGACATGGTGATTGTTTTGGTAACAGCATGACACACTAGAAAAAATTGGAGAGAAAGAAAATGAAAGTATGTTGTAGATTTAACATTTTAATATAATTTTGCATGGAGACCTTTGACCTTCTAGTGGAAGTGATGTAGGCAGTAACGAAATTTGAACAAAAGTGGTCAGCTGGACGCCTTGGAGACGCATGATAATCATAGGTGTAAACGGCGATGTGTCTTGGCAGTCCATTTGTGACCTGAATGCTCAAGATGCATTTTAAAACCAAGTGTATACAGGGCCTGAGACATCCTATACAATTGTATACTTTCAATTTTGTGGCAACAGTTTGTGGAAGAAGAACATATGGGTGTCCACAAACCCTTGGCGAGAAAGTGTAGAATGTTTAGATGGGTTGTTTTTTTTTTTTTTTCAAATATGACACCGAAACAAATTTCTGTAATAAAAAAAATCTATAATTTCACAGGAGTATAAAGTATCCCCCAGTGATTGATTTTCATGAGGTTAACTAATTTTCTACATAAATGCCAGACAGGACCTTTGTTTGATAATGATCTATAACCTGTAATTTCCAGCACATATTTGAGTATTTTTCACAAATGTGATAAACTTGGTGGGAGCTAGGTTCTTCATGAATATTACCAATTTACTACCTCACAGCACTTTGGTTGGCAACATACAGAAGGCGGGCATGACTGAGCTGCTGAACAAAAAAGGGACCTACACCATCTTTGCCCCAACCAGTGATGCTTTCCGTGCGATGTCCGCAGCTGATCTCAACAAAATTACGAGTACTCTGCTTCCCTTTCTACTACTGGTTTATGTATTTAAAGCACATGATCAGTGCAGTTCATTTCCTTGAAAGTTCTTCCACATGCCTGTTCTCTCTCAGATTACTAATAGCTGTGTGTAATGGTCTGTGTAGGAGATCCCAGAGAGCTTACCAACCTTCTGAAGTATCACATAGGTGGGGAGTTTCTTGTTAGCGGTGGATTGACCTCTCATACCAGGATGAAACCCATGTCAGGAGAGTGGCTCGAGCTAGGCATGGTGAGAACACGCCAACTCTGTGTGAAACTGCTAAAAGGCACTCAGAAATTTATTTTTGCAGGCTGCTATGTAAATGGTTGTGACTGTAAATGCTTGTTTTGGTGATGGCCAACTCATTCGTGCTACAGGTCAAGGAATTTTCTCTGAATATTTTTTTTTTCTTTCTAGAGGAACTCCACTATGTACGTCAACAGGGTGCAGGTTGTTGATACTGACATGATGGCTACTAATGGAGTCGTACATGCCATTAATTCGATCATAAAGCCACTGCGTAAGATCCTGCTCTTTTAAATTACAAGCTTAATTAAAGTTAAGCCCTTTTTACAATTTATGGGATTTTTTTTTTTTAGCTCCCAGAGTTGCAAGTGACCAGACAGCTGCCTTTTCAGCAACGCGTACCTCTGCTGTGAGGGTGAGTTATATTCTGCTAAATTAGTGGTCAAAGTAGTTAAAATTAATTTAGCAAACTGTTAGCAATTAGCAAACTGTTAGCAATTAGCAAACTGTAACTGATGTTTTTTTCTGACACAGGGTGGCCAACAAGTTGTAAAGAATGGTAAATATTTTTTTATCAAATTATTAGGAACTGAAATGAAATAAGTTTGACAGATTTCATTTCTAATGCAAAATTGTAATTTCACCATTAGAAATGTAATTTGTAAATGACTGCCCATATTTATCATTTTTCAGACGATCTTTTCCACAAGGTTTTGAACAGTCGCTCCAGCAGAACAATAACCCAGGTCCAGTAAACTCAGTAGCTTTGTGACAAACTGAAGTTAATCTCAACCTCTACTGCCCTTGGAAGACTGACATGGACAATGAGTAATCTTTCTGTAAGCAGTGAAGAGGTAATTAACTGATTTACAGCAAAACCAACTTCAAGAAACCAGGGATAATGGATGGGTTAAAAGTGTCAGCATTTCAGTATTGGGTGTGAATGTTAAAGACTTGATGGTAATTAGTTATATATTTGTTTAATTGACTTGTATCTCAATTTATGTCTGATTTAGTGCTCTAGAGCTGATTTTGAGAAATGCTAACTGTTTTATTTGTTTTCTACTTTTTGTTTGGTTTTGTTTTTACTTTTTATATACATGTAGCATGTTTGCATGGTTTAAGTCAGAACAAAAATTGCTAGTCAGGCACAAGCAGTGCTTTATGGTGCAGAAGCTGTTCCTATGCAAAACAGAAACAGTTCATTTGCACATGTTTGGCAAAAGTGTCGTTTCGGTGCACCCACACAGCAGACTCCCCGGCCAAGATCTTACAGACAAAACTCCTTGATGACTACAATCTAGCCAAAGTGGGGGGAAAAACTAAACATACAAGTACATTTTTTTCCATCATTAAAATCTTTGTAGGCTATCATGTCATAAAAAAACAAGGTCAGTTTGCATATATTGGGAAATTCTTATATTTCCAAGAGGCTAGGAAATAATCCTATAGCTGACATTACTGTACTGAGCATTTTGTCTGCTTAATCTTGGTAGAGCTGTTTCATATGTGGATGAGCAAAGGCTTTCTGGCAAGGACATTTGCCAAATTTAATAGGAATAGGTACTGTGCACTGTACTGTAGAAATATTGTGTGGAACCAAAGAACAATATGTACACATTTCACAATAAAATGACCATTTTGAACCTGAGTTATGCCTTAGATGACTACTTGGTAATTCCAGTGCTTGTAATTGCTTCCCATTGTACTGAAACCACTATATAAAATCATCACCCTTATTCAATAATGCAGATGGATTGAGCAGAAGTCCCTGAATATCAGACTTCCATGGAAAGAACTGTTCATAACAGACACTCCGTAATGGAAAAATGGTGGGTCCAAAAGTTGCTTACAAGTGAACAAAGGGTAATTAAAGTAGGATAACAGGATGCAGACACCCAACCTTAAAAGTAACATTAAGGAACATTCATGGCATTTTGAACTAGTTTTATATCTTTTATCTCCATCATTCAGGAATTTAGTGTCCTGCAATAGCCCAAGGGATGGTATGTCTAATGGAATCAGGGAGGAAAACATGTGTGCACGGTAGCTCTCTCTCAGCTGGCAGTCTTTCTGTGGCTCTGAATGAAGTATTTCAGCAAGCTTTTAGTCTCGTAGCCAGACAACGGCCGGCTGTTTCGAGCTGGAGGAGAGCAGAGGGCTAGCAAGAGCCTGCCAGACACACTTACTGAAAGGTCACTGTCAAGAGTGGAGCATGAAGATAGACCAGCTCATGTGGTCTGCATGCTTTCATCTTAAGAAGTGCTCTTACAGAGAGTCATTAAATCCATCTTTGTCTCTCTCTTTCTATTTAAAGACATTTAAGAGAATTTGTATTGATCAGGGAGGCCCGGTGGTGTGGTGGTTAGCACTGTCGCCTCACAGCAAGAAGATCCTGGGTTCGATCCCCGGATCACCCAGGGTGCCTTTCTGTGTGGAGTTTGCATGTTCTCCCCGTGTGTGTGTGTCCAAAGACATGCAGATTAGGTCAACTGACTACTCTAAATTGCCCATAGGTGTGAATGTGAGCATGTGTAGCTGTTTGTCTGTGTTGGCCCTGTGGTGGACTGGCAACCTGCCCAGGGTGTACCCCGCCTCTCGCGCTGTGTCTGCTGGGAATGGCTCCAGCTTCCCCGCGACCCAGATGGATAAAGCGGTATAGATAATGGATGGATGGATGGATTGTTTTGATCAAGTCTATGTTTCTCGTGAAATTTTCCACCATACTCAGCAGTGCCAGGGGATGACTTGTGGACACTAAATAAGCAAATATTAAAAAGCTGCAATTTATTTTACATTAAACATTCAACTAAAACCTTTGTAATCTTAGTGATCAAGTGTAAGAAAATAAATGGCTGCTCACTCACTATTCTAGGCAGTATATGTGTGTGTTTAGCATTCACTCTCATTGAAATATGAAGAATTATGGAATCTAGCTAAATGGGTGAAGATGTCTGTAATATAAAGCATATGTGAAGTTGTTAACACTCACTGTATGGATTTGCCATATGTCAAAGCCTACATTGCAGAATGATATAGGAGCAAAAGGCCACAGGAAGCTAAACAGTGAACAGAGGCCATGGAAATCTATCTTTAATAAAGCACACTAAAGGCAAAGCTCAGAAATAATCTCAAATAAAATAATCTCATTTAAGTAATAGGTTTCCTCTGAAATACCCTCTTTCAAGTATTGTTTGGGCCGTTCTTCTTATACAGGCTTTGGTTGTCTGGAGAATAAAACGGTTTACACTAAGTATGACAGGGCTGTGTTTAGTTTTCCTGTAAGTAAACTGTGACAGAATGAAGGTGATAGACGGATACTGTTGAGCATCAAAGAGTAAGCCTCTCCTCAATGCTTACAGTCCAGGCAGCCCTGTTACAGACAGAAACAGATGTTTTGGTACAGGGCCAAGAACTTCTCCAGCATGCATGACCTATGCAACAGCTGTTACCCTCTGCCCCGGATTTTTACTGCGTGGGCTTCACCCACAATAGCTCCCTTATATTATACACAGGACACCCAGTGAGAGTACACTGTTGAACCAGATCACCCATGTTTCCAACCCTGACACTTTCTGACTATCACCACATTCTGCTTGAGTGGAAAAGAAGCAGCATGTTGTTGTAATGGTATGTCTTGAAATGAGTGGTGCTTGATTGGGTTTGTAACTATTGAAAGTTCATTCCAGTTCATTATGTCTGCTTCTTTCTAAACTGACATGTTTGATGAAAAATGAGTAACCTGTAGCTATAATCTCTTCACTAAAATTGAAGGACTGACTCTTGAATTGGTAATGCCATATGTATGTATTCAATAAGTCTGGAAATGAGATGATTTTTTATAATTTTAAGGAAAAGGTAGGCAATGTAGAGAGCAAAACATGCATGGACAGATAAAGTTCTTTTGAAAGTTCTGGGTGCTGAGGCAGTGTGCGGACTGAGCAAAATCTACTTTCAACTAATGTTTTCATAGGCAAACGTCGCCCTCTGCTGGTCACATTTGGAATATCATAACCAGTTCATCTCGGATTATCAAACGTTTGTTTCAGTATATTTATGAGGTTGTAACTGTACACTCTGGGGATCTCATAAAGTTTTTATGTAGAACCTTAGAACAGAGGTTTACATTTTCAAAAAAGGTTTCAAATATAAGCATCTGTAGAAGCATAGAGCCTTTACTCATTCAGAGCAGATTTGAGGAAACCTTTATCATAATGTATCAAAAGTATCATAATGTGACAAATTATGACTAATAAACTGGACTCTTTCACAAGTCTGAAAAGTGTGTAAAAGTATGGAATTTAAAACACTAATTTCCAGACCTAATTATGAAAAGTTATAAAAGTTTTGGCAAGGGGAGAATTATGCATTTTCTGTTTCCTAAGTAGCACTCAGGATCCTCTCAACAGCCTCCCCAAAGCACATCACATCTTTTCTGTTTTCATGATATAATTAATGAGCTTTTAAAAAGCCATCTAAAAGTTGTTTTCATATATGAAAAGAACACGAACCTTGATAAAATATGTATATTGCGATGCTATTAAGTACTTCTTGTCCTTACCAAATAAACTCTAATATATACTGAAGTGTTATGCATTTAATCTGTGTCTAAATGTGACTGTTAAGAATGTGAACCCAATTCTACAAATGTCGCTTTTTTATTTAGTCACAAATGAGGCTTGATGGAGTGTGAGTGTGTGTGGGTGTGCTAGGTCACAGATTAATATATTTGAAAATTGAACTCCAGTCTGACACGAGCGGCCAGATTACACAGATAGATATCACTACTCAGTACTTATCACTGCCTTCAAATCTGGCTAAATATAAATAAATCGATGAAAGTGAACGTTAAATCTGTGTGTGAGTGTAGTATGTGTATGTGTGTGTGAGCAGTCCGGAACTCCTCTCCATTGGTTGCCTGCTTGTTGAGTTTTCAAAGCCAGACAGAGTGGAGCCAAAGCCCGTGACGTCACACAGCTGCAGAGCACCTCACACAGTCTATGGGAAAGAGTGGCGCAGAAAACGTGTCCTTCCGCCAAACTGCTCTAGACTATAATATTGTTGTACCAACATGCAGCGTGGAGCAGGAACCATCGGTCTAAGGCAAATATTTTAATATATGTAAATGACTAGAATTCCTCTAAATAAAGAACTAATACAATAAGAACACACTTTATCTATTGGCACAGCAAACTATGGCAAAAAAAAAAATTAACGTTGGGGAAATTAAGGGTAAATGTCAAAACTATTTTCTTTATTTTTTCCGCATTTCATATTATTGTATTTCAGAGGGGGGATATAATGCAACTAGATCACCTCACAATAACTGTCAACTGATCTGTCAAGTCCAACAAAATCTCAGTCCCAATCAGAGCTCTTGTACAGAGCTCAAAAACACTTATTTCTAGACAAAACAAAACATGAAAATTCTGAAATGTTTTGGGAAGAAAAACATGAATTTTCTGTTTCAAAAGTAGGACGTAGAGTCATTTTTGTTTCTCACAGCCTCCCTAATGCACATTGGGCTTGACTGATTCGTTTAAAATGATTAATTGTTTTACAGCGTAATTGCGAAACTTTCCTCTTTTCGTGGAACTCACAACAAATCAAATGATGATGAGTAGCAGAGGTTGACTGTCATATAGGCGGAGGGATACGGCCTGAAGTTATTCGGCTCCAGCCTCTTTGACGCCAGGAGAGGAGCAAGCAAGGAACGACTGAAAAAAGGAAAAAAAATATACAGCTTCTTGTTGGTTGGTGAAAACAGAGGAAAGGTCGAGGGACGTTGTGATATTAATCAAAGGTATGAAGTTTTCCATAATTCACCAACAAGCCAACAGGTTTTGCTGGTTTTGGACATTTTATTTTAATTCAGTTAGATAATTCTGGTGTTTTCCACAGGGGGTGGGGTGAATTGGAAAAAGTTTTCCCTGGATGGCTTTGCTACTTTTTCTTGCTAGCTATCATAATGTATAGTTGAGAGTCAAGGAGAACGATGTAAAGTTGAAGAAAATGTCACAGGACGCGTTTTCCTTTACATAATATGTGTTTTGAACACTGTACTAACATTTACGTGATTTCCGAAGTACTTGGTAGATAAACAGCGCGTTTACCGGGTTAGTTAGCCGACTAGCAGTAACTTTTTAGACAACGAACTCAGTTAGCTTGTTCACGGCTAGTTAGCTTAGCGACATAGCATTACTGCTGCCAGAGCTCGTCGGACAGAGCGAGTTGGTTCACAAACAAGCTTCTCTTCAGTGTTGACACACGAATGTGAAGGGTGTCAACTTTATTTTAATAATTTAAATCCAGTGTGCTGCGCGGTGTGGTGTAGGAAAATACAGCGGCTTTGCTGTTAGGCGGCAGCTAACACCAGTTGAAGACAGTTAGCTGTAGCTGCGTGTCGTGGCGTGTCTCTTGTTGGCCGCTACGTTTTGATGGAAAGCTTTAGCTTATTGCCGAAACTGTTTCACGGTCAGGATTAGAAAAAAAAATCTGAGTTTATTTTCCTGTGAGTAAACATGTTAACCAAAGTAATTCCTCTATGTAAATTCATATAGGTTAATCCTGAACCTGGGACCAGTTTTTGGTTTTCTGTTAAAGAACCCAAGTGCTGGTGTTCAAACACTTAAATACTTCGCTAAATCACGTCCCTGTAAATGTTGCTTTCTGTTTCTCATTAAAATTTATTTCGTTTGCTGAATCTCAGTAATACAGAATTGTGTTTGGCACTATCTTTACTTAAAAAAATACTAGTGGTGATTTCAGAGTGCTTTGCATCTACAGCCATTAATTACACTGACCAATTGTGTAGTTTTATTGATTGCTCCTGCTGATGGCTCACATTTACAGGAATCCTGAAAGAAAACTTAAATATAGTTTGGCTTTGGTTTAATGTGCTGTCATTTTGCTCATTTGGTCACTGATTCCAGCTCACTTCACACTTTTAAATCAGACCATATATAAATATACGGGTTCATATGAAACACTAAGTTATTTAGTAGTTAACAGTATGAGTGCTTTGTTGAACACCTTTGTGTGGCCATCATGATAGTTGAGGTTGAATCCTAGGTCTGACATTTCAGGTGAGCTTCTACAGTGAATGGTAGAAAGGGTTTCTCCTGATCAAATGTTTTTGGTAACGTTCAGGTAGGATACAATGCTCACATTCCTGTTTAGAGCACAGAGCAGTGATTGATCACCTTTATTTTATTTACATTATGCAGTTGTGCATGGCATATCTGCATCTTTACTCTCTTACCTAAGAGGATAATCAGTATTATATTGGTGTACTTTGGATCTGAAATGATCAATTGTGCAAAATGAGTATATAATTCTATTGATTGCCCTCACAGTGCAATGGTTTACCATCTGTCCTGTGCAGTTGTAGGAAACTTAACTATATGATGATTTTTATTTTATAAATGTACAGTCAGTGTGGTGTTTTATCACTGAATTGAGCTTATCACACAGCTTATGTTCAGATTCATATAGCCTAACCGTGAGCTTTTGGAAATAAAAATTGATGCTCTCAAGGTCTTTTTTTTTTGTTGTTTGTTTGTTTTTAAAGGAAGCAAGCAGTATTGGTGCTCTAGTGAACACCTTTGTGTTGCATAACTTGTGGTAGTTCATGGTGATGCATAATGGATAAATCCTGATTTTTCACTTGGTGCAACAGAAAGGTGTTAACTATATTGATGGGATGTTGCAGGTTCTCATCCCTACAACACCACAGCTGTCTGTATCCAGGAGTCTAGAGAACAAAACTGGCCATGCAGTCTGAGTGAGAGGGATGGCATATTCTCTCCTGTCAATCACTGCCACACTGATGCATGGTACATGATATGTGATAGATGAATGCGGATGAGATCAGATAGCACCTTCCTCTGAAAGTGTTATACTGCCCTGCAGTGATGCATGTTTCATATGTTCCTTCACCATCATGGGTTGATAGCTGTCCTGTTGGGGGAATAGGACAGAGCTGGTGCATGGTGGGTATTTTCAGGTGTCCAAATTGTGGAGAGAGAAAAAAAAAGTTGTCAAATTCTAGGTCTGGTGTAGCAGAGGAGCTTCTGCGGTGGTTAAACAAAGGTTTTCCTGATCAAATGTTTTAGGTATTGTTCAGGTAGGAGACACTGCTCACGTCCCCCTTTTTTTTTTTTTTTTTTTTTTTTTTATTATTATTTTTTTTTTTAGAACAAAGTGCAATGATGTACAGTTGTGCTAGGCACAGTCTTTACTCTCTTACCTGGAAATTTACAACTGTACCCATTAATTGTGGCAACAAAATGTAAAGATCAGTCAGCTACTTGCTTGACCATAACACAATAGCCTGATGTTTGTCCTGTACAGTTACAGGAACACTTAGTGGCTTAGTTTGGTTATGGTTTCATGTCCTGTCATTGTGATCATTTTGTCACTGAAACCAAGCTCATCTCACACACTCAAAGCATCCCAGATATGCCCAGTTTTATGTTGCTTAAAGATGAGCTTCTGCAGTTGAATTGGTTGGTATTGCATTAAGTATTAGGCATATTATTCAAATGTGTGCTGTAATGTTTCGTCTGTCTATTTGGCCCAAGGAGTTTTTTGTTTGCTGAATTTTCCACAGACCGAATACCTTACTTCCAAATTAATGTTTGTGAACTGTATGAGTGAGTTATTGAGCTTTGTGTTAAGAAGTCATTAATAAATGTATAAATCAAAAATAAATGTAAGCATTTTAATCCAGCAATGTAGCGTTATAAAACTAGTGTCCTGTTCTAATATGGTTAATAAATATATATTGTGCTTTCCCTATGGATTTATATCACAACTATGTTTGTGTGGATATAGAAATACACATAAATTCTTCAGACAGGGACACATGAATAATAAGGTACTCGAGCTAAATAAGCTCCTTTGGAAGGCTCTGTTTCTCCTTCAGTCAAAACAGTAGTAAGACCGTAATCATTGTGTTGTGAAAAAGGCACGGCCCCCACATGTTGGATGATGCAAATCTCTAAGGACGGAGGTGCTGTATAGTGTCAAGAGCACTAAAACAAAGCCCACTTAATCCAACCGCACCTTGGTCGTCACTAGATGTGACCTCTTATTTAAAAAAAGTATCTGTTTGTGTATTATATTATTTAGTCATTCATTTCAATGTTAAGGCTCACTACTAAGTAACAATTTACACAGTTAATGTGTTTGCCCAGAACAGGACTGTATATTTTTTGCTTAGGCCATGCATAGCCTAAATAGTCAGTTCTCTTCATTTTCAGATAATGATGGTGCTTTAGAGTGTTCAGCTGCAAGCTTTATTTTTCCTTCCTCATTAAGGTTTCGGTAAAGCCTACACAAGCGGATGAGGTTTAGAAGGATGAGGGATCGTCCATCAAGACTGGGAAAATCAATAGAGGTAAATGTTTTCGATTAGTGTGCATTTAGAAGATGCAACAACAAGGCTGCATTTCTCTTGTGGCCTGAAATAAGGGTGTCTTTTAGACTCCTGTTCTTTTGACTATTTGGAGCAGTTCTTGTATAGTGCTGGATAATTTAATACAAATGTAAAAACTTTCTGAAGGTAAAGATAAGAATACATGGGAAGGAACCACACAAAGGTTTCAGCCAAGCGTTTTTGTTATTTCTGTAAAAAGCTCAATATACGTGTACCTTTTTAAACTAACTTTTATTTTTATATTGTGATCAGTAAGCTTTTTGCAGTCCAGACGGGAAACTGATCAGTTTACACTCATTGTGTCATCAGAGCGTGGCATTCCACACTTTAGATGTGGAGCCTGACTTACTATAGGTTTAAGAACTTATTGTTATGACAATCAGTTAAATCAAAGTAATCATTTGATTGATTCTTCTATTTTTCTCCCTAATGTGTTCACCTGATTATTCCCACTCATACGCCAGCTCTCCCTTGTCCCCCTCTGCTCAGGGGGGAAAAAACTAAAGAAACACTCCCTAAACTCAGAATTCCTGCTTGAGAACTTGGGATGGTCTCCTCTGCTCCCTGGTCCTCCAAGTTCAGCAAGTGATATCAAATCAACATGGCTGTACACAAACATCAGCAATAAACACATTAGCATTTCTTACCTTTTGTTTTTGCTTCCCATTAAGTATTTGCTGTAGATCAGTTAACATGCAGACAAATGTATGTTAATTTAGGTCTTGTTAAATAGCTTTGTAACTTATTAAATTTTATAACCGGTAAATTGATCGCAGCATGACACATGCTTCCTTCAAACTGATGCTCATTCCTTGTCAAAGAGCCACATTACACTATGGTTGCAGCGGTATAGAAATTTCCTTAACACTGTATTCCTTACTGTTTACATTGATACTGCAACCAACCCCCATTCACATGTTTAAATACAATATTTACATGTTAAATTTGTGTTTTCCAAGGGATTAATGTGATTCTGATGAGTGTTAAGGCATCTATTTTTTTTTTTGTTTGTTTGTTTTTTTAATTGCCTTTTTTTGGTAGATTTCATTTCTACTGTTTTATCGCTTTCAGAAAACAAAAATCCATGGACCATGTTCTAGGCCATTGCCTAGGGTAAAGGGACTAGTTTATTCATGGCATGCATTTCAAACACCATGTAAAATGTTAAATATTTGGTTGATTAACTTAAAATTAAATATAGTTTTTACACACATTTAGAAGCAATTTATATTAATAAACATGGGTATAGACAGAGGGTTTCATACATTGAATGTTATCTTCCATTATTTGTTGTTATTTGCATTTGCTCACTAGTTTTCAGAAAGAAAACATTCGCAAACTGGTTCCTCTCAGCATCTGTCCTCTGTATTGATTTGATTGGTCAGTTGGCCAGAAGGCTGTAATGATGTGATGTGCTGGCGAAGTATTTCATGTATCCTCATTGCAGAGGTCTGGATATTTTAGAATTGTTTTCTCATTCTTGTGTGGAGATTTTTAAAATAGTTTTTGAAGAAAAGTGTGTACTGTGGATGACACTTTCCAAAACTGATCGAAAAAAGTGAGTTTTTGAAAATATTTGGATATGTGTCGGTAAGGAGGCCGCTGTTATGACAGTTGTCACTTACCAATTTTGGAAGCTCCCTGATTTTGGCGGAAATACGAAATTTCCGGAAATTCACTCTGTTGTTCGTTCATAGTATTCGAAGCATTTGCACACTATGAATTTCTGGCCACGTTAGCGCTGTACTGCTCATGCATAAATATTTTATGGCATAAAGAACGAGTAGTGTTTTCCTTGAGAGATTATTTATAGAAATATAAATGTATATGTATAATGTCATTAAAAATGATATAGCATCGTTAACTATTCTTGCTGCACATGCGTATTTACATATTTACAGACGTTCCTATTTCTGCCAAATTCGAGCAGCTTCCAAAATTGGGCAGTGACCATGGTAATGGTGATGACTGGCTCAACACAGCCGTACTCCTACAAGTACTGCATTATGGCTGTGATGTAGTTATTGTTGCAGCCCATCTTAACACCCTTGAAGGAAAGTTCTGTTGGGTTGCTTCCTCATACTTGCAAATGCCCACCGTTGACTAGTGTCTCTGTAATTGACAGGGAGAGTAGAGTATGCTATTCCATCCTCCCTGGACTCCTGGCCAAGGATGACCGTGGCTGTGTTGGCATTTGAACTCGCAATCTTCTGATGATTGGGTAAAATCTGTTCTTTTGCTCCTCTCAGCAGCCTCACCCTGTTATTTTTTTTTTTTTGTGTTATTTCAGCAGTGGTACAAGTTGGACAGCTTGGGGGTCAATGACAGGAAACAGACCTGTTTCTCCCAGTGCGCCCAGAAGAGGCATTTCACTGTTGCCAGACAGTTTTTGAGAATCACAAAAATGCTTGCAGAGTGTACATATAATGATTACTTCTCCAGTATCCTCACAGATTCTCTGAATAGTAACTGTTTGTTCTGATGAGTTGGGGCTGATGTTTGGCAGCATAAGAGAGGGTCAAAGGGAAGGGATGTGGCTGTAGGAAGTGGCTCACAGTGGCCCGGTATCCTTTTTGTCCTGACTCTGCTCTCAACATTTCCAGCAGCTGTGCTCTGTCTGTCCTGCAGACTTGCTTGGAGAGCTCCCTGGGTGGGGCACGGCCAGCCTGTTGCTTACAAATGCAACACAATGGCACTTTGTTGCACTGCACCCTAGTACATGGCAAATGGGTACTTACCAGGCCAAACTTTTAAAATGTGATTGGATTTGGTGATGCTTTTTAGTATAACATCACATCTGAATAAATGGTAAGCTTCAGGATCTTTGCAAGAATTGCCAGTGATTGTGTGTGTCGTCGTCATCCTTCCCCTGGCATGTTTTTCTTTTCAGACGCAGAGTTTTATTGAAATAGTTTTGCACATGGCAAACTTGCCCAGTCATTACTTAATATCCGTGTCCTTCATAGCCTTATGTGACGGCCTGCATGGTACTGACTCTTCTTGCTTTTGGTATGAGCTGTAGCTAGTTGTATTAAAAGCGCCTCATGAAACTGCTGTGACTTCATCTTCAATACAACGCACGAATAATACGAACATTATTATTATTATTACTCTCCATGCAGTGTGCTGCGTTCCTCCCCATACAGCACCATGTTTATGAAATTAAAAAGGGCGCAATATGACAAGCCAATGTTGTCACAATTTAACACATTGCTAATGTGTTCTCTTAAATTGGGTAACTTATTTAAAATTAGCCAGTCTGTACTGATTGTCTGTTCCTAAAAGCTTTATGGGTTATTGTGGCAGTCATCACATAGCAATTTCCTGCGGGATAAATAAAGTTTTCTGATTATGGGTTGACCCTGGTTTTATAATAAATTAAATGTTGGCATTACTCTGGCTGAAGCAAGATTCTGTCTATTGTGCCTTTAGGGTTAAGGTCTTGAATGTTTTCATGAAGATCATGATCATTTATGACTGTCACTTTCTATGTTTAGTTGCTTCTGATTGCCATAACACCGTTTTGCATGCACATATGCAAATGTGCCTAATGCGCACACATTTAAATTTTATATTTATATATATATATATATAAATGGGTGAAGCGTAATAAATAAATGTAATGCTATTTAAAAATGGCAAGTTTGTTCAGAACGTCCCATCTCGCGTAATGATGACCATCCTCTCTGACCAATCGGTCTGCAGTGTTTTTATGTCATCTTTTGGTATCACCTCGACTTGCTTGGAACCTTGACGGAGGCGATACCAAAAAAGTTCCACACACTGTCCACAATTTCTGCTGGTGGAAAACCAAAAAAAGACAAGTAGAGTCCAAATGAATTGAGCCGGAATCATGCAGCATGAGGACCATAACATAACGTAATTAAAAGACCGCACCTGGCGAAGCTTAATATTAATGTATCATTTATGGAATTTCCTAGCTGGTGCATTGGTAGTGTACATGCAATAATCATATAATGCATGTGTTTTTATTATGATGGCTATCTCAAGGAGACTAAATATTCTGTTTTTCTTTTACAAAATACAGTAACCAAACCAAATGGAGACTGGATCAATAATGAAGTGAAATATTAGCTTTGAAAGTGCTATGATGATGAACTGTAGCTTATGAAGGTGTAGCTGTCTTGGGCATATTGAGCAATGTTTTGTATAGGTGATACAAAATGTCAAGCTGGTCTTCCTGAGTCTGGATTTGTGGTTTAAAATGTAATCCGTCTTTTCATTGTCTTGCAGGTGCTGAACTGTAAATTTGCTCTCTTCTTGGGTCTATCCTGTCTTTAGCATGGATTAGAGCAGCTGTGTTCTACTAGAGCTGCAGTTCAACACTGGCCCATTGCATTAGTTTGCCCCTTGCATTAGTTCCCAAGTGGTTGTGACCTTACACCTTCACTCCCAACCCCACCCCCTCCAGCGCAGGCCTTCCTGATCACCCACAGCTGTGTCCTGCCTCCGTTTCCTGTCCTTGGCCGTGCAAGGCTGAAGTCTTCCACTCCCTAAATACTAAATACCTCTCTACTGCATATACACACAGAAACGGGCATCCTCCTGGACCGTCCCAGCCCGACTAGTGGTCCAGCTCCCTCTTCCTGGTGCAGTGTGGCACGATGACCTCCATGTCCAGCCTTTTTTCGTTCACCAGCCCAGCGGTGAAGCGCCTGCTGGGCTGGAAGCAGGGAGATGAAGAGGAGAAATGGGCTGAGAAGGCTGTGGATGCACTGGTGAAGAAGCTGAAGAAAAAGAAAGGTGCCATGGAGGACCTGGAGAAGGCTTTAAGCAGCCCAGGGCAGCCCAGCAAGTGTGTGACAATCCCTCGTTCACTGGATGGCCGTCTACAGGTGTCCCACAGGAAGGGGCTTCCGCACGTTATCTACTGCCGTGTGTGGCGCTGGCCCGACCTGCAGTCGCACCATGAGCTCAAGCCTCTAGAGGTGTGCGAGTACCCATTTGGCTCCAAACAGAAGGAAGTTTGCATCAACCCTTACCACTACAAGAGGGTAGAAAGTCCTGGTAAGCACATGCAAATTTACATGCTGAAATTACAGTAGGAAAAAAAAGCATCTCAGAACCATCTGAGTACCACAGATGTATTTCTTATAATGAATTAACTGTACTGTAGGCTGTTGCTGTCAGATTCACTTAGGCTTCAAAACGCCTCCTGATCCATGCAGCACCGGTTTTGCTCTGCTTTGAAAAAGCTGTGTGCAGCGAGTGTTGTGTTGATCTTTTCAAGGACAAATATCACGTCATGCAGAAGAGAGAAAAAACACATTTTTGTTGAAGTCAGAAAACTGATCCATTTTGCTTTCACTATTATTACTGTGCATGCAGAGCCAAATAATTGTATCAGTGAATTCTTGTTTTTTTGTATAAAATGTTTCCTTCTCCTTTCAGTGCTTCCACCTGTGTTGGTGCCTCGACACAGCGAGTTCAACCCCCATCACAGTCTTTTGGTGCAGTTTCGCAACCTGAGCCACAATGAGCCACACATGCCTGTGAATGCCACCTATCCGGAGTCTTTCCAGCAGCACAGCGGTGGGAGCTCCTTCCCCATATCTCCAAATTCACCTTATCCACCTTCTCCTGCCAGCAGTGGCACATACCCTAACTCTCCTGCCAGCTCGGGTCCATCCAGCCCTTTCCAACTTCCAGGTATTTCAAAAGTCCATCTATTTACTTGACTTTGTTTATGATTTCTAGTGTAATTGTTATGCAGATTTAAGATTCGTAAATGCAGAATTGTTGGTATTTTTTAATAGGAATAAGAAAAGGCTTATTATTATTATATACAGTGCAGTGTAATTTTTCTTTTTTTATAAGTTATGCTCTACATACATGTATGTTCTATCATAGTCCCTGGAGCGAAGAGGGTTACTCAAGGGCTTGACAGCACCCCAGTAGTTTAACCACTGAGCCAGCACTGCCCCTTTTGATATAGAAACTGTTTCAGTAGGTTCAGCACACTGTGTATCATGAACAAATGAAATGCCAGCTAAGCAGAGCAAAAAAGTTCAATGAGGTAAATGTGGTACACATGCCTGTCTTCCATCCTGGTTTTCAGGAATTTGCCTATGCCTACATCCACATGCAGGCTGTGTGTACTCGGGCATACAGGATGTGAATCTATCACAAGGCTGAAAGATGGACTAAAGCTGCTTTTTATCCATCTGAATTGTGTGTTTTTATAATTATGCTGCACAACAATGTTTTTGAAAAGTCTTCCTGAAAAGTTTTTGCTGATTTCGACCGGTACCTGCTGGACAAAAATAGTTTTGATTTTACTGTATCACGTAGGAACTCTGAGAAATAGACATTTATATGTTTACTGACAATAACGTATTTTGTAACGTTTATGTTTCGCATACGCTATTAAATTCAACAGAATTAAAAGTGCTTTGCTCCTGATTTTCTTTTGTATTCAATGTCTGGTGCATCATGTTGCAGTGTCCAACAGCAGTCAGCAAGCATTGACGGATTC
>JAQQZR010000002.1:16892445-16907711 GCA_030068235.1 Notoglanidium macrostoma
CTTAAAATTCAGTGTTTCGCCATATGTAAATCCACACCCACTTTGCAGCTCGACAGGATTAAAAGCTTCTTGCTGTTATTACGTTCTTTATTACTACATTAGTAACACAGTCAGTCTTTATCAGATTACTGACTTATGTATTTTATATTGGAACTTAAAAAATCACATTTGCTTATGCAGATTAGGTTTCATCTAGGTAAATATGTGTAAATCTGCAAAAAATGTAGTCTTTGGATGTTTGAATTAAAGTGCTTGTTTCACTGTAAAGCTGCTCTCCAAGGGAAGACTTTTTAAAGAAAATGGTTTTTAAAAAAAACATAAAAAAAAAAAAATCAGTCATTTTCAGTATTAAATCTGTCACAACTCCAAGAAAAGCCAACATTAGGAACTTCTCTGTAATATCTTTCTCATTAGGAGTAATAGTGAAGATGTGGAATGTCATGAATGCCAAAAAAAAACTTCTGAATATCGAAAAAATATATATTTTGAGCCAAATGATTCAAAACATGTTGAATTAATGTCTCTGCTCCAGTTAGTGAGGTTTGTAGGAGTTAATGAATGAAATTGACATGTATAATCGTAATGACATGTATATTGTGTGTTTATATACGGAAGCAGTCTTTTTAGGAATATAAGATGAATTTTGTTGAGTTGTAAATATTTTTATTGGTACCATTTATGAGCTGTTACAGATGCAATTTATCAAAAAAAAAAAAAAATTTGACAAATGATTGTAACCATGCAGTCATGTCTTCCTGTATTGTATTGTTTTAACAACTGTCAAGGAAACACTTGATGTATGAGCTTCCTTGTATTACATGCTCAGTGGCTCATGCCGTTTGTTTGAGCTGATGACCCCCACCATACCTGATGAGCCTTAAGACTAACCCTAGTTTTCACTAAGGGTTGTATTTTGTTTGTTTCATTTCCTTGTTCTTACAGTGTAATCATGGTGCGAGCAGCTTTGGTAACAGCCACTAGTCTGGCCCTGACTGGAGCCGTGGTGGCTCATGCCTATTTCCTCAAACACCAGTTCTATCCAACAGTGGTATACCTCACCAAAAGCAGTCCCAGCATGGCAGTAAGTCCATCCAACTCATTCACTTACCTCTGCTTTATCTCACAATTCCTTCTGAGAGTGCTAGTCAGTCCATCAGCAATATTTACTTACTCTGTTTTTGTCTTGCGCTTCATAATAAGTGCTTCATCCTTTCATAAGCTGGAATCATCATCATCATCACACTGAGAACAGACTTGTTATTAACTTAATTAGAGTGCGACCAAAGACATGTGAACAGTTCTAGCCGTGTAATAATGCTTTCCTCAGATTTCAACTGCTGCTATAACATTTGTCTAAATGCCACAGGATTTGTACAATATAAATACATTAGTAGCAGTGAAGAAGCGTAAATGAAGCATGCTAATAGACAGAATTGAGCCTGTTGAGACCCCATTTTCTACACGAGCCCTGATCGTGCTGGTTGCTGCCGTAAGCAGACTGTATATATTTTTTTAAGTCCTCAGCAGGTCTCGTGTTCGAGGATCTCCACTGCATAATCTGACACGGAGAACATATTTTAGCGCACGGTACGTTATAGAAGGCAGCCAAGAATTTAATAGAATACAGTGTGGCAAGTAATCGTTTTAAAAGACTGCTGTAATCCCAGAGTTTAAAACCAGCTTTATAGATTAGAGATCTACAACGGCGGTCATGTAGAAGAGTGATACTGTTTGTCTGTCTGTCTACTTTTAAATGGGAATGGTAATTAGACTCAATTCGACCTAAATGTCAAAGGCTTAGATTTGACAAGACAATTTTGAAAACTTGGATCGATACAAAGAAAAATGAGTTTAATGTAGATTAATTTGGGTATCTGTGAATCTATGTAAAAAAAAAAAAATTGCGAGGTTCATCATTACTGCGCACGCACTGATATTAAAGCAGTCTGGTCTCTTTGACAGGTTTTATATATCCAGGCTTTCGTGTTGGTTTTTCTGCTGGGAAAGTTCATGCGCAAGGTCTTCTTTGGCCAGCTGAGAGCTGCTGAGATGGAGGTATGCATCTGTGTAAAGTGGGTTCTTGATTAGCCTGAGGTTTTTCTGCTCAGATGTACCATGAGCCTCGCGTTTCTCATTATGTTCCTCCATCCACCAGCACCTGATCGAGCGTTCCTGGTATGCTGTGACGGAGACCTGCTTAGCCTTTACAGTCTTCAGGGACGACTTTTCTCCCCGTTTTGTGGCCCTTTTCACTTTGCTGCTCTTCCTCAAGTGCTTCCATTGGCTGGCTGACGACAGAGTGGACTTTGTATGTAAACATCCTGAGGAACATTTATTAAAGGATGATGCTTTTGTTATGTTAACCTAAATATCTGGAATAGTGTTTAGACCCTCAGGCCCTATGTTTTGTTTAGCTCCTTTGTAATTCATGAGCGCTTGTGGATTCCTTGTTTCCTTGATGTACTTGATTGTTAATGCTTGTAACTCAAACTCAAAATCATATATGCTGTAAAATTATTATTATTATTAGTAGTAGCAGTAGTATTAGTAGTAGTATGATTGCTTGGGGTTTATTTCTTTTTATTTATTTATTTATTTTCTTGTTTTGTAGATGGAAAGAAGTCCAAACATCTCGTGGGTCTTCCACTTCAGAGTTCTCTGTGAGTATTAATTGTATTATTAGCAGCTCCGTGAAGGTTTAGCTGGTCTGGTATTTTATTTGATCCCCAACATACTGCATGCTGATGGCGTTTTACCTTCAAGGTTTTAGTAGTCAAACATCATGAACATCTTTGACCAGTTAAACCAGCATAAACCAACTGGGCTGCTTCTTCAGCACACTGGATATGCATGTGGATACTTTGTAGTTATAAGGTCACGGTGTCACTTATTGTCAGTAATCTCACAAGCTGAAACCATTATGTACCATTCTCAGATTGCAAGCATATTTACATTTCTGTTTTCAGCATTATGCAAAATTTGAGGTTGCACCTGCTCTTAGCATTGAAGGCAATGTGTTTTGACCTTATTTGGAAAGTATGTCTTGATATTGCATCATGTTCTCTGAACGTGTTTTTTTTTTTTTTTTTTTTTTTTTTTTTTTTAAATCCTCCTGCACAGCTCTAATGGTATTGCTAGGAGTACTAGACTTCTTATTCGTCAACCATGCCTGCCACAGCATCATCACCAGAGGAGCCTCGGTACAGCTGGTCTTCGGATTTGAGGTGATCATTGTGATTTGAGTTTTTTTTGTTTGTTTGTTTGTTTGTTTTGAGGTTTTTAACAGTTTGTACAATTTTATCTGAAGGAGCCTTATTTCACACTGACTCCTTTTGAAATAATCAGTTACTGATTTCGAGAATTCGGGTATGGTTTCAATACCGGCATGTCCTAGTTCAGGAGTTCAATGAACATTATGAATCTTCTGCAACCCCACACCTCGACCACCTTTACTGCATTTTTTTCTAAATTCCAGAGTTATAATTTAGGGCTGCTGTAACATTTGATCATTTTTTTTATGTCGGTTGCATACATATGTGAAACATAAGCGACTAAAAGCTGAAGAATGTTCCTTAACAGTTTAGTGGGAAGTGTCGTGCGCTCACCAGGGTGATGTGATACGGGCCGACGCCAAGCATGATGGTTTGCACATGACAACAGGTTATGTGTATGCAGAAGCAGTGTCCGTGTGTGCAGTATTATTATTTACATACTTTGTGCCTATCTTATGCACATCTGGTAGATTTAAAAGTAACCTTCACTAGATGGCAAGCTAAAGCCCAAACCTTCCAGTCCAAAAGCTTTCTAAGTATAATGTTTGTCGATTTCCTTCACAGCGATGTGAAACACGCTGAAGAACTCTTTCTTTCTTTATCACAGCAGCAGCAAATACTTTAGTATTGTTTTGGGCTGCATCTCAAATAGAAAACTCAAAAGTATTTACCAGTCTAGAATCCAGAAGACTGATGCATGAAACAGGGCTTTCGGTAGCTTTGATGGCAACATGAGAGGTTTTTAAAATGTACTACATGTATCACTAAATGTAAACACTACCGTAATAGGAAATCCGGTTCGTGGTAGCACTCAGTAATGGTATAGCATAGTACATGTGTATGCAATTTAAGACACAGTGGTAGTGTGTATCATGGAGGTAGATGGACAGGGGAATTACTACACTAGTATATCCGTCTTCGATATTTCTAGTATTAGCTTGTAAAATAAATTCATGAAAAAACACTTGAGATTGTGAGTTTCTATCGCGACCCCATTTTTAAATCAAGCCACATCACGTGAGGTAGCAACTTGTTTGTGAAGCCCTGTCCTAGTGCGTCAATGCACCGGTCATGTGAAAAATGAAGAAAAGTGTGACTCATTCTCTTTGCTTTACTTTCTTTATCACTTTCTCTTTCTCTCTCTCCGATGCCTTTCAGTATGCAATTCTGATGACCATGGTTCTCACCACCTTCATTAAATACACCCTGCACACCATCGACCTGCAGAGTGAGAACCCGTGGGAAAATAAAGCTGTCTACATGCTTTACACTGAGCTCTTTACAGGTGGGATGTTTTTCTTTGAATATTGTGGCGCGTAGAAACCTAGCTGTAGACGTCTTCACACACCTTGACACATGGTCTCATTTCTACCCTGCAGGCTTTATTAAGGTGCTGCTGTACATGGCATTCATGACCATCATGATCAAAGTGCACACCTTCCCCCTCTTTGCCATTCGACCCATGTATCTCGCAATGAGGTGAGTCAACATGGAGTCTCATTCTATATTTACAATGGTGTACTTTATTATTTGGATGGGGAGCTGAGGTAATTTAACATTTGCATGTGGAATTGGACTGAGAATGCCATTTTCTTTTTTTCATCCTCCTCTGAGAAAATCCCAGCGCAAAGTACCTATATTCATGGGTGGCCTCGAATTAAAATTTTGTCCAAATAGAAATATTTGCTATTTTCCAGGCAGATGTTGCCTGTTGTGTTTGACCACTGTTAAAGTTTTAAAATGCATTTCTTGGTAATTAAATTTTTTGATCGATTCTTCACAGCGTTCAGTCCTCATTTTTAATGATCGCTGGATGTATTAAGTGTTCTTTAGATGCTCACACAAAGAATAACTAAACATGGCATGTAGAAATGGTTATAAAAAAACATTTCCCAGTGCAAATGACAACATCTGCCTCTCAAACTGCAAAGCAGGATCAGCTAGAAACTAATTCCATTTAAATTGCGGTTAAAATGTGTATATTTTGGTATTTCTTCCTTACTTTATAAAAAAATATTTTCCATTCCAGGCAATTTAAGAAGGCCGTAACAGATGCCATAATGTCTCGACGAGCCATCCGCAACATGAACACACTGTAAGCGATTTTTCAAAACATTTCAAAACCTAGATGGACTACATGCTTTTTAGTATTGAAACGTGCCTAACACTCGTTTGTCTTTTGCAGTTACCCAGATGCAACTCCCGAAGACTTGCAAGCCTCTGACAACGTGTGTATCATCTGTCGAGAAGAGATGGTAACTGGAGCCAAGAAACTGCCCTGCAACCACATCTTTCACTCAAGGTTGCTATTTTTTCTTTTTCTAACTGCACCTAGTGTTTGCTATCCATTATAATGGCAGCAGTTTATGGTCATGAAACACGTGGTCCTATAACTTTACTAATCTTGATATATTTGTGTCAGTTGCCTTCGGTCGTGGTTCCAGAGGCAGCAGACATGTCCAACCTGCCGTATGGATGTTCTGCGAGCATCACAACCTAACACCACTCCTGCTCCTGCTGCCCCAGCACCCCCTGCAGCTCCAGCTAATGCTCCTGCTCCCCCAGCTGCTAATGGTACACACCAGCCCTCAGACATTATCATAACCAGTGTTCAGTGCATTCTCTTTTTAATGATTGTGTGTATCCTTTTTCAGTTGCTCCAGGTGTGATGCCCCAATTCCCCCCAGGCCTTTTCCCTTTCTGGGCTCCCTTTCCTGGTGCAGTTCCTCCGGCTGCTCCTCCTGCTGCTCAGGCAGCCTCTAGTGCAGACCAGACCAGTGCAGATGCAACCCAAACTTCAGGGGCAGGTGAGAGCTTTATCTCCTGGTTACTGCACTTTAGAAGAGGAAGTAAACAACTACCAATGAGAAGTACATTATGAAATATAGAAGTACTTTAGAAAATATTCAAGTAACTAGTCAGTTAGGCCCATAACCAAAACAAATAAATAACTCATGCATGAGCCATCCACTTTAATAGGAATATCTGTACACATGCTTATTTATGCAATTATTCAGTCAGCCAGTCATGTGGCAGCAGCACAGTGCATAAAGCACTTGCAGATACCAGTCAACAGCTTCCGATAATGTTCACATCAAACAAAATGGGGAAATGTGGGGGAAAATGTGATTTCTATGACTTTGATCGTGGAATGGTTGTTGGTAGGGGGGGGGGTGAAATCACCTAGTCTTCAGCTGCCCAGTTTCGGTGAGTCTGTGCCCATGATAGCCTCAGATTCTTGATTTTGGCTCAAAGATTGAGGTGTTGTGCATTCTGAGATGCTTTTCTTCTCACCGTGGTTATAAAGAGTGCTTATTTGAGTTACTGGAGACTTCCTGGCAGCTCAAACCAGTCTGGTCATTCTCTTAACAAGGTGTCAGATTGTAGACCCTCTGCTCACAGGATGTGGGTTTTTCCCCCCACCATTCTGAGTAAACTCTAGAGACTGTGTGAAAATACCCAATCAGCAGTTTCTGAAATGCTGAAACCAGTCCATCTGGCACCAACACCCATGCCAACTGTGATCACATTTTTCCCCATTCTGAAGTTTGCTGTGAACATTAACAGAAGCTCTTGACCTGCATCCGCATAGTTTTTTGCATTGTAATGCTGCCACATAATTGGATAATTGCATAAATGAGCAGGTGTACAGGTGTCCCTATTAAAGTGAACAGTGAGTGTATATTAGCAGTAGTTAATGAGCTTTTCCATTATTAGTACCTCCAGATGTATCTCTTGGATCCATGGGGGTCCTAGGACACAACTCAGAGCCACTGTGCTTGAAAATATTCCCCGGGTTAGACTAGAGATTGTGTTACAAGCACAAAAAAAGGAGACGGCTTATTTTATTGCATGTATGCTTGCTAGTTGTAAACAAATCTTGAGGTATTTGATAAACCCAGGAAAAAAAAGAAGGCTGCTGTAAATAATTTTTGTAAATGTCATTTTTACACTTTGATCGTGCAGAATCGGGGGCCAGTAGCTCAAGCCAGACTGGTACAGATGGTGCTGCTGATGCAGCTCCTGTAACCGGAGTGCCTGGTTTCCCCTTCTCCATGCCCCCACCATTCCCATCAGCACCGTGGCTGCCCATGCCTCCTCCTCCACCCTTCAGTGAGTATGAATCAACTACAGTGCAATCACTTGTTCACCAAAACCTACCGAGCTGATTTATACTCGGAGCGTGCTGTGGATTATCATGATTGTTTTACAACCTGAAATGTAGGGTATATTCTGTGAAGTCGAAATGTCTAGTGAAGGGACGATAGTATGATGGTGCAATGGGTAGCATTGTCGCTTCATCTCTAGTTCAGTCCCGTGCTCCAGTTACTGTCTGTGTGGTGTTGTGCAGGTTTCCTTTTT
This sequence comes from Notoglanidium macrostoma, assembly GCA_030068235.1. Taxonomy (NCBI): domain Eukaryota; kingdom Metazoa; phylum Chordata; class Actinopteri; order Siluriformes; family Auchenoglanididae; genus Notoglanidium; species Notoglanidium macrostoma. The sequence continues at coordinate 16,900,080 of JAQQZR010000002.1, forward strand.
GTCTGCATGGATTTCGTCTGACATTCCCAAAAAACATGGCGATAGGAGGACAGACTATGTGAAATTTCCTTTAGGTGTAAATCTTTTTTTTTTTTTTTTTTTTTTTTGACCCTGAAATGGATCAGCATTCTATCCAGGGTGTTTTGTGCTTCATGCATGGTGTTCCTGGGATAGGCTCCGGATCCCTTAACCCTGACCAGAATAAAGTGGTTACTGAGGATGAATGAATAAACCGGTTACTGAGGATGAATGAATAAACCGTGTCTGGTGGTAATAAATCAAATGACAGAACTGGAGAAATCTGTTCTTGTGTGTAATGTATTGTGTATGTATCATGATTGAAACAAAATCTATTAGGCTTGACTTGGCATTATTTATTACTAAGATTTCAGGATGACATAAATTAGTTTTAAGATTAGCTTCAGAGTTAATACCAGCCCTTGCTCTGAGCACAGTTGTGCATCTATTTGTCCATTAGTGTCATCCATGCCTCCTCCCCCACCATCTCTGTCCACAATGTCAGAGGAAGAACTGAGGGAGTTGGAGCAGGAAGGCCGCCGTGGTCTGGAGGCCAGACTGCAGTGCCTTCAGAACATCCACACACTGCTGGATGCTGCCATGCTTAACATCCACCACTACCTCACCACCGTCGCTACACTCAGGTAAACCATGACCTTTCGCTGGAATTTTAAAAATGCTGCACAGCCTCAAGAGATGTACTTGTAACGTGCATTTTGTTCACCATTCTTTCATTTCCTTTGCTCTTCACCAGTCCTCCTCGAGCAGAGAGCAGCACTGGTGAAGCGAGTGGATCAGGCAAAACTGAAGCTTCCAGCCAAGAGAATGGAACACACATCAGTGAGAGCGAATTAATCAACACTTGTGATTGTATATCAATAACGAAATCCTTTCGTGATGCATATTTAATTCTTCTTTTTGCTCCCCATAGCTGGTCCTGTCAGTGGAGCGACGGGTTTTTCCCAACCGGACTCAACCACAGGAGTAGAGAAGGAAGAGAAGAAGGAGGAAGAGGAGGCAGAGGTGGATGGGGAGCCGAGCGCTGCTGAATTGAGACGTCGCCGTCTACGCAAGCTGGACACCACACCGCCTCTGGACCAATGATTATTCATCTAGTAGTCCAGGCATTGCTTTTTGAAAAGAACTTTATACAGTAGAAATTCACCTTATGTACCCTGCTTTGGCACTTTGGGGTCTTGAGATGTAAAGTTGTCTCCCGGTGGGTTCTTATGTTGCTCAGATCTTCAGTACAGCATGTAAAGACACTTCCAAAGGATAACAATATTTAAATTGTATAGATTTCCAGATGGAAGACTGGATTCCACGTTAACATGTGCGAAATCAATAATAATACACCACAGCACAGTCTTTTTTACATGCATAATTCATCTGGGTTTTTTTTCCTTTTAAATATAGTCTTTGCCTTTTTTTCTGCAGGCTCACAAAATGAACATTGAAATAGTAGCATAATTTGTTGTTAGTTTGTTTTTTTTGTATTGTTTGGCTATTGATTTTGATTTCTAGCTCTTTGATTTTCTTCAGATCTGATTTTTGCTTTGATGGGGAGAATTTACCATCAAGTGTGGCATAAATTAACAGACTGTACATACTGTATAAAGTATTTTAATAGGAAGATCTGTAAATAATGCAGAATAAATCATTGAACTCACACTGTTTTTTTAAATTCCTTAATAATGTAAAAATACGTAGCAGTAACAAGCCTTCTTGTTTAGGAATCTCATGTTCTAATGCAATTAAATTAGTAAAGTGTTAAAATACAGCAAAAAGATCGCTAGAATAGTTCATATTAAAATATTTAAAATGAAAATTCTTCAATCTGGAAAAAACACCTGTACATCATGCATTATAGTCAACTTTTCTAATATGGTTTCATTTCATTCATGTTATTCAATTTTACATGAGGAAAAGGTCCTTCAGTGGTCCTTATGTATGTAAACAGGATAGAACCTATTTAAAATGCTGCTAAAGTTAAGAGTTAAAAGCATGAAAATGGAATGTGCAAGCCTATTTGCCAGATTTCAGTGCAAATATAATAAGTTACATTTATTTAGTTCCTTTCACAATCCCAAAAATATCACCTATCAGGCTCCATAGGCTGAGGTACTAATGTATTTATTGCCTGAGAATGTTCAATCTCAAATCCCTAAAACCCTCCTGTGGAGTGCTCAGGTCTGTGGGGTGGAGTAGAGTGAGTGATGCTGGTTTGTCTGATCTGTCCTGTTGAACAACAGCGGAGTTGTGTCACTGGAGCCAAACCAGCTGTAAGGAACACAAAATGTGTTATGTTAGTATATAGCCTTTTACTCATGAGTCTACCTTCAAAGCATCCTGGTGAAAAACAGTCTGCGTAGACATTCCTACATTACTGGTAAAGGCAGGAATGCCACAGCATTGTTTCATCAATAGTACCATACCTGCTATTAGGGCGTATGCTGTGTGACCAAGTACTGCTTATGTCACCATCCATCCCTCGTGGATCATCAAAAAAATAAGAACACGGGGTCCTGGTGTTGATGACGGGACTACAGTTCTAAAAAGCATTAAAATATAATATGCATTTGAAAATAAGCATCATTCAATTCAACATTGAATAATTACAGATCTGCCATCCTCAACTGGGAATAATGTGTAGACGCACTGAAAGGGCAGGTGGTGATAATGCTAGCCCTTTCACAACTTCATGTACTGGAGTACAAATTGGAGTGATCGTATACTACCGCAGCTTACAAAAGTTCAAATTGAGTCCAGAAAGAAAAACAAGCGAAAATCATTATGAATGTGAGATAGCGAGGATAGGGTGCAGCGCTTCCAGGAGGTGTCAGTTAATATTGAAGATTTCAAAACACCTACACAACTTCCAATAATTCCAGATTCATATGTTTTGCTGGGAAAAATGAAGACACTCTTGCTGTTAATTTGAGTCATAACTTGTAGCAGTGTACTCCAATGTTAAAATGCGGAACTCCTACGCAAAGTCATAAAGGTAGGCAGGTCTGCAACAGCTGTTACCAGAAGAAGAGCTAACCATTTCTTTAGGAGGCCGTGGCACCCTGAAGATGAGAATGAGCAGGCTTGTGGGGAGAAGCTCCCATATGAAAAGAATAGCTCCGAATATTATGTAGCCCATGTCTCCAAGATCGTTACGAAGATCAGCCTTCGGAGAAACAGGAGTGAACATGACTTTTAGACATGTTTGAGTGCATCTTCAACATGGTTGAAATTCATACATCTGTTAAGCTTCTATACCTGATCTGAGATGTTGTACCAGTCAAAGCCGAAGGACTCCACCTTGTAATTCTGCGACATGATGAGTACAGTAATGTTATAGCACGCTCTGCTGAAGAAGAGAAGAATCACACCTCCTCCTAACACAGCTGTCCTGCAAAGGCTAGTCCCCTGCAATACAAGAGGAGAAAGATTCGATTCAAAACTGCTCCCAGGTCAGCTCTATTATTATAATAGCGAGTGCCTTAGCCTTAAATACAGAGTGATACGTTAAGATAATTGTTATTTACCTTACTATGTAAATAAGGGCTGGTGGTGGGTGAGTATCGGGTGAGGAGCAGCAGAGTAGTGGCAAGGCACACAGCCTCGATGATGAAAAGGAGGTCATTTACCAAGACACGTACTAGAACCAGCGTCCATGTTTTGTTCCTGGCCCCGCCTGTGCCCCCTCGCTCTCCGAGGCTGGCACAAACCACATTGACACACAAGAAGACCACACTCATGGCTGCATACACACAGCGGGCCATGTACCTGAGAGAAAAGAAGAATGTTTAAATAGGACCCTTGCAAGAGTGATTCATCTCGGGTCACACATTTAATAAGCCAGTTTTTTTTACAACAAAAAGAACAAAATAATAACGTTACTCACAATCCTTTCCTGGGTTCGATACTGAATAAGTCTCTTACTTTGAGCAAGACCTGTAAATGAACGACAAGACTGAAGCAATTTTCAAAGAACAAATAAGGGGCACTTTAGAAAGTTTGCATATGTCTTACCTGTGTAAAGTAGAGATTGATGAGGCTCAGAGTAAAGAACTGAAGGCACACAGGGCAACAGTAGAGGAGCCAGTATATCGGAGTGGGCAGGTGGTTGGCGGCAACAGCATCACCGAAGTAAAAGGAAAACAGAGTAGTACGGAGGGCTGCCCACAACAGGCAGAGGAACAGAAAAACACTCTGGTAGCTCCATCTCTTATGGCGATAGAATAACAATAACCAGAGCTGGATGTATACTATGCAGAAGAGAGCTCCATACAGGCAACTGTAAAGTATGGTGACTCCGAGCTGTACAGACGGAGCCATAGCTGGCCTTATTGGGAAAGGTGGAGGAATGGAAGAGTTGGAACTAGGGGGTGTAACCTCCATGTTGTAAACAGACAAGTGGAAACGGTATATATAATAAAAATAATAATAAAAAAAAATTTGAGTTTTAAAATCCAAACAGAGAAGTCCAGGCTACATGAGCGGAGAAGATAAAAAAAGAAAATGCACTGAGTAAAGCAGAAGTATTTGGTACACAGCTCTGAGAAGCCCTTAAATGTCTGAACTTTGCCTTTGGAAATCCAATCACGCGAGAGATCAATCATTTACTTTAGATATCCAAGGAATGCCGAAGATAGGACCTAATGCCTAAAAAGTTGTTAACATTGCTGGCTGTCGCACAGCCAGGTTCAGACACACATTGTGTTAATATAAAAACTTTCAGGACAGAAAAAAAATAGACCAAGCATCAGTTCGAAGGTAACAGAAGCCAAGTTGTTGTCCAACGCTGTAAAAGAAAGACAAAAGGCTCAAAATGAGCAATAATGACTCGCCTTATTATTTAGCAACTCTATTAAAGATAAAAACGAAATTGTAATCCTACACTCGTTACATTAGTAACACACATTCACAAAATATTACTGTAACGCGCGACTAGAAAAGGAACTCCAAACGAGCTGTGTGGGAACTGGGAATGCATCAAATATTACTAATGATGACTGTGTAATTAACGATTTTTTAAACCATTTCAGAGAAAGCTATCTAACTATACAACATTTACTTGTCTACAACAACACCAACAGCAGCAGAAGCAGCAGCAACAACAACAAAACTGAAGTAAACACAGTTAGCTAGAATGCTAAAACTATTAAGCTAACTTTGCTAAGATAAGACTAAGCTCTCTGCTAGCTGATGTTATAAATACAGCTAAGCCGATTCACACAGACAAGGAAACTGTCGGCAGAAGTTATTAAACAAAAGTTTGATATGAAATAGTGTCACCGTACCTTAGCTACAGGTTTGTAAAAGTCAACTGTCACACTGAAATCAGTCTACTTCCTGAGTGCTTTCACTTCTCTGCTTCAAGCAGAAACCACCCGCACAGATTTCTGTGTGTTACAGTTTCGCCATCTAGCGGAAGAATCAGGTATACTTCTCACTTTTTTGTAGAATAGAATAGCAGGAATGAAACTTACAGCCACATAAACTCGTGACCTAATGTTTGTGAACACCTGTTATCACATCCTCAAACTGATACCACAGAATTGGAAACACACAATTGTAAATGATGTATTTGCATGCTGTAGCACTGCAATTTCCCTTCACTGGAACTAATAGGGCAGAACTTGTTCCAGCATGTTCCAGCGATATCTATCGATCTATTTACCTACACAGAGGCTCTCTCACTCTCTGTTCATCATTCGTGTCCTCTATAGTGGATATTTTGTTTTTGCATTTCTCTTTTCACAGTGCCTTCATAATATGACACACATGCATGGTACAGATCATGTGACTTCCTGTTGCACACTCAAGAGAACATCCTGGACTTTCCGATGATAGCCAATTTGTGAGCGTGTGAGGTTTACCATTTCTTCTTTCTGCCTTCAAAATGGCTTCTTTGCAATACTATTTCATTGCATAGAAATAGTAATTATTGTTTAGTTATTGTTATTGTTATTTTTGCTGTAATATTATTATAATGTACTGTTTTTTTCACATGGCAGGAATTATGTAGTGAGGTCTGAGAGCAGAGTTAAAATAATAGCCCACTTATAAATGTCCATTATACTTTGACACTAATATAATTTAATTTTTCTGTATGAGAAAGAACACTTTGCAGGATTTATTTTTAGGTACAAGATAAACACGTATGTTTTACTTAGGTACACAATGATTGTGTATGATTTACTTAGTCACAGAATGACCATGTATGTGTTACTTTGTTACAGAATGACCATGTATGTGTTACTTTGTTACAGAATGACCATGTAGGTATTTATTACTTAGTTACAAGGTTAATAATCATACACTTAGTTAAAGTTAACTGAACATTTCAAAAAGCTATATAATAATAGTTAAATGGAATGTTGTATAACTGAAATATTTATATTTTGACTGTTATTTACACTTAAATATTTCTGCTGTCTTCAACCATGGACACATTAAAACTTTTTTAATTATTTAAAAAGTTTAAATTACGTGTGTGTGTGTGTGTGTGTGTGTGTGTGTGTGTGTGTTTATGCTTTACGTCTCTACCTGATCTACAAACTTAAAACTGAGTGTTTGAAAGCGCGAAATCTAATTAAAAAGGTTTTGCGAGATCAAAACTACTTTTTGAATGCTTGTATAATGTTTTGAAAGTCTGAAATAAAATTTCGACCTCGGCAAACATTATTTCCTATTCGCATTTGCACTGGAGTTGCAGGGTGCGAGTTTACAACACCCGCTTTATGACCACGTAGTTGCAAGCTTGCGAGTCATGTGATTTTTGGCAGCATTGTCTCACTGATCAGCTGGTTTGAAACTCCGGAACAAAGCCCGTGTTACGGAGAATTCAGCAAAGACAGTTCCCCTGTTTCTCTTCAGCGCGCATGCGCGAAACCATGACGCTGGTTTGCCTTGTTGCTGCGCTGTCTAGTGTATTCTTTATCATGCGTTATTATTGACTTTTCATCAGCATAAGCTAAACTTCTCGTTGTTGTTAGGTCGTTGGCAATTAAATGTGCACTTTTAGATATAGAATGTATTGTTGTCAGAGGTTTTATTGCTCAAAATAAATTGATCATTAGCCAGATATACTTGCTAATTCTAGCTTTCTCTCTGTTTTCAGTCTCTGTGTAACAACTACAATGAACGAGTCAATTTTAATTACCTGATAGATCTGTATTAGAGGTGTTGGGGCATTGTATTTGTGTGATTCTGTGTCGTTACACAACCTTAAGTTTGGTTTGAGACACAGGTAAACTATGTTGCACTTCACAATAAGGAATCTGTGTTATTGGAATCTGCAGGTTAATCATCTCACTTATGCTCTATTAGTCTTGAGAGAAGCACCTAGAAAATTTGTTTCCCCTGTATATTACAGTGTGGGGATTTATAAAGTACTACAGTGATACTGGTGATGTATTTTGTCATTGTGTATAAAAAGGTTAATCTATAGACCTGTAAACAACTTTTTGAAACCACTAATACTGTCAGTTTGAAATGAATACATCTCTCTCTTTCTCTCTCTTTCTCTCTCTCTCTCTCTCACACACACACACACACACACACACACACACACACACACACACACACACCCACACACACACACACACACACACACAC
>JAQQZR010000002.1:16907811-16925149 GCA_030068235.1 Notoglanidium macrostoma
ACACACACACACACACACACACACACACACACACACACACACACACACACACACACACACACACACACACTCAGCAGCAGCAAGAGAGCAACTGCAGAGAAAATGGATTGGTATTCTACATCATATTTACACAAATGTTTTTTTTTTCTTCATCAAATGTTTGAGGGTGTGTTCACACTAGGCAAACCAACCCGCTCCCGGGAGCGTTTGACCCCCAAAGACCAGATCGATTGACCAGCGTGATCTAGTGTGATCGGATAGTGCGATCGCTAATCAAGCCCAGGCTCCAAACTCCAACGCTATCACGTGCACTTTTCAACCCAGTGGAGAATAACGGGTCTGGCTCTCACGTTATCGTTGAACGCGGATTGTAGTCGGCGAGTAAAGCTACAAATTCCTCCTGCACTGTCGGCTGCTTCCGTAAAAAGTTTCTTATGCATGAAATGCGATTTACTGAAAATAAATAAATAAACAAGCACTAAATAAACTGCATGTGAGAGGGTCATGTTCCACCGGATTCAAAATAATCCACAATGTTTATTTTTAATACTATGGTGTGAGATCAGTGTCTTTTATATGAGAGCGCAGATACGAGGTTAAACTTCAATTCAATTCAATTCAATTTTATTTGTATAGCGCTTTTAACAACAGACATTGTCCCAAAGCAGCTTCACAAAAGTATATAAATTCTGAACATAAACTTATTTAAACGTCTTTGAAACGAAGCAACAGAGAACTTTTTCAGACGCAAGTAAACTGTGAATGGAGAGGTGCAAGAAGCAAGCACACTTATCTCCAGTCTGCTGGGTTTTATTAACGCTGGACATTCCTGTTGTGTGCATTACTGACACCAACTGTTCAGGTGAGGAATTACATTCATCTATAATCTGATCGTCGTTCTAAGCAACTGGTGACCCTAGTGACGGGACAGGGGCACTTCAGGAGGCCGGTCAGATTTCAGCGGGGGCCAGTGCCCCTTAGCCCCCCAAACCAAACAAACTTAAGGTTGTGTGACGACACACACTCACACAAACACAGTACTAATAATAAAATAAAACAAAAATCTAATCTACTGCCTGAACAAGAGAAATCCCCTGAAGAACGAGGCATTTACAGCTCTAATAGGGATCTATCAGTTATTTAAATTTGACTCGTTAATTCTATCTCTGCTGAATTCTCCATAACACGGGCTTTTTTTCGGAGTTTCAAAACTTTAGCGTATTGCATTCACAAAAGAAAAAAATTGGCAACCTTAACTAATACGAGTTACTGTCTCGTAAATTATAAGGAAAGATCTCATAATTACGAGATCAGGATTTTGTAATTATGAGAAAAGATAAAGTAGCGTAGTGATAAAAGCGTGGTTATCAATCATCGCTAACTTAGTACAGGATAAAACAGTGGGCAATGAAGTTGCTAAATCGCTTTTAATTTTAATTTGCTTTTATTTCCTTCTGATTGTGAGTAATATTAATGTTACTTAATGTGAATGGCATTAATACTAGCATGCCAATACTAGCATGGAATCTCAGTCGTTGGGATTGTTCAGGCGGAATGCCCAGTCTGACCTCCTGGAAGTCTCTGTCTTGCTGTAGGAGCAGTTAAACCAATACAGGATGCTTCATGGATATAAACTCATGCATTTGAAATGCATTGGTGGTGTCGCAAAGAATTGCCCTGTATCTGCTCAAAGGACTGATAACTATACGCTATCTTAACCTTTCTCATTATTACGGGAACATGATGTCGTGATTAAGAGAAATTTTCCCCGTAAGATCGTAACTCGTAATTACGAGATATGGTGTCTATTTGTGGCTGCAATGCGCTTCGGTCTCCCTCTAGAGGAGAGGTGGATTGTCCTTCAGGCACAGCACCAATGGAGAGGGAGAACCGGAAACCGCGGCTGCTTCAATTTGTCTCATAATCTGTTAACATTCGTTTTACCTGCGCAGTGTTGCGGTTCATCACTCGGTTCAAAAATCAACTCAATCGCTTGGGCTCTGATCATCGCAGCTTCACGGCGTAGTAGCGTACATATTTGTTTGTGTGTTAGTTGTTCATAACGTGGTTGATTATTTGAGTGAGATGGGACGGCGGTCAGCTCGTAAACAAACACACACTACACTGCGGCGCTCAGCACGACTCGGGCACATTTACAGTTTTTCAGAGGTGGGTGTTTGAGCTAGGGGAAAGTAGGCGAGGTTCTCTCTCTCACTCTCTCTCTCTCTCTCTCTCTCTCTCTTTCTCTTTCTTTCTACTGAACCACAGCCACGTAGCAGAAAGGAAGAAAGAGAGAGCGAGAGAGAGACGGAAAGCAACTTCTTTCCTAATATAGCTTTCTTGCTAGCTACATTAGCTCTTAGTACCTTAGATACTGTTTACAACAGCTAATCGGCTAAAGCTAGCGCTTAATTCTGAACTTGGGACTTTTAACAGATTAGCATTAATCGATAGAAAACCTGTTCGGTTAGCTAGTTTAGATAGAGTTGACAATTATTGGCTGAAATAATGGTGAGTAAACCTTATTTTAGCTGAGTGCATCTAGCTAATGCTGTTAGCTAATTTTATTACGGGAGCACCGAAAATTAACATCCTAGGGATGTAGCTGATTCTGGAAGCCATCCTGACCAGATCTGAACCACCTAGCTGTGTTATTTAGGAGGAAAGTGCACTGTTTCTTGTTTCGTCTCAGTTTTCTTCGGCTATTCTACGTTGTTCTTGTTTGGTTCATTCCTCTTTGATGCTCTTTTATGCATGAATGTTAAAGGTGTGGTCCGATGCATCAGGACCCTTTATATAATGGTTTTATTTTTAATCACTCATTTGGCATCCTACCAAATGAAATGAACCAGACCTATAAATATACGCTATAAGCATGTCTTTGAATGATCATTATAGGAAACTGAAGAAGTCGATATGTGTACATCTGAACATCAGATTATAAAGGAGGAGGATGATAAGGGCATGGCTGAAAATAAGATGGAGGGGGACGAGTCACGAAAAGCTGGAAAATCTTCTTCTCGCATCCCTACTTTCCAAAGCTCGCTGGCTCGCAAGCGAACCACCACCCAAATTGCAGAGTCACAGCTGCCATCAAAGCCAGAGGGATCCAGTCGAGAATGCCAAATGAAAGAGAGAGGGATCGGCTCTGGAGAAACTGTGCGAACTAAATTGCCAGTGTTTGGTGACCGAGAAACAGCCTTGCCTATTCTGTCACCCCGCATACACTCGCACAGCACTGATGATCTCTCTGTTGCCGATATGTCAGATTCTATCCTGTCTGAAACTTTAGAGGCTACATCACTTCCACTTAAAAGAAACCACTCTCCTGAACCAGGTAACTTGGAGAGTCTTAAGGAATCACTTCACCGACCGAGTCTTAGAGTAGAGACCGAGTCCCATGACACAGATTCAGCCTCAGAACCACCTGCAGAGCCTCACGGTGCAAGTACAGCGTTTCAGTCGAAAGACGAGCAAGAATCAGAGACTGTTACTCGGGAAGATCCTAAACAAACAGACCGTGAAGTCATACACCCTGTTCGAGATGAACTGGAGGAGAGGCTTGTAAAAGAATTGCCATCAGCATCAGTCGTGGAGGATGCCCCAAAGCAGTGTTCGGCATTAAAAGAGACTGAAAAGCTTCCTGCGGAAGTGTCTTCAGAAACAATTTTGAAGCAAACTGATGTAGCTGCCCCTGTTAGGAGTAAAGCGGTCCATTCAAGACAGGCAAAACACCACAACAGCACATCCTCAAGGGTATGATATAAACTATTTGTTACACTGTGGATTGTATTCCAATAACAGCACATCCTGGAGTGTATTATTCCACTTACATCACAGCAGTTTATCAGCAATGACAATTTTTATTTATTTATTTAAGAACAGCTCCACCTATAGCTACATTTAATGTTGTGGGATATCTGTGAGACAAGTTAGCTCCCGTTAACACGTACATTATAGTAGCTATAAACAGTCGTTCCCGTTTTATAATAAAAAATCAGTGACATCAGTAATATGAATGGAAATTAAAGTTTTTTTGTTGATGTGTGTTTGATAGACAAGTGGAAGGAGCTTTGCTCTCTTCTGTCTTTTCCCATCTGTCCTGTTGCTTCTGGGTGGATTTGGTCAACACATTTGGCTCTATGGGGTGCCTAGATCTATATCCCACCTCATGGTGCAGCTGGAACTGCACTGGCTGGAAGGTTTCTGGTTGCCCCAAGAGGAATGCAGGTCTGATTGTAGGTGAGAAAACATGTTTTTGTTGTCGGGGTTTATGCCTATAGACTGACGGAATACTAACATCTTTACAAGACACTTAAATATGTTTTGAACCCTATTCACCAGGCTGACTCTTACTGAGAGTATCCCTGAAGGAATGCTCTTCCCTTCTGGCTCTCCACACCTGCAGAGCATCGCACATACCTGGACAAACCTTCTGAACCGAGCGAACAGCTCCGTCAGCATTGCTGCTTTCTACCTCACGCTTAGAGACTCCGATATTGGCCTGACTGAGCCCAGTGCAATGCAGGTAAAATAGCATTGCTGTGTGTGGGTTACATGCAACAAGAAATATTTGCCACCAGGTTATCCGTCACAACACACTCTTCTACATCAGAAAGTCATCTGCCTAATTTCTTAGCACATCAGTTCTGATTCTTCGGGAAGTAAAGCAAATGTTAAACTATTTTTTTATTTGTTTGAATTTGTTTTATTTCAGGGCAAAGTACTGTTAGATCACCTGAAGCAGCTTGAATCTAGAGGTGTGAATTTAAAGATCGCAGTTAACGCCCCTCAGACGTACAGATCAGACACGGACGAGCTAACAGGAACAGGTAGCTTTTGACAGTTTCACCGTCGTTAGAATTTTCACAGGAGCAAAGTGTCTTATCTTTTGCTTTTTGTGTTCAGGTGCAGAAGTCAGAGAGGTTGACCTTACAAACATCACTGGAGGTATCATCCACACAAAGCTTTGGGTTGTGGACAAGAAGCACATGTATGTAGGAAGCGCAAACATGGACTGGCGCTCGCTAACCCAGGTATTTTCCAAAAATATCAACATCTGGCATTCGGAATGTCAGCAGCTGCCAGTTTGTTTCATTGATCTAGATGATGAGAACAAGCAGCTCAGAAATCCAGTGATCAAAACGTGCTTTATGCTGAATATATTGTAGTAAGCTATTCTATATTAATATTATTTTCACAATAAATAAAAATTTTTGTATGATTTGTCATGTTAAACATACAACAGCAATACATCATGATGGCTAAGTAACTTACAGAATGACTTGCATGTTAACCTTTGTGATCTACAGTGGCTTTTAAGTTTTATTTAATAAAATTTTGAATTTTCTTCTGTATATTTTGTTTGGCTACTATACAACCTGAATTCCAGAAAAGTCGGGACGTTCTTTAAAGTTGAATAAAATGAAAACTAAAAGACTTTCAAATCACATGAGCCAATATTTTGTTCACAACAGAACATAGATTACATGAATGTTTAAACTGAGAAATTTTACAATTTTATGAACAAAATGAGCACATTTCAAATTTGATGCTTACTACAGGTCTCAGAATAGTTGGGACAGGGGCATGTTTACCATGGTGTAGCATCTGCTCTTCTTTTCAAATCAGTTTGAAGACGTCTGGGCATCGAGGTTATGAGTTTGTGGAGTTTTGGTGTTGGAATTTGGTTCCATTGTTGGCTGATATAGGGTTCCAGCTGCTGAAGAGTTCGTGGTCGTCTTTGACGTGTTTTTCGTTTAATGATGCGCAAAATGTTCTCTATAGGTGAAAGATTTGGACTGCAGGCAGGCCAATTCAGCACCCGGACTCTTCTGGAATTCGGGTTGTACTTCTGAGAACATAAATGCAAACTAAGACTCCGATATTGAAATCCCACACATGTAGATCTCTGACAAACACAGGCTAGTTTACTAACAGCTTTCTAGTTGGCTAGTAATGTGCTAATGTCCCTTCTTTGAAATCAAAGTCAGCTTGAGATTTATGGTTACAACATGAATATATTTTCCCAGTGCAGTGCACCATGGGTAATAACATGGCGTAACCAGTGAAATGGAGCAATGGCATGAGGTTGTGGAAGCAAGACGTGCTGCATTTCCATTCCACATAAATCATACAATTAAGAAAGCCTTTCACCTTGAACCTCATTAAGGAACCATAATAATCAGTATTTTATTCCTTGCACTGAAATGTTCTGCAGGTGAAGGAGGTTGGTGTTTCTGTGGAGGACTGCAGCTGTTTGGCACAGGATGCCTCAAGGATATTTGGAGTCTACTGGGAACTCGGTGCTCAGAAAAATAGTTCCCTACCTCCCTACTGGCCTGGCCGTTTCTCCGCCCTCTCCAGCATTAAGTACCCATTAACTGTTAAATTCAACGGTGTTCCTGCACGTGTCTTTCTGTCCGTGAGTTCCATGGCCTTGCTCTCCCAAGTGTTTCGAATGGATGCCGTAACTGTGCACAGTATAGCATATGTCATTTTTCTCTTTCTCAAAATGTGATCTTGAGTCACTTCCTTATTTCAAAATACTATTAGCACACTGCTCACAACAGTTCACACATACAGTGCTGTAATCCACCGACAAATTCACTCATTCTTTGGTCTTCACTGACTCCTTTTACATGAATTTCTTAATTTGTGATACCTAATGGTATCCAGCCGCTTCAAAGACTCATCTTTAAAGCGAATGTAACGCATGAACTTGTTGACTGAACATGGAACAGTTTTATGAACATTTGATGATTGTAAAGGGCCTTTATACCACAGCACTATTGAATTATCCATTTTGATTGATTTATATTAATGTTTTATGGTTGTGGTTAATGCTTGTGTAGCAGACACGCCACATAGTCTAAGACTAATATGCCCCTTTTCCACCAACTGCAACCAACAGGGAACAGGTTCTGTTCTGTTCTCTTTTGTGCATCTAATTTTGAACCGTTCAGAGCATTTCGACCAAAAATAAATTGATTCAGAACCTGAAAAGTGAAATGAAAAAAGATAAATCTGACAAATATCTGCAGTAACAGAACAACGGCTTGCACATAATCAATGCAATCCACCATCTACTACTCCAGCTCCTACTCTGTACTTCTGTGTTGCATTGTGCAACACCATCCGTTGATGACTCATCCTTTATTACAATGGCGCCGCTCAAAATTGGTGGAAACGCAGGCTGTTTCGCTAGCTGGCAACAAAGTTTAAAGAATCCTGAACTCGCTGTTGGTGGAAAAAGGGTAATAATGGATTAAAAATGTGTTGCTATTTAACAAAAAATATGTATAGTCATTTTTAGGCTGCTGTTATCTTTAAGCAGATCTTTATTTAAAATTCATTATTGGAGTCTTCAGTGTCAGGCATTATAATTGTAAGCACCACTAGAAAGTCATCAGGAAAAATGACTTTGTGCTTTCTGTTGCTGTTATGGTCTTGCTAACTTCAAGAAAAAGAAAAATATAGAGGCCGGGGAGGGAATGACTGTTTCTATCTGCTGTAATGCAAGTGATCACAGTAACTAACATGATCTGTGGATATTCCACAACATTAAACTGTATCTATAGACAGTTAAAAAGCATGGCGCTGTGTTCTTTAATTAATAAAATGTCATCATTGGCAAATTGCTGTGGTATAAAAGGAATAAATGACTTTGGGACGTGTTGTTATAAGAACCACCCTGTCACTGATTATTTTCCTATAACAGCACACCCGGTCATGTTACTTATTATCTTGTCAGTTAGTGATTATTTAAATTAGCAAACCTTACCTTGCCCATATATTTATCCCTTTAAGAGCGCTCCACCTCAGTTGTCCACTCACGGACGGACAGATGATCTCTCAGCTATCCTTTCGGTGATTGCCGATGCCAAGAAATTCATCTATGTGTCTGTGATGGACTACCTTCCCATGTCTCAATACACCCCTAAAATAAGGTAACCTTCTTTTGTAGATGATCAGTGATCAAAAGCTGATTTTCATGAAGTATAGCAAATAAAAGATGGGATTATTCAGTGTGATGGGTGCATAAAAGTTTAAGCTGGTGTACAACTTTTAGAAGAATAAATTTCTCTCTTTATTCTTCCCACTATATGTTATTAGGTTCTGGCCTGCCATCGATACAGCGCTGCGGGAGGCTGCATGTGCCCGAAAGGTGGAAGTGAATCTGCTGGTCAGTTGCTGGAGCCACTCTTCTGAAGCCATGTTCATCTTCTTGCAGTCTTTATCAGTACTCAGCAAGAAACCACTCAGATGCAACATTCATGTTGTATGTCAAGGATTTCCTAGTTGTGTTTTCAATATTTCCTAACATTGCTTTTTAGCAGGACGTTGACCTCATTTAAGTTCTTTTGTGCATTTTCCAGAAAGTTTTTGAGGTTCCTTATACACCAGCGCAGCAGCAGATCCCTTTTGCCCGGGTCAACCATGCCAAGTTTATGGTAACAGATCGCGTTGTCTATATCGGTGAGCTGACTTGCTTTGCTTTAACCTTTGTGTTGGTATAATTGAAACTCAGGGTTTTCTGGAAGTACAATACTGGTTCTTTTCTCTCTAAGAAAGGTCAACTCTAATTCTATTGGATTTGCAGGAACTTCCAATTGGTCTGAAAATTATTTCAGCCAGACGGCTGGAGTTGGGCTTGTGGTGAATCAGACAGGCACTGTGGTGGAAAAGGGCCAGCAAACAGTGCAAAATCAACTACAGAAGATTTTCCAAAGAGACTGGAATTCTGATTTTGCTCAAGCTCTCACAGACGATCCTGTAGAGTATTGCAGCAGGAGGAAAAAAACATTGTAAAGCTGTTATATAATAGACTTTGGGGTTCATGCCCCACATACATTTGGCCTTGTGACTTGCTGTAACTTGGAATGTATCTAAACATGCCTTTACTCTGGGCAACATTTGGTCATGACGGGAACGTCTCTGTAATGTATATATTTTATTAATTTGTTGTACATTTTTGTTTTTATGATCTGTTTGAATGTGTGCATTTTCCATGTTCTAAAACCTTTATTTCTACAGGAATTGTTCAGATGTATGCTCAGAAGTATTCACAAGTAAATTGTTAAAACAGCACGCTTCAAAAAATGTCATTGTTTCAAACCCGGCTCTTAATTAAACCACTTGCACCTTTATTCTTGAGTTGAAGTCTAATTAGATACAAAACCGCATAGTAAAATACTTATATTGCAGATAGATTTCTACTGTAGTGTTTATTACAGCAGGACCTGCCCGTTGTGTTGGATAGCTGTGATTGGCTGCGCTCGGATCAATAAGTCAAAAGCACTTGTTTCTTGTCGGAAACCGGAAGTTGAGGTTTCAAGGAAGAGAATAGCTCGTGAAAATGGCTCCAAATAGGCAACTGTCATCTTTTTTCAGTTACCCTGATAAAGGTGTTTGCAAAATATTCCTGCTTTTGTGGTTGCGGCATTTTTCCTCTGTGTGCTCGGATATAACGGACGGCAATGCTGAACACTTAAAGCGGGAGCATTCACTCATAAAGCCATATCAGGGTGAGTTAGCTGGCTAGTCCAGAAACTTCTTGAAGAGCTAATCTTAGCAGAGTTAATAAACTACGTGCTACTCTGGAAAGCTGGTGGGTGATTAACTACAACCTTGTTTGAGGATAGTTGGAAAAAAAAAGTTACATATCTAACTAATGTCGTAAACGGAGCTAACAAAGCTAACGATAGATAACGAACGCTAGCTAATGTTTCAGCGGTTTATTACATCAGTACGCCTCCAGCGCAGGCTTTTCTTTAGGGAGATCCTGTAGAGCTATATGGTGCTATACATCTTCAAACTGTGTTAGATCATTTCTACATAAATCAATTGTATTATTATGGCTCACACCATAAGGTCTGTGTTATAACACCGCTTGTTTGTTTTTTTTTGATAACCGATAACTCTTATTGTAGTCTTTGTTTATTTTGACTGCAGTTAACCTGACGTTTCATCCTGCAAAGTATTTCGGAGGATCTAACCGAGTACAAATATTGTAGAAGACCGTTTAAAAGCATTAAAAACAAAAAGCCTGGCCGTAGTTCAACACACTGCCGCCAACTCCTTTCAGGGGGAAGTAGCAGTGCATCCGGTGTCCCCCAAAAAATCTCACCAGAAGTCGTTGTTGGCTCTGAAACGTCGCTGAAAGCCCGTGTGTTGCGTGATGACGTCATGCACCCTCTTCTAATTTGCATACGTCACGTAGTTATGTTCTTGCAGGATGCATGGCGATGGGCTTAGCGTAGGTTTTGAATCTACCTGCCGTCCAGTGATGTCGGCCGAGCTGGATCTGTAGAACATCTACTTCTGTGTAATTAAGTGGTTAATTCTACATAGCTCAATCATTACTTTCATAAATGTGGACAGTGTTCGAGCACTAGGAAAGGCAAATGTGATGTCATTCATAAATCGGTGAAAGGGGATTTTTGCTCTTGCTTAACAAGAATGGAGGTTGTCAAATTTGCGAGAAGTCGCCAGATTTGTTGCTAGGTAAAAAAAAGTCACTAAATCTAGCAACAAAGTGATTAAATTAGAGCCGTAAGTGCATCCTCAAACAGTTGTTAGAAGTCACCAGATAACATCATGGACAAATTTGCATAGTCATTGCATCATGATCATTTCCATTTCAATCCGTGTTGTATAAAGAAGATTGGGAAAGCAGATCGTCTTTTGTGCCTTATGCAGTCACATAAGGCATGTCACAGAGAAGGGGAAGTATTTTCACATACTTTCATATAATTTGACATTGATTATTAGAAAAAGCTTCTAACAAAAACGATGTTTAAAAACAAATGTGGTAATGTGATCGTGACCATGATTATAGCCATGAACTAATCACTGACTGTTTGTGCAATTAAACCTTCCTTTTTACTCTAAATGAGATGTTAAGATATCATAAGGTAAATTTTGGTTTAAATTAGGGCTGGGTGGTATGACCTAAAAATTATATCATGATATTTTCCTGACATTTTCATGATAATGATATTTATCACGATATATATTACGCTATGAAAATAATCTTGAGAGTCAAAAGAACATGACATCACATGCAAACATGCAGACGTGCTCTTGTGCACACCTGCGGGCAGTTCGGGATCGTCAGACACCTGTCATTAACACGCACGGCTCCCAACACAGGACGCTCGTTTATGAGCTGCGCTTGTGTGCTGTGTTTTTTTTTTCCATTTTGCTCCAGAACTCACCTCAAAGTATTTGCTTTGCTTTTGCTCCTGGGGTTTTGTCCCTGTTTTCTGAATGTCTTTTTCTGCTGCTTATTCCAGTTTTGGGTTAATAAATGCCTGTTTTTTCCCACCCATGACCCGAGCTAGTTTCTAAGCTACATATACTTCATTATTCAGACTCTTCAGTGTCTTATTCATGGGGTAAAAACTGCAGCTACGTGTTCATTTCTGAAGGAAATTTGAACAGAAACACAATACTCAAGATATACAGTTGGCTGACGATGTGTATGATCATATTGCGATTTAATAATTTATCGATATGTCGCCCAGCCCTAGTGGAAAGTTTTTCTGACTCCACTTATTACAATTGTAGCGTATCCTGAGTTTAATCACTTGTGTTAAGTGCAGAAAGGCCAAGACTAAGGCAACTAAGAAAGGTGAGCACTTGTTACAAAACTGCAGTGCAGGTGAGAACCACTGAACGTGCCGTGTACGCCAAGTACGTTTGCAGTGTTTTATTCGAAAGCTTTTTTGCATCTCATTTTAAAGCCACCTAAAAAAAATTCATCCACAGACCGCATAACTTTGTGATCACAGTGTAAATAAAGTGAGACACTTTTGAGATTGTGTTTTTTCTATTTAGGTGTTGGAACAAGTGCTTCAAGTCAGTGGGATTTTTGGGGGAGTACTTTAGTTACAAGCCAGTATGTACGCCTGACACCGGACGAACGTAGCAAGCAAGGTTCCATCTGGAACACAGTGGTGAGTGACGTCACTCTCCCTTATATTTTTTGACTTGGGTTTATGCTGGGATTAGACTACATGAATTCAGCCAAATTTTGGCATGATTTTGTCATGTCTGACACCGGCCTGAATATCGACATCAGGGAAGAGACGTGGGCCTTGAGGTGTGGAGGCACAATCGAAGAACATCAATGTGGGGTCAGGGACACCTCACAACCAAAAAGTTTAGAACGTCAGAATTATTGGATTTTCTTGCCTAGTTTAACAAATCCTTTGATGTTTTCCTTGACGTTCCTTCTGTAGCCATCAATTTCTTGACCCTCCTCCCTGATTACATGCAAGGATGTGAATGATTGGTCAGGGTCAAACTTGTAGTGTTGCCAGTCTCCACGCCAAGACTCTCCATGCCAAGACATAAGAATTTATGGCAGTATGATTGTCTGATCTGACATGGTGACCATCGGGAAAGACAAAAATCTCATGTAGTCTCATCTTGGCATAAGGACTTCAGTTAAAAAAAAAAAAAAAGTGTTTATGGTTCTAGTGAATGTAAACATGATCAGGTAAGTGTGTATTATTATATTGTGGTGTTCGGTTTTTCTTGTTTTATATAAAAAGAAATCTTCACCCTGATCGACTTGCATGTTAACCTTTATAACTACCGTTCGGTTCTCAATTCAGTTTTATTTATATAGTGCTTTTACCCACTTTATCCCAGCTTTACAGAAATGCAGATATAGATTTAGCTGTCTAATGAGCAAGCGAGAGGTGACTGTGTCAAGAAAAACCCTCACTCCCTGATATGACATGAAGAAGAAACCCTTAGAGGAAGCAAACAAAAAAGGAACCGCCCTCTGCGTGTGATAGCAAGAATATGAGTCAATACTCTTCCACAACTGTAACTACAAGCTCATGCCATCCTGAATATGTTGAAAAGACTTTTAGTACATGTTTAAAGCTTCAGTATCCATGTAAAGCTATCCACCCAACAATAAGTGAGACCTGGGACCTTGTTTTAAGAGATGGGATGCTTTGAGGCTATTCAAGTGAAAATATCTATAGCAGTGTTTATGGTATCTACAGCTCATGGCAATCCTCAACAGCAGCAAGCAGATGTAGACCATTAAGATGAGTCAGGCAGGTCCGGAGAGCAGAAAGCGTCAGGGTCACCAGCATCTCGTCAGCATCAGAAACACGTGTGATCTTCAGTAGCGTCCAAGATTTGGAACTGTCCACCTTCCCATAGTGGTAGCAGTGCGGTTTAGCCCTTTCTTCATTTCTACCTAAGGAGAGTGTTGCAGCAGTGCTTTAGTCTGTCCTGTTTTCGTGCATCTTTATGTCCGACAGATCAGGTTTCAGCGTTGCAAGTTTCGTGCTAATAAGCTCTCGTCTCACCTTGTAGATCACTAAGTAGCGAACTGAGACAAGAAACTGCATTGCATTCTGGAACTTTCAGTTTCACCTTTGATGTCTCAAGTCTGGATTTCTCATTAGGTTGCTGGCTTACTGAAATCTTTTCTCTTTGTAAACATCATTACAACTGCGCTTGCATTGTTCCTCCATGACATCAGAGTGGGAACCACAAACTCACAGGAATAGTGAAAACACGACACCAACCAACAAATTAGGACACATCTGTTATCTATACCTCTTATCTGTTAAGTGGTCATTGGGACGAGGGAGCCAATCCCACTAACATCAGGCGAGAGGCGGGGTACACCCTGGGCAGGTCGCCAATCTATCACAGGGCTAACAGACCAGTCACCCTCTCATTCATATCTATGGGCAATTTAATTGATCTGCATGTCTTTGGGCTGTGGGAGGAAACTGAGGCACCCAGAGGAAACCCACACATACAGGGATAACATGCAAGTGCTAACCACTTCACCACCGTGCTGCCCACAGATATTTCAATATGAGCATATTTCAGGGTGGAGTTTTCTTTTAAGGCTGTACATTTCTTTACACAATGTGAATTGTCGAATCTAGCGAACTTCACTGAGACAGACAAAAGCAAAATAAAAAAAAATACAGGAAATGGTGTATTACACAGTAATTCAGAATAGCAAGAAAAGTAAACATGCTTAATTTTTTTTGACATCGCATAAACATATGGCTTTACTGTGTGATGTCTTAATTCTTACAGTCTACTAATTTCTTTGCAGCCCTGTTACTTGAAAGACTGGGAGATGCATGTGCAGTTTAAAGTTCATGGATCAGGGAAGAAGAATCTGCATGGGGATGGCATTGCAGTTTGGTACACAAAAGAACGATTACATCCTGGTAGGTGTGTAAAGAACTTGGCAGTGAGGTTGTGCTAACACGCTCGACCTGTATTGAGTGGTGTGGGGGAGTGGATTTTTCTTGGGCGTCTTTAACTAATGGATAATGTATACGTTTATGTCTTTCATTTTTGTTTAGTGTATCAAATCGTATAATATTCTTTAGATAATACAGTGACATGATAAAGCACTGATCTGTTTAAAGACCAGTATATTCACCTGCAGATCATTGTTTGAGTGCGAGTTTTTGCTCCATTTGATTGTGTTTCTGTCATATTTCCACCTTCATTTAGGACCAGTCTTTGGAAACCAGGACCATTTTGTAGGCCTGGCTGTTTTTATGGATACTTTCCGCAATGACCTCCACGGCATGGATGTAAGTGTGCTTTACTCACAGGTGATTTTTTCCCAGCAGGCCCCGGCAGCAATGACAACTTCCATGGCTTGGCCGTATTTATAGACACATACCCAAACGATGAGGCTTCCTATGTGAGTTAAAAGATCAACGGTATATATATCGCTTGCATTTTATTTTTTTTTATAGTTGGTGAAACAATATCCATTCGTGAAAATGTTGAACATGAAATTCCATCTCTTGGTTTTATTCTTTTCCACAACTTAAGTCTCGATTAAATGGATAGTTTGGGATAATAATTTAAGCCTTGGTTTTCTTCTCAGTCCATTTAACCTTAGGAATTTTTATTACGTTCTTAAATTCAGCAAACGAAACCAGTTTTTTTGATATCGACTGAAGTGCATTAGTATGAATATTTCCAGTTTAAAGATGTGCCGTTCATTACCGAGCGTGAGTGCAGAATTGGAATTTTATTCCCAAGCTCTTTGAAGGTTTGACATATTAGATGAAAACTTGTCAGTTTTTAAACTACAGTGTACAAGAAGTTAGAATCTGTAAAGCACAGTCGATGAAAATAACAATTTAATGGACAAAGCTGGCATCAGTCCCAATAAGCATTTGTCCTATACACTGTTTAAAAAAGATGTGAACTTCAGCTTCAGTTGAAACATCAGTTGAAACCCACAGAAAAAATTCACCACTGTGTCTTAAATCCTGAACTGTCCCTTTAATACGGCTTTTGTTGAGATTCCTGTGCTTTTGGCTATATTAAGTGTAAAAACTTGAAATTCCACATGAGGTCATTTTTTTCCAGCGTCATAGCATGATTTCATTTTTTGTGCACATTTCAAGGTCACACCTAAACAAGTTTGTACAAATGATACAAGTCATTGAGTCCATTTGTTAAAGATTAAAGACTACTCATTTTTGCCATTCGCATCATTTATACAAACGTTTACATTCTGCTCAGTTTCATGTTTCGCCAAGCTACTTCATTTGAATGCTGTTCGAGTGCCGACCTTTATTTTACGTCTTTCTCATGAATAATTTCCAAAATGGGAACGATTGCTTGCTTTGAACTGACTCGTAAACTGTATATGCATGCATTATCTGGTACAAGCTCTGTAAAATATGGGAATGTGATGATCGCTTGCCCTGTGATCTCCTAGCGTTCCTTTCCCTACATCTCCGCAATGGTGAGTAATGGCTCACTGTCATATGATCATGGAAATGACGGCCGCTCGACAGAACTGGGTGGCTGCTCGGCTGAAATCAGAAACAGAGACCACGACACGTATCTCGCTATTCGATACTCCAAAGGCAGGCTCACAGTAAGAATCCCATTATACGCTCTTCAATATTAGGAAGGCATTACACTCATGATGTGTTTGTTTGTTTGTTTTTTATTATTTTACATTATAAAGAAATTTGGGTTCATATTATTATGGTGATGTGTGAGGTGATTTTGGTGAAGTTTGAGGCAAATCACTTAAACTTGAGGTGTTTACATCTAGTGCAGATTTGATATGCACATAACCTCATCACCTAATAAAATGAATGAAAACTATTAATCCACCTATTTTATTAATACACCTTAATAATACTGTGCTTGAAAGGTGCAGTAGTATTTATTAATTCCTTATTTGTACAAATAATAAAAAAAAAAACCCAATTGATTAATCCATGGCCTTAGCAAAAATGTATGAAGTTGGTGAGAAAATAGTTTGGAAAATGGAGCTCCGGACTGGAAGCTTGTTTGTGTTTGGATGCGCCTTCTGTTAATTATTTTATAGACACCACCATAGTTCCTGTGGGTGGAGCTTCATGAACATGGCAGCAATCATTCATTTGTCGAATCATACTAACCTTCAGAGACCTAATTTTGAGAAGAGGGGGAAAAAAACACTATGTGCATAATCTTATCTAGTGCACCTTTAATTTGATGTCTTTACATTAATAAAATAAAATAAAATAATTTAAATGTCAGTGTGCATGAGGTGTCTTTTTGCATTGTGGTTCCTCATTTGCCCCAATACACACATGTAATTGTATTGTTTGATTTCAGTTTGTAATTATTTCATACAAGAATTTTTTGATATGTCTTTGTTTATCTACCCTTTGCTCTGTAGATTATGGTTGATGTTGATGACAAGAATGAGTGGAAAGAGTGTATTGATATCGGGGGTGTCCGCCTCCCTACCGGCTACTATTTTGGAGCGTCTGCAGCCACAGGCGACCTCTCAGGTAATCCTACACTATATTGCCAAAAGTATGTGGACATCTGACCATTCACACCCATATGAACATCCCATTCCAGATTTAGTCCCCTTTTGCTGTTGTAATAAGCATTAGTGAGGTCAGGGACTGATGGCGGATGAGGATTGCGGCGCAATCAGCGTTCCAGGTCATTCCAGAGGTGTTCAGTGGGGTTGAAGTCAGGGTTCTGTGCATTCTTCCACTGTACGTTTGAAAAACCATGTCCTCATTAGTTCTCAATTTATGCATTGCATTTATGTATTGTCATGCTGGAACACGTCTAGGCCTCTTGGTTCCAGTGAAGATAAATTGTAATGCTACAGACTAACGTACAGAATTATTAATATTATTATTATTATTATTATTATTATCATCCAGCCATCCATCCATTATCTATACCGCTTTATCCGTCTGGGTCGCGGATCTCCAATCCCAGCATCTTCGGGTGAGAGGCGGGGTACACCCTGGGCAGGTCGCCAGTCCACCACAGGGCCAACACAGGC
>JAQQZR010000002.1:16929500-16945394 GCA_030068235.1 Notoglanidium macrostoma
CATGTCTTTGGACTGTGGGAGGAAACCGGAGCACCCGGAGGAAACCCACGCATGCACGGGGAGAACATGCAGACTCCGCACAGAAAGGCACCCTGTGTGACCCGGGGATCGAACCCAGGACCTTCTTGCTGTGAGGTGACAGTGCTAACCACTGCACCACCGTTCCGCCCCATGATGATGCTGATGATTTTTTTTTTTATGTGCTTCCAACTTTGTGGCAACAGTTTGGGGGAGTACCACATTTCGGTGTGTTAGAGTGGTGTCCACATACTTCATAGTGTATATACAGTGTACCTCTGTTAATTATTCCTAATACTCAGTGTCTGTTTTTTTCTGTGCAGATAACCATGATATCATCTCTATGAAAATGTACCAGCTGATGGTAGAACACACTCCTGAGGAGGACAGCCAAGACTGGACTAAGATTGAGCCCAGTGTCAGTCTGCTCAAGTCTCCCAAAGGTACAACATAAGAGTGTCTTTCTGGCCACTCACTGAAACATAGCTTTCTTTGTTTTGATACTTGTGACGCTGTGTACTTATGATTATTGGTTATTGAATTATTGTTCTGTTTTTTTTTTTTTTTTTTTTTAAAGAATATTCAGAATTGTTCTGTCTTTTTGTTTTCTTTACATGCTATAAAGTACTTTGTGCTGCAGTTTAATATTTTGATAGGTGCTGTATATGTAAGTTAATAGAAGAAGACAGGGCTGTTTTGATTGTTAAAGTTGGTTATTTTCTTATAAATGAAAATACTTGCTGTGTTATTCCTCTCATGTTATAGCACTCTACCAAGGATTACATTTTAATCAATTATATAAATGTCATACTTTTGTAGCCTCACTTTCTCTTAATAAGACAGCAATGAAGTGAAGCACTCCAGAGGGCTTTTTCATGGTGGAGCAGCTTCACCTCTGACTGTTAGAAAGTGCTGGCACTGGAGGCACCATCCAGAAATATTTAATAACTGTTTCCATGCACAAAGCTCCACCACATCAATGATCGCTTGAATAGAAGAACATTATTAAAAAAAAAAAAAAAAAAAGCTGAGAAGATTAATCAACCATTCACATAGAAAATTATTCAACAACAGTGTTGCGGTATAAAATGTATCATCATAATTGATGAATATATTACAAATAAAAACATATCTTCACTGCATCATGTTTTGTATACATTTGATTTAGGACTTCATACTGAAGTATTCTTCTTGATTTAAAATCTTTATTTATTTTTTTTTTGGTTTCTTGTGACAGACAACGTTGACGATCCAACTGGTAATTTCCGGAGCACACCTCTTACCGGCTGGAAGGTTTTCCTGCTTCTGCTGTGTGCTCTTCTTGGGATTGTTGTTTGCGCTGTTGTGGGAGCAGTGGTTTTTCAGAAACGACAAGAGAGGAACAGGAGGTTTTACTAGACATCGGTCTAAACAGGACAATTTCTATGAACTCAAAAGAATGTGGATGGGGAAAGGCTAATGTGAAAAAAATTTTAGCAGTTGGACAAATGTCAAATATTGAAATGAACAATTAGATAAAAGAGGGGTGATGGGTAGCAGCACTGGTTTCAGTTCATACAGTGTACACAAAATCACATGTTTCTAAAAAAAAATAAAGTTTAAAAACCTACAAACTATTTAAATTTGTGTGGAGGCCATGCGATAATTTTTTGACAATTTTTTTAATGTACACTGTTTAATGTACACTTTTCATTCTATGTTTGCTAGTTTGATCTGTTTTAAACATGTATACATGATTGTAGTGCTTTTGTATTTAAACCAAAAATATTTGTTTCTTTAGGTCCACATGTTAGTTTCAGTCAAGGTCTGTTTTCATCAGTTGCTTACCGTTTGGGTTTTGAAGAGGCTTAAGATCAACTTTAAGGGTTGAAAATGGTTTGGCGTTAGTTTATATTTGAGAAGCTAAGGATTATATCCCAGCTGAAAGCTCCAGCCATTTTGTCATTAAAAAAAATGCCAAGGTTCTTGTTTATATTTGCTGCATTTTGTTACTGCAAACTTCTTTTTAGGAAAAGCAAAAGAAATGGAAAAAAAGTTGTTGGCAAAAAATGTTAAGCTGATTTCTGTCCAGTTTACCAACCTGCATCACTGTTTAGGGTGTTTTGGGTTTTTTTTTTAGATCCAGCAGTATTGTCTTTTTACTGGCAA
Source organism: Notoglanidium macrostoma (assembly GCA_030068235.1). Taxonomy (NCBI): domain Eukaryota; kingdom Metazoa; phylum Chordata; class Actinopteri; order Siluriformes; family Auchenoglanididae; genus Notoglanidium; species Notoglanidium macrostoma. The sequence continues at coordinate 16,931,667 of JAQQZR010000002.1, forward strand.
TTGCAAATGCTAAGTATTATTGGCTGCATAAGTCTCTGAAATGGTGATCTGCATTTGCTTCAATATAAGTGGATAAATGCGATACACATATAAGGACATTGCACAATTTGCAGAATTTTATAGAATAAACACCGAGGCTTAAATGTCCACTTGAAATAACTTAAACCTGTTTGATGAGAATCTTGTGAATGTAACAGTACATGTTGCAGAATGGTTAAAATGCACTGATACGCCATTTAGCTGTTCCCTACCACAAGTCCAGTTTCTGTGAAATAGAAAGACCAAGAACTGTACAAGAACTAGATGTTAAATAAACAAGTTCTTAAAGTAGTGGGTGGAATCTGTTACATTGCAATCACACAAAAAAATGTGGAGAAATTTTTATTCAGAACGTTTCATGAAAGAAGACGTGACTTCATTTTTACGTCGGTCACGTCAGTTTCCGAGGTCCATCCTTATAATTAGCGACAGTGAGACCGGAAACTGCTGCCATTGGGCAGAAGAAACCTGGCCGCTGCCTGTGATTGGTCGACAGCTTGCGAACGTTTACGTGGCACTGGTGGCTCTGCGCAGACGCAGTGCGCTCTTCCTCGGCAGCGGTTACATGATGGTGTTGAAAATGCAGTTAATGCTAGGCGCATTTTTCTTTCTGAATGGTTGCTGCAGTCTCGTTTCTGCACTGTACTTTCACATCGGCGAGACTGAAAAGAAATGCTTCATTGAAGAAATTCCGGATGAAACCATGATAATTGGTCAGTATGTCAAGTGAAAGTTTTCCGGGTCAGGGAGACGGGTAGCTAAATGCTAAAAGGTTAGCTTGTATCCCCTCAGGTTAGCTTGATGGCTGCCGTGATTCCCTCGTTAGATAAGTATGTTCAAAAGCAGTTCAAACCTTAGCTGTCTATAGTATGTATGTATTAAGTTTCGATCTCAGTTTGAATTTTGTGGGATTTTAAGTCAGTGATAAAAGCACCGGCCCGCTATCCGGCCCACTGTGACAGCTACGTTCGGCTATGCTAAGCTAAGCTAAGCTAGGCTAGTTAGCTAGCTGTGTGAGGTGACTGTCAGATTCTCATTGAGCTTTCTGGCTGCTCTGGAAAGCGTAGCAGGTGCTTTGCAAAAAATCATAATGGTCACACTTTGCACTAACAATAATCTTGTTTACAAGCGCACGTGTTGGCGGATGTGATGGAGATTGAGCGCTTAACATTTGTTGTTTACATTTAGAGGAACCCAAAGAAATTGATACAACACCTTTTCAGTTATTAAGGCAAAAAACCCAACATTTCTGCCATTTGATTTGCTGATATTCTTACAAGTACTGACTTATACATGTGATGCGTCATCTATTTAAGTACGCATCGATTAGGGTACTTATTAAAACCAAGAATCTGGTCTTTTTATGTTGTTAGCTTGTTTTTCAGTGTGAACACTTTAATGTTTTTTCCCCTCTCGTTTTTGCACTATAGTTTATAAGGATATGTTCCAGATGTAGTGTATCCAGAAATTGGAAAATGATTGACATGACCAGAATTGTCATTTCTACCTGTAGTGTCTTGCATTAAATATTATACTTGGTTAATTCATAAAAAATTATAAAATTTTGTTTGTAATTATTCTTGGATCATGCTGTTTTGAAGGCAAGGCCAGTCTTTTGAGTGAAAATCGTAGTTTCCAGTCCCGTCCCAATGTTCCTGACTTGGGATTTGAGCGTATGAGACTTTGAGCTGGACTTGACGTTTTTACCGATGTTTGCACATTTTGAAATGTATATATGCTACATAAATAATTCCTTCTTCATTGCTGGAGAACGTTCCTCCACCCTCACGCCAGGAACCCGTTTACAACTCGCCTGAGTTACAGTTTAGGAGCTTCTACACTTGAGAGCACTCAGGCTTGAGAACAGCAACTGCAATACAGAGCTGCTGTATTTTGGTTTTGTACAGATCCAGACAAAGATTAGGACATACCTTGTAATTTAAGGGGTTTTCTTGATTTTTATTACTTAAAAGAAACTTAATGTTTTAAAGTAATGATGGACTGTCTACCCAGTTGATCAGTTCCTGACATAATATGAATTACTACAGTTGTTGAATAGAGCTATTTCCTGTATTCTTATTATTTAATATTTACTGTGTGATGATCTCAAATGCATTAAGAAGACAAAAAATTAAATTAACTAACGTTTGACAAGTCATACCTGTTCATTGAAAAGCATTCCAGGTGACTACCTCATGAAGCTGGTTAAGATGATGCCAGTAGTGTACAAAGATACTTTGAAGAACCTAAAATGTTAAGCATTTTTTTTGTTAACCACATAATTCCATATGTGCCAAGAAAAGAAAAGCATATTTATGACTAGGTGTGTCCAAACTTTAGACTGGTTCTGTACTTGTGAGTTATTTGTCCAGTATGTGACGGATGTGGAATGTATATTGACACTGATGATTAAAAGGTACAAAGCAGTTGACTATTATACAAGCTTTTGGTCTGTAGAGTAGAACATCACAGTGAAAACCTGGCCAGGTTGTAGATTTCTCTTCAAATGTTTTCGAAATATAGCCAAAATTAGTTGGGTTTTTTTTTTTTTTTTTTTTTTTTAGAAAGTTCAAGGCACAGATCTTTTAAATGTACTTGAGTATAATATACCATATACACATTGTGAATTTTAAACATGACCGACTTTCTCTTAAACGATTTCACCTTCAGCTGTTGTGAAACCACATCCTTTAGCTGCAAAGTGTCTTTATGCAGTATTGCAGTGTTCTCGCTGCTGGTAAAGAACATGTGGGTCAGAAGACGCATATTGAAAGCCGTATCCTTTTTAAACGTTCCCAATTGTGCAATTACCATTTCTCCAGGAAACTACCGGACGCAGCTGTATGACAAGCAATCCGAATCGTACCTTCCCGCCACGCCGGGACTCGGGATGTTCGTAGAAGTTAAGGACCCCGATGAGAAGGTCAGTCGTCATTCAACAGTCTGATTAGCAGGTATGTGACATGATCTCAGTACTTCAAAAGCTCAAACTCAGATTTGTCCTCCACGTGCTTTAGGTGATCCTGTCTCGTCAGTATGGCTCCGAAGGCCGGTTCACCTTCACCTCCCACACACCTGGAGAACACCAGATCTGTTTGCACTCCAACTCCTCCAAATTTTCTCTGTTTGCCGGTGGAATGCTTGTGAGTTATCCTGCTTCTTCTGGTCGAAAAGATTAATGTCCATGTACTGTAAGGTGTCTGGATTTTTGTGCTGTGTTTTACATATATATAACATGTCACACTTTGTGTGCACTCAACAGCGAGTTCATCTGGACATCCAAGTGGGTGAGCACGCAAATAACTACGCAGAGATCGCTGCGAAAGACAAGCTGACCGAGCTGCAGCTGAGAGTGCGACAGCTGGTGGAGCAGGTCGATCAGATCCAGAAAGAGCAGAACTATCAGAGAGTAAGTGTAACCCCCTCATGTGCATTAAAGCTGGTTTTTATGGCTGCATGCGAGAGACCGTGTGACCCGACATACAGACAGGGTTTATAAATAAGATTTCAGAAAGCACACCTTCAAAAAAAATCAATACAACATTCAATCATTTGAATTTGCTGCACTGCTCATTCAGGGAGGCTGAATGCAAATAATATTTGCTTGGTGAAAGAGCCATTATATTTGAATGAGGAAAGATTGTGAAATGGAGTATACTATGAAGAATTCTGAGAGCAGTTAGTTTCCCTGCAACTATTAATGTAGATGAATATTATCAGGAATTCACAAACCTTAAATACAGTTATTAATATAAATATATATTGTTTAGTAGTTTGCCATGCTAAAGCCTGCGGTTACACTCTGATCTGTGTGCACAACTGTTTTTGTTGGGGTTATAATGTACTTTGATATAGTACATATTTCAGGGTAATGTTGCTATAATTGATCCTCAACTGTAGTATAAACTATTATTTCAAATTAAATGCTTTATGTTTCGCACTTATAGTATTCTCTGTGTGGTTCGCGACACACCGCCCCTAATGCACACAGTAATGTTATGCGTGGTGGTAAGCACCTGGGCAGATGGTTGCACACGGCGCTTACACACACTCGCAGATCACAAGGCTATAAATCAGGTCTTCGTCCTGTGACGTTGCAAGAATATTGAAGACCGTAAAATATCAATTTTGCAATACATTACATCACAGTATACTTTTCTGAGATCATCAGCACCTTTATAACGGCCCAAAGCTTTCGGAGGTGTCCTCAAATGAACACACAGCGGAATAGATGTTGAAACATGTCTTTATACCAGTTTTTCCTTTTCTCACTTTATCATTGTTAAATTACTGTTGATTTGTAAATAAACATTAAACAATGAAGCCATAGTTTTGATATATTTTAATGCAGTCTGATTTGCCAGTCTTTTGTTGGCACATCTAATAATTTGGACATGCTTTACCATTCATATTAGGACTGTAATCAAATGCAATAAAATGTTTTCGGAATGAAAAGATAAGCTGTTCCAGACCGATGCAAATAGAAGGTGCACTATTGTTTTTTGTTGGGTTTTTTTTTTAGCCGAATGGGACCCGGATACTGTTACACCAACAAAAAAGGTCATGTGAGCAGGAGGTTTTTACTTTCGCACGGGTTTGTGTAAGCGGTCATAAGGAGCTCTCAGGACAAAGAAAGACGTGCTGTATACCCATTCAGTCTTTAGTAACTTCCTTGTCAAGATCGCAGTTCTTTTAAATAGGCTACTGATTTGTTGTTCTTTTGTAAAATGGAACCGGCTAAGTGTATTGCAGGCAGATACAAGCAAAATTTATCAAATGTGACCGGGATTAAAACACAAATTCCTGCGCGTATCTCTAGTCAAGAACAGTTATGTACGTGAGCAATGTAAGTGAGGCTAAGAACTGTCAGAGCCAGAATTCGCAAGCCATGCAGGCAGTGCTGGCATTTCTACTGCTGGGTTTTATTTCCAGTGTGTCCAGGAGACGGAGTGACATTTAAAAAAAAATCAAATTCTGATGTCACAGATAGCACGTCATATGAGGTCACTGATGTAAATTATAGAAAAATTTTATATCACTTCTACCCGTCTGTGTGTATATCCTGTATAAATGATGTGATAATGTCTTGTCCTCCTTTTTCAGTACCGTGAAGAGCGCTTCAGACAGACCAGCGAGAGCACCAACCAGAGAGTCCTGTGGTGGTCTATTGTCCAGACGCTGATCCTGGTGGCTATCGGTTTCTGGCAGATGAGACATCTTAAGAGCTTCTTTGAAGCCAAGAAATTAGTGTAAAGTGTGTGTGTGTGTCAGTGTTTTTGATTCAGTATGCAGTATACAGCTGATTGAAAAGTCAAGTCTAGACTGCTGAAATGAACCTCTAAGTTGAAACGCCTCTCTAAAATTTCTCCCAGAAATGTCTGCATTGAGATTTTTCACCATATTTTGTTTCTATGCCACTTACTTCTCAGCTGAGTTCCAGTTGACTTCCTAAGACTAAGTATAAGGCCAAAACCACGTTACTTTTATTGTGATGATTTTTTTTTTTTTTTTTTTTTTTTCTTTCCTCGGTCCACCATGAATGAAAACAGACATTACACCAGTTATCTGAATATGATCTGAATTTTGTTTTGGAAGCATGGTATCAGGAGTTTTGTGTGAAGTTGTCCTACACTGAAGACACAATTATCCTAGACACAAAATCAACTCTCAGATTCTGCCGCTTTGTGTACAACATTCTCTTTGTTGGTTAGATGTTAGTGACGTATGTAAAGTTTAGTTATTTCAGCGTGAATGTATGCCCATACTTTTATTTAATATTCATTTGTTCAGTTAACATGAACTGTTTTCCAGCCGTATGGGTTCAGAAGGTTGTTTACAGCTCTAGTAGCTTTTCTGCAGGCAACAGCACAGACGCCAGATCTGTACAGGAAAATGACAGTATGGTTTTTTTGGTCCCCCCCTGCATTATATAATGTGTTGCGAGGAAAAAAAACACATATTTGTGGTTTGATACTGTTTAGGCTTTGAACATAATTTTCAAATTCTTTTGAAGGGGGAGGGGGAAATTATAACGTTCTATTAACTATATATTTTCTGGATGAATATTTGGCTTATTTGTAGGTAAGAGTTACTTATTTTTAATAAACCATTTTTATGTGGTTTGTTTAAGATTCTAACACCATCCTGTTTCTACTATTATTTTAATATCCTGCAGTCATCTTGGCCATTTATTTTCCTGTGTGGTCAGATACTCAGGTAGTCCTGGATTTAAAATGGATAGAAATGACTGTCATCATGAAGAGCTGCAATATCAACCCTGCAAATGAATGCGGTGATCTTCAATGCTCTCTGAGGCTGAATTTTGCTTTTCAGTTCAGTTTTATTACTTGAAGTTTCTTTGTCCCATATAAATTATTTTTCAACTTTATTATTTTTAGTTTTTTTTTCTCCCCACTTTTGAACCATGTAGAATGTGACCATGTATTTCTTTTAATTTGGGGTTCTTGATAGACAATTGTGTTCACAGATATTGTTGGCTGAGGGTTTGAGCTTTTTAAATGACAAGAGGAGAAGACTGTGTCGTGATATGTTCATGATTGCACTCAAATAAAGCTTTCATTTCCCTCCAGTTCACTAGCAACATATTTTACAATATACTATTGTTAACCATTTTTCCAAGACACCAGCAATAAATGCGATACAATTGCCTAATCCTAAAACTAAACTGATACCTGTGAAATTTTGTTAAAACAGTTTGAACAGAAACTGTGCAGATCCTAAGGAAATGGTATTGGAAACCAATTATTAAGGTATATTATAGAAATATTTGAAGTGTCTCATTTAATCTCCGCACTTCCTCTGCACCACAGTCTTAGCCTATTTTTCCTGCTAAATCTAGATGAGCATTCAAAAAATTTTAATGGAGCAGTTTTTGGGTGGTATAGTGGCACAATGGCTCCACAGTCCTGGGCTTGATATTGAGCTTGGTTTACTTTCTGTGTGGCATTTCACATGTTCTCCCAATGTCTGTCTGGGTTTCTTGAAGGTTCTCTTGTTTGTGTACAGAAAAATGCCTGCATGTGTATTGGCTCCTATGTGTTTGCACCTAGCTATGGTGAATAAACACCAGGCATAAACTCTTTTTCGTAAATACACTGAAAACAATATTTTGTAGTTTTTTTGCAGACTTGGCTAGAAGGATCCGTTTCTGGGTCTTCCTTAAAAGTTTATGTAGCAGCGCTGTCTGTGAAACAGTAACAGACTGACCTCTGAGAATCAGAACTTTTCTACAACATGTGAAATGTCTCAGACCTTCACAAAAACAAATGGAATCCATAGTGGTATGTTGACTTGGTGCACAACAGGTTGTACTTGTCATATAAACAAACCAGATGAGTCAGCGAATTACATCAGCATGCAGTATCAGTGTTGGTGACAAGTTGGAACATGCCCATATTCGACATTTCTAATACAGATATTGATGCTACAAGATTATGATGAAGCTATTAAATGGGCTCATGAACAGTTATAATCACTGACAGCAACTGGGACTATATAGTCTTCAACTGTAGAAGCAAAACTGCTTATACACCTATTACAGAGGCAACTTCACCCGGAAGTGGTGTCCCAGAGCAGGGAAAAGTCTGACTACGCACTAAGTCAACCCAATGCCAATTGTGGTTCTTTCTAACAGATCATGACTGGCCCTGCCATCGATTATACACCTCTACCTATTATTCTTCCCATGTTGCACAGAATTCAGCAAGAAATCTAAAGTCCTACTTGTGACTACGCTAATATTTTCACCAATGGCTGGAACATCATCCTGCTGGCTTCCTCCCTCAGCAGATATGTTATATCCCAAATGAACAGAAAGATTTGGCAGCCCCAGCAAGGTTACCTGTGCTTGTGTGTTTAACCCTCCAGATGAAGTGGGGTCAGAGAATCATGACATAGGGGTCCAGGAAACACTCTTGAAGACAGGATCCTCCAGTGCATGAGCTTTGTATGTCTGTAGGTGGAAGCTATTTCGCAAGTGGTATGTGTCTTATCAACTAGATCTGGTGCACTTCCTAATACCTAAAATACTAACCTTTCTTCAGGGACTGCTAGATTGTGGAAAGTCGCAATGTAGACTAAAGTCTATATTGTAGCCATTGTAGCACCATGGATTGCATCTCTCTGGGCCTCATAAACTTACTATAATTATGGGAGATAGGTGATCGGCCTCTATCCCCAACTGCCTGGTAAGGGATCTCCCCTTTGCAGTATGAGCCTGTGTAAGATGTTGTAATGAAATGGGTGTCTGTTAGAACTGCCTTTGTGCTGGTGATCACTTCAGAACAATGAGTGGGAGTTGGTAAACCAATCTACTGCCCTCGCAGCACTCAGCACTCATTCAGGTGAATCTACATTGGGCTCACTGTTAAGCTCAGTGTGCACCCTGCTGTACTACTTGGACCAAATGACTACCATCCACTCCTCAGACTAAGGGTTCATCTGTCAAGGAGGAAAGAAATGAAGGGCTCCCATGTCTAAAAAGGGATTGGCCCACTGGGTAGTGTCATGTCATCATAGCCTATAGGCAGGATGGATACCTACTGTGACATGCCACTCTAAAAAAGTGTCTCATCCTCATGGGCATGTGCAGCTCCAGGAAGTTTGTACTGCTGATACCTTGGTGCTTTCTCTGGGTTATAAGGTTAACACCATCATTCTCAGGAGGTCGTCTCAGAACACTTCTCCAGAGGCTTGCAACATTGTGGAATCCACATAATATCCAGGTGATGCTCACTGCACCTGGTTGTACGGAGGGATGAATTAGAACGCTTGTAACATTTGTAACTAAGTGTCTTTGAGGAACCCAGGATAACCACCGGGGTTTCTAGTTGTTTGGTGCCAGTGTTCCACCTGGTGAGAAGGTTTCAAGGGAAACTGTTTACACTTTACATTTACCAACTGCTGTTTTGGTTTAATGAAAAGTAGAAGGACACTTTTCCAGCAAGGGTGCATAAAATTATATTAAATCGTTTTTTTCTATGGTATTTTGAAAATAACCAGTACTATAACTTCAGGAACAGCTTTAAAAATGAAAAACGGCGACTTCAACCACTGCGAAACAGACGCCTAAAGTGAGATAAACCAGAACTAGGCCTACTACAAATCCTAATGCGTGTTTGAAATTAACTTTTAAAAATTATAAACACATTAAACTGTTGCGAAGAAGCAATGCCAGTCAGTGCCTTAGAATACAATAGTCTGTTCCGCTTTAACCCTATGGAGGCCAAGACCCTACATGATTTGGACGATAATACACTTGATGCTCATTAGCAACATTGGATTGCACAGTGGAAAAAAATATTTCTGAGCCCCATGGTGGATGTGTAGATTCCATGTTGCTCTTGAACAACGCTGGCTCGCAGAGGGTTAAACAAGCCTAGGAACCTTTTTCCAGGTCACGTTGTTTCCTTCCAGACTCTTTAGCGGTCGGACTCAATGAAAATAGCCAGCGTGTGATTTTTTTTTTCTTTTTTCACCGCACTGTCAATTTACGCTATGGTACACGGATGTGACGATATACAAAACATACCGCACTGTCTCTTATTAGGTGACTAGTATTGTAAGAGGCAATTCTTTGTCTAATTAAGTCTTTAAAGGGTACAGTTTAGTTGATCGTTTTGACTTTATGACCGGTTAGCCTTCGGCTACGTGTCTGAACTTGCTGGTTTCAGCTAGACACAAAACCTTGCGACTTATTGGCGATAGAGAAAGAGCCGGTACAGCTCGTGTATTAAACTGGAAACCTTGAAGTTCCGCAAATATGAAGGAGAACAAATATCAGGATGTTTCGCCGTCTACACGGTAACGAAAGAGTCGGAATGCAGGAAAGGGGGAACTGGGAAACAGCCGAGGTTATAATGTAGCCAGCTGTTTAGCTAGAGATCACAATTTCAGCGCGGTTCATGTATCCGTGTACTGCAGGTAAAAAAAAAAGTCTTATAATCAGCAGTAACGCTTTTGCTAGAACCAAGATGATGTACTCTTCCCGGAGAAAACCTGTGCTGTACTTTAAAGAGGACAGAAGGTAAGGATTGTCTTAATCACAGCTGTGATTTTCATCTGGAGTTTATTTGAAAGGTATTAGAGGCTAATCGAAAACTGGTGATACCAGGCTGCAGACATACAGGCAGCTAAGAAGTCGCTGTTATTTTGTGCTTTCTTTATTTCTGAACATCCAAGAAATGAAAAGCAAAAGGCTCATCATCCTGGAGATGTGCTGTGAGTAGTATCTAATCTGTAGTACCTGTGTGTGCTTGCTTGACACTCCATAAAGCAAAAAGGTTCCTTTTTATGCAAGAGTTGCCTGTGTGTGTCAGCCAGAGTCATTGGTAACCTGTTAAACTGTTTGCATGCACAACAAATCAGAGTTTTTAAGTTAACTTTAGCCAAACTTTGCTCATATGAATGATCTTCTGCACTTAGATTATAAGTAGTGATTGCACAATTTGCACAGCATAATATGGGCAAAATATGTACTATGTTATAAATATACATGAATAGATGTTGTGAATTGTGATCAGCCTTGACATTAAGTCATTACCGTATTTCCCTGCATTATTTATTGCTTTCTGGTTGATCTTTAGATTTCATCTCCAAAAAAACAAAACAAAACTGAATATATATCTGGAGCATCTTGGGTTATGCCATGAATTTAATAGTTTGTTTAATAGAAGTGTGAATTTGTACACAGCGGTCTTCATTATCAAATGACAAAGGTCAGTGTTGAGATAAGTATTAGAAAATAAATAGTGTTACCCTAATTAAGTTTAGCTCTATAACACTTCTTGAACAAGAAGCCGCAAACCTGTGATATTTGTTTATTTGTCCTCCGAGTTTGGAAGCCTGAAGCAGTGTTCAGATAACAGCTAATCAGGGATGAACCAGTCTTACTATTTCTTTACAATTTCTTAAGTGATCCCAATAATGGAACTTTATGCATCTGCTCCTACTTGATATTGAACAGATGATGACATCCTACAACTCAGCTAGTGCTCTTCAACCTGTTGTGTATTTATTTAATTCATGGCTTGACAGCAGTTGGGCTTTCAAGATAAGCTGTATCTATTGTTCAGTGCAGGTCTTTGTTGGTCATTTTGGTCAATATCATGCACATTCACAGTGTAAAATATGTCAATGGATCAGACTATACTGGAACTGTGTATTGGATCAGTGCACCTCTGTAACTAACCTGTTTTGCTAGCAGTGTTCTTTCTAAATGATCTTTCAAGAGAAGATTTTTGTATTGTCTTTCACAGTTCACTCTTTTTTTTTTTTTTTTTCCTCTGCCTCAGTTTTTTATGGAAAAAGTGCACGGTGCTGAAGCTGTTCGTCCTCTGCATGGTGCTCGTCCTCTGCTCGCTTTTCTGGATGCAGCTGAGCTGTTCGGCTGATCTGAACCAGGCACAATTGGCTGATCGTCCGCCCCATCAGCCGTGTCCTTTAGAGAGACAGACTGTACCTGTTGATGACTCCTCATGGGGCTCTCACAAAATGGCTGTCATTGTACCTTTCAGGGAGCGTTTTGAAGAACTTCTTGTTTTTGTGCCGTATTTGCATGCTTTCCTCAACAAAAAGAAAATACGACACAAGATTCTTGTCATCAACCAGGTGGATCATTTCCGGTGAGAGTTTGACTTTGTTCTTCATGATTAGTTGTCTAAAGCTTGCACATGTCAAGTTATTGTGTTTTACTGGCGGGGTTTATTATACACACGGTGTTCTTATGAAATGTTGTTGGAATACTCCAATACGCAGTCGCCATTTAATTAGGGACACCTACGTCCTCGCTGACCACAGTTAAACTTAACATGCAGGTCATTTTGTAGGTACACAGTTACTGACAGTAGCCCAATTTTTCACCTCTTGTTACAGTGATACAGGAGACACTGGAAAACTACGCTTTTCTCTTTTCTTGGCAAAAACAGTAGTCAGACTGAATGTGAATACATTTCACCCACTGGAAAAGCCAGTTCACTGATGTGGGAAATAAAAGAGGCATGTTTGATTCTGGTAGTGGTTTCTTTACCTTTGTGCGAGTTTTGACATGCAAATTCATGAGCCTCAATCTAGTGAGCCAGTAGAAAACAAGTGGGCGGGACTGTGGTGGCTTTGGTCAGTTAAAACAAATATTAAGTAGCATTCACCCTGGACTTCTGCCTTGCTATTTTCTTACTGTTGCTTGGCTGTAAAAATGTCCATCATATGCACTGCTGTGGGTTAAGGACTTTGGGATAAAATTCAGTTTTTTCCTGTTTATTGCATTGTTGCCACCTCTGCCTCTACCCTTTCTATCACAGGAAAAGAACAAAACTAACCAGATATAACTTGTGTGGCAAGTCTCAGCACAGTGTAGCCAAAGTACTTGCACACAATACAAATAAAATAAAAATTAAACACAAATAAAAATGTCAATTGAAAGAAAAATCAGTGTGTGAAAGCTTGAGATTCCCCATAATAAGAATGAAAAGTAATGTGTTGAAACTTTCATGTAATACATTTTAAGTCTCTACTTTGCAGAACTGAATGCTGCTAAATTTACACAGAGGAAGTTGTAATTGTCATATCCTGTATATCAGCTTTAACAGAGCCTCTCTCATCAACGTTGGCTACATGGAGAGCGGAAATGATACAGACTACATAGCAATGCATGATGTGGACTTGCTGCCTCAAAATGAAGCACTAGACTATGGATTCCCAGAAGAGGGACCCTTCCATATAGCTTCACCAGAGCTTCACCCACTGTATCATTATAAAACATATGTTGGAGGGATTCTGCTGCTTACCAAGAAACACTATCAAATGGTATGAAACTGCAATACAACTCATTATTATTGTGTTTTCGACAATACAGAAAAGTGTATCTAATTCAGCACGGTGGTTATCCTACTTACAGTGCAATGGAATGTCAAATCGGTTCTGGGGATGGGGAAGAGAAGACGACGAGTTCTTCAGAAGACTAAAAACGGCAGAACTGCAGGTTGATAAGAGGAAAAAATTCACAAGTCTTTTGATAAAATGTTGCCTTGGATAACGTACTATGACCTGCTGTCTAATCTTCACACAGCTCTTCAGGCCAAAAGGAATAACTACAGGGTACAAAACCTTCAGGCACATTCACGACCCTGCCTGGAGGAAGAGAGACCAGAAGAGGATAGCTGCACAAAAACAGGTACAGGAGAGTAGTGACTCTCCAACACTAATAGACAACTCTTTGTAAATAATGCCCAATTAGTGCATTAAACTGAGTTGTCTGAGATCATGATGAATTTTTTGTCAGGAAAGTTGTTTGTAGTTGATCAGTATCATGCTTCTGACATACCAAGTGGACGAAGTTGAAGAACTAGCGCCAACCAAAGCAAGTTCATAATCGCCTCCTATTGATTCCTGTTAAAAGTTGCCCCCAAACACTTTGCAAGCGTGACAGCCGACAGAACATACACCTACGTTCTGCACCTGCGTCACTAGAAATAAATTTCCAACCAGGAGGTGGCAGCAGCCTGTTAAACCATGATAAAGTGGTTACTGAAGATGAATAGAAAAACCTGTCTAGAGCCACTGTTTTCATTCATCTCCAGTAAGCTCTTTATCCCAGTCCTACACACACACACACACACACACACACACACACACACACACACACACACACACACACACACACACACACACACA
>JAQQZR010000002.1:16947377-16974058 GCA_030068235.1 Notoglanidium macrostoma
CACACACACACACACACACACACACACACACACACACACACATATATATATATATATATTTTTTTTTAATTTGAATAATATTGAATCTTCTTATGTTATTGAATTTTGTGTATTTTAATGATTGCTCTGTGTGTTTTTTTTGGCAGGAACAATTTAAAATCGACCCAGAAGGTGGGCTGACCAACCTGCGCTACAAGGTGGAATCTCGTCAGGAACTGATGATCAGCGGTGCCCCCTGCACAGTTATCAGCACCTTGCTGGAGTGTGACATCATTCATACGCCCTGGTGCCAGTTCAGCTAACACGCCTGGCCTGCTGATTCTCTGTGCCACGATAATGTGCCATTTCATTATTGTGGACAGTTTTATTTAAATAACCTGGTTCTTTAACCAGAAATACCAAAAACAAGACATAAACAGACACTGAGGTTTTATTGCTACTGGACAGTATTATGATGATCTTTGATGATGAACCTGCCTCTGTTTTACTTGGACAAAACTGAACTGTCAGTCCTTTCAGGTACTGCACTGAGAAAATGTCAGCAATGTTACTACTAATATGAGCTTTCATAGTATGAATTTCAAAAGTTAAGTTAAGACTGGTGAAGCTGTTGCAATGGCATTTTCTTGGACTCTTTCTGATGGTGCAGTAATCAACATTTTATTTGTGTATGCTGAATTCAGAATGAATGACTTGATACTGGTATTCTTAAAATGGTTTAAGGGTACTTTGTGGACATTTGCACACTATTCATATTTATATGAAAAAGTCCAGTCTACTTAGTTTTTATACCATATTTTATCCCATGACTAGAAGTTAGTTGGTTTGAGCTAGATTATGGCAATGCAAGCCTGCAGTATTGAAAGGTAAAGTATAAGGAGATAGGAGCATGCCTGCATTCTCTTTACCAAAGATGTCTAAAAGTGTCTTGACCTCTTGAGGGTAAAGGTGCAACATGCTGTGATATGGATTCAACAGTCAGCTGGGACAAATTGAATTTTTACAACTTGGTCAAAAAGTTTAAGTGTTGATTGACTACGTTTTGATAAGAGCAAGCTTGAATCACTTTCAAAGATGTATTAAATGGGGTTATTACAAGAGATATGTTTACTTATTTCTTACTGTTTCACTTTCCCCCCTCATTCTGTAAATTCCCATCTAGCAGCCAGCTCTCCCCAATCATACAGCAGCTACCAAGGGGAGGTGGGGAAGGTTGACAAGTGCTTCTGCCAAGACGTGTCTTTCCACATCCTTTCAAGCTGCTGTAATCTGGGAATTTTCCCCACGTTCTCCTGTCATTTTGGCATTGTACTTTGATGCAGTCTTACAAATTGACTTGCAACAGAGACAGCTTTACATGTTACAAGTTAACATGAGAGTTGAACTAAATGCTGAACCGCTAAATGCTGAGCTGCTGAGAGTAAATTGATCTGATTACTGGCTTTTTTTCAGCTGGCGCCATGTTCTGCTGAAGAATTGTTAACACAAATAATAACAGAGATACCAAATCAAAGCACTGGGTATCCAACCTGAACAGGGCGTGCTAGCTGGCAACTTGTGTCACAAACGGAATTTTTTTTTTTATCAAAGCTGATGTCACAAATACATGATAACATACCCCATTGATGCAAATTGGAATGCATGAAATTGACAGCAAACTAATAGTATTGGCACATAAGTGCTCAAGACGAAATGAATACATTTGACAGATGAAAATATCCAGGAACAGGTCTCGACTTGTTTCGAAAAGCTTCTGGGAGATTATTACAGAAATGCATGTTTTAAGTGTCTAGTATCTGTATCTGATTTCCATAACTACAGCGTAATGCGAATGGGGTTCTTCTGTCAAAAGCCAATTACATTAAATCACTGCTAATCTTATGGAGGAAATGCTCCGAAAATGCTGATATGTTTATATATATATATATATATAGGATGGGCCAAAAAAATTGGTCGACTTTTCAAATGTGAATATCTCATAAATGATTGGTGCTGGAAACTTTATAGAATTTTTTTATGTGAAAATGGATCCTTTAAATTGCTTTACATTAACTTGATGTTTGCTCCTACTTTAGAGCATCAGATCAAGGCTGGGTTTTAGAAAAGTATCATGCTTTGAGAATTTGGACCCAGCAAGAATCAGGTGATGAAGCTAAAAGTGAACTTTGCCTTGTCCAAGTAATTTTTAATATTGTTCAAATGATAATTGCAAAGCAAATATTTCTGTTATTGGTGATCTGATTCCGGTAGACCTATAGACTTGTGGACAATTAAACATATCTTACTCAGGTGTTATGTCCACAAACACCGACAGCTTCACTGTGCTTTGGCACAGATTCGACAAGTCTCTGGAAGTGTACTGGAAGGGATGAACCCAATTCTTAGAAAAATTATTTCCTTAATTGATGTTTTGATGGTGGTGATTTCATACCCATCCATCCATTCAGTGAGCCCCCTGGGGCCATTCTCATCCAGGAGATCATAATCAGGACATCATGATAGAAATTTTCATCATTGGATAACTGTGAATTGATTTGGAGTGACCCTTCCCGCCATGAGCAGCTCCAGACCATCCCAGCAAAATGCCTCCCAGAGCATAACAGTGCCACCGGGCTCCTCACCGTACATTTCTCTTACTGTGCGCCACAGATGCACTCGCCCACTCATTGGAATGGCGAAGGATGAACTATCTGACCATGTAATTTTTTCTGTATACATTTCTGTTTGCACCACTCAACTCTCAAATGTGTGTTCATCTTTATAATAGGGTTTCACACACTGCAGCCCTACTTTAATATCTTTCTCTGCGTAGTTGTGGACAGACTTTTCCTGCTGAGAGTTTGTTCATGTCCTGCACTGCCTCCATTTACCTGAAGAACAGTTGCTCTTCTGTTTTTTGTTACATGACACAATAATGCGTAAGCATCATGGTCACAAAATGTATGCAGTGACCACAATTTTCAATTTTATTTGGTATCTGATTACGGCAGGTGTAAATGAAGGTGACTTCATTCACTGCTCCTACTTAAACATTAGCCAGATGATTGGCTTATCATCTGGCTAATGTTTCAGTAGGACCTGAGAGTTGATTCAGTCAGACAGTGACTGAAGTTACTGCCCTGTTTCCAAGTCACCTAGATTTTTTTCTCTTGCCATCTCGATCTAAAATTAAGATAAAATGCATTTTATACATTCCACAAAGCATGGTAGGATATTTATTGTGTCCTGAAGCACTGGGCAGCATGGTGTTATAATAGGTACTTCACCACATCTCCAGGGTCTATGGTTTGCTCCTGAGCTTAAACCTGTGCAGAGTTTCTGTACATGGTCTCCTCATGTTAGCATGGTTTACCTCCAGTTTCTCGGGTCTTCAAACTTCCCAAAAACATGCTGATAGGTGAGCTGTCTATGCTTAATTGTCCTGGGTATGAATGAGCGTGTGAATATGTGTGAGCATTGTGTGCTGCACTGAGCTGGTGTCCATCTTGGGTGTATTTCATCCTCTTGATCTACCTCAACCATGAACAGGATAAAGCAGATGCTTAAGATGAATGTATGATTGAGTGGACCTGCATTGTTCTGTTTCTCCTATCATTTATCCATATTTTTTCTTTAATCTGTCTAGGAGCTATAAACATATCTACAGAGGAAAAAACAGGCCTACTTATGGTTTCCTCCACCACTGTCGATTGAGATGTAGATTTCAAGATGTTTTTGTCAATTCATCATTTTGACTCCTTTGAATGAAAGATTTTAAGGTTGAGCATCGATGTTCTTTTGAGAGAGTTTCAATCAACTCAAATTTAGTCCATGTATAGCAAGATGCTAATTATAACCTACTCGGGGAATTTTGTAGGCTAAACTAAATAAAAGGTACAAACACATCTCTTGTAAAGTTAAAAAAAAAAAAAATCCTTTGTAATTCAACTAATTACAGCTGACATACTTATTTGATAATGAATGAACGTTTAGGAGGTTTTTCTCCCAAGCTATTAGCTTAATTTGTGCTAATGACACGTGACTATTACTTTAATAGGCTATTCACCAAAACAACATTTTTAAACACGTAGCCTGTCCACGCCGTACCACCAACCTTCTTACCTTTTCACACCAATTATGAGAATTTGTTTGACTATCCATGTATCCAACCCGTATTTACATTTTCTCCAAACTCGAGTACTTAATGAATTTGGTGCTAAACTCGTCACGCTCGTGCGAGTGTGTATTGTAGCGTGTGTAGCTAAATGGGTTCACAATTCGCTTTAAATCCACGTGAAATAATTTTAAAAAATACAGGTTGTAGGCTAATTGATCTGTTAGCAGTTGACCTGGTCGAGCCCTTATGACAAATCCCCCGTAATCCCTTTAAAACCCTGTGTCAGAGACAATACAAGCGAGACTCGCTGATGCTCGCATTTAAAAGCGCGTGCGCTTTTCCGCCCTTACTTCATTCCGCGGAGCTTGTCAAGACGCAACATGGACTCGCCGTGCTTCAGAGGAACAGCACATTTTCCACCAAGAGCGCAACCGAAAAGCTTCAGCATTGACTGGATCCTCTCTTCCGGACACCGAAAGTCAGCTCTCGACAGTCGCTTCTCTTACACACAACCTCAAGTTATTATGCGCGGAGATTTATTTCCAGCCGTAACAAACAGGCCTTTTGTTGCTGCTTTCGGATCCGCGTGCGTTTACGCTCCGCATTTTTACCATCGTCACAGTGCTGCATACAGAAACGTTGAGACGCGACTTCATGATGGTAAGACTAATGTATAGCCTATTGTACCATAAACTAGAGTTCCGTTTGCGTGCTTATCATAAAGCTTTTGTTGATTATTCCCTACCTGACAGTGAGCACGCGCGACAGAGTTGAACTAACTTTAATTCACTTCTATTTTTAGGGCACGAGTCAGCTGGTTTATCGTATGTTAGAGAGTTTGGACTGAAGACGTGTCGGCGGATGCGCACGGTTTTTAGCGCGGAGCAGCTGCAAAAGCTGGAGGAGGTTTTCGCTAAGCAGCGCTACATGACGGGTTCGGAGAAGGTGCTGCTCGCCTCGGCTCTGCGTCTCACTGAAACCCAGGTGAAAGTATGGTTTCAGAACAGGAGGACCAAGTGGAGGAAGAGCAGAGAAGTCGAGGAACGACTGAAGGACCAGTGCAGTGATTTAAAGCACGAAACGTCCATAACAGAAGACGGAGAGTTCAAATCTGTGGACAGTGACGAATCTCCTGAAACGTGAACACGGCAAGCACGAAGTCCAGCTTACTCACACAGACCGCTGAATCTCTATCTTATAATTCTTGTTAAACAAGAAATTAAGGCATGTCACTATGTGGCTTTATAGCTATCCATGTTTTTCTTTCACTTTGTATAAAATCACTGAGTGTAGCGTTTTGTTCTTTTATGCGTGGTGTGATGAGGTTTGGATTTAAAATAATGCTGTTTGGGCCTACGTATGATTTTCATCGATTGTTTTATTTAGAACTTTATATTTTATTATTATAATTTTAGTGATATTTTCCTGAATGATTCTGAGCCTGTTTTTTTTCCCCTTGAGACTAAATAAATCTCTTATTAAAATGATGATGATTGTTATTATTATTATTATATATATATTTTTTTATTTTTTTTATTATAAATAGTAGTAGTAGTATCTACTCTAACATGACTTAAGTGAACATTACATGAAAAACTAAATGAGGTTGCCCAAATGTGCATTTGGCTGAACTATAGAACAATTATTTTAAATAGTCATTTTTATAAAACATAAATGTAAAATAGCTATTTAAAATAACCCATAATTGGTTCTTAAGTTGTTTCTCACAAGATAGGATGGAGACCATAAGGTGCATGTAGACTATTCATTATAAGTAAAAAGATTTAGTTTTGCATGTATTTTGTGTTATATTTTGGGCCGTTGCACAGTGATGACTAGGCCTTCTGGCGATTTGTTGTAGCCTACAGATTTAAAAAAAAAATGAGCTGAGGAACGAACCGACTCCCACATCCCTATACTGCTGAACACCAGAGGGCAGTGTGTGTATAAGGAAGTAACAGCTTTCAGTCTCAGCACCCAGATTCCCACAATCAGATCGGATTAACTGGGATGAAGTAATGCGATTCTTTATAGATTTGCAGTCTGTGCCACAACGCTTCATAGGAATGTGGCGTACATTAAATCACCATCAATTAAGCTTTTAAAATGGACCCAATAATTACTACAGCTATTAGCATGTCATAATGCTTTTTGTTACATGCATATTTAACAATCGAAAAAACAACAACAAAAACACAAACAACCCCCTTAAAATTAGAGATCATTAATTATGTCTTTCTGCCTTTTAACTTCCAAAACTGTTGTGTTTTTATCAAGAACAAAGAGGATAACGTTCCACAAGCTTTTCAGCTATTACACATTAGGCCTGAGATCCCTGATTTCTAGACTGTGATTAAAGCCTGTTCGTTGAAATAGGCTAAGTTTTTGGAATTTAAGTATGATGTTTTTAATTTTATAGCTACCCAGAAAATGTAAACTAATCGTTTAAAAACATTGCAGTAATAACCCAATAACACTTAGGATATAATTTATGATGTAAATGTAGAATTATTATATTATAAACGGGAGTTTTGTTCTTGTGTCCTATGAATCTGTCTGTTGATCACTGTGTAAATAATAACAATTATTATTATTATTATTATTATTATTATTATTATTATTATTATTATTATTTACACATAGATGCTATAGGCTTATATGGGATATATTTGCATGCACGAGCTTCGTTTCTGGGTCCATAAATTCAGGACATAGTTCAGTTATATGATCAGCGCTCATGAAACTGTTTTAATTGCCTAATTCAGCAGTGTAAATTCAAATTCGCTCCATAGTAAGCTACATTGAGAAATTGCTTCAGTCTCAGATTCTTCTACTTTCAGAGTTTTAATGCGTCTTTATTTAAGCGCTTAAAGTTTATAAGAATAGATGGCGCTTCATCTTCTCTTAAGACGGCTACCAGTAAAAGAGCCAACATTAGCTTCGGGATTTTCAAAGGAGGCTTAACTTCAGTTAGTACCAGGCAGGGGAACAATAATCACATTTTCGCCTTCACACCCGGAGAGCTTACAAAAACTCCAACTGTTCCAGGCTTTCAGCGGCGCCCAATCTGTAATCAATGGCCAGAGGCAAAATTAATAGATGTTAATGACCATTTGAGTCGGCGGCAAAAGGGGCCAAAATTGGCCAGAGAAAGCTATTAATTATATGCTGAAGGATTGAGCGTGCAGGGAGGAGAGAAGGATTTTCGGGGTGTTTTTTTCGGAGCTAGCGGAAGGGTCTGTGGCCTGCGTGCTTCACACGGCTTTCCCGAGCAGGGGTCTTTTGTGCGCCGCATAAGCCATGATTGTTCGTCCTGAAAGGGGTGACATCTGTCCGGGGATTCCGGGACTCTGATCTAGCCCATTAGCCTCCGTCCTCCCTCAACAACTTCGAACGATTGTAACTGACAAATGAGACAAGGAGAGGCACTTGAGACACACTGAGCTGAGACATCAATGGCCTGCTCCCCTTGATCTGCAACCGCTTCATTAAGACGCGTTCATAAACTCCGTATGCTGAACTTCCTCCTAATTCCGTCCATCCGTTATAACCTCACTATGGCTACAGTCGACTACAGGCTCGCGATCAGCAAACGCAGCAATAAGATTCAGCGATAATAAAGCACAGGCTTTATGTACAGCAATCATTTAAGCAAATGATTTGAGGTGCTGGGGTGCATCACCTTATAGACTAATAAAGTCTCATCTTCATTGTTAAACTACAGCTTTGATTTAGTTTATATTAAACAATGTATGTTTTATAGATTGTGTTGAACTATATATAGCTATTTTTTTTTTATTAAACACACTGCAAATAAAGGGTCAATTTGGGGTTTAAAATTTAGCCTGTAGCTTAGTCAATGATCCTTTCTAGAGCAGAGTTTCTGAAATAAAGATTTCATTTAACACAAACATTTTGGTCGGAGTGTTTGGCTATAATTTGTCTATCTGGTCAGTGATTTGTTATTTATATTTAAATATTGTACTTTACGTGTATTCTAATTTATTTAATGCAAAAGATACAGATAGCTTATTATTTCGACTATTAGGTCTGTTCATGTAAATTGTAGACTAGTAGTAAGGAATAAGGAACGCGGTGAGTAGCTTTACCATTTTTTTTAATAACATCCAAATATAGATTAAATTGAAATGGTCCAAGTATAATTGCAACTAGCATTGTTTATTTGAATAGCCTATAAAATATTTTAAACAACTTGTCAAAAGAAATGAATTGGTCTTGTGGAGTTGGCTTTACTGATGAAGTAGGTTATCACTCAGCGGATTTCAATTTGCAACTTTTCGATTTTTTCCATCCTTCAATCTAAAATAGGATAATTTAAGATTTGTCAAACCTTGTCAGACCCTGTCAGACCCCTCACTGCACATACTGCTCACGAAACTCCGTTTTTCCTAAACAAAAGGTAATTTCTGTTGTTTTATTTAGAAGGAACGAAGAATAAGGTGAAATAGGAACATTTCTCTGTTTATTAGGCTACTGCTATGTGACACGGAACGATTTAACGTGAACAAAATGGCTGTGTGCTTGGCGTTTACTTAGCTGCATGTGCGCATGCGCACCACACCTCAGCGCGCAGAGCGGGGAGCAGGTATTGAGGTTAGTGAGTGAGTGAGTGACAGGCTTGAGCTCAGAAGCTGTCTGATCATCGATCATTTTAATGCACCAAGGTGTTCGCGCTCTTGAAGTTCAATCGAGACGAAGCAAACAGCCGCTGTGGCCATTAGTACCTGAAGTGACTGTTGTCGCAGCATCCTAAAGCTGAGTTTTGAATGAACATAAGGTGACATTGTCAGGTCAGTATCAGGAAGCTGTCCGGATTTGGACTTAGAGAGGACAGAGTGCAGCTGCATCCCGATTTCGGACGCACACTGCGGCTGCTCATTCACAGCCGAGAGGAATGTCGCGCACGTGAAAGTTATGGATTGCAAAAAGACTCTGATTACTTTCAGAAAACATTTTGCGGAGATTTGATAGGGGATTTTTTTTTCGAAACTGGTTTGTGCTCCTTGGGAACACGCTCGGGGAATTTTTTTTTTTTTTTTTTAAATCTTGAACCAGTAATTTCAGTACCAATCGCACAATAATGTTCCAGCACAAAAAGTGTTTCACGATTGAATCTCTGGTCGGAAAAGACTCAAACTCCTCCAGCATTGGAGATGAACCGATTCGCCCCACGGCTCTGCGGTACACCGAGTCTGTGCATCCGGCTCCGTTCGGCAGCTGCTTTCAGAACTCGGCTCGGACGCTGTACGGGAACGTTAACGCGGACATGATGTTCCCGGATCCGGGCTCCCACTCGGCCAACTCTGCTCTGGCGCTGCGGCACCTGCCCATTCCCACTCAACCCTTCTTCAGTCCACACCAGCGGGACAGCCTGCATTTCTACCCCTGGGTGCTCAGAAATAGATACCTTGGACACCGCTTTCAAGGTCAGTATTAACTTAATCAGGGGGAAATAAACAACCGTGGCACTCTGGCATCTATTTCATATAAGCTCCTTATCTCTTTTTTTTTGTTTAAGCATGCATGAGCATCTGAGCTGGATTTAAACGAATGAGAGTAACGCTTGAATATGACAACCTGAAACTCGTATTTCTAAACCATTTTGCATCTCTTATCTCCCACAGCTGAATCAGAAACAGGTGTGTTATTTTAGGCTAGAGATATACAGGCCACAAAACCGCACGCAAAATGTTATACACAGTCCAGTCAAGCGCTATCTCCAAATCAAATTTCTTTTATTTTCCTATTGTCCACTTCAGCTATAATATAAACCAACCCACAATATGGATACTGTTAGTTTTGGTTGATATTTCCCTTTATTTTTTTTAGCGAAATTTCTACACAAAGATACACTCAGTGATCAGGCGTCGTACTAAAAAAGTTTCGCCCACGTGTCATCCCACCAGGAGAATAAAACACTCTTCCGTACGTGAATTGTGTGTGCGTGTGCGTGCGTGTGCGCGCGCGCGTACGTGTGAAGGATTGCACACTCAGGAAAAGGTAATTTAGAGCTGTAGGAAAATCTATAACATTTAAACGACTCACCAGGTTATAACAAAAATCACCAACGTTCCAAGAAAATCGTGTAAATATGCAGCCCTGTAAGTCAGGTTATATGATCATCTTTATTTATGTAAAAAGTAACTTAACAGGAAGAAAAACCCGTTTATATATAGTGTAAATAGTTTAGGAATAATATGTTCTATATTACAAAACACCACATGAAAGAAATTATATTTGACAAAAGAAATAAAGGGTTATATATACATAATTACAAACAAATTAAATAAATATTAAAGATATCATTAATTATCAGTTGTTTTAAAATGTGTGTATTTCAGTGTAAAATATCTGCCTTTCTATTTCTTGATTGTAATTTTTAAAATTTATTTAATATTCAGCAGTGATAAACTATGAGCTGTTGCATTAGCAAAATGACGATTGGTACAAATGTACTCTGTTACTCATAGACAAAATCATTTCTTCAAATATGAAAAGGTTTGAGAACCAGATTTGCTTTTCTCTGTTATTTAAGATTTCTCATCGGACAAAAACATTCCTTGATGTAAGGCTTGTCGTATGGAAAACAGAGCGATTTTCCTTATGGGATTTGCTACAGGACTTGTCAACTGGTCTATTCTTTATCTTTAGATAATAATGATAAGATTATAACTGATTCGATTTATTACCTAGACAGCCATTTTTAAAAATGCAAAATCTAGGTCAAATGTTTTTGTAGGAGTGTAACAAATACTCTATACATATAAAACATGTTATTAAGTAAAGTAATGCTTTGTAATGGGGAAATGGTCATGGCCGATTTGTCATATATGATGAATAATTCAGTGTAAGAAGGTGAGTGCAGTATTTTTGTATGAAAAGCCTGATGTTAAAACGATTCTCTAAAACACAAGATCATACCAATAAAATTAGCATTAACTGCTGAGAGTAATAAGATCTCTTTATATGTGTTCAGATCATTGGCTTGTGTTGTTTGTTTTAGCGTTTAGTGAATATAGCTGATTGTGGGTGGTCTTGCTTACAAATCAGTTTGTTAAAGCAACAGGCTCACTGCGTCTGACATGGCTGTCCTTGCTGCAAGGCGAAGTGAGAAAGCTCAGCCACATCAGGTGTGCTGGGTGACGCACTCGGCTCAGCCAAAGGTCCTGGGGGCATAGGACTCAGGTAATTGGTGGAAGTCTGAGGTTGTTGTCGCTGTTACTCAGATCCGGGGACTCAGATAGAGTCTCTTTGTTTATGGACAGAGACGATCCACTAACTGTTGGTGTCCAATAACCTAGAAAACCACTGTTTGGACAAGGCTAAATATAGCCGAGGGGATTGAGGGGGACAGGATTACCTATCATGACTGTCACTTTTTTTTGTCAGCACTAATGTGTATATAGGATTTTAACTTAGCCGCTTCCTGAACGAACAAAAACTGTGCGTCCGTGTCCTTAGATCTCTCATGCAGAACAATGTAAACAGGATCCCTGTCTAGCCTGCTGTTGTACATATGCAAGGTTTTGTGTTATGGGTGCATCTAGCAGACTGTTGTGTTGTTTTAGACTGGAGAAACAGATCGCTCTCTAGTTGCAATTATTCTCTTTTCTGGGACTTCTTGCAGTATCATATTACATTAAAATGCAGGGAAGTTAATGCTGCACGAAACAATTACTTTCAGTGATTCTTATTTTTGAGGAAGCTTTACTCAACGGTAATCTATCTTTATAAACAAACATAACATCTTTTGAATTAGTTTTTTTATTCAAAATGTATTTCTTAAACAAACATGAAATGAAATGATCCACAGCTTATTCACTTTCTTTGTACAATGGCAATCAATGTGTTGAATTCTATGTTGAATTGAAATAAATGTTTGAAAAACTTATCCAATAGCAGTAAGATTTTATTTTATTAACTTTGCAAGAATTATAAAACAAGGCAGCATGAATTATCATTTTTATTTGTATAACTGTTATTTTTTGTCAAGTATGAAAATTTAGTGCTTAGTGTTTATACTAATGTAGTTACTTAATACAAGATATTTCTGCAACAGGTTTTAACATCCAATTTTGCAAATCAGGCGGTATTTAATTTTTATTCAGATTTAAACTGTGTTCAATTCGGAGGGACGGCTGAATTGGCGGCTGTTGCACTGTGGTTGCAGACCAAATGATCCAGTGTGTCTTTATTTCCCACTGTATACCACCCTTCTCTTTGCCTTTAATGAGAGCAGTACTGACAAGACCAAGCTTGTTTGTGCCAAGGGAATGCTAGTAAAGCTGATCTGGGTGCCATCTGGTTCCCTTTTCCTCATGGTGGGGGCATCCTTGCCATGGATAGGCCAGGGACTGTTTGAGCCCAAACCCCCGGAGGGGCTGCCGGCTCTTCAGGAGGCCTAAATCTCCATCACTACCCGCCACTATGTTCCACCAGCTCTCTCGAAGGAGACCGCAAGGTGATACCACACATGGAGATGATGCCAGTCTGAATACTATACAGAACAAGCATAGCCAATTTATATCTAAGCACTGTATTCAGGAATTATGATGTGACTTTAATAGCAACTGTTTTTAAATTACTGTGTTTATTATTGCCCGTGCTCATAGCACCTTGATTCTAGTTTCAGGATGACTTTTCAACACCTTCTGACCTCATGGGGCTGTTTACATTTTTCCCCTTTACCAGGCATTGGCTACTTGCACTTTAGCTCTGATGTTCAAAGGGTTTTTCAGCACTCCAGCTGAAAACAACTGTCAATGATTGTTCTGTGGCAGATAATATGCACCCATCAGTAAACAAAGTAAAATGCATACCTTATTAGGAGCTCTGCGAAACTCTGTTATTGACAGCATTCTACAAGCTGCCAAAGGCTTTTTTAATACGAGTACATTATAAATAAACTAGCAAATCTGTGTATTGGATCCAAACCAGTTCTTTATTTTCATGGTCTTGTCATGCACGGTCGCTGATCATTAGACTTGCTGAGGAGCTCTTTGAAATAAAATTGTTTCCCTCTGATGGCTTAATGCTTGTTTGAAAGAAGTAATTCAGATGCATTGTCTTCAGATTCAGGTAAAATCCTGGTTTGAGCAGATTCATGGTAATCCACTTTTCACCCACTGTGGATGTAATTAGGTCTCTTTTGTACTGAGAACTGGTACATCTTTATAGTTGTTCCAATGACTACAGTCAAGAATTTACTCCGTATGGAATTGTTTGTATGCATGCGCACAGTGAAATCACCCCTGAAGAATAAACATACTTAAAATAATCTACACAATTAATAATTTAACTACTTTAAAGTATTTTTAGATTTACTGGATCAAAATTTCTGCAAAAAAATGTGTAACTAATTTTTTGGAGCCACGTGCGCAAAATAAATCAATCAATCAATAAATAAATAAATAAACTTTGAAAGTGGACAGGTGAAGGCATCATGAGATTTAAATACACACTAACCTTATTTGTATGCCTAGCTAATTTCCAACAATGTGGTCGTAGTTACAACATCTATTCAGAAGGTGTGTATGCTGATTATGAACATCTGTTGGTGCACACCTGCACGCTGATACATTTTGGTTAGTTTTTCATTAACAATAGCTCATCATGTCCTACCTCAGTGGCCTGCACTGTCCAAAGCTTCAACCGCTCTGATGGGACAAACTTTGTTTGTGCATGCCTGCGGTTGCTCTTATCCTGAATATTCTTTTCAAGGCCGACACATCCCATCTCTGCGTTATAGATCCATTTGTTTATGAAAAATGCTTCGCCTCTTCTGTGTGTTTTTTAATAAACGGCATATGGACTTGGTCTGCCAGATGCAGCCTGCGGTGGGATGAAGGTCACACACCCCACGGAACTGATAATGACCGCATTTTACTATAGTCTTATGTTGAAAGAAATGAGACAAAATGTGGGGGTTTTACATTTGCTTAACTGCCTATCAAATTCATAGCAATTGTTTTTGCATCTTTTCATGCTAAGATATTTACTTAGGATGCGACATTGGGACGTTACAGCCATGCATTTGTATGAAAATCAGGGTGACGGTGTATGATGGAAAAATACGTCTGAATGCCGTCCCTTTCAGTAAAACAAAATCATCTGAGCATGGTTTACCTGAATGAATATGGTGAGCTCTGGCTGCCGATATGATCAATTCTGAAAATCACATTACTTTTGCATATCCACTTATTATAGGCTGAAAAATATTATTACATGATAATAACCATTTTATTATATATTATAATTAATTTGCATTGCATTTTTAAAAAATCAGCCTTATTAAGGATAATAGAATTTTTATTAGGTTAAAAAAATGATCATGCATGCAGACAAATAGATAGCAGACAAATAGATGACAATATAATCTTACTATTTACTGTACAAACTGCAAAAATATATGAGGTTATTTCACTACTTTGCAAGACATCTCTCATCCTGTACATCTCTCATGTTCTCTTGCACAGGTGAGGACAGCAGCCCAGAAAACCTGCTGCTGCATGGACCATTCTCGCGCAAGCCCAAGCGCATCCGCACAGCCTTCTCCCCCTCACAGCTGCTGCGACTGGAGCGTGCTTTTGAGAAGAACCACTACGTCGTGGGTGCGGAGCGCAAACAGTTGGCCAATGGCCTCTGCCTTACTGAGACCCAGGTACGACAGATAAAATAAGACCGACTCAACTGCTTCTAACACACACACACACACACACACACACAAAGGGACGCAGACACATTCCATGTCACTGAGCCAGCAGGATGTGGTGAACACACACATTCTCACCCATGCACTTTCTTCAGACCTTCATCATATCATCACAGGACGGAAGTCAGTCGTCCTTCACTACCCTGGGTTGGGCCTAAAGAATGCCAAGACATGAACTCAACATGCATTTACAGTTGGATTTCACAATCAGTGTTAAACACACATGCTTGTTGACGCAAGTGCTGCTGATGATCTGCAGCAGCTCAGTGTTTTCAGCTGAGTCAGGTTGGCTTAAGGGTATTTTCACATGTAATAAAGTTTTTAAAGAGCTAATCATATAAGTGTTTTCATTTGAGCAACTTACTTCTTTTCTTTATTTCCTATTAATGTGTTAAACTGTCAATGTATAGCACAGATAACAGAATGTGTTTCACTGTATCGACTGCCATAAAGCTTAATATAAAGGCTATTGGTGTCAGCAGGATCAGACATGACCTCATCGATGAGAAAACTTCTTTACATGAGTTGTGGCATTATTTCAAATGTCAAGAATCAACAGAAGGAATGTCACTGTCTACGCAGAGACAGATGAGAACATGAAGAGATTAAGCCGTCTATTGCACATTATGTGGCAGCTGAAAGCAATGATTCACTTATGTGTATGTATTAGTGGCTTACTGATAATTTAAGCTATCTTATTTAATCCAGAAAAAAGCTGCCATCACACAAATAAATAATGATGACCTAGAACGATGTTTATAAGAAATGTTCTCTATGTAGTGGTTATTTGATGGCATGAACCAGAGTCTCTTTCTGTCTTTTGAAGGTAAAGGTATGGTTTCAGAACCGGAGAACCAAGCACAAGAGGCAGAAACTGGAAGAGGAGTCGCCCGAGCTGCAGCAAAAGAGAAAAGGAAACCAGCATGTGAACCGCTGGAGAGTAGCTACTCAGCAGGGCAGCTCAGACGACATAGATGTCATCACTGAGGACTAACGTCATAAACACACGTATTACAACTCTTTGCAGCTCAGTCATAATTAGTGAGGAAATAAAAACATAAAAGAAATAATAAACAAACTAAGCTAATACCATTTGAGTTCCAGACCTAGTCATGATTCGACTTGGCTGTTAAAACTAAGGAACGGAAATCTGTGCTGTCAGCTGAAATATTACGTGTGAGCGGGCACAGCGAGGATGCCTCAGCTCGAACTGCTCCAAAAGATTTGATTCCAAGACTTCTCGTATGCAATACAAACAGACCTGGGACTCCATCACAGAGCATCAAAGAGCGTCTAGTTTTTCACTCCCCCCTTCTACCGTCCAACTGATCATTTCCATCTCAATGTATTTTGTTTGTTGTGGTTAAGACAACTTTCTGATTGATGGATAGTTTGTTTTGTACTGTTTTTGAATTGTCAAACTCTTCAACCGCATAGTTTAATCCTCTACCGAAGTTGAACTCTCAGCCTTAGATGTACCTTGAGATATTTTGTGGATTTCTGTGTCATACAATGTTTCAAAAAATGTAAAAATGTTTTTTTACCCTCAGAAATGAGCAGCAGGTTTTTAATGAACATATGGCATTGATGCAGATTTGACAGATTTCACAGTCTCCTGTTATGTACATTAGGGCAGTTGAACATTTAAAATACACACTAACCTATTTTATTTGTTCAGAATGAGCAAACTTTTTCTATGCATTTGAGTGCCAAGTTTCACTGACTTCAGGGTTTAAGCAAGAAACCTAATTTGTTGTTAAATGTCTTTCTATGTAAAACAGTTTGGGTTTTTTTTTTTTTTTTTTTGCTTTGGATTATGATTTAAATTTAAAAGTGAAAAATCAACAGAAAGAACATAATTACCTAATTAAGAAAAATCATTTACTTCATGCTGAAAATGAGAACATTTTTAGTGTATCATTTGAGGTCCAGAAACAGTTCGTAGCACTTCATGACAGATTTTTGGTTTAATGAGGACGAGAGATTGCACTGTAGCCCTACCAGTTCATTTTTATCTGTTGTCTTGAAATTCTTGTTTTGTACTTGTTTCCTGTTTCCTGCAGATGATTAGACAATAAAAAACATTGATCTTACTAAGGGATTATTCATCACTTTTTCATACCTTGTATGGAAATTGTTAAAATTATTTATCATACAGGCTTTTTTAACCATCGTCATTAAAAAAGATTTTTTTTCTGTTTTTGTTGCAGATCATTGTCTTTAAACTGTCTCATTTAAAGATGAAGACACTTGTCTGCCTTACTTATTAATTATAACTACTGGGTTCAATTAGAAACATCACAGTCGAACAAATCAAGCCCAAACAATCACATGCATATTTATATATAGAAGAATGTATATATTGATAAGTACAGATATGCAGTTTCTTTTTGTTTTCTATATTCCTAGCCATGTTGAAACATGTGGTAATCTCCTTGCCTGCCCATTAAAGCTGTCCTCATCAAATCTGTCCTCCAAGTAGGACCTAATTATTTTCATCTGTTGTGTGATTCTCACCTCTGATCCATCTTTTCCATGTCTGGGTGTGTTTGCAAGGTTGGAAAACAGATGAGATCCAGTTCTCATGAGTTAAAGGCTCTGGGCTTCAAATACTACAAGGTGAAAGATTAATCCATGTCACCTTTATGCATTGTGATTTACACCTGTTAATTCTTCAGGCCCGGAGCAAGAGAGACATGTGAGATCGGCATCTTTCTCACCACCTCCTCACAATAGGCAGCCTCATTATCGTTGTATATGCATATAAACTGTGAAAGTCAATGTAAGAACAAATTATTCATATTCTACATAATTGGTGACAATATAGCACCATTTAGATCCAAAAGCATGAATAATGCACAGACCAGAGAGCAATATGGTTCAAATAATTTCGGCGCTAGTAATGTCAACAGAGAAAAAAGCAGTAGGCAAAAGAGACTATTGTTTGATGTGAGATAAAGCTATTACTGAATTTTGTGAACTTTCACACTCTCCACAAAAACATATGACTGTGGCTATCACAAGTTCCAACCACAACACCCACTAAATGTGTGCTTCTATTTTCAGTCCTTGCCTTAGAATAAATCTTGTGCTCTCTAAGTTCGTTATAAAGAACTGTTCAGTAATGGAGTGTAGCCATGTAGTCGAACTATTTCCCACTTCTACCTGCCTCCTGTCGTTGCCGTGGAAACGGCGAGGTGTAAACAAAGGAACAGATGGTAGCAAATCTTGGAGGTGTAGAGACAAGTCTGTGTTCTTTCGCCAGCTCCATTAAGTCAAGTAGTTCCGCTAAACCACGCTAATTTGATCCGTTGCTGCAGAGCTGATTCGTGCTCTGTGATTCATTAGCAAACAATAACTGCTATTGTCAGGGTTTTTTTTTTAGCTATGTGGTAGCAGAGTATTTCTTATTTATGGCTTCAAAAACATCTTTATTTTCATGTCATGCCATACAACAGACTTACGCTCCTACACAATCTCATGACAAGTTCTATGATAGCATTGCAGTGGGGTCCAAAACAATGAATACTTTATTTATTATAAATGACTATCAATGATAACTGTAAATATTTGTTTTATTGATTATTTCAATGTCTTCCATAGTTCTTGGGAATGGCTTATATTTAATTAGAGTTATGTTTGGGAAGTCCAAACATGTGCTGCCCTCCAAATACATAAAAGGGGAAAGAATGGAAAAACGTTCCCAAGAAATCCTTTAAAATGATGATCTGTAACGTTTTTTGCGCCTCCATTTAAACTCATAATGTCAACTGAATATTCAAGCTTAATCTCCAGTAAATACTATGAATTATTTAATAAGCAGACTCAAACCTGTAGGATATGAATGCACTTGCAAGAGTGAGGAAAGTAAATCTGGACTTGCAAACATGACTCGAGCATTTAGGGGTGCAAACATTGATCTCCCACAGCCTCGTTCATAACTATTCATCTCAGACCTTAAATATTAACCATATTATTCATTTATGGTTTTGTTGACTATGCTCAAACTTATTCCAAAACTTCAAAATAGGCTATAGTTACTGCTTAATAAGTGTTCTAATGAGAGTTATTCATATAATTACCCAAATAATTGACCCAATTATTGAGCAACAAGCTGCAACCAGCCATCTTTTATATAACCTATAACCGTTGCCAGCTAAAAGTTTGGAGTGATGAATTTATTTCCACATTAATTTATCATGTACATGTCATCTGATAATCTGATTAGAATATGTGAATTATGTGCATACACAGACTATATAAAATAAATGAGAACACAATAATTTTTTTTCAATAATTTTATAGTTCATATACTGTACATAATCAAAAATGTAGATGTTATGCAATCTCTGTAAGACATAAAAAACCTTTTTGTTATACGATAATAGACAATATGTTGTATTATACCCCAGGGGAGTAGAATTCTTAAATCTGATTGGTCAGAAAGTGTTGATTTTTAAAACAACAGCTCTGATGGTAGTTCCAGCTGCAAGGCAAATCGCATGTTGATAATATTGCTCTTGTTATAATACTTTATTGTTTCTACACTTTCACAGGGACTTTTTATGCAAATTTATGGATGCAAAATGCTTAAGACATGAATAATTGTTGACATGGTAAAACTTTTTGTAAGGACATGTACATTTTGGAATTTGCCTTTTTGGAAGGAGACTCCAATGTCAGTGCTGTGTTACAGTTATTAGTAAAGAAACAGCTTTACCTTTTTTTCTTATATGGGAAAGTTCAGGAAGGAAGGTTTGCACTTTATCAGTTACAGAAGCCCAAAGAGGCCATGAGATTGCACTTTTTTATTTGGTCCGTTTTTTCATGATAGCGAGTTATTTTTGTCATTATCACGACATAACAAATTCAGTATGTACTCAGTGGTCAGCAATGTAGTTCATGATGGGATCAGGCTCACTTTGATTGCACCTGTGATAAAGGTGTAGTCTTGATAACTGCCTTTTTAAATGACACACACTACTGTGAACATTGTCTGCAACAGCAACACATAAAGCTATTTCAGTCTGTGTCAGGCATTGATTGAGCAGAAATGTAACACGCTGATCAATATATTCCTCTTCTGCTGCACAGGACGATAGTCAGTGTCTCAATATCAGTGTAATGCTCTCGGGAAAACTGAGTTTTGTTATCTCAAGAAAATTATGTCGTTATCACGAGTTTTGTTAGGTCGTGATAATGACATAAATAACCTGAGATCATGAGAAAATGTGTTGAATAAAATATGTAAATCCCTGGCTTTTTAGGGCTTCTATAATTAGTAACATGACATGTAATATTAATAACAATAACCCTGTGTATTTTATTACTACTTTTTTGCAGAATAAAAATGGGATTGATTAAATATTAAAGAGGTACTGCACATTTTAATGCATTTCTTGAGCTATAAACTAAATGATATGACTGTACTGTGATGCTGGTGTTAATATTGGAAATTACAATTTTTTGTACAATTCCGCATTTCATGGGTTGAAAATGGCCCAAAACGTCATCTACTGTAAAATATCCGTAAAAAAAAAAACGTTCAGAGACATCACTGTGTCATGAAGTTTAAGAATGTTAATGCCCCCACCTCCCCCAGCCCCCACCCCTTGAGTGGAAGTTTGTTCAAGACTGACCATTCCCCACCCTGCCCCCCTTCTCAGCCTTTCCCCACTCCCTGTATCTGCCCTTTGCCCACTTTTTAACATCTTTTTATATTATATTATACAGTGGGTGGAGTTAGGCACTTTAAGTGATCTTTAATTTTTACTTAATTTCCATAATCATCATGTTCAGTTGTGCTGCGTGTTTTGTAAAGTAACAATTGAAAATTATTGAATCACTGTTTGCATCCATGTTTTTGGTTTGTATCATAGCTGACGGCATAAGTACAAGTAGGCCATTTTGTTTATGACTGACAATTATAATCATAAAAGCTGTGCACATTGCTGTTAATATGAAGGTGGCTGCTGACAGGAGAAGTAAAGCATTTCCCAGAGATGTAAGTGTGAAGGAATTAGGGGTGTCTGGACTTGAGAAAGGGAAAGTCCATTCTGGGTAAATTTTACATGATTCCACAACCTTTATTCACAGAACATGTTTCTCTGCTTATTAGACAATATCTTAATCACAGACATGATTATAGTCTTATAAAATGCAGTAGCTTTTTCAAAACCTGAATGCTGTTCACAAAGGCATAATCAGTGTTAAAGTAAACCTGTCAATAATCACACAAAATAAAATAATAAAAAAAAAACAGATTTTTTAAAGATAAAAAAATCTAACACTTTCATAATCATCATAGCATGTCATTTTCTGAGTCATCAGGGCCTCACAAAATAATCTTTTTTCTCTCTGTCTTTTTTTTTGTTGAATTGTCTGTGTTGATTTGTAGCATGAAATTGCCGTACGTCTGATGATACCATGACAAGAGGCACTGTGATTTACAACACAAATGATATGATAATTACAGGCTGGCAAGTTTCAGGAGCTAGTTAGCCAGTTTTATGGACTGGAAGAGCTTGTTTCCTCTGCTGCCACCTGTTTGGTCTGTATGGATTGGCTGTGGGCAACTTGAGAAAAGGAAAGCAGCCTCCCAATTATAGGGTGCTGCCAGTCAAGTCTAGATGTGTAATTGATTGCTTTTTGTGAATCAGCATCGAGGTTCTAATTAATGCACTATGAGACTTACCAATTAAGAGAAATGTCTGTGAGATCCAACAAAAAGAGCACATTCTTCAGCTCCTTGGTTACACTGATTTTTTTTTCAAAGCACTGTCTCATTTGTCAAAATTTATTGCATCAGACATTGGCAAATCAATGTGCATGCCCAAAATAAACAGAGCACTTTCTGTGTTTAGATAGACTATCTGAAACAATTTACTTCTGCTTTTTCACAAAACACCATTCTGTCTATATCATGTGTTTGGAAAACACACACTCTGGTCATAACTGCTGCTGTGATGAAACCAATTAACAATATGCAGCAGTTGGAAAACTCAGCATGATGGGAGTGTTCAGTGCTCATGCGTGTGGCCAACTGCAACTGTGTCACGATGCTTGTATAAACACATCTGGCAGTTCATAGTGGTGAACTTTAGGGTAGACCCAAAACCCATATATGACTCTTCACATTATAGCAGACACATTAATGGATCATATCAACTCACTTGTATAAGTGAAACATAAACATAATGAAATCACACACTTCTATACACTGTGACCTATATATTCATTAAAAAAAGGGCAAAATATTCTAAATATGCAGCCTGGCGTTGCAGAGCAAAGAGTCTGTATGATAATCATTCTCATTACACATTCAAGGAAAACAAAATAATCACAAATATGCTGTTTATTCAGTTTCACGTCACATTTTGAGTGAATAATGATATAACCTGATACACCTGGTCTGACTTTGCATGTACTATTAATAAAGTTGTGTGTATAGGTACTATTTTCACAGGTAAAGATTAAGCATGCTGGTAGCACAAGCAGTCGCTTACGTTATATGTTGCTCATACTGACTATTTTAATCAGTGTTTATTCTTTCCAAGTGTTACCTTCTGTAGGCTATAATAGTTTAAATATCTCTCAAATTTCATTGCAAGTGGAGTTTGATTTAAATGTATAACCTGTTTCAATTTGCCTGTGGAAGAGTGACTAGTAGAATGCTTCACTACTAAGAAAGGCAAGTTTCTGTCATCAGTCTTGTATAAACACATCTGGCAGTTCACAGTGCTTGCATACATGATATCACCTATAGGCCTGAATACATTTGCTAATCATATAAAGGAAACAAATCAAACAAACAAACAAAAAAAAAAAACAGCCTGCAATGCTCATTGTTCCCTCACCCAATTGTTTTGAGTGATATGTGCATATGTATTTATGCATGTGCATGGGATGAGATGCTCCAAAGAGATTTGTTTGCATTAAAATGAAAGACACATTTATGGAGCTGCACCAACACCAACAAAAAAATGATCAGAGACTCCTTCTAATATTTAACATATATTCATACCATTCTGTTTATGTCGGAAACACTTCTTAAGCATACTTATAACTCATTAAGTCGTCTTGTAGCCAAAGCCACTTGTATGTGCTCGGTGAATGTAAAAATACCACAGATATTACAGTATCATATCGCGCCGGTGATTAATAAACACTGATGAGAAGGCTTTCTTTGCCTGCCAACGCCTCTTCTCCAGGCTCGGCTATAAAACTGACGCGCGTCCCCATCGGCAATTGCCAGACAGTGCGAATCAACACTCGACAGCAGGCTTTCTCCAACGTGATCACACATCCGCTGTTTGTGTGCTGGTGCTTTACTATTTAAAGGGGCACCAGCAGGTTTTGGGACAGGCCTAAACTAATTTGTGGTCCATCCTGTTCTCATATAAAATAGGAAATAAAAAAACCTATTGCTAAAATACACCCTGCGCCTCAGTGACATTACAGCAGAAGGAAACTGACTATCATGACCTCATGAAGTGAGTCTTGGAATAAAAACTATGAAATTTCAAATGGACCTAGAGAGAATACTCTTGCATATGTGCCAGAAAATCAGGGCAGAACCTGGCCTTCATGTACTGTAACCAGCCGTGAATTCTAATGCACTTTGAATCTTGATTAATCTCAGTTAAATTTGAAAGCAATCAGACAGTCTGAACTGCATCCTAAGTCCTAACTGCATTAAGTACACACATATTTTGTATGCATGCTCATGACACTTGCAAATCTTTACTTACTCCATGATTCCATGATTCCATTTCACAATTATAGATACAAAATATTTTAAACATTGGTAAAGTATCCCAGCCCACTATAACTACACTTTACCTTGAAATATAAACATTAAAATACTTCAAAATCGCATTATTGTTGCATTAGTGTGTGAATGAATTTATCAGACCATGCTTAGAACATGCTTATCCTTGACTCATTCATTACAGGTTATTGGAAAAAATGTACATTTTACTTATCTAACATTCACTGAACCGAATTAGCTGAACACATTTACCTCTATTAAATATATCTGGAATATTCCACAAGTCACAGGTTCAACAGGACGATGCATTATCTGAATTTCCTGATGATGGTAGGAAGAAGAAAATCTTTTTTTTTTTTTTAATTTGCAATGTGATATTGACTGATGAGATCACTTTGACAGTGCAAACTGTAGTCATGATTAAATTATTAAATTATACTAAACATAATATTTCTGACTATAATCATTAATTAATTAATCATTAATCCTTAGAAAGTCATGAATGTTAACTGCATGGATGCTAGTTAACCACGTTTGAATATTTGCTAAATCCATGCTAAAAATCTCAGCCCTGTTATTTTCAACTCTGTCATTTAAGTTCAGCTATTTTCAGCATAGAAACTTGTAAAAAATGAGATTGTTGCCTGAAATGGGTTAGCACATTTTTTGAATGGATAAATTATTATTTCCTTCTATGGTGCTTTACTTATGTGATCACACTTGTTGTTATAATATGCAGATTGCCATTGTGAATTCTGGTTGCTATTAGAGTTTAGAAATTTGGGATTGTGTTCTCTGTACTGTATCTACATTGACAGCTGAATGCCATAGGGCTTGTATAAGTGTACATCCATGTCTACTTAGGATGTAAAGTAATGACTCCCACACCAACACATCACAGTAGAGATATTATACATTCGACAATTATAATGCGCAATTGCAAAGAATGTTTGCTTTTAACAACCAAGTACAAACAACCACTAACAAAAACAATTCAACATCATTATGGAGAAATCCAGACCAGCTTTTAGACCAAAAAAAATCTCACAGCCAGACTCTCAATTGTATTGACTGAATTAGGCTTGTTAAAGCATGTGATAAACAATCAACCACTAAGGGAACGTCTAATGCTGTATAGTAGTAGTATGTTATACTATGTTAAAAAAAAGTCAGTTGAACTGATGCTAATGCCTCTTCTTTGCTAATATCGCCGTTATGTCCACAAAACACTGTTCTCTCTGTCATTGCATCACTCGATAAATGTGATTTCTGTTTTTTCTCTTATATGCTTCATATTTAGCTATTCATTTTTATAATGTTTATAAGATAACTTGAATAAAATACTATACTATAATGAAAAAGACACATGCAAACATAGCTTGCTATTATGTTGACCTTCTTTCTGAATCACTATGCTGCATTTTGATATATGAATTGCACTCACCGCAAAACAAGAGAGCCTTTTTTTCACAGGAGAAAGCTTGGACAATACGTGGTTGAATTTTACGAGGGACTTTATTCGGGAGTCTATATGTGGTTAGCTAAACAGTTGGCTACATGTGCTTACAGTTCAGGCTACAGTTTACTTTTGTACTTTACCTAATCCTTTTGTAGACTGTGTGAAGTTTAGTGTGATTAGTTTGTAGATTTCCAATTGAGTACCACTTAGTTGTTCAGTTATGTTTATCACAATGTAATTTTCATTACCATACCTCGGGTTAGCCTCTGATTTTGAGTATCTGAATATCTGATTACCTCTAACCTTCTTCAAATCAGCCTTGCAGTGGAAAATGCAAATCAATACAGCTAGAGAAATGATTCATCAGGTTTTTTTTTTTTTATTTACTATTGAATAGTGATATCAGACTGTACAATGATAAGGCAGAATATATGAAAGAAGAAATTCAGGGTTGAGGACAATAAGAGTTTGATTGAGATTGCTTAGTTGTCCCTGT
Organism: Notoglanidium macrostoma; assembly: GCA_030068235.1. Taxonomy (NCBI): domain Eukaryota; kingdom Metazoa; phylum Chordata; class Actinopteri; order Siluriformes; family Auchenoglanididae; genus Notoglanidium; species Notoglanidium macrostoma. The sequence continues at coordinate 16,972,931 of JAQQZR010000002.1, forward strand.
ACTTGTAAGCACTATACAATTAAGATGATTGGTTGCTCATGAGGAAGGATTTGTAATGACTGTGTGATGATTTGCATAATGGATGTTTGGTATTATAGTAACAGTGAGTATTGGTAGGGATTGACAGGTCTTATCAACAGCCTAGAATAACTAGTGTCACTGCTTTCCAACAATTAGTTTCAATTAAAAATGAAATTTGACAGCATGCACTGTAGATTTATATGGCAATAAGTAGGGAATAAAAAATGATGGAGTATATAATAACAGAATAATAGAAAGAAATTCCTCTTATACCACAGCAATTAGCCAATGATTAAAAATACTAATTTATTATTGAAAAACACACCACACATTTTTAAAGCAACATATAGTTACAATTAATGCTGTGGAAAATCTGCGAGACAAGTTACCCCATTATCAAGTAAGTTACACTATAAAGCTGACCGGCTTCCCTTTTTGAGCTCTCTCAAAATTAATAAGACAAAAAGCATCCTGAAAACTCTCCCACCATGGAAAACTTTACCATTACAAAGCACTGACACCCGAGATTCCTTCCATAAATGTTAAATTCTTCCATAAATGTTAAATCTCTTAACAGACAGCTTCACCAAATCAATAAGTATACATCATTCCTTAATAAATATCCACATGTGTTTAATCCATTTATTATTAGACTTGTAGAATGTCTGCCATACAAGTCCCTGTGATTGAGTTGCCATAGAAACACATTAATATAAACCTATCATTTGAATTACAGCTGGCACTATTGTAAGAGCTGCTGTTACAGAAAATTAATCAACACCTCTTGACAAATCAGATTAAAAAATTCAACAGCACTGTGTTATAAGCTGTCATATTTATTATAAGCAGAAAAGTATGACGCATTTATCAGATTTATATAATCATAAGAATAGATTATAAAAATCGGTTGAGCATACTATAAGTTAAAGCCTGTTGTATTAGGGTAGACCCAAAACCCATATATGACTCTTCACATTATAGCGGACACATTAATGTATCATATCAACTCACTTGTATAAGTGAAACATATACATAATGAAATCACACACTTCTATACACTGTGACCTATATATTCATTAAAAAAAGGGCAAAATATTCTAAATATGC
>JAQQZR010000002.1:16974158-16998703 GCA_030068235.1 Notoglanidium macrostoma
TGTACTATTAATAAAGTTGTGTGTATAGGTACTATTTTCACAGGTAAAGATTAAGCATGCTGGTAGCACAAGCAGTCACTTACGTTATATGTTGCTCATACTGACTATTTTGGTCAGTGTTTATTCTTTCCAAGTGTTACCTTCTGTAGGCTATAATAGTTTAAACATCTCTCAAATTTCATTGCAAGTGGAGTTTGATTTAAATGTATAACCAGTTTCAATTTGCCTGTGGAAGAGTGACTAGTAGAATGCTTCACTACTAAGAAAGGCAAGTTTCTGTCATCAGTCTTTCAGACACACCACACAGGATGTTAACGTGGCTTTTGGCTTAAGGGAAAAAAAATTCTAGAATGACAAATATAGGCTAAGTACATGCTGCTTCGCCATTGCCAGGTAAAGTAGGCCTAGTAAATGTGTGGTTCTTACTAGACGGAAAGGATATAGCCTAGGACACTCGAAATGAAAAGTGTTTGAAGATAAGTAAGAGGTTTGCCCTCAAGTGGGTATTCAAAGAGCTATGAGTTATCGTGTGAGACACTTTTTAGTATTTAACACTTACTTTACAAAGCTCCTTAATTGCTGCTCTAAGCAGCACATTATAATAATGTGCACTATAATATCAGGCCTAAGGTGAAGCACACATTCCACTGTGTTTCAGGAGAACCCATCTTGGTTTTCCCCTTTTCTTATCTGCTCCTCCTTGAATGTTGCTGTAAAATTCCAAATCACATGCTGTAATAAGGTGCTGTTAGTGTTTTTTCTCAGATCGAAAATAAGGCTTAAACATGGTAAGCTAGCAGACAAACCTGAAACAGCCAGGAAGGAACGTAAACCTGAACACACAAGTGAGACGATGTAAGAGACGAATTTATGTATGCAAAATGGGACTTCCTGCATAGATAAAGCACTATTTCAGTGCTGTAGTTCTTAATCTCCAGAGTATTCAAATCTGTCTAATATTTTAATAGTGTAATAATTAGAAGATGATTAACAAACTTAAGTAACAGCACCAAAGAGGGCATTATAAGCTGGTAACAATTGTCAGTGAAGAGAAACAATGTGGTATAATTTCGAACCTGTGCAGAGATGTCGTCTTTTTTTTCTCCTGCTGTTGTTAATTAATTTTCCCCTAAACAGCATTGTCGTATTCAAATGAGGCGGTTTCTTCATTAGCACACCTGTGCTCTGCTGTCTCATTAAAATTGGAATCCTGTAAATTTTTACATCCGCAGACAGAGGCTCTGTAACCAAATATTGAGCAAGGTAGCACTCTGTTAATTAATGTTATAACAAGTCTGGGAGTCATCGAGGGCTGATTTGCATAACCTGTGCAAAAACACAAAACACAGATGAGTGTTCATCGTCTTCTCAAGGCAGATCTCTCCATAGTGAAGGCAGTGTTGTGTTGCTTTCCCCCCTCCAGTGCTCTAGCAGAATTAATAGCATCCAGCAGAGGAACTTAAAGAACACTTCAAACAATAGCTGATTAAAATTCAGTGTACTGTATATGATAAGGTGTCTGCAATCAAATTTACCACCAGGGATATTTAAAGAAGTTTAGTGTTAATATATTTTACTGTCATTTTGAATGCTTTTCAGCCAGACCTGCTAATTATTATTTTCAAAATTAATCTGATTTATGTAATAAAACAATAAAACAGACTACTAGCAGGCCTGAGGGAGGCCATGATGGAGTACTGAGCATGGTGACTGCACCAAAACACTCACTGTATTTCATTTAAATAGTGACGGAGTGCCATCACTAACATTAGCATTCAGTAAACTGCAAGGCAGCTCATGGGCACCTCGGGATAGATATCATAATTAAGCTTGACAGCAACAAACACTACTGTTGACACCACCATGATCATGCCCTGATAGAGAGCCTCCAAAACCTATTACCTCCCATCCATCAACTCCACAGAGTGTGATATGATGTATTATTTTATCAAACACAACAGATCCTGTCCCTTTAGTTAAGTATAATATGCTTAACACCAATCATTTTGTGGTGAATACTTTCTAAATTAGCTATTTGGACATGGGTTATTTAGGTGCTATTTGTTTAAAATGGATTGTGGGCATAGGCCAGGTTTCTTCCTTCCCCTAAATTGACTCTTGTGCAAAAACTCCTGGGTCTCATCTGCACTCATGCATGTTAAGTAGGAGGTGGGTCCCACATCCTGCAAATTAGCAGGCCAATTTCCATCCAAAAGTTTATACAGCAGCAGGCTGAGCGGAACACAGAGGCCTAAAGTGGATGGTCATGCCTGCTGCGGACGCACCAGAAGCTCCTCTCCCAATTCAAAACAGCTGACTGAGTTATTACAGCCAGGGATTACCCAAATCTTTTTATCATGCTCTGTTAAGTTTGGCCCACTGTGCTTCAGCTTGGGATGGGCTCTGGGCACACTTGTTTATTTAATGCACACATTTGGCTGGTTGTAACTTCAAGATTGTTTTCACACTGCAAACTGGAGCATGACAGGCGAGAATTTCACTAGCAAAGTAATCAAATGCCCACTGTATTTCTGATGGTGTTCGATTAGAAAGAGAAAATGAACAGACATCAACTCAGTCATGGCGATTTAGAGTTCAAAGGATTTATTGGGTTAATCACGAATGACTCATTAAATGTTTTTTCGCTAATGAGAAAAAATAAGTCTGTGAGGCTCTTTGCCCAATAGGTTGCATTTCAAAGAACCTTGGCACAAAACTGCCAGCATGTGATAGAGTTAAATAAATGCATTTAAAGTTGTAATCATAAGCATATGCACCACAGTCTGTTGTGTTATTTTGAAGCACACTAATCATCAGGAAAAGCAAATTTAGTTGTCCTGCCTGTTAAAATTCTGGAAAGACTTCACAGTTAATAATTCATAAGCACTTGCTAATCTCACTGTAGGAGTCTAATTAACGCATCATTAAAAGCATAATTCTGATAATTATAATTTCTCACGTTTTAAATGGGAGTGCCACAGAGCTGTGCGGAGAGAGGAAGGGTGTCTGTGCAGCCAATTTACCAAGTGAACCAGATTTGACAAACAGGAATTGGGGGCTGTATGAAAGATGATTGGTAAAAACAGCTAAGCTTGAGAGTAACACCCTTTGAAATGAATTTATTTAATTTAGTGATAACAGATTCAATCCATTCATTGATTTGTGGAGGTCTATAGGTTAAAGCATAATTTGTAACCTGATCGTTTAATGTTAATCAGGAAGAGTAAAACACTGTGATATAGACATGCCACCTAGAATAAGAATCAAATCCCAGCTGTGCCAATGTGCTGCTCATGGATGGAAGTCTATGGGGAATGGGATTGGCTTTATTCCCAATGTAGAGCAACTGAAATTCAGTGGTCAGATTCTCTCTCTTGGGAAGACTTGGACTAATTTGTTAAGTACAGCACGCAGATAAGTAATTGCATACAAGTGTGTCGGGAAACTGGCCTTTGTCTTTTGGACTAGTGACACTGCCATGCAGTAAAGAAGAGCGAGAGAGAAAGAGAGAGAGAGAGAGAGAGAGTTTTAGTAAACTACACTGATCTGACTGGAATGGTTAAAAGCCATTCAGTTTAATGTTGGTGATGCAATTTTGATCAAATTTGATTAATCTTCTATCTGACTTTCTAATTGTGAGGTTTTAAAATAAAGACCCTCAGTAATGTCAAATCAAGTACAATTGATCAACATGATAGTTAAAAAATACTTTCAAGCAACATTGGTCTTCTCATGTACATCCATAGACACATATTGAACATGTAAATAACAACATAATTATTTTATTGAGTTCATCTCATAGAGACAATAGCAATGAAAAATTCTCTGAAATGACATGAGGAAGAGATAGCTTTAGGAAACCTTGAAGGGAATCATATTCAAAATGGAACTCATCCTCATGGGTGACACCTGATAGGGAGATAATAAATGAGCAGGACTGCTGGGATGAGTACAAGACAGTCTTTATAGCAACAGTTCAGTTCTTCCTCACAAATCTGCAGTATCAAAGTGAGATTTTACACTGACGCAAGGGTAAAGTAGATATAATGAGATATAACATGATAATTCAACATGATAAGCAGACTACAATCATCTCTTCCTAATTTGTGGGAAGTAGATATATTTACAAGGTAATTGGCATGTAATTGACAGCCTCTTAGTATCTTCAGTCACCTATTTCATGATAAGGTGAGCTAGTGAACCCAGATGTTCCCATCACGGCAGCTGTCCAAATCAATTATTCCACTCTCAGAACAAATTCAATTCTCCTGCTCTCATCAGAGGTGTGAATAGGTAAACATCACTCTCATCTGCTTTTCCCTCAAGATGGAGCACTGCATAAAATGTGACACAAACGTGGAGAGTGAGACAAGAGTGTCTGATTGAGATTGTGGTGATGCTGCCCTCCCAAATGGCAAAATGAGGTTAAATACAATGCAGATTTCCCTGGTGGAGTGACAAGTGTTCGCAAACACATCACAGATGCGTACCCTTGTTGACTCTTTCTGAAAGTGAACAGTTATGTTGCTTGAGCTGCTGTTTGATGGATTAATTTGGGTAGAAATAGAAGGACTTGTTTTGTTCTGAAGACTGATGTTTGTTGAACCTGGGCACCTGGAGTGGGAACTGACAGGGCCTTACATGATGGAGACCTAGAAGACTCTTTTTGGAATAAAGACCTATTGTTTTTGCTTTCACACCTGGTTGTGTTCAGGAGGTGAGAGCTTTGTCACCTCAGGTGTGGAGAGGATGTCGCATTTCTTTCGTAAGTGTGCTTGTGTGTGTGTGTGTGTGTGTGTGTGTGTGTGTGTGTGTGTGTGTCTGTGTGTGTGTGTGTGTGAGAGAAAGAGTGAGAGAGAGAGACTTTCTTTCCCCGTTTGAGTTGACTCTAGCCACTGAAGACAAACTTCAAAAAGCAAAGAAAACTCCCGAATACTATTCAAAATAAGATTAAATCCCACTGCAAATTTTTCAAACTTTCAAATACTACTGATGCCTTACCTGATGAGTATTCCCAATCTACACCACAAAACAAACTCTCAAACAGCAATTTTTTAAAATTCAACTATTTATTTATTTATTTAGTCTTTTACACAGACTAAATAACATAATAATAATAATAATAATAACTAAATAATATATTTATTTTAGACTTTTACACATTATTATTATTATTATTATTATTATTATTATTATTATTATTAGTTTATTTGTTTATTTATTGGTACTTGTGATAATGAAGGTACTCTCTGTATATCTTGGTTATGTTGTTATGTCTGTTGACAATTTTGTCCTAAGGTTATATATATGTCTGCAACTGTAACTAACAATACTTTCAAAACTGGCAGTTCTCTTAGCCATCATTAACTAGATAACAATCCCTTTCCCAGTTTAGCTGTAGCAGTAATGATCAATCATTTGCCCATGAAAGATCCTGATTTAACTGTGCTCAGCAGCTGACCCCACTTCCTCCACTACCACCCACAACACTCTGTCCACCAAGCATGAAGAGGACATTTAACACTGGCTAAAAGGATGCTTTCAGTGCCAGAGCGGTCTGAAGCAGTAAGGCTGAGTACCAGGGCTGCTGCTGACGCAGTGTGGGCTGGCTAAAGGCTCATCGCTGGCCGCCGCTACAGATGGCAGGCGTTCACTCAGCCCTGGATCCGCAGTACAAGATGGCTGGATTGGCTCACATCTCCCAACCACCGTCTGCACACATTAAAGATAGCCAGCCACTCAGGACATCTCGGCACGCACAAAAAACAAACTGAACCATCTTAAAGACCCTAGATTACATATTTAACAGATTTACTAACATGGATTAAGACCAGTCTTGAATTAAATTGCACTTTTGACGGACAGTCTCAACTGAAAATCATTTCAAAATTCAGGACAAGGTTTAAACTGTGTCTGGAAAGTCTTGCCTTTGCAATAGAACTCAAATGATTACTGCACACGATTCTGCTTCTTCTACATAATGAAGATGGTTGTCTTTTGTCAGTCATGGTTGAACTCTTAATATCAGTGGCCCAGATTCTGTGAGTGACAGGCAGAGCTGATGTCAGTGTGGGAGAGAGACTCTGACCTGAACAGAAGGAGGCTGGGGCTCGCAGCACTCCCAGCTGAGGTGCCTGCTGGTGCAGATGGACCGGGGCTGGGACTTGGGCTCCGTGTGGGAGAGAGATGAGCTGAGATCTGCACTGAGCTGGAGGGCCACTTCAATCCTCCCTCGCCTCTTCAGTTTCTTCTGAGTCTCTTAGTGAAGCACAAACCACCTACAATAAAAAATAAGAAACAAAAATATTGAAACATAAAGAATAAGAAGGCAGAAGAATATGAAATATGAAGGAAGATGAAAAGAGCTTATATACATACACATATCTTTAACCATTTAGATGAGTGCACATTGCTGGAATAGCCCTTAGAGAAGTTGTCTTTAAGTCACATGAAACACTTTCACATTATAGACGCAGGGTGGAATACAATCCATAGAAAGTGCAATATAAAGATTGTATACCAGCAGAGGGAGCACAAATGCACACCATGCACACTATAGACTCTTTAATAATATATGAAGCTCACAAAAACTTTACATTTTGCTTTGCTCATTTAAAATCATAATGAGCATGATCATGTTTTAATATGGGGCCTTCACACAACATCATCTTTTCCAAAAACACATTTTTTTATACCACTGCTCCAGCATTACATCTATGGGCCCTGGAACTTGATGAACAGAACCTGGCCTGTGTGTTTGTGTATAACAATCAGGGTCATGACCTTAGTGATGCCCCATGACTTCCAGTGAGAAGGTCACCACTGCAGTGAGAGGGTGTTGTGCATGACTGGAGCATAACAAAAGAAATAACCCAGCACAACATTGGTGAACATAGCTAGATGATAAAGTTAGCAAGTTGGTTAATCTTAGATATATACATTTTTTATATCTACTGTCAGTTTGGATAGTATACTTGTTTTTTTTTAATTTGTTTATTTGTTTGTCTATTTACAGATATTTATTTATTTATTTATTACTAAAATATCTGTTTATATGTATGACTGATATTCTAACTTGGCATATTTTATATATCTAACTTAACAATATTTAGCATTTACAAGCTTCACTCCATTACTCAAAAGATATTGTTATGTGAACATATTTTTATGTGAAACAAAACTCATTTAGGTTCATATAATATACATGTAATGGAATACAGATCAGATGTATACTTTTTTGTACATGAACTGGAAGGAAATGGTTGCTTCTATTAAGTTAAAATGACAGCAAACATGATGCTATTTGATTCCTAAGCGGGTGAATTATTGTGTGTGGATAATAAGTGGATGATTAATTGTGAAAAATAATTTTAATTCTAATACTCTGTAAAATAATCATAAGAATAGCAATTATAAGCAAAGAAAAGTTCAGTGAATGGAACATTATGATAATTTATATGGGGAAACACTGCGAAAATGTGTCCCAGTTAGTGTTTTAATAATTCTATGACATCACATTGATGTTTACATGTTCTGATGCCACAGGGATGTTTGATAATTCTATGATATGTCAGTCATTATTGATAATCCGATGACATCACATTGATATTTAATTATTCTGTGACTTTAAAAAAAGATGTTTGAGATTTCTATGACACAGTGATGCTTATGTCATCATCATTTTGTTCCACACTGATGTTTCATAATTCTCTGATTTTACAATAATATTTAGAAATTTCTATGTGCCACAGTCTTGAAGCCTGGTGTAATAATATCTTCTTGAGCTTTGAGCATAATAAGGTCAACTAAAATGACTAGAACTTTCCATTTAACCAGAAAAAACAAGGAAAAGAACCATCTCTAATTGCAGGCTTCAACCTACTCATGGATTTGTGTTAAATCCCATTTTGCTGTATATCATGTTCTTTGAAATTCCTTTAGTTTTTTTTATAACTTGACATAAGATAAAGAGGTAATTCCATTCAATTCAATTCAATTCAATTCAATTCAATTTTGCTTGTATAGCTCTTTTAACAATGGACATTGTCAAAAAGCAGCTTTACAGAAATATATAAATTCCAGTTATACATTTTAAACATATGAATTTATGAATTTATCCCTAATGAGCAAGCCAGTGGCGATGATGGCAAGAAAAAACTCCCTGACAGAGAGGAGCCCGTCTCAGGATCTCAGAAGTAGCATGTGTAGCTTGACAGTAATATTAGTACATTAAAAAGACATACAAATTTTGCATACAGTTACTGTCCATACACTATACCCCATGGTTATTATTCCAGATTAGTTAATAATGGTGTTGTTCAGAAGAGTATTGATTAAATGATTACACAATCTGGTAAACAGTTTTACTTCTGATGTATTTATTTTCATGTCTCATTGCTAAATGCTACAAGTTCTCTCCCTCACTGCGAGCAATATCGGCCTGCTGGACGCCTTTGCGTCTCTTCCATCTTGGAGAAAAGTCCTGACACGGGAACAACGTTGTTGTGGTGGATGATGCACAAATTTCAGACAGAAAGAAAAGCAAAATGAGCGTTTAGCTGTGAGTGTGAATTGCCTTTCGCACCAGACAGATTTTCTGATCCCATTATGGCTCCAGCTAGCGTTTTTAGTGCAAATTTCTCAGCGCTTGTGTAGATTGCACATGCTCCCGGTGCCTAATGAGGGAGCATTAGCCAAGGGAGAAGCAGTAATTAGACCAAGCGTCAGAGAGGAGGACAGATGGCATGCAAAGACAAGTCTTTTTCCTTCAGACTTATTGTCCCACTTCTTCAAGGGATGTCAAGACATACAGCTTTTATTCCAGCTCATCATACTTTTTATACACTAATTACAAAACAGTTTACTTTGTGAGGCTAAATAGGTTTGAAGTATTGCCTTAAATACAATCGGCTTGATATTAAGGAGTGACTAATGTATCATTAAATTGTTTCTGATCTCAGACTGAGGGAAGCCAGCTGCACACACTCACCTCAAAAGTGCAATTAAATTCAACTATGCTCTTTGATTTGACAGGATTCCTGTAAGATCTTGGTTAAGGCTAGATTTAGGTTTACAGTAACCAGCAATCTGAATATAGTCCTTTCACTTTTAAAAAATATAACCACTGAGATGTTTCCAAACATAGCTAATCTTCCTAATTTATAGTTCTCAGCTGAAGATATTGGCGAGAGGCTCCTGATTATGAAAAAATAATTCATGCCTCTGTATTCACACAAAATGTGATAGTTAAGTTTTGACTGTACATAATTAGCTTGGGACTATGTCATAATGTAATGTGTTTTATTAGTGTATTGTTTATGGTAATTTATTGTTCATGTAGTCAAATATTGCAATGTGTTCTGCATTTGTCGATGGCACATTTGAGTCTCTAATTAGGCTGTACAGAGTCGCGACGAAAATTATGGAAACTCGATGACAGCCCCATCAACATCTCGCTGTGGTTTCAGGCTAAGTCGCAGCATGTAAATGAGCCTTGGATGACAAACACTAAAGTGATGTGCCCTATGTGTGTGTGTTTAGGGATTAGGAACATGCATGCACACACAACTTAATTGCATGCAAGTGCAATGCACGCACCTACACATGTTCGAAGATTTGAAAATGCAACTGCTGAGAGATTTCAGTTGGTGTCATGCTTGAAAGACCCATAACTTTTAACTGACACCCAACATCACATTTCACCACACAGCTGCACACCTGGTCCTGATGGAGACTCTCTCTCGCTCTCTCTCTTTCTCTCTCTCTCTCTCTCTCTCTCTCTGTGTCTCTCTCTGTCTCTCTCTCTCACTCTCTCTCTCTCTGGTTTTGCTGTCAGCTCAAATTTGGAATGAAAAGGTGTTGCATGGGCTCAGCAAAACGAGGTGCATTAAAGAGTGAGGCCCAGTCGTTCACTGGATTTGGGGCATTGGGGGATTCTCCTTGATTTTCACATAGCTTCACAACACACCTCCTTCGTTTCTCACTCAGGCTAAACTGCCTGGATCAGCACAATGGGTGCTTAAAGGGTCCTTGTTTCTCAAAGCAGGTCGGACAGCCTTGGCTTTTGTGGTGTTTTAATGTCACATTCCTGCCTAGCATTTTGTTTATTTTTTCTTTCTTTATGCTGGTGCTGCCCCAGCTCTGTCTGCCTCTCTCACACACACCTGCAGTGCCCGAGGGGGAAGGCCATGGCCCAGACCTTGCACCCCCACATTCTGCTTCTCCCAGCACAGAGGAAATGAGGAACACTTAGACTTGAACAGCTTAGCTGAAAGTCACAAAGTGTTGAGTTATTAGTGAACCAAAACAAAACTCTGTCACCTGGAGAAGGTGTATCCACCTCTATCCAGGAAGGATTTGTGCAAAGAGATTTTCCAGTGCAAGAAAAAAAGAAGAGAAAATGGTTTTGACTCTTTGCCGTAAAGTTTGTGGTTCACACAATATGTTTCTGCATAAACAATTATGAGGTTTAAGCAGCCCATCCCACAAACACACCTTAAAATCTACACAATAACAAGAAGCTACACAATGTACGATAACCCCCCACACATGTCTTTGTGTGTATGAGGTGCTTTATGTGAAAGTGTGACTCTGTGGGCACGGGTGATCAGTAGCACCTGGGACAGCAGGGACCGTGGGGCGAGTACCAGCTTCCAGAGTGCTGTGTGGCAGCGCCCGCCTGGCTTTGGCACCTCAGCTGTCAGCCCATGCTGCTGATGACGCCAAGGTGTGGGGCGAGAGAGCTGATAATGAAGGTACCCATCTTGTTTTCACGACAGATTGTTTGCTCTGGGCCTTCCGAGGTGGCGGTGAGCTCCATGCAACTCCACGCCCCCTGTTGCCTTAGGGCTTGGCACCTCTGCCAGGAAGAGGAAGGTATTTTTACCCTGCACGCATCCATCATGGCTGCTGTCGAGCTCCACCATGTTGAGTGCAAACGATAATATTTTGCCTGATGACTGACTCTATTTGGTGTGTTTGTGCGGTTGTGTTTTTTTTGTCTTCCCCTCCACTTTAATCATAAACAGTAAACAAGATTTATCGAACAACAAGCAGGTTATCTTTCACCTGCTTTTTAGTTCCCTACTTCAGGGAAAAAAATCTTTTTGCATCTTTTTGCAAAATCTTTTTGCAAAACATCCAAGGACATTTTAAAGGACAGAGTTTATTTCTTGATTTTGAATTTTAGAAGTCATTATGCAATTCAGAAAAAAGAGCTCCATAGTGTTTCTCGGTCCTTCTCAAGAGCGACAGAACTTGAGAGCCTGAATAGCAGGAGACTGGGTCTCAGTAAGCCAAGACTACAAAAGGTTGCTTTGTGAAATCTGTCACAGACTGGCCCCTAATGAGTGTTCGGCAGCGATGAGAGACACCCACTTCCCTCTCACTAATTGCTTTATTAATGGCCTGCCTGTTTTTGATATCGCCATCCGCTTAAGCACTAGTTGTCCTCCACACTTTCTGGCTCTCCAAATCAAAGATACCTGACCCTATAACCCCGTATCACAGACTGGGAGCCTCGTAGGAGGCTGGGATGAAGGCAAGCACTGAAAGAGAGAGAGTGAAAAAAAACTTTTAAGGCTTTCAACCCACTGATGAAGAGGATCATTTGAAGAAAACCATATGCACAGGCATCTGCTTCTCCTGACTCTTAGCTTACTGACAACTATCTCTAGAGTCTCTCGAAGCACACCAAACACTGTTTTTAAAAGGAAGGGCCATCTGTCTTCCACTCTTCCCTTGCGAGGGCTTTTCTTGGCATGCTGAGATGCCTTACCTCTTCCGCCGACACTCTGAAAGAAGTGTGTCTCCCTGGATAAGTCAGTGGCGAGTATTCAGCCAACTCCCAAAAGAAGAGAGAGAGAGATGGGCTGTGTAATCATCGGAGGTTCTTATGTGTGTGAATCTGTTACAAGTGCTAAGAAGAGAAGAGCGGATCTCACACTAAATGTCACACAAAGTGAACTGCCAACATATGACATAAAGTAAATATTTTCTTAGCCATAATTCCTGCGACCAATTAACTTCCAATCTGTTTTAACTTTGAAGCAGAAGTTCTACGGCAACCTTTTAAAAAAGATTTACACTTCCTCGTTTCCCAACCTGTTATCTGTATCTGAGTATCTGTATGATGTGCTTCAAATGCATTGTAACACAATTCATTTTCAAGGTAATTGTAACAAATACATAAACAGATTAGTTACATTATGATGCTTATGACATTTATAATAAGCTGTGTGTAATCATATAAATTTGATAGGAGATGTACTATATATGAGATATGTTGGCACTGGCCTGTTCTATTAGGCTAAATGTAACTGTATTCCAGCCCTACATTATTATAGATGCTTTTCAGGCTACTGTATTCCTTAACTGTGATGGCCAAGTGAAAGAAAAACGGCATTGATGCTGGAATGCATACACAGAGTGAAGAGGAAGTCATCAGCATGTGCTGGACTAATTACTGCTACTAATACAGTGAGGCCTAGCACTGGTGTTCATAATGAGGCAGTTGTTTTGGGAACCTGGTCAGACAGAGATGCCTGCAGGTGTCTATTGTGCTCGCTCCACATGAGGGGTTTAGGAGTGGGAGGAGTGGCGGCTAGTTTGAAAACGGCTGCTCGAAAAGGACCAGGGCCTGGATTAGCATGTTCCCAGCAGTATGGGGCTATTCTGAGGGTAACGTCATTAGATGGCATTAAAGCGATTCACTTTTTCCCTATTCTTCTGGAGATGTTCCACAGTGAGCACAGGATTAGGGGGTAAAAATCAGATTTAATTGACAGGACTACATCATCTTTGATTTCCCCCTTAAAAATAATGTCCTCCCTTGCTTTGAAATTGGATTGCGCCAGATTACATATACCTCGTATTGTTGTTTGGGATCTAACTGTTCATAAATGTTCAAAGGAAGCAGAGCAAAACTTTGATGTGTTTTCCAGTTTGATATAGTTGCACTGTTTAAATCAATATTAAATATCTGAAATCTCCAAGTGTGCTCAGCAACAAGCATGTTTGAATAACCAGACTAATGTTATATTGCAATTTTAAAGCATTATTTAAAAAAAAAATCATAGGCTCTTGTACCTAATTGCGCATAATTACAAGTATATTGCCAGTCTGAATATTAAGCTCCTTAAATTAAGACCTTAAAATTAGGTCTATTTTTGTCTCTGCTCTTGCTCGCCAGATCCCTTCCTCATTTAACTTCTGCTGTTCTCTGAGTAGCAGGGACCAGGAGCCCAAGCACTAATGCAGCCTTCCATCCCTCTAGATCCATGGTGTAATTAAAGCATGATTAAGAGGCAAGGCCTGATGAATGTGTTTCTAAATGCCCCATGCTGTGCTGTTGTCAAGCCCAGCGTGGTGGTTTTAATTGATTCAGGCTAATCAGAGAGTGGAATTAAAACAGTCACAGTTGTTTGGGAGAACAAGAGTGCAGGACTGGGCATCAGAACAGGACCAGGCAGCATAAGGCCTAAGCCTCGCTGGATCAGATATCGGCCTTGCATAATTTGCAGCATGAAGACTTACCATGTGTCCAGCAGGTTGGTAAGACAAACGCTAGCTGGTATTGTTTATTATTCTGGATGAAATGCTTGTTAAAATAAGGAGATTGGTTTCTGGTTTCTGTTACTGCCATTTTGTATTCCTTTTGCAATAAGCAGTATGAACTTACACCTGCTTTCTGAGCTGCAAATATGACTAATGAAGCTGAAACATGATGAAAGTAAATGATGCATTTGAATGCCAGTCTATGGCTGTGAATCATTCTTGGTTTTATTTTGGCACTTTGTGTAATAAGTAATAAGTAGGAACATTACTGTGGAGTTTTAGTTGCATACCTATAGCTCAACTCTGAGTTTTCAGGAGAGTCGTTTGTTGGTCTAACCCTAATGTTGAGGCTCCAAGAGGATGGCAGGGGGTCCTGCTGAAGGCCCCCGAGCAAAGGAAGTCCTGCTTAGGTTTGTGACAGCGGTTCTTTGGGGCTGGACAGAAGCCAGCTAAACAATGAGATGGGCAAACGACATCAAAGTGCAACAGCCCACATGAGCTGTGGTTTCTCAACGTAGGTGCGGTCATGAAGGGATGCTGTTGGAAAGCCTCAGTTTGTTGCAGCACCAAACACGTATTCGGTAGTTTCGGGTTGGGACGTTAGGACTTTTTTTTTCCTGGATGTTGACGGAATAAAAGTAGGGATTTTCATTAGATGTAAAACTATAAATAAGTACATAAATAGCCAGGGACATCTTGGCTGAAAACAAAAAACATTCAGCACTATTTCCATTCAACCTGTTGCTGTTGAAATCCCTTGGTGAAAACTATTAAGCGATTTATCCATATCCATCCATATCCAAAACAAAAAATGTTATAACCCATGCTTGATGTAAAGTGTATTAAGGTACAACATAAAGACAGATGTTTTGGCTGTGGACATTCTCATCTGTCATAGATAATAGCAGCTTAATGAGGAAAATCAAGCTGGCTGTGCAGATGGTAGTCATGAGGCAGCTGTAACATACAGTTGGACAGATGACATCTGCCTTTATGCTCTCCATTAGTATAATCACACAATTAAGCACCAGCAAACCGTTGTGGAGAAACCCTGTGGTATTTGTACATCAACAGATGAGTTAATGTGTGTAATAACATGATCAGTACAATCTAGAAACTGATGGACTGATTATAAACCATATAACTAACTGAATGCTTATGTTTATTTAAACCAAGTTTTTACAAAATGCCAAATATTTTTTGCATCATTAAATATTGCTCAATTGCTTTCAACATGTTTTTCTAGTTTCTAGACAAACCCAGAGGATGAGGATATATCTTCAAAAGGAGATAATGATAATGTCATCATTTTTTTATTCTAACTTGACAGCTTGAGGATGTATCAGAATAGTTGTGGTTGAGAATTACAAATCGCATTTATTTTAAAAATGAACTGGGAATAAGTATTTCTGGAGCTAGTGATTGTCCACAAGTGCCCCTTGACAGACAGACAGACAGACACACACACGCACACACACGCAGACACACACCCTCCACCTCTCTAGTAGGTCTGTTGTGCACTGTAACAGGCACACCTGGAGATGCTCGAGCGTTCCTTCTGTGAAGCCGGTATTATGCTAATTGTGACCCACGGGCACTGTGTGAAGGCTTGGTATAATTATCCGTGTAATTGTCTCGTATTTTGTAAAGTGCCAGATCGTTTAATTCCGGATTAACATTTCTCACCTCCAACAGCCGAAGGCTTTGCCTTAGCTCACCACTGCTCCCCCGTGGGGAACTTGACATTATTCATATGCCACATTCTCTCTCTCTCTCTCATTCTGTCACCTCATCTATTTTTTGTTCTTCAAGAAAGGAGGAGAAACACAGACCTTCCATCACGTCCTGCAGTTCAGGGATGGCTCTCCATATTCCTCACCATTACACGCCACATTGTGTGTAACTCTCATGGTTTCACTGTGCTTGTAGAAGGGGATGACAGAGTGGCTTTCATTTATGTCAGTGTCAGTTTTCACATGCTTGATGCCTTAATCCCTTCTGTGTTTGCCCAGGACTGCTTGGGATGATTTCCTCGGCATGAGCTGAATAGGCCTGCTGTCTGCAGCACGTTCAGCTCTGTAACCACAAATTAACGCTTTATGAAGCCTCTCTAATCATCACAGCTAGCTGTCTGTTACTAAGGTCAGGTGAGACTCCTAATAGCTCTGACAGATAACTACAACATGCTGCGAGCTTGTAACCTGCACATGCAGTGGGCTTAAAAATAGATCCAGTTTATTTAGATTACCAAAATTTCTCTCTTGTTCCATATCCTCAATAGTAATGAACTATGTTTATTTTTTGTGTTCGACATCTATTAGTGATGTTTTTTATATAACACTTATCACAGTGACAAGCACTAAGTTCAAGTTGCTTGCCAACAGTATAGAGGCCCTAAAGGGCAACACTCCCTAAGCCTGTTTCCTTTAATGCCATGCTGAACTCATGGGAATAAATACACAAGCTGTGTTCAAAGACATGACATATTCACTATATAATGCAGTTCATATTGAAATCTAAAAAAAAAATTGGCTTGCATTGTGTAGTCTCAAAACGATATTGAACACCCGTAATGCAGCAGTGCCATTAAAAATGACATATATCCTGCACTACACATATGGAAACAATCAAAACTATCCATTTTTACAATCAAGTCAGTTTATTACAATCAAGTCAGATGTGTTTATTAACATCTAGTATAAGCAATACATTTCCTTAGAAAAAAAATGCTGCACTAATTTGGAGTTTTGTATTTTACTCTATAATATTATATGTGTACAACCTTTGGAATCTTTGTTGATACCAGTCACGTACATTTTTAACTTATTTGCAAACTCTTAATTTAACACATTTCATTTAATCAAGCCTTTAGGCACATTTGAATGTGCAAATCCGGTGTATATAAATAGAGTTGTGACACTATGTTCAGTGTCTAAATTAAGATGTAGTCAGTTCAGTATTTCTGCACATTTCTAATTAAATCCTTTTATTCGATTGTAATTAAACTTTATTGTTTGTGAAGTTGTGGTATATAATCACACTGAAGCTCAGCTTTTTTACTTTATGGAGATTGCACTGTATCTTCTTGAATGTATGGTATATGTGATAAAAAAAATTTATCTCACTGTGATTGATGTGACATTCTGACATAGCTGGAGAAAGATATTTTAATATTTACTACTTTATTTAGTACCTAAAATTTTGAATAACCCTCACATCCTTTAATCTTTACCTTCAGCTGGGATAAATTCTTATGTGGGACATCATACTCCTTTAAACTGTTTACCTATTACATCCTGATAATAAAACAATTCAAGTTCATACATTTCAAGAATATACATATACAAAGTTAGTATTCCTTCCAAATGTTTAGTCAATCAAAACCTCCAAATACAGGGTTATTAGTGTGTAGATAATTTTTTGGCTATTATGATTGGGAGATTGTGTCTATATGATGGAATTTGAACACAACTTTGCAAAATGATGACCAAAGTGTGTAGTAAGAAATTACAAGTCACGCAAATTCACTAATATTACACCATTACTGTGTTTAGCAAAGAACTTATCTTCCTTTTTTTACTTTTTGTACTCAAATGTACACAAAAACACAAATACAATCTCAAAAGTAGTGCAATATGAAGCTAAACCTGGAGAATGATAATAATAATAATCCTAATGTTTGTGGAAATCATCTTTGGATACAGTTCATACCCTGACAGGGGACCTCATTGAGCCTAAATCCTCCATGCCACATTATTATGTGTACTTAGCTTAAACAAGCAAAGCAGCGCAGGGAAACAGCGATTAGGCTATCAGCAAGACAAACGGAGACAGAGGTGTTTCAGGTGATGCTAATCTGAGTTTTTTTTTTTATTTCAACACATCCCAGTAAATAGTCTATGCACTGTTGATGTGAAGGTAAATAATACGAGTCTGAACGTGGTTTGAATATTCGCCATGGCACCTGAGGCGTTTGCAGTACAACTGTATTTACATGGCTCTTTCAGTGAATCACCTCCCCCTGGCACATGGATGCTTCACGTTTCCCAGAAATCCATTGCAGCATTTCTGTATCAGTCATCTGGAGCTGCAATTTAGTGATTTAAGATCTTAACTGACATTTGATCTAGTTATTTCCGGGCCTGACAAACAGAAATGCTGTCTGTTCTTCAAATATTTGACATGGTGACAAACCCTGGCTGCCAAATAACAGGCAGGATATTTTTTTTTATTATTATTCAAAATGACTAATGAACAAATATCTAAAGTAAACTGACTTCAGACACTGGCAGGGCCACTGAGTTACTTTGAAATGTAACACAACTAACATACTATCTTTAGAGGGTTGTTTGTACGTGGCACAAAGTTTACATTAATGTGAAATTAATGTGTAATTAAAGCATAATTAGTGTCATTACAAGCACACAGGAACAGCCAAAATATCAAGTCATAAATACCACATGACAAACTCAGATGAGTAAATCATTCTTGACTTGTGACATATAAGAAATACAAATGACAAAAAAGCAACTGCCAATTTCAGTTAAGAGAAAAATCTGCCACATTAAACAAGGAGCAATAACGTCTCGAGAATTGTACCTGCTTTATTTGTTTTAATAAAGTCAATATATTATTAACATATTAATGTAATTACATCATTATTTATTCATAGTAATGGCAATGTCATTTTAACATGTTCTTCCATGGAAGCTTGCTAGCAGACTACTTTTGTGTTAGTGTAAAAAATAGTTTATTGCTTAGGTAACATCTACCTTTGCTATTTATACAGTAGTTTATTTTAAACTTCACCTGAACGCACATCATGTCACAGTTATAAATCTCTGTGGGTAGGAAAGTATGACGTTTGTGAGCAGTGCTTAAAAGCTTCATAATTCCATGTCAGATGGATTGATTTGGTTAGAACTTTAGCTTACAGTGAAATAAAGCCAACAACAACTGCCAAATCAGCTTTTATCATTACATGCACTTTTTTGTTTCTAACATGCAGACAACTCACTGCCATACAGGGTGTTACCATGAACTACTAGATTTTCAAAGCAGAGATGTTATAGACCTTCTGGTGCAGACACAAACTGGTTCTGGTATGAAACAACCTGTCATCCAAGACACAATAAAAACTACTACGATGCATTGCACGCATGTCGCAACTCCAGTCTCCCAAACACCTGTTTCTCACCAGACTAAAAGCTCATTGAACATTTGCTCAATCACTGTGTTTGAAGTCATTATCTAGGCTAAATGTCAGGGATCATGATGAGACAATTTCAACCTGTATTTTATGTGTGACTAACAGAACAATTAAGGCCATGTCGAAACCTGACATGGTTAGTTAGTGATAGTTGAAAACTTTTGTTGTGTTTATCTACCCACTAGCTATTGAACTTCAAGGATCCTGTCATCACACTGAGAGAAAATTAAGGACCTAAAATTTACTTTTCCATTTTAGCATTACAATAGCATTTAACTTATGTACATTTACAGAAACATTACTTTTTCATTACCTTTTCCATTCCTTTATTACTATTTTATTTATTGCAATTTTACACTCTTTTACACACTTTTTATAAAAAAAACTAAATTTTTATTAAAACTTATTCAACTTCTATATTTTATATTGTTACTTTCTTCTGTCACTGCTCTTCTTCTTCTTATTATTATTATTAATTGCATAGTGTTTATTTACTTCTCTGTTATTCTTCACACTGTAAAGCACTTTGAGCTGCATTACACATATGTGAAAGATGAAAGATGCGATATCAAATTTATATATTCAATTGTCCAATTTTTTGTGCCGGTAGCCTCAAATTCCTGTTCTTGGTTGACAGGCGTGCAACCCGATGTGCTCTTCTGTTGCTGCAGCCCATCTGCTACAAGGTTTGAAGTGCTGCACATGCCGAGATGCTTTTCTGCTCACCACAGATGTAAAGAATGGTTATTGAGTGCGTGTAGCCTTCTTGTCAGCTCAAACCAGTCTGGGCATTCTTCTTTGAGCACTCACATTAAAAAGGCAATTTTTCTGTTACTGGATGTTTTTTTTCCCAACACACTGTGAAAAATCTAGAATGGCCACGTCAGGAAAGGAATCTGGCAACCCCAAATGGAAACAGCCAAAAGAGGAGGAGAAGAAGAAGAAGAAGAAGAAGAAGGATACTGTATAAAATCTAGTGAGTTGTGTGTGTGAAATCTCAGGAGATCAGCAGATTCTGAAATATTCAAATGTCTGTCACCAACAACCACAGTGACTGTGTTCACATTTTTCTAATATTTATAAAATTTATTTTACAGTTTTTTCCTTTAGGGTACCTCAGTGCTACACAAGTCTTAAGCCAAGGTAGGCAAACATCAGACAAACCTTATCCAATCCAGACCAACTTAGGATGACACCTGTGGAATTCAGAATGATGAACTGCCACCTAACCCATAAAAGAAGATTTAGTACCATACCATGGCAATCCTGACAGCTGGAAGCATCGCTGCTGGGCTCTTGCACTAATAAAATACAAGTTACGAGGTAATAAGGGTCGCTCCTTAACTGTTTTCTACAACAAACCATGTACAGAGGGCAGTAAATTACAGTAAAACAGTTGAAAATACTCAGTAGACATTGTTTGATCCCCTAGTGAGCCTAACAATTATACTCATTTACACAGATTTGAGGGAATGGATGACACATGTTGCCAGTTGTCATTGTAAGGCAGGAACATAAAGCTGTGTTGTCGAGTGCGGGATTTCAGTTACCTGCTGGTCCAGGTTGAAAGCCAGCTTATTTGACACCTAATGTGTTGACAGGTGTCAAGGCAGGGTGCCTCTCCTTTTGTCTAGAGCAGAGGAGCTGGAAGGAGGGGGGAAGCTGCCCAGCCCCTGGGGTCTTCCTGTGGTGGCGTATGTTTCCAGTGCAGTCCCTCAAGGTGAAGAGCCCTTAAATAGACGCTTTAACTAGCCCAAACGGCTCCCTGGTGTGCACAATTAAGTGTCTTAAACACCTTTGTGTACCTCTGTGTTTGTTTTCGTCTTTTGATATTGACGAGTTGTTTGTTTTTGGTCATGCATCCAATTTGATGTTCATGCTTTGTGTCAATAGAATCAACAAAATGAAATTTATTTCAAATTACAATAAATTACAATACACAGGTTTGAACAACTCTACGTAAATGTGCAACAAAATATTTCCCGATTTTAAGCAAACGTTTGATCAAGTCCAAATCGTATCTGAATCATAAGTTAATCAGAATTTAATGAACATATTTCTCCAACGTGCAAATACACATTTGGTGACTTTAACTGCTGAAATAAATCCCTGAGCTTGGCTGGAAGATGAGTAATAGAAAGTGATAACAATTTGATGTATCTTGGCAGGAAGATTTTGCTAAGGGTTGTTTCAGGGGGGGAAAGCATGCATGATCTTTATCGATTTGACTTCTAATTTGTTTTATTTCAGGGAGATGACATGAGTTGACAGGCTGAGAGAAACTGGCGAGTGGAAAGGAGAGAGAGAGCTGGGCTGTGGGTGGAAATTGCTAATGTTTTGAACAATGGTCGAGTTGCGTCTCAATTCATTAACTGTCTTTCCTCACAAGGCCGCAGCATCACGAGCCACTCCATGCCCAGTCCATGTGTGCCAAATTCACAGTAACATTCAGGAGTAGAACAAAGGCTTGTATAGATATACTGTACATATGAATGATGAATGTGGAGCTACTAGATCTCCTTTAAGCCTGTTTGTTTTTGTCATTCCTTGTCACTTCAAACGCTGCAACCCGGTGTGTTCGGCATTAGATTCTGTATAGAGCTTAGGATGAAGATCCCAGGTGGCAGTTTTATAAGTCACACAGAGTTTCTGATCCATGTAATTAGTTTGCCTGTGGAGGATTTCAGCACAGTATGCACAGACTCACACTCACTGGGGAAGGGATTTTAAAGCACCTCAGTGCCCTCATACCCTGAAGGCTAAAACAGCAGTCTGAAGCTTTTAATATTACATGAATACAAGTTGTTTAGTGAGTGCAAACAAGATTATAACTTCAGACACTGGTAAATGCAAGAACAATGAAATTTAGCTTTTGTTAAAATTTGCCAGAAGAGTTTCTGGTAAACTTTTCTAATAAGAATGTATGTTGTTGTAAGACAAATTGCTGCAGGCATTATAACATTAACTCTTTCCTCCACATGTTTTCACCTGTACAGAAACTATTCAAGAAATGTCATAGCTCACCATATCCCCCAGGCAACCGGAGGCATATCAAGCATATGGAGGAGTGTGAGGAGAGCTTACAGCACCTCCATCCAATGGAGTGAAATGACTCATTCACTATCAAATGTACCATGCCATTCCATCATAGCCATATTTGTGGCATCAATTGACAATTTCATCACTGCTGACAAACAAATGACAGACATGCTGACACACTGACAGGCAAAAATTCCCCACCCCAGCTGCAATGTATTCTTTTGAAAGCTTGGCTATAACAGTAGTTGCAGCAGGTTTCCTCAACCTATTGGCCAATGGAGATTCATAATTTTATTTGCCAAAGTTGCTATAGTGGAGTCACAGCATGTTCCCGGCTCTTGACTTATTGATTGGGGGGTTGAACACTGCTATTATTACTGATAAATTTGACAGCATGGCTCTTCCATAGACGTTTAGAGTGTTATCTGTTTGAGAGCAACCACAGGAACCCGTCCAACTGGTAACATATGTTCAACTGTAACACAGAGACCTCTTGTGGTTTCTTATGGCAGTTCCTGTAAATGGCATATGATCCTGGGAAATATGACTACAGTAGAAAGGTATGATATAGCTGTTGCAGTTTTCAAGCATATAGTTTTTCACTATTCACACAATATTAGCAATTAGTGAAGAAGCATCCAGCTGGCTTGTATATGGGCTGGAGTTAGTGTATGTGTGAGGCAGGCCATCTGTAGGCCTATACAGAGTGTTTCTGTTATCGGGCTGGTTTAGGCTTGGATTTGGTTACGGCCTATATGTCCAGGTACTCAAAATGGAAAAAAGCAAACGGTAAATAAAAACTCAACCTTTGGCTAGTTTTAGTACTATATGTGAGTCAAGTTGACCATTTACAGAAAGCTAAGATGGACTGTATCTAAAAATTAAGAGTTTAAAACTGATCTTACTTCCTTTGCTCAATCTGTGAATGGGTTCTTGGTAGAGTGCATTAAAAATCTTGCAGATGTAAAGGGAGGTCCATGCTTTTTAAATGAAATTATGATCAGACTAACACTGAGCTCAACATAGCGGGTAAATAAGGGGTTGGGTGGTGGGGGTTAGTTAACCACACCTTTTAATCAAAGCTGTTTTCCCCAGGGTGCAATTTTCACCTTTTTGTTCTAAGCCTAAGTGGCATGGAACACCTCACAAGTCCCAAATAGCACATGGCAATAGGTTGGGTTTCTGAATAGATTCGTTTAAAAAAAAATCCCTGAAAATCGCTTTGACAATGAAATGGAATCTGAAATAAATAAGACCATTTCACACTTAACCCAGACGGGATGGGAGCAGATGTAATGGCAGCACGTTATTTTCCAGCGCCGTTAATGAATATGCCTTCCATTACAGAGCAGTGCACAGATAGAGTCTGGAGCGTTCACATGGATAATAATGCACTGAGGGACTTAGAGAAATTCAGGTGTGTACAGAAAACCCTGCTCACTCGCAACATCTGAAAGAGCTGTGCCCTATTTCCCTTCAAACCAACACTGTATATCCATCAGCAGATGTTATGAAAAGCAATTGTAGCCCATTAAAAAGATTCACAAGGTTTCACAAAAGATTCTATTTATTTATTAGAACGTCACAAGACTTTTCATATATTCAATATTTGCTTTGTTATTATGTATTTCTAGATGTTCCCTAAGGGCTCCTGATCTAAAATCATATTGTTTTGTAAATATAGACCTGTTCAGTATTTGCACTAGAACACAGTCGGTATTTAATTGTCAGCGGACAAATTATACACCGTCTTAAATCCAACAACAAAACATAGGTTTCAGATATGAAGATGTAGCGATGGAAAAAAGAAAAAGAAAACAATCATTTCTTTCAGTTGGTAGTACAACTGTAAGGCCTTTACAAAACTGCTGAATCGTGTTCTCCTGGTTGGATAAACAAATGGTCATGTATACAAAATAATGCTATAGGATTATAAACAAATTAATTGACGAACTATCATTCAAACCAGATCAGCACATCTTTTGTAAAAGACGATGTCCAACTTGATCACCGTTTAAATTTTCCATTTGACGAAGCGATTTTATGTATATGCAAAAGTTCAGTTAAAAACATGAAACATTTGTTTTATTATGATGACAGGCAGCATATTCCTACGCGCACTGAAAACTTTATGTCCCTCAAACTAAATACTTTACAGTTATAACACAAGATTACTAAGCCTTTATGTACACCTACATTATGAATACCTACTCTCTCAATTGACTATCTGTAGTTCTGTCTGTCGACCTGTTTGCCGTCGGGCTGGAAGGCGACTAGATTTATTATTAGTTGTTGGTTTTCTCCGTTTACTTTTGTTGTTTCAAAAATAAATTAATATTCAATCCACGCCCCTCTTTTTTGCTAAATAATTAGTTAGTTAGGTTAATTGTTAGCCAGTTATTTAATATTTAGTTAGAATTTATTTGCAGCCTATGCACATATGGCATATATACATCAAAATCAGTGCCAACCAGCAATATCGAAATATTACTCGAAAAATGAGAGCAATAATGACACAGGTGATGTTCGTCTCGAGAGCATAATTATCCGTTTTTATTTTTTATTAAAAAATGTGCTCTGTAGCTACTTCATTTTAGTATTAGTACTAATTACATTTTAATGAAAGATAAGTTCACCAACGTACACATATACACACACACACATATACATATATATATATATATATATACATATACATATATATATATATACATATACATATATATATATATACATATACATA
>JAQQZR010000002.1:16998803-17021801 GCA_030068235.1 Notoglanidium macrostoma
ATATATATATATATAGATATACATATATATATATATACATATACATATATATATATATACACATACATATATATATATATATATATATACACACATACATATATATATATATACACACATACATATATATATATATATATATACACACATACATATATATATATATATATATATATATATATATATATATATACACATACATACATACACATACACACAATATATGTAGATTGGCTATATATCTACTTGTGCAGTTAGATTTGAGAAGAATGTTGATGCTATTTAATGACATCTTAGGGTTATCCCCTTCGGTGGTGTTAAGTTCATATTTAATTTATAATAGTTATCTTGACAGAATTTTTCTGAATTTTTTTTATATGAAAATATAATGTGAAAATGTTTATAACGTGAAAATATTTAACTAAGGCCTTAACAAATTCCAGAAATGACTATGTTTTTAAATAATAAAGGAATAGCATTTTACTATTATAAATCACAACCCTGCTGTGTGCGTTAAAGGTTATACATTTTTTAAAAGAAAAAACAAAAAAACACAAAGCACAACCGGTTAATTGTCTGAAGTCCTGAGAGCACCCAAGACCTCCTGGAAAGATTTCAAAGAAGCTGGGGTGGACTTAATTCATCCACCTTTTCTTGTTGGAAGTCTACTGGCATGAAATGTTAAGTGCAGGTGGGTCAGCACCTCTATTAGCAGAAAAGGGGCTGTAACAGGACGCGGTGTTGACTACAGGTCTGCGAGCGTGTTGTGCTGCTTTCCTATCCCTTTCAAGTGCTTCCTCTCGGGCCACGGAGATCCTCCCAGGTGGTTGCTAAATGCTCTGGGAACCGTGTGACATCACTGCAGGGGACTGACCTGCACTTATCCCACTGCCTGGCCAGGTATTGTCCCAACATGTCAAACAGCCATAGAGCAAGTGATCCTCTTACATCCGCTCAGCCGTTCCACAAGGGCGCAGATTGAGGGAAGAGAGAGCGTGTTCCCCACCCCGCCAAGTGAGCAGAGAGGCTGAGGAGGAAAAAGGGGCCACAACAGGGCACACATCACCAATCAGGATGTCAATCACGTATCTCTGCTGCTCTTATTTGGCAAGAAGAGAGCCCCGCTAATCATTCTCTCTGCATGGGCCACAGTGAAAGTGCACGTCTGGGTAACTTGACTCAGCGCTAAAAGGGTCACTTGTTAACCATCAACACATGAGCTCACGGCACCTCGAGGGTGAGAGACCATGTAGCCAAAATAAAGACGTTCATCCCTCAGGGATTCAGTATTATAACCTTATATAAATACAGGTACACTACAGATGAAAGGGAATATTACGAATTGCTTATGCGCTTGGTATCTCATTTAAATCAGTCTAAAACGTGGAATTAAACACTGATCACGTTATCATTTGACCTGCTAACCTGATCGACCAATTCTATATTCAGTACAATTTTTTTTTTTAAATGGTAAAATGCTATTATGTCAATTCAGAAAGTCTACAAGTGAAGAAAATTAATCTGCACGTTTTGCTTTGGGCCCTAGTTTCATCGTCACCGCTCTGCCCCCTACTGGCCACATATCATAGTGGCGCTGCATTTCCTCGAACAAATTTACACACGGCTACTCAGGCCTCAAGCCGATCTACGCGAATCCTTTCCTTTTTTCAAATCAACCCTGAAAGCACAAAAAGCAGTCCACTTCAAGGCACCAGATTACGCGTAACCTACCACTGTGCACTAATAATCCAACACACATTTCACGAATACCTCAGATGTAGCTTTTATTGAGCCTTTCTTTGTGAAGCCCCAGCAAAAAGGCACTTGTTCAGAGGTAAACATACAACGGAGCATAAAAATGGGCCACAAAGAAGAAAATGAGAGTGGACAATATATACACAGCTTCACTCTGAGCAATATCTGAACACAGATCTACAGCAGTGGTCTTTTATAGCATCTGCCCAACACTGCTCTGCACTTGTTGTAATGTTAGATTTTCCCCTAGCTTGCAGTGTCAATCTCTCTAAAAGACCAAGAGTGACTCAATAGTAAGTCATATTTCAATTAACAAAAGAACAATGCACTCAGAATATACACTAATGAACTTGTCCAAGTCTAAGCATGCAAAAAACAGGTCTTACATGTGCCAACAACTTACAAAAGCCCACAACCATCTTATACAAATACATATACATGAATACTGTTGTAAAAGTGCCAGTGCATCTGAAAAGCAGAAAAAAAAAAAAAATCCTATTGCTTTAAAATACAAGTACAAGTGCTTTGGCTTTTGTAAGGCAAAAAGGTTGATTGGGGAGAAAAACCCCAGAAAGAATCATCTGATGTCAGTTTCCTGGAACAACCAGTACATTATGCTAAATATAACCATAACAATGTGGTATACATTTTCCAGTAAGGTCTCACAAAGCATTGGATCTCACTCCAGTGCCTCAGAACCATCTGTCCTGCACAAAAGGAGTTTTTACTACCAACACACCTCATCCAAATAATTATCAAACCCTTCATGGGTTGGATCTGTGTGTTGGGAAAACAGAATATTTTAAATTCCTCAGGAAACTCCAGATGTACAATAACATAACAGTATTAATGTAGCTTGATCCACTGCTATTCCAAAATGAAACATATTACTGGTACTCAGATAAAAAATAAAAACTAAACTTAAATACAAAAAAATGTCAGATTGATTCCCCATCTGTGACACAGTGGTTGAGTATATGCAAAACTCAGGTAATAAGTCACATTCAGAATGACATAAAAACCACATTTTCATTAAACCTTTATTTGGAATAAAAAAAAAAAAAAAAAAAAAAAAAAGAAAAAAAAAAAAAAACCAGCAGCAGGCTAAAACTGAGAGGCACAGGTTGCTTAACTCCGGAGTTTAAACACATGGGGTCATGGTGAGTGGAGTCCAGTGTGAGAGATGGAAGGAACTGAGACCAGGTCAGCTTGGGGAAACTTCAGCAGGCACCACGCTGGGTATGTGAAAAGATGAGCAGGAGTCCCGTCTGTGGAGGAGTTTAAAGAGCAACTCCTCTTTCTCCTGACTGAATTTCTGGCTCTGCAATGTTTGCTTCTCCAGCGCCTCCTGCAGCTCATTCTGCTCCTTGGACAGTTGGCTGAAAAAGGGAAAATACAAGAGTTATTAGAATGATGGTATTCTTAGCCCAGGTCCTAGTGAACCAGTAATCTATTTACTGATGGAGACTTCAAAGCACTCATGGAAGTCACTCTGGATAAGGGCTTCTGCCAAATGCCATAAATGTAAATGTACAAGAGTCAGGAAGATCTTAAAGGTGCAAAGGTTATGGGGAAATACAGGATGATTTTCTCACATTCTCCATGTTAACAAATGATGTTCCAATTTCTATGAAAATAAAGAAATGTATTAAATGTATAAAAGTTACTATGCAGTAATTTCTCTTACAATTTCTCTTTAACTTTTGCTAGCAGTAGTAGTCATAGAAAAACGTATCTTACAGCCTGACATTATGTATCAAATGAGGAACATTTGGCTATATTTAGAGAAGTTACACATATTATGGCATTTGTTGCCAAAATAGTGTGCAATTAAGAATATGGTTGAAGGGTTTTACACAAATGACGGCTGGGAATTTGAGAGGTTTAAAACTGCTTACTGTATTAGTGTTTGATAATTGTCTATTCGAACTCTGAGGTCCTCATTCTGCTGTAGAACCTGTAGGACCTGGTCTTCCAAAGCCAAATTCTTTTCAACCTGAGAAAAGAGCATGGACATGATCAAAGAATATTTGTTGAACAAACAACTTGACAGAGATGGGGAAGCAGATTTAAAACCCAAACCTAGATGATGAATGTCCCAACAACCATGGAATTTAAACTACTCCAGTTTCCTCCCACAGACAGGTGGAAGTCACTCTTAATTGCACCTTGGTGTCTGTGTAAGGTTGTCTGTGCATTTCTGTCTCACACCCAGTTTTCCCAGGATAGAGTCCACTGCAACCCTGATCAAGATAAAGCAGTGAATGACTGAATGATTGTTCTAGAATAGGGATGCCCAGTTTCACATCTGTAATAACCTGAAACCTCACAGGGCTTTGGATCTACAAGCCTGCTATTAAGAAACACAATTCGAGAGTATTACTTTGTCCAATCCATAAAAAAACCCCGCACACTCAATATAGAGTTGGTGAATTCTACATAAAAAAGGTCACTTACAGAAGTTTTGGAACTTATTGGTGGACTAAAGATTTTAACAAAACGTTCACCAATTTAACCTGGTCAGGGTTGCAATGAGCATACTGAGCACATTCCAGGAATATTAGGATGAGGAGGGAATACATCCTGAATGGGGCACCGGTGTATCACAGATGAGCGTACTAAACGTAATGGCTGAAATACAGCAAGTGGCAATTTTTAACTGACACATCTTGACACCATAGGTTAATGCTGAAGATACACAATTACTAACCAATCCATTTGAACCTTTGCACACTTGGTCAGTCACCTTCCACCCCATCGACTGGTGGAAGAGGACAACCACAGGGCCACTGACAATCATGTATCATTTAGGTAGAACACCATTCTCAGCACAGCAGTAACACTGATATGACAGTGGCATGGTATTTCATGTTGCAGAAACTGTCTACTGAAGACATGCCACCCAAACAAACAATCCCCGTAAGTGATCCTACAGAGGTACCTTTTCACAGAAGAATAAGATAAAGGGTAGGTAACAGGATAACACAACAGCTACAGTCAGTAAGTCAAAATGTCTAAAAAGAGCACCTATGTGGTTTGTGTATCTGACAAAACAGTCAGCGCGTAGTGACAAGGTAGATGTGCCTAATAAACTGGCCACCAAGTCCATACAGGTTCTATAATTCAATGTTGTCATAATTCATTTTTCTAGAGTTTGAAGAGTTAAAACATAAAAGAAGCCTAAACAGGGAGCTTCAGCACAGTTACGTGCTGTTGTTCTGAAACTCTTTTTGAAACATTTTGGTGAACTGGAACTTTAAATCCAGCCCGAGTGTGTAAGAGGAAGAGGTCATCTGTTTGCATTCTGACCAAAAATGGTGAGTGGGAGTTTATACCAGGGCCTCCATCTGCCGCAGCTTGCTTCCCTGCTCCTGTAAACGCTCGCTCTTCATCTCTATGACAATTAGCAGACTCTCCTGTTCCTGCTCCCAGAATTCACCCGGGCTACCATGAGTCTAACACAGAAAGGGCAAGATACAAAGCAAACGTTGCATTCTTACTGAAGACACTATAAATCATACAATTTATTGGAAACACTACATTTCGGTCCCATTTAACGGCATGAAATTTACTTGTATGTTTCTTTGAAGGTCTCTTTTCAGTGTGGACTCCTTTACGCGCTGCTTTAACTCTGTGAACAGCTTCAGGTCCGACGTCAGTTGCTCAATCTGCTCCTGTTCAGAGTTCACACAGAGTTCAGCCCAAAACATCACTCAAATGTCACAATGGTATGTGCAACTCAACATACTAAAACAGGGTTTATAAAATCCTCTCCATATACAATTCATAAACTGAAACGGGCTTCAGTGTTTTATTTTCAACCGAGGTACCTTTAGAGCATTTTCAGCTGCTGTGAGCGTTTCCAGTAAAGCGTTCTTTTCTTCATTGTGGAGATTTTTCATCTCTGTGGAGGGAAAATATGAACCTTATTTTATACATAAATAGCAAAGAGCATGCTTGCTTATTTATGGGCACATACCTTCCACTTGTCTCTGGTGCTGTTCTGTAGAACTCTTCATCTGGTTCTCATGAACAGCACTGAGCTCAGCAGCTGTCTCAGACTTCACCTGTTGGCATGATGATATATAAACCATAGGATTAAAAAAATACACAGTGCTTTCAAGACACATTTGACAAACAGAGCCATTTACTTCAGTTGTTCAGAAGCTAGAAATGCATACAGCTTTCAGCTAGTGTCTCACTGCTCTTGGGGGAAATTGTGGCTTTAGACAGGTGATGAATGTACCCTGCTGCACTGAAAGAAAAGCCTTCAAACCACTGACCCACTGCGTATTATATCAAGCTATGTATATGTAAACTACGCACCTTTAAATAACTGTGCTCCCTGGCTTTATTATTATAATGAATAACCAAACACACCTCATTCATATCTCTACACTTCAAGTAAAATATCAGAAGGTGTCCTGTAGATTTATTGCTGTACATTAATCCGGACTATACCTTACAGAACATCCAACAGGCCCGCCACCAAGAGTAAATGGTAGAGTGACTGTAGGTTTTGTCAGCAGAGCTGTATTCTGTAAATGTCAAGGTTATGAAACAGACATTTACATTAAGTCATTTAGCAGACTATTATTCAATTTGTAGTAGTGCTGAAGTGGTCTAGGTGGTAACAAAATAATTTCAAACCTTCATTACTAAGACGTTTTAAAAAACAAACAAAAAAAAACCAAAACACGACATTTATGCAATGTAATTTCTGGGGGGAAAAAAACAAGGTGTTCCACAGGCTATTTTAAAGGGAAGAGCTTTACACTTTTGCAGAAGGAATAAAAACACAAGGCTATTCTACTTGAGGGTGAAGCACATTTCACCACTGAAGTATCAGGACACTGAATCAATGAGATCTTATATTACAAGCATGTGTGCATGACAAACAGACATTCTAAGCATATGCCCGGATGGACCTCTGATGCATGCCCACTCAGTCCAGTGATTAAGTACAAAGGGAGAAGACTGGACCATGAACTGACCAGAGAGGGTCTCCTGTATTAAGCATATGAGGTTAGAAAGCTTCAGTGACTGAAGATGAACGTATAGCCTCATAACCACAAGTTGGCATTCATGAGGTGGTTTTATAGAACACATGACAGCTGGCAGAAAAGTGCACAAAGAACAAGAGGAACCAGACCGCTTGATAGAAATACACTAATAATTAGTCATCTGTAAATGCAAGCACTTTTCTCCAGGGTATGAGCAAACAGAAAGCCAGCTTTGCAAGGCCACAATGAACAGGTCTGGCTTTGTTGGTCAGAAGTTAGACAGATGTGGTAAAATTCCCAGCCCAAACAGGAAGGAGCGCCAACAAATTCACAGAAAATGGGCGATATTCCCAATTACTTTTTTTCCCCCCTCTCTATGTAATGCAAAAGGCATGTCTTGTTTACCACCGACAGCTTTACAATATGTAACTGGCTACATCTTCTTGCTTATTTGTTCTTCTCTGTGTCTGAATGGCTGAAACTTGAAGCAACTTGTCTATGAAAGATCTGGTTTATAATCGGAGGCAAGTAGTAACTTTGTACTGCAATAACCAAATCATGAGCATAAATAACTGCTATTTAGTATAAAAGTTTAATCATATTTGGTTGTCAAAAGGTTAGCCTTTCAAAGCAATCTGCTGGAAACTAGCAATAATGATGGCTGGTTAAATTATTAGTCATAGGCATTGTTTTTGTTCTTCTGCTGACAGCAACTCATTAGCCACACATGGACAAAATATGGCCTTGATTAATATGTTCTTTGTGTCACTGGCACGTTTTGAGTGAAATGGCACGTGCAGCCATGACTCACTTGCCACATTTATTCATTCATTTCATGCATTTAGTCATCACTCATTTAGTAATTGGGAATTCAGTGTATAATATTAAATATTTGCTTAGGATAAAACGGTTATTCTTCACTAATGGTGGGTACTTGGGTCATGTAAAAATACTCTTTCAGCTCAGCTTTCTGATGTTGTTTCCCCCTTTTTTGTGCAGACCTGGTCCATTTGAACAATCAATTTATCATTCGAGACTTTTATTACACACATGTTCCTTCTGAAGTGCTGCTTGTGCAGATCTAAACAACATTTCTGCAGTGCACAAAATCTTATTGAAAATCAGGTCAAGATTACTGATTTTTTTAACTAATCATTTTCATTTTCTTCACTTTTGCTTGAATTCAGCATTAGACTTGATTCATTTGAAGGAGTTCTTTAGAACAAGACATTCAGGGTTCTCTGAAGACCATAACCAGAGACAGCACCATTGTTCCAGAAGAGCTTTTCCATTCAACCAATAAATACAATGTAGGCACATGTATAGTACCAGTCAAAAGTCTGGACACACCTAATTTGACGGTTTTTCTTTATTGACTCAAAAAAACAAAACAAAAAAACAACCCCCCCCCCACACCTGTTGTTTGTCTTTACTTAGTTGATCGGTTCTTAACATAATATGGATTACTACTGTACACCAACACTACCTCATCACAACTGATGGCCTCCAACATATTAAGAAGGCAAGAAATTCCACTAAGGCACAATTGTTAAATGCTCATGCTGGTTAAGATAATGCCAATCTTGTGCAAAGTTGTCATCAAGGTAAACGCTGGCTACTTTGAAGAATCTAAAATATGAAACATTTTCTTAACACTTCTTTTTGTTTATAATTCCATACATGTTCCAAATGTTATTTCATAGTATTGATGTTTTCAGTATTGTTCTACATTGCAGAAATTAGGCCAAATACGGAAATACCTATGAATGAGTAGGTGTGTCCAAACTTTTTCTGGTACTGAATAAACTAGGAGACCAAGCATTTTAAAGGAACTTTACCATCTCAGTGATCGTGCGCACGAGGACGCAAAGTTCTCCGTGCTGATGATCCTTCAGAAGTTGGTCTCGCTCTTCACTTCCTGAAGCTGCTAGGACCTCATCCAAGATTTTCAGCTGCCATTCATACTTTTCCAGCTGTGACTCTGGACCAGAGTGCGTCTCGTCAGATGGGCATTTTCCTGGTAAGCAACAACAGTGTAGTGAGCTACTGCAGGTCTTTGCAATTTGGACCACAAAAGGATAGAAAGATCTCTGCATTACCAACCTATTTGAGATCACATTGCTTTCTTAATGTACTGCTGTAAGAGAGTTTCATTAGTCCCATGAAGAATTACACAAGAATATGAGAGTTACTTTGTGGTATTAAGGAATAGAAGTTGCTCCAGATAAAGATGTTGTAAGCTGAAACGCACACTACACACAGACGCAACAGGGTGTTATCCATGTGTAAAGTGTTTCATGGTGATGGGACCTCCTGCCCTGCAGTGTTTCTTCCTATTTATATTGTTCTGTGTTTAGTCGTACACAGATGTTCATAAGTGTCTGCCAACACATTGGCATGTAACGTGAACGTGCACTAGGAAGCAGTGTGTCATATACCAAAACAATTGTAAAGAAAACTTTGAACGAAAACTTGTTGTTTGTTTTTCTTTAGTGTAGTAAAGGAAGTGGACAGAGGACAAAGTATGGCATGTGATCAATAATGCTCATCATGACATGGTCATTTGCAGATCAGTTTCTCTGTTTTTCTCTCTTTCTCAAAGATGGAACAGGTGTGTTTGAACCTCTGTAGGTCAGCGATTCCCCAGGAGTTGTGAAACCATGGCCTAGTTTGCTTTTTGCTTAGATGATGTGCTGTACTGTAAATCCTTCCATGAGCACATATCTTTGCATTAATCCCTATATCAGGTATTCTAATAGACAAATTGAAGTTAAAACTTGCAACTCACTTCGTACGTGGCTTTGCAGCTATGACTGCTAACTCCACAAATGCCCTTTAAAATGTTTAAAATGTTAGCTGGACACCTAGCTACTGGTAGAGTAGCCTACCCTCCTTCATGCCAAAAAAACCATATCCATATGACAAGTCCTTTGGTAATGGTAAAGAAACAAATATTCATAAGAAGTGTTTCTTTATGCTAATTTGGAACTATGGCATTGCTATTTTTCCAATAGCATCCCTACAGGATTATATCTACAGCTTAAAGGGTGAAAACAGGTTTTTGTGCTCACTCACTCCCAGCAAAGGATCATCAGTATGTTTATATGATGTGACTTCAGGGACAGGAAACCACTCACCACTTCCATCATGAGCGCTGCTGATCTCCTTTAAAGGGCTTTCATTCTTTGCTTGTTTTTTCTTGAGTGAGGAGAGAAAAAAAAAAAAAAAAGATTGAATTTACAACAATGAAACGGACAATGATACTAATATAAAGCAGGGTGCAATGAACATCTGATAAATTAAATCAAATGTGTGAATTTATTTATTTATGGCCAATTTACATGTATAAATATATATATGGCCATAAATGGTAAAAAGATGGACATTGTGGCATTAGAAAGGTTTTCATCCACTGCTCAGATGATTCTGCATAGCATGCGCGCTACAGATATGGAATAAAACCTTGAGGGACAGTAAGACCACACAAAAATATCAGACATTAGGAAGTGCTCTTAAAATAAATTCGCCAACATAAAGCGTTAAATTTCAGTGTCTGTGAATGTCTCAGAATGCTTATTAGAGGCATTAATATGGGTTTAAGCCCTCGTGCATCTAAACACATTACTTACAGTTCCTGACTGGCTGTACTCTCAGCTGAATCTATTTATGAGAACCTATAAAATGAACAAATGTTCACCTCTTAGTTGTTCAGATCAGTAGGAAACCTATTCAGCTTGTATCTGACTTTGAAATCAAATCTACCAGGTTTTACCATTCCAAAAAATGTAAAAGATGCTTGACTGAATTGAACAATATTCAGACATTATTTAAGCGAATATCTGAAAATGAAAACATAATAGTTGAAGCCGTAGTTATATCCAACACACAGCAAGCATAATTTCATTAGTTTAGGTTGCATGTATTCAACAGCACATCAACGCTCATCCACTAATTCCTTGCAGGACTGAAAATACCATCTTGGTTACCTAACCAACCTCCCAGCTTACTACAATATAAACACTGACTGGCTATCGGCAAATAAGTTCACGTTGTGGCCTCTTCTTTTACTTCTGCCTATTTTGCTAGTCTTCTGTTCAGGACCGCTAAGCGTGCATTACTTTGGATTATGTACAAGTATTAATTTTAAATAAACATTTGTCTGGATGTACATGCAAAATACAATGATTAACATGCACCACCCATCAATTAGGTGATAATCATTTATTCTGCGTAAATCTGCCTAACGCCTAACCATAGGGTGTTATTTTAACACAGTATAGACTCTTTATTCTCCATATGTTTGGGCTAAAAAATCCAAAAGAAATGGGACTTGCCTGTGAAGCTTTTTCTTCCATACAAAAGATTCCATAATATTACCAGTGTGTTTTAGGACAGCTTTAGGTTTTATTTTTGTTAGGAACTAAACATTAAATGGTCACTGAACATGAAATCCAACTGAGTTACATTTGCAATATAGACTAATATACATGGAAAGGCAATGGATATAAACATATAAACATATAGAATGATTAAATGTATGACTGCTTTGAGTATCAGTCAAAAATTGTCATATATATAGTGTGATAATTCAGGCAGTGTCATATTGCATCATTGACATTAAGCTCAAAACGTCAACAACTGACTTGAATCCGAGAGACCTTGGGCTAGGTGTTCTAAAGCACGTAAAATGTGCAATGGCCAAAGTCCCGTCAGTCTTAAAAACCACTGTTTCATACATGCATAAAAATCCTATTAAGTTAGAGTAACTGCTCTTGATTTCCTACAAATGATGTTATAAAATTGCAAACCAGGTGGTGACAAATCATTAAAATCAGTTGTTAGTCAATGTTTTAGCTATTAACTGTAGTCTCATCTGCTTCTTCATTTTCTCTCAATATTTTTAAATAGGTGGTGACTGTTTTGTGCTAGTGGGAGAATAGCCGCTTTGCATTGGGCTTTATTTTAACTGGTTTGGTCTGTGCTTCCATAGCCGTTCATTTCCCTCATTTGTCTGCCATCCATGTAAAGTAAAGAATCGGTCTATCAAAAACACTTCCTTCCCCCAGCCAGACTATGACAGTCACTACGTTTACATGCACAAAATATTCCGGTTTTTGCCCTTATTTTGAAAAAGACAATATTCCTGAATATTCCTGTTTCCTCCTAATATTCCCATTTACATGCATACATCTCTACCCCAATAAAGTGTTTTCTAGATGGTTTGTACACTAAGCACAGAGCTGACCATAAACAGGCAACAGGCTGTGCGTCTCAAACTGCTGTAAAACCCAAATTGAGATTCATGTTTTGAATGCTCTGTATCCTTGTACAAAGAATGCTTCTAAAATCTGAATAATATCAGCATATCCCACATCTTATTCAGAAATGCTAAATTCAGAATAAGGCCAAGTTTGGAATATCCAAGCGGAATATGCTGTTCACATGACCCTTATCAAATTCCGAATATCGTCATATTCTGAAGAATGGTGGAATAATAGTGTGCATGTAAACATACTGAATGAATGTTGCACAGCAGGCAGCTGGATTAAAAATTAGTAGTGCATTCTAGTCAAGGTTTGTCACACGACTGCTACGCACACTACATGTAAAGAGACGCAACTACTAGTTTTATTTTACAATAGCAGGGCTTAAGATTTTTTCTTTCTCTGGTTGTTGGATAAGAAGAAAAAATGCTGGTGACCACTTTCTCAGCAGCTTAAAGTGTTAAATCTGCTAGGGTTAAAGCTTAAATCTGTCCTCTAGGCAGCTATAAATAAAAATATAATTGCACTGATAAATAACCTGCTTTTCCCTGGTAGGCTAGGCTGTTAATTTGGCTACCCTGCAATTGTTAACTCCACCCCTGAGCCTAACCTAAGAATCCAGCTATTTTGAAACTCAAATTTCAAACAAATACAGCTTCTTCTTTCAGTTCTCCATCCAAAACCAAGCCCTATCACATGCAAGTATACTGTCTGGGGGAAAGGGGTGGAGTCTCAAATATTCAAATACAGTAAATTGAAATTCTTTTCTTCACATATCCCATATTGGGCGAGAAGGTCTGGGGCACGGTCAACATTCCGGTTCATCCAACACAAAGGTGTTCAGTGGGGCCGAGGCTAAGGGTCTCTGCAGGTCACTCGAGACCTTCCACTCCAACTTTGGCAAACCACTTCTTAAAGTAGCTCACTTTCTGAACAGGGGCAATGTCATGTTGGAACATGTTTGAGCTTCTTAGCTCCAGTGAAGGCAAATTATAACGCTCCAGCATACAGCGACATCCTAAATAATTGTGTTCTTCCAACTTTGTGGCAACAGTTTGGGGAAGGAACCACACATGGGTGTGCGGGTCAGGTTTCTACATACACTTGGCCATATAGAGTTTTTAGTAATCCATTCTGAGAAATTAATGCGCCTTGCTTCTAATTTGGCAAAGACATGAATGCAAGGTCAAGGTGAATCAAGGTGAACAGAGCGAGACAGAAGGAAAAGCAATAACAGGCAGAGAGAAAACCAGATGGAGCTAGTAAAACAAACATTCCCTTTCCAATTAATGCTTGCATATTAATTACCCTACGAGTAAGACTGCTAGCCATTATCTCCCAAATGTAAACAAATAGTCAGGTCTGAAATGAATGTTATAGGCTATTATTACCACACTCTTATTTTCTGCACACTTAGTTGGTGATGGTTTTCTATCATGTGCAAGGAGGAATGTCTGCTAGAACAAGGTTATGTTGCTTATAAAACAGCAACAAGCACTGATCTACTGAACAGATGTGTTAAATAGAATAGTTGTGGACCATTTCCCCCAAACTAGTTTGCATTTTTTGAGGGCTTAACATGCAATGTTCACTTATTCGATCACTTGGAATCATCAGTTTCAATGTAGCCAGGGAATGCATTTTTAAAATCAATTCCTGGGGCTCCCAATTGGTGCAACAGAAAAGCATTCTCCCCATCATCCGGAGATCACGAGTTTGAATCCAGATGATGCCACCATCATCTGTGGCTGGGAGCTTGAGAGAGCAAAACTGGCCTTGCTCTGAGGGAGGGAGGGAGGGAGGGCGTACTCTCTCTCCCCCATCAATTACAGCGACACTAGCCAATTACGGGCATCTGTGAGCTCACGCATACAGAAGTGGGTTGATCGTCCTTTCCTCCAAGTGTGTCAGAGGAAGCATGCCGCAGGAACCTCCCTTGTTGGTAGCTGTAATGTGGGGGAGATGGGGGAGACCTGTCTGGTGGGTAGGAGTTGGCCAGGACTAAATTAGGGAGAAAAGATATTTCTATTTCCAATTATGTGCCGATACTTCACACTCTTCTTCAGATACTTGTTCTCCTCTTTATGGGAAAATAGAAACAAAACTGCAAATACAGTACATTTTTATACACATGAGCGGCATTCTTTTATTACATTAAGACGTCTCTATAACATTTCAACTAGACTGCATATTTTCTGCTTGCAGCCATACTCGAGATGCACAGTTCTTTATTTTGAAGTCAA
This sequence comes from Notoglanidium macrostoma, assembly GCA_030068235.1. Taxonomy (NCBI): domain Eukaryota; kingdom Metazoa; phylum Chordata; class Actinopteri; order Siluriformes; family Auchenoglanididae; genus Notoglanidium; species Notoglanidium macrostoma. The sequence goes on from JAQQZR010000002.1 coordinate 17,013,069, forward strand.
TAGGCTTTCTTAAAATCCTATTAAGGAATATTTATTTAAAGCTGATCTTTGATTACAGTATTCTGGATTAGTCATACACCCAGAAATTTTGCGGTTTTAATAAATCTACATCATCATGACTTAACACAAATATAATCACAAAAAAGCTGCATAAATAACTTGAGAAAGAAGCAAAAATTCCAATATTCATTTCATGTTAAATTGCAATCATATGGAATAATTCAAATAAAGATTCAGCTGCAAGAATCCAACCGACAGTTAACCTTAAAGTTAAAAAGAGCCATGAGGTCTGAGACAAATATTCCTAATATCGGTAAAATCCATTGGTTGTAACTATTTATATAAATATTTTAGGTACTAGGAACTGACACCCTCCAACAGCAGGACATGAACTCACTACTTTCTGTTCAATGTCTTTACCACTGAGCTTGTCTGAACTGACAGGGAGCATCGCTGAAAGGAAAGATACATCAAGACTTGACATAATAATCCTTGAGTCAAGAAATTAGCTAACAGGAAACCAAACCAAAAAACAAACCAAATTCAGTCCTATTCAAATAGACCAAAATGTGGACCAACACAAAAGGGACTCAGTTCTTTTTGCATTCACATTGAGAGTTTATTTGAAAAAGGACCCAGTTCTCTTTCTGGTCCACTTGATGAGGCCTCAGTCATCTTTCTGTTCACACTATAGTTCATAGCAACCATGGTTCCATTTATTTGTTTTTCCGAGCATCCAAGTGCAATAGCAAGCGATCTGTCTATGACAAACCTAGAGGCTAAAACAAAACAGCAAGAGGTGAAGTGAACCTGGTGAAGAGATCACTTCCTTTGGTGGTCTCGGTTCAGGATCAATTCAGAGGGATCCAAGTTTGTTTGGAGTGGTCACATATGCACAGAAAATGCTGACTAATTTTACTTAGTTCATTTTGAGGGCTGAAAAAGGGACCAAGTGTGAAAACCCTAGGTTTTCTTTATTGCACACACGATTTGTCGCAAATGGTACTATGCCTCACATCCCCTTCACAACACTTTAATTTAAAAATGTCTATCCAGAGACATAACTCCACATAGCAGACCCAAGAACCTGCCCCAAGATATAATCTTGTTCAAATCACAGGCATGTTTCCTTTCAACAAGAGCATAAATTAACCGACATATGGAAATTCTTAATACAAGGACTCATCGGTCATGCGCATGATCTAACATCTTTTTCTAAATGCACAATTCATTCCAGTTTACAATGAATAAGGCTGCTCCTGAGCCTGTTTGAACTGACAGATCGCTGTCTTGGTAACAAGTCTGACAACAATCCAATCCAGCTAATGCGAACCATACACTAGAAGACTTTGAAAAGATGTTTAAAAGACCAAAGTCTGACAGTCTCCAACATCCAAAGACAATGTGTCATTAGTCAGAGTTATGCCGGCCTTAGGCCAAACGGATTTTTAAGCAACTATCTATGATTTTGCAATGACTGGGGATCTTGCAGGGTCACCATCTGCATGCGTCAAGACTAAACATAATAAACACAGATGATTTTATTGGAACGTCAAGAGCAGAAATAGATTGACTTAAGCCATAGAGCTGACGGGAGCATGCCAAAATTCTAGCAAAGCGCTCATGATTTTATTCTAACACTGTAAACAGTGAAATTGCATGGAAAGTCATTTGATGTAAGGCTGGAACAGCTCAATGATCTGTGCATGAAGAATGGGACGCATAGTATTTCCTCTGAGTAGATAAGTTATTGACACCTTCCAGAAGGTGATGGGAAGTGATCTGACAAAAAATTATAATAACACAATTTTAATCACTGCTGAGTTCTTTAAATATGATAACAGATGATAACCAAACCACAGAGAAGTACTCTACAGGACAAGTCTGACCCAAAAAGGGTCTTAATTTGACTACCATGCCTCTCTTTTATAAATCCAATGTGAACACTCCTTCAGTCTTCTCCAAGAATGTGTGGTCCAACTGTGAAGGTTAAAGACTTGTCAAGGACATCGCTGTCTTTTTCAAGCTTTTTCAAGATACGCATGGACAAGAGCTGAAATGTTCACACCATGCAAGATGTCTCACATACAGACTACTTTGTGCAGTTTGGTGAGAAAAAGTTGAGCTCCCATTCCTCTGCTTTTCCATCTACAGCTTTCAAACCTACACATGGACTTGGATATAAACAAATTTATGTGGAATTCAGACTCTGATCTGGATCATGCATTAAGTAATCATCTAAAGATCTATTGAAAATCCAAGGCTAAACCCTTGACAAGGCTGTCAGCAGATTTAAGTGTTCCATGAAGCCATCTGTCAGAAACAACTGAAGCATGTAAAAGCTAAAACCACAGCCCAGATTATATCATTACACCCAGAAAACTCCTACATTGCTTACTACATTAAAGATACAGTAGTTCCCCAAATATACTAAAGGACTGTATGCATGGGATTTTTACTGCTTGAAACAGTTCAAAACAACAGACCATGCCACATTTGTTGACTGGCTGAAGTGGGTTGTAAAAAGTTTAATGAACTCTTGGCTTTATTACGTATGGTCCATGTTGTTTTTGGGGTGTTCTGAATTAAGCTGCCAGTCGGCTTTACTAATGCTCTAATGCTTAAACTGCGCCAAACACAGCTTCAAAGCATGGCCTGTTTGTCCAAGTGGTCAACTAAGCTTCAAGCTTAGATTTTGTCAGATTAAGTCTCATCCATGGCAAAAGCACTTGTGGTGCTTCATAAGCAATTGCTATTCATTTGATTCAAATCACTAGGAGGAATTAAACACTAGGAGGAATCTGTAAGTCAACCACACACCACAATGCACAGCTGGATTTCCGGGATTAGATTAAAACTAGTCCACTTTGCGTCAGGCAAATGAATAAGCCCTTAAAGGACAGGGAGAATGAAGAACCTGTAACACAAACAAACATGGGCTCTGAACTCTGCCTTTTTGTTTGCAGATCACGTTAGAACTTGAACAGATTTGGAAACAGACAGCAGATCTTACACACATCCAACAATCTCGGATATCATCATAATCATCATCAATCAAGTCCTTCCTGAACTTTGATGAAGGATGGACAAGGATGACTAAATGTATCATACCACTTAACATTCACCTCTGGTTTTCATTAAAAAAAAAAAAAAAAAAAAAAGGTTTGTGCAGAATGAAGGTTGAGAGCATTAAAATATTTCTGCTCAAAAGAACAAAAGAAAACAAAACAAATAAAAGAAAAACCTGGGATTAACAGGCTTCTTCTGGGCCTTGAATTTGGGTTACAATTTGATTTGTAAACTGTAAAGTTTTTAAATAGACTCGTAAATGGTGGAACAAGCAAGTGGTAGCAGATCTGAGCGGAAATTATTTAGCTCTACATCAAAGCCTAATTTCTGTTCTTAAGCACAAAGCCGATTATTAAACACCAGACAAAAACATTCAGTCGTCTAATTCCGAGTCTGTGCGCACACCATGTCTTCCTAATTATAAACATACACAACCTGAGGTTATTTGAAATTGAAACTAACATTTTCACACATTGCTATAAACCTGACATCTTTTCTTTTGAGAAAGGAAGTAAGTCAGCAGCTTGAAGAGCAGCAACAACAACTCATTTCCAGTTTCGCGTGCTCCGGGGAGCTGCAAGCCGCTCACACTGGTGTCAGATCTTCATTCAAACTTCACTCTGAAACCAGACTGAAAATGTTTAAAAGTATTTTTAAACGTACCTTTTTACGGCGGACGTGGACACACACTTTGCTATTATGACAGCCCATGCCTTTCTTGCCCACCCTGTGCTTCGAGTGAGGCGAGAAAGAGAGAGACAGAAAGCTGCCGTCTAACTTCGCGTTCAAAATAGTGGAGAAGTCGCACGAGCTCACCTCCTCACTCAGCAGTGCACGCGCAGGGCGGCGACGCGCCGCATTTTAATAACAACCAGCATTAGCCTAATAAAACGCCAACACGACCGGAAGTGGCCTAATAAACTACCGTATGGCTACTCGAACAAAACGACTAACCTGGCAAGATAAAGAAACTTTGTTATTAAAAATAAAGTCATGTATAAGTGTTGATAGCGCTTGTGAAATTTGAATTTTACCGTAATTACCGTAATAGTTAGTCACCTTAATTTGTTTTTAAAAAATGAAATTATCAGTTCACTTAAGTTGAAACAGACTATTCGCTAATGTTTACAAAAAAATAAGCATACTGACTTTATATCTTTGAATGCTAAAACAAAGAACTTGGAAAAATACAGATTTCTGAATATAAAGCACTTCAAATATTAGCCACGTTAAATATGCATCATTATATATATTAGTTGGGGCAGAGCTTTTATTCTGTTTTTCCCCACTCAGGACCCAAACTGAGTGCACTGTCAAAACATTCATATAAACGTTAGATAATTTCATTAAAATTGCACTTTGGTTCAAGTTGAATTTAAGTGTAAATTGTTCAGCTTTAGATTAGGAATGTAAAGCATTCTATAAAAATACTTCAAAAATCATGAACCACACTATGTAATCCACTAACTGATATGTATGTGATGAACATTAGTATATTATTTATTTATGAATTTACTGACATAGAACTTCCATGATTAAATATTAATAAAGTTTATGAGTTTTGACTCTAACTTTTGAGAATGATCACACTATGCTTGAATAGGTTACAGTATGATAGGTCACAGTACTTCTGCCTGATCATACCAAGATCTATTTCTGGCCTCTTGGCCTGCTTATTTGGTTTATATTAAGCATCAGTGTGATAGCCTACCTCTGCTCGGGGCCATCTAGGGAATTTGAAACACTTTCATTTTTGTAAAAACGCAGTCTATTTATAGTGGACAGCTCTAATCTGACATAAAACGCAGTTGTTGCTGTGTGTGAGCAGAGGAACTTTGCGAGGCCTAGCAGCTGTAGAGTCTCAGTTAGCAGCAGGCCTTACATCCATTGGATGAAATAACAAAGTGACAAGCCATCTGATAAATCAAAGTTTGCACTGCTGTGTGCACTGCACATAGGCACTGCAATGCCATAAAGCAGTTTGTTTTCATACTATGATAAGCCAAAGATACAAGCAAATTACATATGAGATCAGTGACTGTTAACAGTAAAAGCTCAGACTTATTTTCACCCATATCCGGGCACACATCATTCATGCAAGGGCTTGGCCTTGCTGTGCAGAGACAAAAACAGACATTATCACCTATCAGATGGAATTAGGCGATTAAATAATCGGAGATAATAACTAAGGAGATTAAATAGTACAAGTTAAAGATTTCATTGAGGGAAGATCATTGAACAACATTCATCATGGATAACCATCCAATGATGCAATATAATGTTAATGGTAACATAGTATTATTCATTTATAAATAGTGAGTGGAGCATATAGTGTATAAAGCCTGCTGTGAAATTGATGGAGAAAATGTTCTCTGTTATGCAGTAGTATGCCTTTTCCTTGAATGGTTTGGGTCCACTTGTCCCACTTGTGTCACTGCAAAATTAAAACACATTCATTCTGATGGATCATTTCTATTCCATAAGGAAAAATCTCTGTCCTGATGGCTCTACGGTAACTTCCAGGATTTCAATGTCCTCATCAAAAAGACCATCCAATGGTGACTTCCAGGATGTCAGTGTCCTCATTCAAAAGACATGAGGGCTCACTGAATAGATCAAATCACTGATGGGTATCAGAATTCCTTTTTGGAATCCAGAGATTTTGGACTGATGTGTTACACAGCACTCTCTACCTCCATCATCAACACACCAGTTGAGAGAATATTTTTTGGACGATTGGTGTTCATTCCCTTGTATAGTTCCAGAGACTTGTAAGATGCCAAGGCCCACTGAAACTCTTCTGCTGACTCGAGATAACATTCTTTCCACTGCTTCCCAGGCCATGCATGAGCTCTCTCTCTCTCTCTCTCTCTCTCTCTCTCTCTCTCTCTCTCTCTCTCTATATATATATATATATATATATATATATATATATAAAATACACATATACAGTAGGTATCATCTCTAAGTTGTTTCAGCAACATGAATTTCATGCATCTGGCACAAAATACATTAATGCCTACCACTTATGACTGTAGGTGTCAGAATAATGAAATAGAGTCATTTAAAATAAATGAATATAAAAAACCAGTTTATAATTTAATTACAGAGTTTACATACATATTCTGTTAATCAAAACAGAATGGATATATACCTGTTGAAAAAATATCCATGAGAAATGTCAGTCCATGACCACTCTAATAGTTTCCTGCAATCTCTTGGTTCTGGATTGAGCGCTCTGTATGGACTGAATTGAGTGACTCTTTTTTGGCAGCATTCAGAATGCTGCATGAACAATCCCACCCTTTATTTTGTTTTGCTACAAGAAAATGCCTGGAATCTGGCAGGTATCTGAAACATACTCTCCCCGAAACTAACTGGTGTGATTCAGCTTGATGATGCACATTATCTAATCTATATTTTAATTTTGTCCTCTGCTTTCTGCAGACCAGTAGAAAACATGAGACAGATACAATGAAATGAAGTGACAGTATAATAACTTGGCAAATGTAGGGAGTGTAGTATTGTCTTTGTCATCTAATAAACACACACTCCCAACACCAATCATTGTAGAAGCTGATAATTTATTACAAGATACTATATTATCTAATATTTCTATTCAGTTTAAATGGGTATGGTAACTGGATATGTACTGATAGAAAAGATGAAAATGTGTGTTTTTTGTTCATGCTAGAGGGCTGCCATGGTCAGAGATCCACCTGGCCATCTGGAATAATGCTGGTGATGAATGACTTGGAATATATTCTGCAGAATCACGAATGCTAGGAATGATTATAACAAGTGAAAAGACCAGGCTCAGGTTTTATGATGTAACCCACACACGGCACTATAGCCCTCAGTACATTATTATTATTACAGCTGGATGGCAAAATCTTCATTTAGAGTTTGACTTAAAAAAAGCAAAAAAAAAAACCCCACCTTTTTTGACAACTCTGTAAAGCAGTGCTTCACAAATCATAATTAACCTCACACACCTCCGGCAATGCTTTAAAGGAATAGTTCAGCTAAACATAAAAATGTATAGTTTCTCCTTTACCTCTCTGTAGTCAATATATGTTTGGTGTCTTTAATTTCCATTAGTTTTGCACTGTAGCTACAAGGCTACTAGTGCCAACAAGAAGGACAACCAGTTTAGCAGGATGCAAATTGCATGCCCAAATCATTGCACATTTTCCTTAAAACCTAGTATTGCAGCTTGTTTGTTTTCTGACACTTTCTTCAGTGTCACTTCAGGAATCACTTTCTTCAGCATACAGTTTCCATGCAAACTCACAGTCAGGGAGAAGAAGCTCAAATTATGACAGTGGTGACAGTGGAAGTGTCAGTTAGAATTTATTCAGATTATAATACAATATCAATTGGATGTTGTATGTTAATTAGAACGCAGTTTGAACCATGCCGGTAGCTATAACTTTCAATATACAGTTGTGGTCAGAAGTTTACAGAAAGTCATTATGGACATGAATGTCATGGCAATATTGGACTTTCATTGAGTTCTTTGAACTGTTCTTTATCTGGGGAAGAATGATTGTACAACATACGTCTTTGACAGAAAAAAACAAGAATTTGATTCACAAGGGTTAATGTATTTTGGGTTTTCTGAATTCAACACAGTTAATGCACAAGTTAATGTACAACACAAGTACAAGTTAATGAGAGGTGTAGCAACTTTGCTAAATGACTTTACTGGAAGAAGAACCAAACTGTCACCTTCAGCTGAAAGGAAATTGGTTCGGATGGTCTGCAACAACCTGGGAACTATGAAGGCACAGGCTTGCCATGAACTGGAAGCGGCTGGAACACTGCCTACAGTCAAGTGAAATTTACATCACCATAGACTGGGAGGCTGGCTTCTAAGAAAGAAGCCTCTGCTCCAAAATCAACACCTTTGACTAAAGTTTGCAGCTGACAACATGGACAAAGAAAAAGTCTTCTGAAGGAAAGTTTAATGTTCAGATGAGACAAAGATTGAGTTGTTTGGTTACAATGACCAGATACAGAGGAACATTGTATCCATTGTTAAGCATGGTGGTGGTAGCATCATGTTCTGGGGCACTAGTGGAACTGGTGCATTGCACATTGTATGGAATAATGAAGAACTACCTCAGAATTCTTCAGCATAACCTCAAACCATCAGGAACTTGGACACATATGGGTGTATCCAACAGGTCAGTGACCCCAAATGGAATGGATAACATAGGCTAACATTAAGTTTAAAAGAACTCCTGACCTCAAATCTACCGAAAATATGTGGATTGTTTTTAAAAGTCAGGAAACCAGGAAACAAAAAAAAAAAAATTTAATTCTACCAATTCTGCAAAGAAGAGTGGTCAAATATCCAACCAGAATTCTATCAGAAGCTTGTTGAAGGCTACCAAAGGTGTCTGTTAAAGGTGAAACTTCCTAATGGACTTCTAACCAAATATTAGGTGTACTGTTGACCCTGTGTTGATTTCATAAAAGCAAAAAATAAATGAAAACTTCTGTATCCAATTCTTTTTTCTATTAAATGTTTGTATAACACTGCACAACAATTTCTTTTGAAAAGTCTTGCTTCCTGAAAAGGTTTTGCTGATTGTGACAGGTACCTACTGGGTATGCACAAATATAGTTTTGGTTTTACTGCATCACGTAGGAACTCTG
>JAQQZR010000002.1:17025184-17047778 GCA_030068235.1 Notoglanidium macrostoma
AGACTTTGATAGATCCCTGTTCTTTAAATAAAACAGGGTGCACACTCACACCTGATTGTCATCCCATTGATTGAAAACACCTGAATCTAATTTCACCTTCATACTAAGGTGAAATAAATAAATAAATAAATAAATAAATGACCAAGTATAATATTTTCGTCTCATTTGTTTGACTGGGTTCTGGGTCCTATCTACTTTTAGGACTTGTGTGAAAATCTGATGATGTTGTAGGTCATATTTATGCAGAAATATAGAAAATTGTAAAGGGTTCACAAACTTACAACTGTATGTGGTGGTAAAAACAGTTCCACCTTGCTAGCTAACTCTGATTTCCAAACACAGTGACTGTCCCACTTTGATCAAGTTGTTGGATAGTTATGTGCTGATGCAATCTAAATCAAGCCCCTGTAATAAGATACTGACTGTCCAAATATCTGCAATGTTCCTTTCTCTCAGTTGGAATGAAATCTTGTGCAATTTTCTCTGTTTTCACCTTTGAAGGTAACTTTAAGGTATACACACTTTACTTTATATGCGAAACAGAAACATTATTCAGTTCAAGAAAGCCTGTAGTTTTAACTATGTACAGTAAAATGTCTGACTATTAGCCCTCTTCCACTACATGCTACTGGCTCATCTCGACTCGACTCTTTGGTATCAGGTGCTTGGAATCTGGTATCGCTTTTGGTATCAGGTACATCGGTTTTACTAACAGAGGGTTAAGCAAAATGTTAGTACAAGCTAGCTAATTTTAAATGGGCTACCTGCAGCAAAACTTTCCCCAAATAACTGAACAGGAAAGCAAACCTGGGTCCTAGGCATGCTAGACTTGTGCCTCCACCATTACACCACCTGAGCCATTAGCAAAATGCTTTAGAAACATGACGAATTGTGGCGACTTCGGCCTGACATCACTCTCACTCACTCACTCGCACACACACATGCATGTGCACACGAACACATATAAACACTCACTCACTCACTCACATGCGCACACACACAAACACTCACTCACTCACTCACACACATGCACTTGCACACACACAAACAGAGTCACACAAGCACGTGCACACACACGCACACTCACTCACATACATGCATGTGCACACACACAAACACTCACTCACTCGCACACGTGCAAACACACACAAACATTCCCTCACTCACTCACATACATGCATGCATGTGCACACAAACAAAGACTAACTCACTCACACACACGCATGCATGTGCACACACACACAAACACTCACTCACTCAAACACATGCACACTCATTCACACACATGCACGTGCACACTCACTCACACACACACACACATACAACCACTTACTCACGCACACAATATTCAGGACCACGGGATGTCTATGTTGCGTCCCACCTTGCACAATGATGATGCACTGAAAGAGACGATTTCTCTGACCAATCTGAAGCGTTTTCACATCACCTTTTAGAATTGCCTCAGTTCGCTTGGAACCTTGACAGAGATGAAACCAAAAAAAGTACCAGGTACTAGGTACTGTCCACAACTTCTCCACATAGAAAACCAAGAAAGGCGAGTAGAGTCGAGTTAAGCCGGTACCATGCAGTGGAAAATGGCCAAATGTGAGAAGTTTTCCAAGGCCCCTTTAGCTGTTAACAGCTAAGTTTCCCCCTTAACTGACTGGAAGTGTGCTTAAAGTGTTTGGAAGTGTTTGACACTCACTGCTTTGAAGGGGCAGTGGCAGGGAAGGCCGTACGTGTGCAGAGGCTCAGGACAGATCTGACCTGGAGGAATGAGCTGGTTCAGTATATCACAGATATCCTGATAGTGACAGCTCCCTAGCTGGTCCACACATGGAACCTTGACCCAGAAACCAGCCACCTCTTTCTCCATAGTGACATTTACCTGCAATAACAGATCATGTGTTAGAAAAATCACACAGCCCCACTCAGGACTCAGATGAATCTGCAATTTGGCCTCATAAAGCCTCATATCAAGTTGTTGACATAAAATCTGCTTGTTCTTTCAGTTCTACAGAGCCATGTGATAGTCACAAGTAAGAAAAACAAACACAAGGCAATAAGCAGAAGAAAGAACAGACAATCTATCCCTATGCTGGCTTAGGCTTTAACAAGGTCGAACATTATTTTACAGCTTAGTTAGTAAAAAGCCTGTAACGGTGCCTGCATCTTGAAAGATCACGTTGCTTAATAATATATTGCTTCATAATTTAGACTCATAGTTGTGCAATCTGGACAGCAGTGTCTGGCTTACTGGGGGGTTGGGTTAGGGTTAAACTGCAATTCCACCTATTGCTTCATTATTTAGCAGCAGATGTCAAACTGTCACTCTGAAAAGGTTGTGTTTTCTTATTTATTCTCTGTTTTCAAGGCAGAAGTTAATTATACTATAAACATCAGTCCTTTTAACTTCTTGTTTTATACATTTTGTTATTTAGTCCAACACAACAATAAATAAACAATAAACAATAAACCACCAGTTTGAGTGTGCTTTTAACTGATCTGTTCTGAAAAAACAAAACAACAAACAAACAAAAACAAAAAAAAACCAGGAAGCTACAATTCACCACATATCTATTTGAAATGCAGGCATTTCCATTTACTCTAAAACCTAGGTATCAAAAATAGGCATCGACAACTGAGGATTAATGTGCTAGGTTATATCATTATTGTTAGGGCTTGAAGCCAAAACATATAACTAAATTTTAATTCAGATTTAAACTAACAGTCATATGTGGCAAGACTCAAAAAACAGAAGGGTACAGTCATTTTCTTTCCATTTCTTGTATTCATTGTGATTTGAGACCCATGTGACAAACACTGCTGCAATGCGATGTGATAGAGATATGAAGTAAATAACTAGATCAGACAGACCGATTGATCCACTCAATTAAAATATACCTCTATAAATTAACTGCATCACTGTTAAACAGAATGTACTAAGACTTTGAACTGCAATGTCCTGTACATACTGGAGATTGTTGATGCAGTAGACAAATAATTTAACAGTGCAAAATGACTGTGTAATGACAGTAAATAAACTTAACTGAGGTGCATAGTAAGCAGGGATATTATAGCCAGTGATAAAGAGCAAAAACAGAGAGCGGAGCATCAAACTTCCCCACTTATAAAGGATGTTAAAGGAATGGAGCATCACATTTACACAAATTTGCACCTGTGCGCAAATTTGGCCTACATTTTGGACTGGATCTACATGGCTATAACAAATATAGCAAAAAAAAAGAAACACCTCAGCCTGGTATCAGTGTGAAAGAGTGTACAGTGCTTACAGAGAGAGGAGACACCAGAGCCACTGAGCTTGTTCCAGATGCACTTGCTGTCAAATCTCCAGGAACGTTAATGGGATCTGGAGACAAATCAAGACTCTTCATCACAGCTGGATCATCCGCCTTTCCGCAGTTCTCCCAGGAAAAGCCTACAACCTGACAGGCATACAACACGTTAACCTTAACCATGCCTGTGTTAGCTTCCATGTGATTCCAACATCCCATATCAACATTATAACTAATAGAAAATGCTTCATTCTCACCTTGGCTAATCTCAGAGGTCTGCTGATCTGCACAGTACATGTTCCCTGCTTAATAAAAACACCAGCGGTCCAGAAAGCAACACACAAAGCAACTGAGATCATTCTTTCACAAGTCACAATGTAGTCTATGTCTATTTAATGTGTACACTTTCATTAAAAAATCACTGTAACGTAGACTACACGTACAAACAAAGCTACACGCTTCTCTGAGCAGGATTCACACTGAGTGGAAACCCTGAACGGGCAAAATAATATTTACACCATTTAGTTACCCTTTAGCTTCTTCCGCATTACGCTGTGTTGTGTAATGCAGAGCCCTCTGCAGGCTGGTGGAGACCTCAGCAAACAAAATAGCTGTACAGCGCCAATGCAACGTAGCCGAAGGGAACCGTTGTGTTTATTCTGCTTCGCCACAAGATGGCGGTATTGCACTGATACTCGCTTGCGTGCCTCAGCATGGCGGCTGAAAATGACTCCAAAATGGAAATGAAGTGTACTGTAAGAACCTAAATAGATGTTAAAATTAAACTATTTATTTCACTAGAAAGAAAACAGGCTGTTGGAATATCATTAAATAAATATTTGATCAAGGAAGTACAATGCACTGTTAAATAAAAAATATAAAATAAATAAAACTGTTTTTATTATTAGCCTATTAAATTGTGTTTCAGTATAAAATGTAACATAAATCCAATAAACATAAATGCAATAATTCATATTTAGAAGCTAAATGTAAACTTTGTTTCTTAAAGGAAAATGAGGGAAATAAGTGTTAAAATGCGATTTTGTGCGTTTTCCTTTCTATCAAGTTTACAAGATTTATTTAAAAGACGTGCAAAGTGGCTTAAAAGTCTGAGAGCACTAATAAAATGCTTTCCTAATTTATTACAACAAATTTCGTTACAAATTATATTACTAACAACAGTTTGAGTGAAAAGTAGAATTATTTACATGAATTTCAAACTTTATTGGTTTTTGGTGCATCCCTTCTTGCTTTAATAGGAGTGTATACTTGAGCTGGTGTGGATTCCACAAGATTGTGCAAAACCTTATGATCCATTTCAGATCAGTGTCATCTGAACACGTGCTTCAGTGGAAGAGATCCGACATGAGGAAAATCTGACCTTTGTTACAAAGCAGTTAACAATGTGTGGTCAATATCACATATTTGCTTACATTTAAATAAGGACCTAAGAAATAGTGCAGAATCTTGAATATTAAAAATGGAACATGACGTGCTGTGATTGTGACAGGTGGGCGGAGCTTAAAGCGTTCATCCAAACGGCTAACTTACACATAAAGCAGTGAACAAAAAGCGTGAATAGTAATATTTCAAATTAGTTTTTACAATTTAGTTTTTATTGCTGAGGTTTGAAAAACTTGTTATGAAAATAATTTGGTTAAAAAAAAGAATCTGTCAACCGAAACTGTCATTTCTACCTGTAGAATGTAGCAATTTATATAAGTGCAAATCTCCATTATATCTCCCAACTCACAAAAAAAAAGAACAAGGCAACGAGCTAAACGACGCAAACGGTAGCCGATAGAAACGATCACGTTCATGTACGAATCCTGTGCTGCAAGTCTCGCTTTGTCTTAAGGCGGTATAACGGCCATATGACGGCCCTGCACGTGCGCATGAGTCACCTTTAATCTCGCCGCGTGAGATCACGCAGGTAAATGCCAGCCCATATGCTAACAATAATCTCCTCACGTCTATTTCAAAGAGGAGAAGCTTACAAACCACAGAAGGATACTGACAGATACTTTAAAATGTAGCTTTACATTAGAGTGACGTTAGCAAAACCGGGGCATCCGGTTATAATAAGTTGTAGCTTCCTTTATGTGGGCTATGAGGAAGTAAGAGTGGAAAATGTAACAGGGATTCTTTATTTGAATATCTCCATTTGAAAGATCACATTCAAAAGTCCTGGCCAGATAAGATATGAATAAAACCCACAACATAGTAGCTTAAATAGTGCTGTTCTCTAATGTGTGGCACCAAAGAATTTCATTTCCAACTTCTTACTGCTAAATATTTCTCATGGCCTTTTGGAAGATTAACTACAATCTGATTTCAGGTAAAGCAGGAATGGCAAGGAAGATTTTTTATGAGGTCACATGGGAGTATGGATTGGGAAATGCTGACAGCTTACAAGCTAATAAAATGCAGTTTGTAAGGTTACAGTATGAACATATTTTTAATTCCAATTAACACATTAATTGTCATGCTATTGCTTTCCCATTACTTTTACAAAATATATTCAGCAAAAGTCCAAAAAAAGAGTACTTGACCTAAAAAATAGCAAACTGTTCTATCTTGCAATGGCAAGGAGTAAGGTGAAAAAACTATGACTACCCAACCTGAATTAAAAAATAACCTGGCTATCCAGCCCAAATTCAGAAAATCTGCCTATCTGAACTGAATGCAGAAAATCTGACTATTCATCCTGAATGCAGAAAAATCCAGCTATCCAAATGAACACAAAAACACAAATAAAAGTCTAAACAGTGATGCACTGCATTGTCATTACCATGTGAGTTTGTTAGAAGCTTGAAAAACATATAAAAAACAGATTTTCTGAATGTAACATCGTAATTGAGATACAAAGTGACAGCAGTAAAACTACTCAAACTGACAGTGATAAAAGTCAAATCATGATTGACATTGACAAATGTTAATGCTGTAAATGATTTTACTGGATTTTACTTTTGACAAGATAACAAGATGATATATTTCCATGGGACTGTTAAAAGCTTACACATACACCAATCAGCCATAACAATTAAACCACCGGCAGATGATGTAATTAACGTTGATTATGTCATTACAGTGGTACCTCTCAAGGGGTTGGATATATTAGGAAGTAAGTGAGTCAGTTCTCGAACTTGATGTGTGGGAAGCAGGAAAAATGGGCAAGTGTAAGGATCTGAACAACTTTGCCAAGGGCCAAATTGTGATGGCTAAATTATTAGGTCAGATCAGAACATTTCCAGAATGGCAGGTCTTGTGTGGTCTTGCCGGTATGCAGATGTTAATACCTACGAAAAGTGGTCCAAGGAAGGACAACCAGTGAAGCGGTGACAGGGTCACGGGACCGAAAGCTACCCATCTGGTCTGATCCTATAGAACAGTTAGTAGCACAAACTGCTGAATAAATTAATGCTGACTACAATAGAAAGGTGTCAGAACACACAGTGCATCTCAGCACGCTGTGTATGGGGCTGTGTAGCTGCAGACCGGTCAGAGTTCCCAAGCTGACCTCTGTCCACCACCAAAAGCTCCTACAATGGGCATGTGAACATCAGATCTGGACCATAGGGCAATGGAAGAAGTTGGCCTGGTCTGATGAATCATGTTTTCTTTTACATCATGTGGCTGGCTGGGTCCGTGTGTCTTGTTTACCTGGGGAAGAGATGGCACCAGGATGCAATACATGTGGATGCTCCTTTGACATGTATCACCTACCTAAACATTGTTGCAGACCAAGGACAATCCTTAATGGCAACAGTATTCCCTAATGGCATTGGTCTCTTTCAGCACTATAATGCACCCTGCCTACTGCAAAAACTGCTCAGGAGACATTGAGGAACATGACAAGGTGTTGACCTGACCTTCAAATTCTCAATCTGACTGATCATCTTTGAGATGTGCTAGATAAACCAGTTCGATCCATAGAGACCCACAACATACAGGAATTAAAGGAGCTGATGCTAACATCTTGGTGCCAGATATGACAGCACATCTTCAGAGTACCTTAATGGGTCTTAATGGGTCAAAGCTGTTTTGGTGGCACAAGAGGGATCTACACGATATCAGGCAGATGGTTTTAATATTATGGCTGATCGGTGTATACTGAGCAACTAGAGACATGGAGTTAAGACATAATGTCAATATTCACCCCATTATTTTTCTTCATACATGTACTTTATATTATATTATAGTTAATTGTGCACATAATGGACCTCATTTATCAAGATGGATATGAATGGATTTATTTGTAAATCATTTGCGCCTGCAATTACACAAGAAATTTGGTATTTAAATTGAATAAGTTGTGAAGAATCTTCATATCCTAATTGTGCTCCTGAGTGGTGAAAATTTACACATAAAAATATTAATTAACATGCACCTTGACTTGTCAACTTAAAATCTTATCATTTGCAAAGGAATGCTTGCATTTTACTAAAAAGTTTATGCTTTCAAGTCACTTATCTATTTCAATTACATACAAATTTAATAAAGTTTAAACTGGTCATTATATTTTAAACTTGAAGTGCAAATGGTAGAACTGATATTCCTGGAAAAGTTAGCACTTGCTTCAGAGGGACCAGATATTTATACAGGTATATTTTTTTGGAGGATGAAAGCTGGCTTATAAGTCAGATCTGTTTTCCTCAGCATCTTCCTTTTATGCAGTGTTTTCCAGTTTAAGTCTCTAGTGCTGGTCTACTACACCCTTATTGACCACAAGTTCTGTATTGTATTTGAGAGCACTATTTCTTGGCACATGCATGGCTGCTCTAAATGAGAAAAGAGCAACATTCGCACAACAATGTGATATACCTGAGATCCAGCATAGCACAAAGAAATTGTAGTAACACCTTAAACTATTGTGCTCTTGCTTTCTCATAGTAAAATATTATAGTTTGCTGGATGTCCACACCGGCTTTTACAGACAGCAGATGCTGTGGCTCCGAGAAGCTTCCTCTATAAGCTCTTCTTTTCCTTTTTTCTTTGTTCATTCAAAATCCAAATGAATTGATACCTTTCTCTCTATACTTATATACTTTTCTTCTTGTTAATATACCATCACCACCATGGGTTAAAAATTGAAAAGCATGCTACAGACTAAGCTCACAGTTGGCCATGATAAATCCATCCGTTGATCTGATTGAGCAATTGCAAGAAATGTATGTGCCCACACAAGGATCCTGCTAATGGCTGGGGCCTTCAGAGGGAGCAGATAATCTGATAACTCATGTTCTCTAAGTGAAAAATGAAGGGGGGTGAAGGAAGCCCTCCCTTTAAGACATTGATCTATGCTTACATTCCATATCACCCTAAACCAGGGTGCTCGTATATCAGCTCCCATATCAAGCACTTTTGTATAATAATCCATCACAGGAATCTGCACTTTTACGATGTTATCACAACAAGCACAAGGTGCACAAAAGAAATGAATGTATTTTACTGTGGTGACACTGACATCTCTGTAATTTGATGTGCACATTCAGTAAAAGTGGACTGCATCCTTAAAAAAACAATAAGTAAACACAGGACAGTGAGATCAAATTCTATTCTCATAGCAGCTAATGTCATATAAGAATAAAATTGCAAATTGCACTTTATCCATCCTTCCATCCATTATCTATACCGCTTTATCCGTCTGGGTCGCGGGGAAGCTGGAGCCAATCCCAACATCTTCGGGCGAGAGGCGGGGTACACCCTAGGCAGGTCGCCAGTCCACCACAGGGCCAACACAGACAAACAACCACACGCACTCACATTAGCCAGTTGAGCTAATCTGCATGTCTTTGGACTGTGGGAGGAAACCGGAACCCCCGGAGAAAACGTGCATGCACGGGGAGAACATGCAAACTCCACACAGAAAGGCACCCTGGGTGACCCAGGGATCAAACCCAGGACCTTCTTGCTGTGAGGCGGCAGTGCTAACCACTGCACCACCATGCCACCATAAATTGCAATTTATATGAGCACAAAGATGTGCAATAGCGGACGTTTACAGGTTTTTATGTATAACTTTGTACTGATATCAGTCAGCATGCCACTGTTTTAACTTGTCCACAGAGGATACTTCTGCTCTTGCCCTAGAGAGCACTTAATATTTACTGCCAGACCTTTTTACCCTGGATGTGTGTGTGTGTGTGTGTGTGGGGGGGTGTGTGAGTGTGTGTTTGTGTAGGCAGATTAGGTATGAATGGTGATGCTGGGGTATTTCAAGGCCACAGACTTCTCCAGAGACATCTGCACTGTTGTGCGCATTCCTCCTTATCAGGCTGGTTGACCCCCAGCAGTATTTTCTTGTCACTGTCAGGAAACAGACATAGCTTCAACAGAGAGTCTTGTTATTTTAAATGTTAACAGTAGCATTATATCTTATCCAAACCTTACACAAGTCACACTCTGACCACCTGCACTGCTACTAAATTGTCATTACCAGCCAAAACTGATATCTAGGGCCAAGGTTGCTCATGATCTGTCCTTGTGGATTTCACACAAATTGAGCGCCTCCATTTTCCTAACAATGGGATTCATACATTTTTTTCTGACAATAGCCAAAAATGACAGGGAACATCCGTCCTATTATGCGATTGATTTTAGTCAATCTAAAGGACGGAAGTTATGATCTTCCTTCTTTCAGATACTCCTGTTAAGGGGTTGCCACAGCAGACCCGTTTGTGACATGTGTCTGCATGATTTGGCAGGGAACCCTCCCATTTATCCAGGCTTGGGACCAGCACTCAGAAATACACGGGACAGTGATCTAGTTCTATTTAGGCTGAGTTGGCTTCCTTGTCATCGAACCCAGGCCGCAGCAGTGGAAGCCCTAAATCCTAACCACTAGACCACCAGGGAAGCCTAGTGAGCAACATTATGATGTTAGTGGTTTAATGAACAAATAAAAAATAACAATTAAAACAATGGGCCTTATTTATTAAGCTGGATGCAAACAGATTTATGCTTTAAATTTTCTTCGCACAAGAAATCTGGCATTCAGAAAAATTTATTGTACTCATGCACCTGAGTGTGTGTAAATAAACACATTAGAGGACAAACGTAAACCTAGACTTGATTTACTCAATTAGCATGGATTTCTGCACTATATATGGATTGTAGAGTAGAGTTTAAAATGTTTATGTTATTATGTTTACAGCATTTAGAAAGCTCCCATTTCCAAAAAGACTTAGGCTACGTCCACATTAATTAATTTTAAAATGCATCACATTTGCTATGTTTACACCTTGTTCCATACGACTCCAGAGTTTTTGATCCCCTAATTTGAGAGTTTTGGAAATGCTGCTGACCCTCTTTTAGTTAGAAAACTCCAGATATGTGTTTTAGTCTGGACAAACAGAAAAAGAGACTTTAGGAAATGATGACACAGACATCCATGTTTGCTTCATTGATCGGATCGGATCAGTCACAACATCATTCCCCAATTCATCAGGCTCCTATCACATTTCCTTTTCTGGAAAACAACAGACTGCATCAACCTTGACTACCAGTGGTGAATTCATCATGGATAACGACTTACAAGTGTTGCTGACCTTGTTGTCTTTGCAGCTGTTGTGCAGTTAAATTCTGCATTTTATAATGCTGCTACTGCCTACATTCACAGGAGGCAAGCTGTTATTAGTGCGATCTGCAACTAAGCAACCAACTGCAGAGTAAAAATCTGCTTCCTGTTTATACCGGTATGTGCATGCCCAGTGTACGTGAACGATCATGTGATATGCATTTTCAGGCATGTAAGTATGGATGGAAATTATTTCTGATATGGAGCTAAAATGCGTTATACATAAATGAGTTAAAACTTAAACGTATTAATGTGAATATAGCCTTAGAGGAGTGCTTTTGAGTTTCTATCAAAAACACATCATCGTCCCAGTTTACTAGGATCGGGGCTAACAATCATATTGAGAATGCTTTGTGAAAACCAGTAGTTTTATATTATTGGCATTAATTAAAAAATATTAAAAATAAAGAAGGCAGGCCAACACAAACCCATAAACTGAGAAAAAAAACATCTAATCATTTAGTTATAACAAAAGAAATGCTGATCTGTCTATGCATATCCACAAACTACAAACAAATGCCTTAGCTGATGGAAGATTTAGCACTCACTTATTATTATTTATACTGTATAATATTAAATATTTTTATTGGCATAGTAGTGAGTCAAAATCATTTCCACTTCTGCCTTTCAGGCTTTGCCCTGATCGTTCATTTCACATTCCATGCTGTCTGTGCTCTTGAACCTTTTTGGTGTTTTGTGGGCATCACTACATGCAAATAAGCTAGTTCGGTTTGGTTTACACAACCATCTACAGACAACTTTACTAAAAGATTGATAAATGAGGCCCATTGTTAACACAGAGAGTCAACACAGTGGCAAGACAGATTTTAATCTTTGGAGATACAGGAAATCTTTCTTGAGAATTTGAATCAACAATTATCAACAATGAAATACGTTGGCTTATCATAGTGTAATGCAAATCCAGAAAGTGGAAGTTCCTGCCTAAACCAGTTTTTTAACATTGCCAACACACATTGGGGGCTACACAAAAAGGCATCATGCAGCCATAAAACAGGCCTGTGCACCAGCTCACAGTCTTATTATAATCCAATAATTTACAGAGGAAACTATACTGGGTAAAGGTAGTCATTGTGCTCTGGTACATGCTCTTTGTCTTTAAATAATTCACAGTAACATTGTATTAGTCATTAATTAAGAGTGGAATTGCATGATGAGGATGTAAGTCATATGTTATGGCTTTCAAAGTTACCAGATCTCAATCCAATAAACACCTACAGGAGATTTTGGAGCAATGTGTTAGACAGCGCCCTCAATCAAAACACCAATTGAGAGAATATCTTGTAGAGAAATGGTGTTCATGTGTCCAGTACAGTTCCAGAGACACCTTACTAAGATACTTTGTGATATTGTGTGTGTGTGTGTGTGTGTATATATTAGAGAGAGAGAGAAAGAGCAGGCTGTAGTGTATGTTTGGCCCAGCGGGTCTGCTGGGAGTTTGATTGTGTTTCCTGTGCATGCTGTGTTGGGCTGAATCCTGTCCCCTCTCCCCCTACCTTCTTCCATCTGCCTTTCCTTCTTTCCCTCCTCCTCCTGTTCCCTCTTTCGCCGTCGTGCTGGCCTACACCCAGTACAGAGGAGCCTCCCACTCCTTTTGGCTTGCCCAAGCCAGGAGCAGGTGATAGTGTTGTCACGTCAGGCTGAATGCTCTGTCCTGCCCTTCCCCCTTTCCCGGTGCCTTTCTCTTGTTATTGGAGACTTGAATGACAGGAAAATGAAAACATGGACGGGGGTTCACGTGTCGAGCTGAAGGACATGAAACAAACTGCTTGCACACCAATTGACTGAATGACAATGACAGTTCAGCTTTGTGATGACAAGAGTGATGTCATGGTTGGGGTGCCATGTAACCCTTGTAATTATTGAAAGAAAAAAAATTGCCCAACATTGAATCTAAGAAAAAAAAAAACATTCAACTAAAAAAAATATTAACACATTAAGTAAAATTAACACATCTCAGGCAACATCTCTCTCTGTCTTTTTAACAAGGTTTCTTTTCTGTCAGTGGCTGCATTTTCTCTTAAATGAGTAAAGGATTGAAAGTAACAGGGTTGAGTTTTTTTTTTTAATTAGCAAATAAACAAAATGTGGGTCTCCAAAAATAATGGCACTATAACATTTAGGGCATTCTAATAAATTAATTATTGTTAATTAATCATTTAGATTCTATCTATAGTTTGGGTAACAGTGATATTCTTTTGACAATCACCTCATGAATCAATATTACAATATCATTGAATATAATAAAAAGAAGAAAGAGTGAGAGAACCTGCATTTCCTTTTCCCATAGTTTTCCACAACTTGCAGATGATGCAAATTCTTGTTGAATATGTGACAAGGAAAACTCCAAATATTTTATATGGGTGAATGTGTGTGTTTACAGCTGTTCACACAGGGTTGAGTGAATGTTCTCAGACACAGCTAAAAGATATATTTTTCATAACTTACAATGGATGACTCGTGGAAAAGGATGTTTCAAGCATGAAATGTTAAAAGTATTCACACTTTAATGCAAAAATGATAGATTTTTGACTATGCACATAGATGGATATGGACACCTTATCTATGTCTTCACTGTACCTTATCTTTAATATACTGTATATCTGTAAATTTACCATCAGTGGGACCAAATGGCACCCTGACTGTGGAATCAGTCACTATATGATTTGCAAAAAAAAAAAACCTTTCTTAAGCTTGAACATTAAGCTTACATGCACTTTCTCCTCCTCCTTGTTGGAACACATTTTTAATTATGGGCTTAAGTCCTGCATGAATGAGCAGCACTCCTGAGGAGCTCGTTGGTGGATACTAAGACAGGATCATGGAGAGCAAACGAGGATAAAATATGGATTATGGAATTCAGTCTATGTGCACTTTGGTTTTATCCTAATGGGGGTTTTGGTGAATGAGATTCAAACTCACATCCAGTAATTACATCCAATTGTTTGTTGCACAGTGCACGTGTGGAAAGGTCTTTGTATTCTGTTGAGGAAGAGATTTTGCTTTCCCATGTGCTAATCTGATTAAACTGTAAATGCACATCTATGTCAACGAAGGGTATATATTGTGTATTAGAGTTTGCAATTGCAGTTTTGCTGATTGAGCATTATGTTAAAAACTAAATGCTTCTAATCCACAGGTTTGTTGTTCCTATGTGACTATTCCCATTTCCAGTCATATGAGTTATTTGACAAAGATTTTAGAGAAAAAACCTTGAAGTCACGTATAAATGAAAGTGCAGAATGTGATTGTGTTGGGAAGGCTTGGCTGAACACAACACTTTTATCAACAGGCTTAACCCAGTGAAGTTTGATATTTCAGTTTCAGCAGTTCAGCTCGATCAGTCAACTACAATCACAACAACAATACATGCCTTGAGGAGTGCTGAAAAATATGTTCCCATTTTGCTACATTTTTGATCCACTTTTTTTGTATGTCAGCAAACACACATCAGTGTTTAACAATAAAAAGCTCAATCTATTCCTGGCATTGCGACAGACAAAAGGGTCCTGTTCACAGAAAATCGCTCTCAGTTTAGACAGAAAAGATTGTCTAGCAGCATTCTGCTGAATGGGAATTGCTTCAGGTGTTGCGTTTCACAGGTAAGTCTGCAGTCCCTACACAGTTCTTTGGAACTAAATGTTAAAGAAATCTATTTCCACCACATGTATTAAAGTTTACCACAGTGCTGCTGTATTCTTGATTCTGATTGTTCAGAAGTTGTTGATTCATTTTCTGTAACAGCAGCTCAGTTGTTGTAAAACGTTATTATTCCTACAATAACGACTTAGACTGGGATTTGTATGGTAGATGCGCCGTTTAAAGGCATTGTAACTGTTGATATGCTGAGGTTTACTGCGAGGAGAATTTTTTGCCTTTTTGAAGAACTCTCCGAAAGAATTTTGCAATTGTCAGAGGTCCTGCTGAAAAAGTCTTCAGGATGGAGAGCTTTGCAGTTTCATGGTAACAAGACACGCTGAATTTTTTTTGTCTTATTAACTTCAACAGAGATGAAAAGAGAGATTGGTGAAATAAACATTGTTTATAACTATTATAAGTGACAACAGGAACTTTTCTTATGGCTGGTCTACAAAATTAAATGTGATCCTATCTAGCAAAATGTGTCATCACACACACACATTTGTCTTACAATCCTTGTGAAGACCTTCTGTTGACATAATTACTAATGCAGCTAATAATACAATGCATGCACCTAACCATAACAATAACCTTAAAGAGTTAAAACAGTTTTCCTTGTGAGAACCAGCCAAACATCCCCATAAGGGTTACTGGGTTCTGGATTGGCCAAAAATGTATCTATTATACAAAGGAAAAGTGTACTATATTGTTCTTTAATTAATGAAAAGATTGTTGGTGATTTGCTGTTTCATAAGAGGAATAAATCTCTTCAGGACATGATATGGCAGTTATTGGTAACTCCATGGTAGTAGTCACATCATACCATGAGTGATTATTACCCAATAACAGAAGATGTGTTTTATTCCTTATATGAAGTATCTGTTAATATGGTTAAATTGACTACACCTTGTGCATTCTTTTTTTAAACTATACATTCATAAAAAAAATCTAAATGAATAAATACAACTGTGTTCTCTATGTTTACAATTCCAGTAAATGAACTGACCCTTTGAAATAAAATTCAGAATTGAAAAGGCATGACATGAAAGTGTGGACAGGTGCAAAATTGATAATCACCAGAGAAGAAAGAGTCCCTTCAGAATAATCTGCCATTCTGCGAGTTTAGAAACTGCTCTGAATAAATATCCAATACTCATACTAGCATGTCTCAAAATGGTTGCCCAATGTTATGTTCTGCATAGTTGTTGCCAAAATTTTCATTATCATACACAAACCATGAGTGAAAAAAAAATTAGCTAGATGTGAAAACTCTAATGTGCTGCCCAGTTCTATGTTTTGTAGCCCAGACAGGTGTCTGACTAGGCTAAAATGTGGTAGCTAATATAATGTAATAAAGGATGACGAGTTAGTTATATAATTCAGTATAGAAATTCCCGTGCATGACTCCGCCATAGTCTTGCTGACTTTATGTCCTTTTCTATCCTTATTGACAGAGGTTAGGATCTTTAACAAAAAGTCAGCAAGTCACTGGCAAGTATTTGGTTATGAATACTCTTCTCATCACACATAAAAGATATTCTAGTCTGTCTAGCATCTTTATTTTTTTCTCCATGTATACAACCACAAGGTGACTGTGTGTAGTAAGCATGAAAGTTATATGATGACTTTATACGTTGCACTTTATTTTGCTTGATTTTGTCAGTTCCAGATGTATGTCACATCTAACCTGAGTAATAAACGCTGATGTGTACATAGTGCGGTTGGTGGTGGGAATGAGAAAGAGTAGTGCTTGCTATAGTTACAGCATCAAGGTACATTGGTGAAGCACATTTTGTTTGTACAGTATACTGTACATGTACAAAATGAAAACTTTTTTGCAAAACTCAATGGCAAGTATGTCTTTTTCTCTGGTTGCTGAACAAGAGAAGAAAATCACTGCTGACCGCAAGCCTACTGAGCCTGTGATTTTAAAAAATAATAGCCAGGACATGTAATTTTCTTTTTGCAGATTCCCAGAGTATGGATTTGTCATGTACTCTTGCATAAACAATTACAAATGATAGCTTTTAAAACCCAAAACGAAACCAAGCAAATGCTTTAGAGGCATTAGAGACACCCTGCGTAGGCCCTGAGAGCGCAGGAGGAATGACTGTGCTTGTGGATCACTCAGCGTCAACATAACTGTGGATCACTCAGCGTCAGTATGACAGTAGCTCACTCAGTCAGCTCAGTCAGTGCAGCGGAACATTACGAGACAGTTACCACGTCACTTTTATGTTCCTTGTATTGCTCAGCCGTACAATACAATGAGATCAGTCCACTTGCTCTTAAAAACAGAGCAAACTGGGTGCGTATCTGTCACTTGTTCAAGACGTCAATGATGAAATGTTACAAAACCATTGTACTTATTCATACTAGCAGTGGCTTAGTCATATTCACTTAATTGTTCTTATACTAACTTGACTTATAATTTTTTTAAACAGTGGTTGAGTCAACCACATATTTGGATTAAAATGTGTCTCCTTCAACCACAGAGACAACCTTATTACCTGTCAATTTACTTTGAACATTTGTTTAACAGTATTTTGGTATCAGAATCTACAGCCAGTACGTAAACACATACAGACACTATGGACTAGCTAATACTCCTACTGGTATGATTTTGGGAGGTAGAATGAAATTGGAGAACCTGGAGGAATCCCACTTGGATGCAGGGAGACCCTGCATCCACATACACTCGACACAGATAATAACCTGAGCTCAGGATCAAACCAGGAACCCTGTAGCTATGAGACAGCGTCGGTGTCTGGTGCATCACTGTACTGGCCTACTCAGAGGCACAGCAGCTACCAGAGATTTAGTCATTATTCTATACTCACATCTATAAAATGAGAGATCATTCTACCTCTGAATCTATTTTCAGTTGAAGGGCTTATTTCCAAAACCTTGTTGTCGATCCAAATAAATAAGTGTTATGATCAAAACTGTTTCAACTGCTTGCACTAAAGTTATACCAGACATAAATAGCAGTAATTTTAGCTGGAACTTATACAATTAACTGTGATGCAATCACAAACAGCATTGTCTCACTACACAATTCTTACTATTCATCGCTTTCCTTTATCCCACTCCAAAAATTTGTTGACCATCTGTTATGTCAAAATGATCTGACTTCATGAATTACCGTAGTTGCACTGAGCCACGGACATTTCTGGATAACAATAAGGGTGGTGTTCCTGAAGCCACATGGCACTGATATAAGCTGATATACACTTAAAAACGTTACATATTCATAAAGATTTACTCCAACATGTGTCAGTTGTCAAAAAAAAACCTTTCAGTAATATTTCAAGCAATCAAACATGTATTCATAAATCGTAATACCTGTGCTCATAATTCTTTGCTAAGTTATTTGCAAGCAACATTTTAAGCAACAATAATGTAGTATAAAGCTTTAATAATGATATAAATAATTCCTTTATAACTTATATTCATGTCATAATGCAAATGTCACTTTTAAGTATAATGCCATATGGTACTATGTGTGTTTTTTAATTGATGTGGAATTAAGTATTTCTTTATTACAATAAAGAAATAAATAAGTTATCAATAAACAGTGTCTTAGAGCTTGCTTATAATAAATAACAGTTTAATATATTATTTACTTTAAGCACTCAGTGATTACATAAATATTTGCAAAGTATTTATAATTATTAATAAGTATTGCAACTGCTTTAAAAAGGTCTTTTGCAGTACATTGCACTTTAGAACATGATTATACTGTAAGTTATCAAGGAATTACTAAGAGCCCATTATTATTATTTGAGCTGTATGAGGCATTATTGAAGTTTATGAAAGTGCTTACAGGGAATCATTTCCAATTTAGGCAGAATTATAAGAGCATTTATAATGTTATTTTTTTTATTTTTGATGATATACGGTTGTGTTAAGACACTTTCCTGGCTGACTTACATTAGAATGACTGTGGCTTCTTGTATTGTTCCTAATGGTGGTGATTGGTGATCCATCCATCCAGTATCTATACTGCTTATCTATCAGGGTCACAGGGAAGCTGGAGTTAATCCCAGCTGACTTTGACCAAAAGGTGTGGTACACCCTGAGTAGGTCACCAGTCTATCGCAAATCTAACACAGAGACGAACAACCATTAACACTCACATTCACACCTATGGGCAATTTAGAGTAGCCAGTTAACTTAATCTGCATGTCTTTGGACTGTGGGGAGAAACCGGAGCCCCCAACAGAAACCCACGCAGGCATGGGGAGAACATGCAAACTCCACACAGAAAGGCCCCAGTGAGTGGCAGGTTTCAACCCAGAACCTTCTTGTTGTGAGACGACAGTGCTAACTACTGTTATGGCAAATCGGGTCCGATTCCGGAAATATACAAAATAACTATCCCCCGCCGCCTTACGTTTAGTCTAGAATTAGGGCCCTCTAGACTTCGGTCATGTGATTTTCAGATGGAGCACTGTCACCTTTTATGACCCACACTTACAATGTATAACAGTATCACATTACCAGATGTTCAGGTACTTTCCACATTCTCCTGAGACTGTTACATTGCTCATCAGTTTTATTACATTTTATTCCTGTTTGGATTATAGGGTGGAATTATATACTTAAGCATTGCTTTTAAGCCCCCTCGCCATGGGTCGAGGGGAAGGGGAGCGAGCGGCACATGATTTACCACACTCACACATACACACATTTATGCACACACATAAGGTATTGGCCCCGCATGGGCGCTTATTTTAGCTCGTCATGTCTAGAACTTCTTGTCCGGTTCAAAATGTGTTTCCTGCTCCAACCAATTTTCACTTCTGCTTGACCATTCATCATATCTAGAAAACCTATATGGTTTCGAGACAAACAAGTCTTCTTCCTCAACCAATTTTTACACACTTCTGCCTAACCCTTATGACATCTGCACACACACATACAAGCAGCATTCTGGTACAATTTGTTCTAATTGCCCCTACACTACCGCACCACCGGGTGCCCTATGTTGTGACTGTTGGAAAATATGAACAACAATGCGCACTTTATAAAGTCTTCTTACTCAAACAAACACTATTCAAACTATTATCATCACATAACATTATTCAGTCATTACGATGTTATGACACTGTCATAGGTTTTCACAGCAGTCTTCTCCAGGGTAAATCCTGAGCTAGGTTTACTCTTTGTGTGAATTTTCACATGCTCTCCTTGTGTCCATGGGTGTTTCCCCTGCTTCTACAGTTTCCTCCCACTATCCAAAAACATGTTGGTAGGTCAATTGACCATTCTAAATTACCCATAGGTGTGAATGAATGTGTGTTTGCACTGGAATGGTGTCCAATTCAGGGTGTGTCCCTGCCTTGAGCCCAGAGCTCCCAGGATAGGGTCCTCCAAGGACCCACCATCACCCTAACCTGGGTAAAGTAATTACTGAAGAGTAATGAATTAGTTAAATGCATTTTATATAAAGACCCAAGAAAAGACAGGTCTTCACCAGGCTGTTATCACCGAGTGCCAAATTCACGAAACACTTGAGGGAATTTTTCTGGAAAAGCTCACAGTCGTTCATTTCTCCAAAAAACATCATTCAACAAGGGATGTCACATCATCACCATAATGTGATTCTGATGTGCCAGAAGTGTGCTGAACTAGAAACTCATAACTTTCTAAAAGAGGTCACGCGTCTAAACTCTGCCTTGTGTTATGGAGAAAACCTGACTTGGGGTTATATCAATTTGACATAAACATTGACAGCTTTATGACATCTGTTGAAAAGCTTTTTAAAACCTTTTTTGGTTTGGTGTCATGCAGCCTTTTGAACACTGGCCTGTCTTTTCAACACTCTTACTCTCAAAAGATAACTTTTATTGATAGTTTACAGCTTTTTTTCCATATAGAAAGACATTAGTCTCACATAAATTTTTTTATATAAACAAATACTGATCTCAAAAATTGCATATTTGATCAAATTATGTATTCAGCATAAATTATACAGATACGATATCAATCAGATATCCTGTACTATATATGAACTCACAAACACTTTTTGGAAAAAGAAAAAGTAAGATATTTGTGAGTTGTATAATGTAATTTGAAATGTGACTTGAAAAATTATTGTTTGGTGTGTTAATTCTTTTGAAGGTATTGAACTTAGTTTGGAGAAATATTTCATACCACTTGAAAAAAATCTATCTTTGTTGATGATCCCTTCCTAGGTATTCTCTACGTTTCACTGCGACTTCCATCACTTACTTATTTATACATCATTCTTTTAGGCCCGTTTCTGTCAGGTGTAAAAACCATCTCTGATGTATAGTTTGTTTGGCATGTCTGGGTAATATTAGGGAGAACACACCAAGAACACACCCTCCCCTGCTTAAAATGGCAGGTTTTTGTGAAGTAAAAAAAATGAAACTAAGATCAATCATGCCAGAACTTTTTCCACCATCAGTATTAAATTACAACATACAAAAATTAAGTGAGACATTTGTGAGCCCAGACCTGAATCCAACTACAAATCTGAGGGGTGACCTGAGGCGGGCTGTGCACAGGAAATGCCCTCACAATTTGACGGCTCTAGAATGTTTTTGGAAGAAAGAGTGGGAGAATATTGCAGATGTGCCATGCTGACAGACACAAAAAGACTGAATGCTATAACAAAATCAAAAGGTGTTTCATCACAATATTAGTTTAGGAGGTGTGCATACTTACCATGCATACCAGGTTATTGTAACTTTTTTACTTTTCCTATTTTTCCATAAAATGTTTCTGAGTGTTTTTCCACTTAATTTTTATACATTCTAATTTCACATCGAGGGTGAAAAAAGTTATGGCATGATTTATCTTAGTATCTTTTGTTTACTTCACAAAAACCTGCCATTTTTACAGGGGGATGTAGACTATCCACTGTACAGTATAAAAAAGAAGCCTGGAGGAAAATGGTTGTTTCTTGTCTGTTGATCCTACTTCACACATTGTTGACATTCACACTCTACCTAGCTAGCATATTTGCATATAGCAATGGAGGAAGGGAAATAACACAACGACCAGGATGGACACATGCCAGTTGGCAGATAATTACTTATCAGTTGTAGCCTTTTTATTTTCAGATTTATTGAGATTTTTTATTATTAACATTTACAGTGTTAAAATGTTCATTTAATTTTATATTGATACAGTTTAAGCACTATCAAGTATTAATACAGTGAAAATGAACATAAAGTAAAAGCAAAGATTCATGAAAACATGATTCCTAAAGCATTATAACTTTTATTTAAAGCCTTATTTGGGAAGATAGGATCATACAACGTCAGTATGATTTAATGGTTTAAGGTTACAAACAGAGTGAAATGCATTACAAAGATACATTAAAAAGGTACTACTAGTATTATAGCAAATAGATAATATGTTATATTCCTCGGCCGGGGTAGCTCAAATTCAAATCCCAGCACCACCAGGCCCTTGAGAAAGGCCTTTAACCCTTATCTGCTCAGTTGTGTGAAAAATGAAATAAATGTATGTTACTCTAAATATAAGTTTGCCAAATGCCAGAAATGGAAATGTATTCCCTTCTACCATGTTCTCCCTTTATGCTGTCTCTCCAGAGCTTATCTCTGCCTTAAAATTTCAGTTCTTTTTTGCATTCTGTTCAGGATGAATCTAATACTTTGACAATTTCAGTGTACATTTTGTAAACAATGGATTTTACTGATTTGTTGTGAAAATATGATCTGCCCTTGTTTCAACTTTTCCCTTATTCTCAAGTCACCTACATTCACATGAACAAGCAGCAACATGCTCATGTCGCTTGTAGTTTATCTCTTGTGTACTAGACTAGACTGCTAATGTTGTCACTTGTTAGCGTGCATTGCCCAGCATTTATTAAAAAATATTCAGATAAGAAATGGTAGTATTTAGATATATATCTTCTAAAGCTAGCTAGATATATACAAATTAATACTGCGCTAATGATAGTGCTTTACATTTTATGTGCTAGGGTTCCGGTGGTGCGGTGGTTAGCACTGTCGCCTCACAGCAAGAAGGTCCTGGGTTCGATCCCCGGGTCACCCAGGGTGCC
>JAQQZR010000002.1:17048627-17086316 GCA_030068235.1 Notoglanidium macrostoma
CTGTGGTGGACTGGCGACCTGCCCAGGGTGTACCACGCCTCTCGCCCGAAGATGCTGGGATTGGCTCCAGCTTCCCCGCGACCCAGATGGATGGATGTGCTAGGGTTCATATTAGCTTTCTGGCAGAGCAAAACAAGTAAAGAAAAGTAATAGTACAGACTAGTTATGTATATTCACCAGAGGCACACACACACACACACACACAAAAACCCCACCTTGAAGCCAATTAAAGAAAACTGCCTTGACTTGTTGTAGCTAATCTCTGGTGAGCACTTGTGTTTCTGGTGAGTGTAAATAGCTAGTGCTGTTATCTTGCTTTGCTAATCTGCTAACAAAACTAAGAAAACCAAACATAGAAACTTGTAACAAGTTGACATTTTTTTAAACATTGATTTTTTTCCCCCTCCCATGCTTGACTTTTTTTATTGTTTTTAATGAGATTTTTTTTTTCTTCCTTGTGTACATTAAACAGTAAATGGGAGATAATTACAAGTAGGAACATAATTTGTGACCACATGTGCCATAGGATTGGTCCGATTAATATTTCTTTTGGATTTGTCGCTTTACCATATCATGATTTGCATAAAATCTTCATTTAAACGTTGTTTGTTGTGCTTGCTTCCTGTCCTTGCTGAAACATCAGCTCTGTGTGATGTACGCATGTAGTTGCCTGTTGCTTCTTCAATCAATAGTGTGGATGTATGTTCTGGTGTTATATTGTGGGACCCTGACTTTCTCCTCTCAACCTCCTAACTTGTGCTGTCCAAGTGTTCATACAATTCAAAGTTTCATAGAGTCCATCTGTTCAAACTGCTAATGTGTTCCTAATGTACCAGCTGTATTTTGGGTAATTATATGTGGCACTCTGAAAATATATGACAGTCATGGGTGAAATCACAATTACAATCCATGAAATCCACAGTTCAAATGACGACAGAGCGTATAAAGGTATGCCTTTTTTCTATTTAGTGAAATAACAAAAATAATAAATGCCTTGGCAGGTCTAATGCTGCTATTCCTTTAGCCCTTAGAGAAAAGATGTCAGTGTGCAATCTATGCTCTGAATAGATATTGTCAGTCTCCTTTTATTTGACTTTCTCATTCCTTTCATGTTTTTTTGTCATCCTCTCTCATACTAATACAATCGAACTGCCAGTGCAAGACCATGATGCTCAGTGCTAGACATTTTAAAACCTGATTACGGTTGGATTGTACAGTTTTGGAGAAGAAAAAGAGGCAACTAAGGGAGCACTGAATGTTATTCGATGTTGCCTTGATGCTTCTAATACAATGATAATGGTAATTGTCCAACTGTTAGGAGGGCAATGACTTGCCTAGGGTAGCCATGTGGTCAGTGATTGCTGGACACTGTTTAACTGGTGCAGACAGCTGTGACCATCAATTATCTCATCACTCTGACAGACAGACGTAAAGCATAGTACACATCTATCTAAAATTGCATGAACTAAAAAGGAGAGAGACTATTATATTATGTATTATCTTTCACCTGCATACACTGATTCATCCTTCGAAACATAGCCAGGGGATATGTGAGGTTTTTCTTTTTCTTTTTTTATTTCATTTTTTTGTCACAGTTGCAACCCACTATTTTAAAAGCTATTATATTTATTACTACATTCTTATCGTTATCAGACCTGGTTTGACTGGTTGCATGAATGGAATGGGTTTAATACAAACACCATTAACTCAAATACAAGACCTTTTATAAATATGTAGATTTGAATGTGTTCTGTGAGAGAAAAGTTTGGGAATAAAAAGCTCTATGTCTCAGGGAATAACGATAATTATATTCCACACATTTAAATAATAAGTATGTTGTGTTCATCAAATAAATTGGTACTTAGTCAGTCTATAGAATTTATTTTGCAGTTAAAAAGGGATCTTGGCGGCAAAAAGTTTGAGAACCCATTGTTCAAAACCAAAGTGGTTCTTATTTCTTATGACACTCTGTAATTTTTTTCATAAGCTGATGAATCATAATAAGCTAGGAGAAGATTCATGAACAAGGAGAACAAATACAGTATTATATTCAACTGAGGATGGATTAATAGTATTAACCTACTGATGTGACAAATCTGATTCAAGACATAGATCATGCAACTTCTTAGAACTGAAAGAGCATTATTTGTGGGAAGACATGTCAGGACAGCTGACTGAGAATGAGAGTAAGAGTCATTCAAACATTCAAACTCTTCTTTTAAATCCAGAGTATGACTTCTTTTTATAACTAACAATAAGACTCTCATTTATAAGGTGCATTAAAAAATGACTTCTTGTCTAAATAGTGGGTTTAGTGATTCATAGCTTGTCCATAAATATGAGGTTTAAAACAAACAAGCCAATGCTTTAGGAGATTTACATCACCAAGAGGGAGTAGAACACAAGTGAGGATACTGGTGTACTGGTATGTAATTCAAATGCTGCCATGAAAACAGGCTCTGTTCCACTACAAATATTTTCTTCATTCAAAGGCATTGCATAAACTAAGATGCACGCTCCCCTGTCTCTAAATTGTCCTATCATGCCCTAAGGGATGCACATTTTTCACTCTGTCTTCAAAGTGCACTTTTGCAAGGTCCACCTGCTGCCAGTGGCCCGATGCCCACCTTCTGTTGAGTCTTATTTGTGGGCCATGCGTGCTTGCTTGCTGGGTCCATGTGCTCATCCACTTCTACTTCCTCTCCAAGGTAGGGGTGTAATTGACTGACACTATCAATATCTGTTTTGTGCTTTAAACATCCATATCTCTATCCATATTCAGATTTAATCCCCAAGA
This sequence comes from Notoglanidium macrostoma, assembly GCA_030068235.1. Classification (NCBI taxonomy): domain Eukaryota; kingdom Metazoa; phylum Chordata; class Actinopteri; order Siluriformes; family Auchenoglanididae; genus Notoglanidium; species Notoglanidium macrostoma. The sequence continues at coordinate 17,051,425 of JAQQZR010000002.1, forward strand.
GGGCATGGCTTAACCCAGAGGATTTTTAAATTATTATTATTATTATTATTATTATTATTATTATTATTATTTTGGAATTACAACAGAAAACACTGGGGGAGAAAGCCAGAGGTAGAAATAGCAGCACTGTCAACACTGCGCTGTAGCTGTCTCAACCTCAGCTTCATCACTCGAGCTCATAATTCTGTTTTTAAATCCTACTCCTACAAGTATTATTTTTGTTCATATGTGCCTGCGATTTTTTCTAATGAATATTGTTAGTTCTATTTCTCAAAATATAAACAAACTAGTAGTCTAAATCATCATGAGCCTGACCAGGCAGCCACTAAGGATGAATGAATACATCTTAATGAATGTGGTCTTTGTGTATGCCACAACCTTTAAATCTGATTCCAAGCTTGATAGTAAAAAACTCTTGTTTACACAACTTGCTGTGTCCAGGGGGATCCAGGTCCCGATGCACAACTCTGCTCTCAACTAAATACTTTCAGGACAGATTTCTAGAAAAAGAGTATGTAAGTGCACTTCCAATTCACTTTGTTATATAACACTGGTCATCTCTTATTTGTTCATTTCAAATAATGCATTCATATTTGGTTACATTCCTACCAAATTTGGCATCATACCTGGTCTGTGATTATATCATTTCAACTTGGATAGACAAGTGGGGTAAAGCTCTAGGAGTGACTTGATTGTCCAGATTAAAATAGTCAGGGATGAAGCTGCTAAAGGTAAAACAGATCCTATCTGCACCCTGTCCCATTGTGACTTGAGGTACGATAAACCTGCCCAAGTCTCACACACCTCACTCGGCAACTAATCTAACCAGCAGTAGTAGGCTTTGTTTACATAACAATTAAATGAAGATATTTGGCTTTAGGGTGTAAGAGGTGGAAAAATACCCAATAAAAACTCACTTTCTAATACCAGTTGGGAGAGCTTTATTTTTAAAACATATTATTAGACTTACAGACTTATTCTGAAATGAATTTAATGCAAACAAATAGTCATATTCATTGAAGTTTTAACCATTCACTTAAAGTCCTGAAAGTTTCTACAGGATTTCAAAAAGCAGTCTCTGGCCTTAAAGGAAATTTAAGCTCTCTGATTGTAATCTTGTAGAGCAAGAGGTACACTTTTTAACCTTGTGCATCAAAATAATAAAAAAATACTTAATCCTTACTAACTGCATGGTACTGTTCAAAAAAGGTTTTGCGTCACACGCATCCACCCGTGGCCCAAAGCCCGTATGCAAGAAGGAACAGAGAGATAGAAAGAAAGAGTGAGAGAGACAGACATGTGTCTGGATGTCTGCTTGGGTGTTGGAGAATGGAGGAGGGTGTGGGGTAGAGGGAGGGACCAATTGGGGAGGGATGAACGTCCTGAGGGAAGAAGGTGCCTCAGTAGAACGGCACTCTATTCCACTTTTCCCTTGTGTAAAAACAGATCAGCCGGTGCGAGGAACCCAACTGTTGGATTTGTCGGGATTCTTTCCACTTTATTTTAAACTGCATTATGGACAAAAGACAACAACTTGTAATGCCACACTGGAATCTGAAATTACCAAAGCTTTAGTGTGTTGCAGAAAAGGTTCCATGAGGAGTTTCCACTCAGGACTTCAGGTATGTCTACTGTCACAGAAGGTGTGTGTGTGTGTGGTTAGCGCGTTTCAGTGCCTTTATATCTACTTGCTTTTAACTGGTTTTGTGGCTGGTTGGGTCCTGTTTATGGTTAAACAAAAGACAATAATGGGTTAATTTATCTGGTTTTTGGTCTTGTGAAAAGAAACTCAGCAAGCAATTTATTTTGCTCTGTTATATTACAATTAGTGTGAAGGATACAGTGTGTGTGACTTCAGAATTTTGGAATTTTTAAAAGAAAGTTTAGATTTGAAAGTAAATCTGCAAATCAGCAATCTGAAAGTAGAAAATACAAATGTATCTCTTATTTAAACTTGCAGCAGCTGCAATTTTTTGTGATATATGTATGTCGGTTACACACTATACATGTATATATATATATATATACATCTATATATGTGAAAGGAATTTACTGCATTTAAAAGGAGTTCAGCACATTAGTGATTTCTTTATCACTGCAAACTGATCAATATGCGGGGCTGAGCTGACCTGAGATGTACATTGCAGATAGGAGCACCACAAATTATTTAAACGTCCCACCTCTCTCCCCTTCCAGTTCAGACACTTGGTTCATGTAAAGTAATATGGACGTCAGAAAAGTTAGTTAACTTGAAAATAAAATACTATTTTTTAAAAATAAAATAATACTTGTATAATAATGCGCATATCTGAAGTTGCAAGTAAGTCTACAAAAGTTAGGGCAAGAGTAAAGGTGAAGTTAGCATTTGTACCATTTCCTAACACCTCATTCATAAGAAATTGAATTGGAAGTTCAGGTTTGTCCTTTTGTACAAAAAGCTAAAGATGACAGGATGGTGTAATTGGTAAGTAAAATCATTGCCTGACTTTTTTTTATTCATCAAACTGTTTGTCCTCGGTGTCCAGTCTCCTGTTTGTCCTCAGTGTCCCTTCTGTGGCCTGTTCTTGGTGATATGGCTCATTGTGGCACTGGGTGTGGAGACAGGTACTAAGCCTGTGTTAGATGCATTAAGTTGAATCCACACAATGAAGTTGCTAATGAAATTTAAAAAAAAAAGCTTAATCTGGCAAAGGTTTTTTTTTTGCTAGCATTCTATTCTTATAATTTATTAGTCAGTCAGTCAGTCAGGTTGAAAATACCACTTATACAAGCTGTATCATGAACATAAGGAACAATAACCCAGTAGAAGGTCTCTGCTGTAATCACATGGCCTCCTGGTTCTCATGAAGAATGAGCATGATATAGCCTGTGAGAGACCTATAAAACGTGTTATGCATATTACATACACTCCAAACCTCAATCATGAATGTATAATATATTAGGGTGGTGCATAAGTTTGTGGCCTTTTTGAACAAATATTACTTGTGATTTTCTGAAATAATACATAGAGCTAGTCTTCAAAGTAATCGCCATTGGATTATCTGGAAAATAAGTAATGCCGTCGAAAAAGAAGGATTCGGGTTTTGAAGAAATGACTTCATCTATGTCCGGTTAGTAGGCTGGATGCAGTAACACTTCCCATCCAAGGCTTAAAATTGTGTCTTTCATCACTTTTGAAACATATGGGCCTTGCGTGTCATGAAGGAGGAGGATTTCCTTTTGTGAATGGCTCCTGGATGATCATATTTCAATGATTTTCTTTCATTTAATTTTATCAATTGATCGCTGTAATGTTTGGCGTTGACGGTTTTGAGCAGAATCGAGCAGTTTGTAATAAAGGTGCAATGCACCTGTAATGCAGGTGTTAAGCCATTGAGCGATATTTCTCTCTGAGAGTGCATATGGAACTCACCTACCAACTTTCAGAATCTTTCCAATTGCCTTCAGATGCCTTAGAACAATAGAATGATCAATATTTAAACATTTTGCCAGCTCTCGAGTCGATTGTGACGTCTTTGTCCAACAGTTTCTGCAGCTCCTCGTCTTCCGTTTCCTTTGGTCTACCATTCTTGGCTTATTATCTAGCTCAACTTCACCATTTTGAAACATTGTGAATCAGTTCTTGACTGCAGAAATGCTGATTGCAGCGATTTCAGCATTGCCATAAACTTTGCAGATTTTGTCTCTTGCTTCCACTGAGTTTTTTCCATTAATGAATAAGAATAAAAGGCAATGATGAATATGAATATTGCTGGGCTCCATGCTTAATTGATAAACTACCTAACACATGTGCTTTTATGGAGAGTTTTGATAAATAATTTAAGATATTTACTGGGCCACAAACTTATGCAACACCCAAATATATTACGATGGCACTGCTTTATAAAAAATATAAACTATATTACTATATTACTATATAAATATATAACTATATACTAATGGATTTGATTTGAAACTACTGTCCCAGAGTTTGATAGATACTACTAGTGCTAATATCAAATGTCTTAAATTTTCACATATAAATTATTTGTCTATACATAGTAAGTGTAGAAAAAAAGCTTTTTAAGAAGTTGAGAGTTTTCTTAGTGAATAACAGGATGACACAGCTATATAAAAACAACTACATTTAAAAATCGTGATGTGAGCTCTGTAAATCTGTAGCATATGAATGTTGATACAGAGTCAGACTTTTTTTTCTAACATACAAATGATTAATGTAATACCAATATGCAGGAGCAGAGCCAAGATTAGCATTGTGAAACATTCTTTTTCATATCTGCCTTCATGGTGAAACTCGATCTAGGGGTAATAAGCTGGAGTGAGCATGTGGCTACAGGTAGCTGATACTGAAGACTGTGACTGAACAAGAACACATGACACATCCTGTTACCAACAGATCTGATCACTTGCTTACTCACTCGCTCTCCCACTTTTCTAACCTGCATTTGTCCTTGGGGATTTGGAGTTTCGCAAATACAGCCCGCAGTTTATATTCCAATTATACAGGGAAAATAGTAACAAGGAACTACTCAAGTGTTATCAAGAACATACTCAGTTTTGAAAATATATTTTGAGGCAGAGCCCCATAAGTAATGCATTAAAGATAGTATAGGATATGACTCATGTGAAACTTATTGTTCACTACATCTCATAATATATACAAAGAAAACGAGAAAAATGATAGAAAATAGGAGAAAGAGTATTTAATATATTTATATATTTTTGGGTGGCTGGCGGGTGTTTGCTGGGTACAGGGGGAAACCCCAGGAAACAATATGCCTATATATTTTTTTAGGAAACAGTGAAATGATCAGAGCTAAAGAGAGCAGACCTGTCGAACACACAGTACTTCATAGGCGCACACAATAAAATGTTGCTTTTGTCAAGGCATGTCAGAACAGGAGTGCGAATACCTGCCTGTAGGCTTTCACTTGGTGTCTGTTTGCGTGTGTTTATATGTGTGTGTGTGAGTGTATGTGGTATTTGTGCTGTGAACTGAGTATTAAATATTTTATTTGTATTTAATAATTATGGTATGAGTGCATTTTATACTTAATAAAAACCAAATTGTCATGTATACAAGCATTTGTGAAACTGACCTCGTGCAATTCTCACAAATATAGTATGTACACACACAAACACACACACACACACACACACACACACACACACACACACACACACACTTGTACTACAATTTTTATGAGGACCCTCACTGACATAACGTATTCCCTAAACCCTTACCCTGACCTAAACTATCACAATTAAATGCCTAACCCCAACCTTTACTTTAACCCTAACCTAAACCTAATTCTAGCCTGAACACTAAAGCCAAGTCTTAACCCTCAAACAGACCTATTAAGAAATGAGGACCTTTTAGCTTGTTTAGCTTTTTAAAAGAACACTTGCAGCTTTTGCTTAAAGGTAGTTTTCTTTATATGGACTAGCCACAATCCAGCCAAAATCACCTACCAACCACCTACTCACCTACCAACATTCATAATCTGTCCTATTGCCTTCAGAATGCCTTAGAACAATAGAATGATCAATATTCACACATTTTGCCAGCTCTTTAGTCAATTGTGTTGCATTTTTGTCCAACAGTTTCTGCAGCTCCTCGTCCAGTTCTTGACTGCAGAAATGCTGACAGCAGAGATTTCAGCATTGCCATACATTTTCAGATTTTGTCTCTTGCTTCCACTGAGTTTTTTCCAAAAAATGAGGCAAACCCAATATTGCAAAATAGTAAGCTTTTAATGGTCTCAACAAAAATCACTGGGCAGAAAATTAACAAGAACTAAAAACAGTACTCTGTACAGAGACCTCTGCCTTCTTTTGCTCGTCAATGCTCATTGCTGAAACTGTTGGGAGGAAAAGCTGGAAACAGTGAAGTTCACTTACATAGTCTTCTGGTACGGGAAGAGAAAATCATGAAAAGATTCAAATGTTTAAATGACATAAAGTCGAAACTAACTTGTCCGGGTATTCAAAATTTCCCAAAATATCTTCTGTTTGAAGACTTTAACATTGAGTGGAACAACATCGACTCTTCTTTCTGTAAAAATCTATCTGCAAATTTACCCACAACACTTCTACATCTAAAGGAAATCAAGGGAAAAGCTGTCCCACACTTATTTACTTTATCTATTTGTTTAATTCTTGCTAAGTTTCCTGACCAATGATTTGTTGTTGAAACCATTAAAAGCTTAATATTTTGCAATATTGGGTTTGCCTCATTATTTTTGCCCAGGAGTGTATATACATTCATCTTTCTTGTCTTTTCAGGTCTGAGGGTCCATGAGCAGCCACTGAGAATGGCCTTGAAAGACAGGGCTAAACTGCTCAACCTTCTAGCAGTTCTACTGCACATATCCAGATGTCAGGGGAGCCCTGAAAAGGATAGTTCTCCTCTGAAGTTTACCCATCATTTATATAATGCCACCATTAATGAGAACTCTGCCCCCCGGACCAATGTGGAGAGCCCAATACGAATGGGCATTGTAGTTTCTGATCCTTTATGGAACATCAAGTACACAGTCGTCACTGGAGATGAAGATGGCCTTTTCAAAGCAGAGGAGTTAACTGTAGGGGACTTCAGCTTTCTGAGGATAGCAACCGGCAGTGGCAGCTCTCTCTCCCCTGTACTGCTCAACCGAGAAGTACGAGATGCCTACACGCTGACTATTCAAGCTAATGAGAGCACCTATGATTACCAGTCCAAAACAAAAGTTCTGATCCAGGTGCTTGATAGAAATGACCTTAAACCCCTTTTCTACCCTGCTTCTTACAATGTGTTTATCAGAGAGGACACTCCGGTGAAGTCGAGCGTGGTGAAAGTAAGCGCAACGGATGCTGATATTGGTAGCAATGCTGAGTTTTATTACTCTTTCACCACTAGATCTCATCCATTTGCTGTGGATCCTTTCACAGGCACTGTCACACTTGTTAAAAAGCTTAATGCCAGTTTGAGAGACAGGTATGATCTCACAATTTTGGCTGAGGACAGGATGAAGAAAATCTCTGGGGTCCAGAAGTTTGGAAATGTTGCAACGGTAGTCGTAAACGTTGAAAAGGTCACTGACAATTTTACTCTTATCTCACCTCTCACTTCAGAGGCTCCTCAAATGGATGATGAAAGAATAAGTGTGAACATCAAGCTTGAGCCCCATGTGAAGGCACGAGCTGCCTCTCTGAGTATAGTTGCAGGAGATCCAGAGAAGGATTTTGAGATTATTCCATCTGCCTTCCAGGGTAATGACTTCCAGTTGATCTCAATAAAATGGATTAACTGGGCAGAAAACACACTCGGATTAAATCTTTCCCTTCAGGCAAAAGACAGAAGTAATCCCCCTTTGCTATCACCAATTAAGAAAATTCATATTCCGTCCACCCAATTTACTTTACTGAAATTTGAGCAGAGAATATATCAAGTATCCATTAGTGAATTTTCCCCACCAAAAACCCATGTACTTAAAGTGGCTGTTCATCCACATCTGGCAAATGTCACCTACCATATCAAAAACAACCCGGATAGCCACAAATTCAAAATTAATCCCAAAACTGGCATTATTGTCACTTCTGAGCATCTTGACTTTGAAAAGAAATCTTATTATGAGTTTGATGTCACAGTCAATCCTGGTGAAACTGAAGCTCATGTCATAGTTGACGTAACTGATGAGAACGACAACGGCCCTACATTTACCTCACCCTCATACCAGGCCACTGTGCAAGAAAATGTTCCAATAGGAACTAGCATCTTAAGGGTCTCTGCTATTGATGTGGACAGAAACAACAATGGTTTTGTCACCTATGCAATTGCAAACACAGCTCCACATCCTTTTGTCATAGATCCATTAACTGGAGTCATTTCTACCTCTGAAGAGCTTGACTATGAGCTAATGAAGAGGTGGTACCATCTCAGGATCTGGGCTTCTGACAGTGGAAGTCCCTTTAGCCATGTCAGTGAGTGTGCTGTGACCATCACTATGATCAACATCAATGACAACGTTCCACTTTTTGAAACAGTGGAGTGCAATGTTTCCATACCACAAGATTTAAAAGTTGGAATGAGCATTGTTGATATTTTTGCAGTTGATTATGATGAGCTAGAGCAAATACATTACAGAATCCAGTCAGGAAATGAGGATAAATTTTTTGCAATTGATGCTATTACTGGCAACATCAATCTAGTTCACCCAATCCCCAGTGAAATTCTAGTGACAAAACATCCTTTCTTTACCCTACAAATAACAGCAACTGATGGAAAATATAGCACTGAGTCTACTACTGTCACTGTACATATAACAGACAAAGGAAAGGAAGTTATGAGACACTGTCAGGAGACGGGAGTGTCCAGAGAGCTGACTGAGAAGCTCATTGAATCAATCAAGCCTGTCCTCTCTTCTCAAGAGGAAGAGACCTTCTCTGATGTCCATATAATTAATCATCACTCTCCAAAGTTTGCTCCTGCCATTCCAAGCTCCATTGATGTCAGGGAAGACTTTGCTCTCAATGTGTCTATATTACACTTTAAGGCCACTGATAATGACAGTGGATTTAATGGCAGGCTTGTCTACGCAATTTCAAGTGGGAATGAAGATGGATGTTTCACAGTTGATATGAATACAGGAGAATTAAAACTCATCTGTGCATTAGACAGAGAAACTAAACAATTCTATATTCTGAACATAACGGTGTATGACTTAGGTACTCCACAAATATCTGCTTGGAAATTGCTTGCTGTCAATGTCCTGGATGTAAATGATAATCCACCATTATTTTCACAACCAAGATATGTTGTGAGCATCCCTGAAAACACAGAGATTGGCAAAAGCATCTTTAAAGTGCATGCAGTGGATTTCGACCAAAATGACAATGGAGTGATCAAATATTCCTTGTTAACATTTACTAACTTGTTCATAGTTGATGAAATCTCTGGGGACGTGAGCGTGAAAGGGAATTTGGACAGAGAGGCCTTCCCCAGATATGACTTGAAGATTGAAGCCAAGGATGAAGCGAAAGAGGACCCTCAACTTATCTCAATAGCAGATTTAGTGGTTGTCCTCGAAGATATCAATGATAATCCTCCTGTGTTTGTACCTAAGATTTACAGGATTAAAGTTCCTGAAGATGCCCCTCCAGGCACAGTGTTGTTATGGGTTGAAAGCTACGACTTAGATTTGGGCAGTGGAGGCACTGTAAGCTATAATCTGAAGAACGGTGAAGGAGGCACCTTTTTCTTGGACACAGCCACAGGCTTACTCACGCTTGAGAAAGAACTGGACTTTGAGAGAAAACAGCTTTATAATCTAACAGTTCGTGCTGTGGACCATGGAAAACCCAGGTCCTTGTCATCCTCATGTTTTATAGAAGTTGAAGTGCTGGATGTCAATGAAAATCTGAATAAACCAGTTTTCAGCTCATTTGTACACAATGCTACAGTTAAGGAAGATGCCAAAATAGGCACTTCCGTCCTGACTGTGACAGCAACAGATAAAGATCTGGGCAAAGATGGAGTCGTTAGATACCACATACATGATGGGACAGGACTTGGAGTCTTTATCATTGATGAAGAAACAGGTACACTAGATCACTGAATAATGCCCCATTCATAATGATATACTACACTCAGCTGATATATTTCACTGTATTCCTCTTATAGCAGAGCGATTTGCCAATGATTATATTTTTTATTTATTAACAAACAATACGTCATATTTTAACCATGTATTGTTACATTTATATTGTGGAACATCCACAAGACAAGTTAGTTCCTGCTGGATGTGCTACCAAGAAATTGCAAAACAAAAAAAGTTGTCTGTCCTGAAAGCTTCTCTGTGTCTGGAAAATGAAAGCAACAGCCTTATCGCTGACTCTTACAAAGTGCTGGCTCTGGACAGAACTTTCACATTACTGTTAAATATTATATAAACATCTCCAAGCTTCACCATATCAATGATTATATGTTTTTCCACTGTCACGATCAGTTAGATGTTACTATGGACATAATGAATTAATAATGCATTAGAATGAGTGCATTAATATAATACTTTGATAAAGCAAAAATAATGAAAGAGTAATCAAAGTGTAGTTACAGAGAATGTGATTCTACATATATTATTAATCGTAATGCACCACAATTTAATAACGGAAAACTGTATGGCTCCTCCGTTCTAGGAGTGATTCAGTTGGCAGACACAGTGGACAGGGAGGCTGTAACACACTACTGGCTGACTGTGTATGCCACTGATCTCGGCACTGTTCCCCTGGTGGCCTGGACTGAAGTCTACATTGAAGTTTTGGATATCAATGACAATCCTCCTGAGCTGTCCCAACCTATCTACTTTGGTTCAATTCAAGAAAATGTGCCCAAAGACAAATCTGTGTTGAAAGTGGCCGCCACAGATATGGACAAGTCATCTGAAGGGAAGATAACATTCCGAATCCCGGATTCTCAGCGGACATATTTTGACATCAATTCAAAGACAGGTACTGGATGACTTAAAAATGTTCATTTTTACTCATGATCCATTTAGCAGATTTACAGTAATGTAATTGCAGCGATGAGTCGTACAGAAGCTGGGTTTTCTGTTTTGAGACAGAATATTTTATTGGGATGTGCTAAAAACTATTTGAGTAGAAAAACAACCTGCAGCATTTGACAGTTCAAACAAGTTCAGGCACAGGCTAGGTGTAACCAAGGTGTGCTTAAAGAAGAACACAGACTTAATAATAAATAATTACAATGTATAAAACTCTTATTCTATGGAAAACTTTAATGCAAGGCCCTGGAGCATGCAAAAAGTATCTAAAACACCTTATCTCTGGCCTTTGATTACAACTGAATTTAGTCATGGTCTTTGAAGTGTGTCTAGCAAATTAGAACAACATTAACCAACATCACAAGCTTACACTTGTCCGTTCACAGCTTCTCATTTCTTTGTTGCTTCATAAGCTCCACCTCGGGCTAAACAAGACCACGCACAACTCACTCCATCCTGAAAAAAGGACATTACAAAAGTCTATTGCACATGGAGGGGAAGCTACCTGGGCTGGTTAAGACAGTTTTTTTGTGGTTTTAGAATTTTAGAGCAACCTGCATCACTGTACTTTGAAGCATTCTATAGCAGTCAGTACTCTCATTGTCAAGTTGTGAAGTTTAAATGATTAAAGAAAAAAATCAGACAGCTGGAAAACACTGCATGCAAGACCAAAGGATCAAGAATTATAACTGTCTAATGTAAAGATGTGATGTCTGAAGCCAAATTGGCACAAAACAGCGAGACATTTAACTGCTCTCTTGTTCAGATCTTTTCCTCAGGCAGATGGGGCTGGATATATCAATAGCTCCATGTTAGAACACAGCCTACAGTAGATGACTCATATCCACAGAGATCAGCGTGATGAAGCTAACCGCCTTAACGGCTTAGTGTAGCAAAATCTTCTCATTTAGGATAAGAATAATAAGTGGAATTGCCCAAGACAAAACAAACCTGGGGTGGAATGGGATTAGAGCCTCATCTTGCAACTGACTCAAAGTAACATATTGTATAATAGTGTAAATTGTGTCATTGAAAAATATGAGTTTTAATTATATATCTGAATTTAGGCAAAAAGTTTCCCTGCATACGTATATTTTTCAGAACCTTTCCCAAATTCTGTCTACAATGAAGCTGAAGTCATTGTCCAGGTGGACAGTAATGCTAAAACCAGGCTTTCTAAATTGACACCTGCCTAAATACAGAGCAGTGAAAAAGCCCAGCAGGGTTTGTTTAGAGTGTAGTAAAACAGAAGCTCCCTGCTGGTATTTGCTCCTCCGTCTTGTAGAAATGACAGCTTGAGATGTTTGCAGTGCTGTTAAACTACTTTTGACTGTGCATTTTATTTTGACAAAGAGTTCCCAACACTCACTAATCTGTGTCCTCATAAAACATTTCTTTCATGAAAAACCTGCTAATTCAGCCTGTGGCACTTGTTGGTACACCTCTGTGTTTCTTCCAGCATAGCTCCCTGATAGTAATGGTTTTTTTTTACTTTGCTTTGTCTTTTGACAACTGCAGTAACTGTGGACAGCAGAGATGAAAGCAGAACTGTAGGAAGTGAGAGTGAAACCCTCACTTTAAGGTGTACAAACAGGTGTGCCTTCCATCTAACTGCTATGCCATTGATTACCTTGTCTGCTTTTTTCCTCTGCCTGTGTTTGCTTAGGTACGATCAGCACTGTCTCAACCTTAGATCGGGAACAAAGAGCAGAACACATTATTGAGGTGAGCTTTCCTGCTTATTCTATCTATCTTTCTTATTTATTTATTTATTTATTATTAATTGGGTCACACACATGGTCATTTCTCTTGTTGTTGTTTTTATCGTTAAGCTTAATATATGCTTTTACTGATTTAAGGCCTTTTTCAGAATTGGCAACTTGAGTCCAAAAAGTTTCATTAATATATGTGCTGGGAAATTAGTACATTTTAGTACAAATTAGTACATATTCAGACTTGGGTCTAGTAGGCAAGAGTCTAGTAAATTGCCAATATATTTCCACCTGAATAATCTTAATTATTGTGATTATAACATTAATTATAGCAATTTTTTTTTATTTAACAATATGGCTTCCACCCTTATTTTCCATCATATAAAATAGCACTTTGTCTGGCACATTGTAGTATTTTACATTTTATGAATTGAGCCACAAGATAACAAGTAAACTGAGGTCATGAATTCATAATTTATAAGTGGTACATAGGCTATTTTATCACCCATTAAATTTGGTATTTGGAGTTCTAAAATTAATAAAACAACACCAGTGTTTTTGTTAATTCAATGCACTCTCTAAAGAAAATTTGCCAACTGTTTGAAGGATAAGCTGACCAAACAGTCATCTATCCTCAAGCTAATCATGTCTAAAATTTAGAGGCTGCTTTCTGAAAGGTCTCTGATTAATTATGTGCATTTAAATCATCAAAAGTGTCACATGTATGTATTTTACATTGGCCTCAAATGGAATTCTATGATTAATTGAGTGTATTTATAGCCCAAAACATCCATAAATGTTAGCATGTCATATTGTGATTACATCAAGCTGACAGACAATGGCGCTGCACTTAATAATGTTCCTCGCTAGCCAGTAATGTGCCTGAAACTCCTTCCCATGCACACAAATCCTGCACAAGTGTCTAAATAGTGATTAAGCCCTAGCCCGAATCCCATGTATGAGATTTCAGTATTAAATCTTATACACACTTAACTCTGAATACAACCCTCACTGCTCTCAAAACTTTCTCAAATAGTAATTTGGACAAATTAAAATGTACCTTAATAACTGGCCAAAAATGACCAGTAATCTAATGGGACCTAAGTGGATCATAGAATTCAGAAACATATGAAATAGCCTTGCTTCTGTGAAACATAATCATTGGTGTTATTCCTGTTTGCATAGGTGATTGCATCAGATAATGGAGATCCTCCACTGCACTCCACAGCCACAGTGGTCATTCAGGTGCTGGATGAGAATGATAACAGCCCTCAGTTCAGTCACATGCTCTTCCAGGTCAAGCTGCCTGAATGCCAAAAGAAGATACTGCCCCAGGAAGTCTACAGGATGATCGCACGTGATAAAGATGAAGGGCCCAACAGCCAGCTCACCTATAGCCTGGAAGATGACATGGAGGGGCGATATGAAATCCACCCTACCACAGGGTTGGTGACCGCCAAAGGAGAGTTTCCACGAGGCACTTACAGCATCCTAACGGTACAAAATTACAAATAATATTGTTGTTATGCTTCTTTCTGCATATTATTCAGAAAGTATAAAACTCAAAGTGTTTTTAAACAGTCAGCTAGCATGATTAATAATCTGATTTATGACACAATTACATTTTTTTTTCTTTTTAGAAAATTAGGACCATAATTTAACTTACCCTATTTTTTTTGTGTCTCAGATAAAAGCCACTGATCATGGCAGTCCTGCAAGAATGCACCAGTCACGTCTGCATGTTGAATGGCTGCCACAACCAGAACCCAGTTTGGAGACTCTGGCTTTCGATGAGGCCCACTTCACTTTTGCTGTCATGGAGTCAGATCCTGTCACTCAGATGGTGGGAATCATCAGCACTGACATCACATTGAGTCTCCTCTGGTTCAACATTGTAGGTGAGTACACTCATATCATCCTGTCTTCCATTTCAGCATGCCTCAGTAACCACAAATAAGACAACCTGGCAAGAACACAGTACACTGTTTGTGTCAACATAATCCTGTGTCTGTGAAAGCTGCCAGAACTGGCAAAGCTAAAACAAATAACAATTTTGTTGGACCATTTTGTTCCTTAATAAGAAAAGAATAATTCTTTATAAGGATTAGCTTGGTTAACATGGTTAAAGCACCAAAAATGTATAAAAAATGAATTAAATAAAGTTCATATTCAGAATTTATATAATTCTGTGAAGCTGCTTTGTGACAATGTTGTTAAAAGCGCTATACAAATAAAATTGAATTGAATTGAACATCACCATATTAGTGCCCAGTGTTCCTCAGATAGCCCCCACATCCACTACAACCCTGAACTGGATAAAGTGATTACTGAAGATGAATGAATGAATGAATTAATTACATTTTTGTGATTTTTCTGTAAAATCTGAGAAAAGAAATGAAAAGCAATCAGCTATTCATTTACATCAGGATTAAAATAATACCTTTTTCAGGAAAAGTGATATACATACTTTAGGCCATATTGCATATAATGTGTGTGTTTATATATGTAGATCTAACATATTTAACATTATGTTGTGGGCTTTAGTAAATTATGAAACAGCTTTATGAATTTTTACAAATTAGTCATCTGTGTGATAGTCAGAAATTGCTTAGCAGTGGACTGGTTTCTGTGCAAAACTGAATTTGATGTGTTGAAAAGAGCATAGATGCAGTTTTCTTGTTTTCTATTTTGCAATCCAAATAATAGCTAAGCAAATGTTAAAGGCTCATAATAAAGTCTCATTATGCTCATATCGGCTGTTAGCGTTTTCCCTAATCACTAGTGATTTTTGTGTTAAGTGCTTTAGAATATCAAGATTTACTGGGCATGTGCTGCTGAGTACTTAGCTGTAGGTATCCAAACCAGGAGACAGAGTTAAACCATGCCATATTTACTTAGATGACTGGCCAAAGTCCCCTGGCTCCCATCAGCAGGGTGACCAGAGCTATCCAAATGCCAGTGACCAGTGTATGATCAGCTTCCAACCACCTGCAATTTCTCAGATGGAGATGAGAGTCAGGAAAATAGTCAGCAGCTGAAAACTGCCAGGGACACTACTCACCTGTATGTGTAATGGTTCTATGATAAAAAGGTTGCTATACAGGAAAACAATTTCAAAAACATTCCTTCCTCAGAAGCGCTTTAAAACCCACCACTTAAATGAGCCAGCTCAGTATTAAACACAATTGGTCACTGCCACTGGATAAATAAAATCAGTATGTCGTGCTACAGAATTCCATTCAGTTAATTTAATATTGTGAAATAAATTAAAGGCCAATGCAGAAACTACAGTCTCTCTTAAGTAAGTGCAAAGATCCTTCATAAGGTGGATTTCTTAATAAACACCAAAGCAGGCTTGAGTTTACCCCTACCGAATAAGACGGTTGGTCTTGCGTGTTTGCATGCCAAATATTTTCCCTGAAACAATTGTTTTTCTTTTTGAAACTCATGGAGAGCATTTTATATGCCTTCTTTTGTTTGTGGTGTAGATGACAGAAGTGATAGTACTGAAAGTCTTCTAATAATAACTGATAAGCAAAACTTTCATGCACATACACTGGAAACCACAGTTCATGCATGTATGTGCAATGTGCTTTTTCTCTGAGGCTGGCTGAGGCTACTATGCTAGAGTGGATGTCAATTAAAGGGGTTGACTGTGGACAAAGAATATACCTGTCACTCTGTTAAACAGGGTTTGCTTTGTTCAGTTTGGACTGAAAACCATCCTGTGCCTCATTGTCCATAACATTTTGCATTCTTCACTCAGCCATACATTAAAATATGTGGTCCATGTAGAGCTCAGCAAAAGACACAAAGACAATTGCCATTGATATACCCTGTGATGCCTTTGATGGATTTGGTGCTAACAAAAATGTGGTTTCATCTGTTAGGTGGTGATGAAGATCAGGACTTTTACATAGACAAGAACACTGGGAGTATTGTGATAGCTAGGCAACTGGATGCTGGCAAAAAATCTAATTACAACCTCACTGTCAGCGTTACAGATGGTTCTCAGACCATAACGACTCAGGTAAGATCATGTGTACATTTGGTGTGAAGACATTATAATAACTCACTGTACATATTACCCTCACAAAGCAGGGAACCTTTATTTGCCATGGCAAAATAGTGACCTGACACAAACGCATAAATGTTACTGGAATTTTAAAACGCTGCCATGTATGTCACTGTATCAGTGGTCAAAAAAGTAGTGGGAAAGAAAAGATTGAGCACACTATAGCTACATTTAAATACAGGAGAGCTGGCATAATTCTATCATGGCACATTTCTTACACAATTTTTTCCTCTGTACAACATCTCCTTTTGGTTTCAGTGAAACTGTATAGATAATATGGATAAACTTCAACTTGATGAAAAAGCCAACTTATGCATGGTGTTGTGTGGGAAGTATGAAGTCTGTAATTTAGATTATAGTTGAGTAAAGTTGAACTCAAATAAAAAATAGCACATTTTTACCAAGCTCTGCTCTACTTATTTTAGCCATAGGAAAAGCTTGACTTAGCTAGTAAAGCTTTTGTTAGCAAAACTTTTGTTTCCCAAATATCTAGCTTTGGATTTTCCCCAAAACCCATTTAATAATAAGAAGTTCATAGTAAAAAATTGAAAATGAATAATTTCCTGACTAATACTGAAGAAATTTTAATAAACGGAAAACAAAACAAAACAAATCAAAATAAAACAAAACACACTTGAACCAGCTAGTTAGCTAGCTAGCAAACCTGCTAACAGCCTAAGAAAGTCAACAGATATGGCATTCCCATTACAATATCTGAAGGTTCTTCATAATTTTAACACACTATAAAGTTTATATAAAAGGAATAAAATAGAAAAGGGGTGGCAGCTTTACAAGAGGAATTCTTTTATACTGAAGTAAATCAAGTCTTGTGAAATACTCCTATCACATTAATGGAATATATTAGAAATTATTTGAAGTATTATATTTCTTTCTCTTTTTAACAAACGCAGGCATACATCCGAGTGCTTGACATGAACGATCATCGACCCATGTTCATGAAGAGTATGTACGAGGTGAGCGTTCCAGAGGACACAGCTCCATGGAAGGAGATCCTGCAGATAAGTGCCCAGGATGCAGACATCAACAGCAGGATCATTTACTCCATCCACAGCAGTCTCCACCCAGACAGCCTAAAGCATTTCCACCTGGATCCAAAGAGTGGAGTTCTTGTCCTAACTGAGGAGCTAGACTATGAGGCCATCTCCACACACAGTCTTCTAGTGATGGTAAAATAATTTTCATCTCAAAACATGTTAAAAGTAAACTAACAGTAATTTTTTCAAAGAGATATTACATATTATCAGATATAATCTAGGAATTAGCTTTGTGTCAAGTGTTGGATCTGGGCCCAGGCACAGGGTGTGTGGCTCATGTGAGGTGTGTGCATACAAACATGGTTTAGATCCAACTACAACCAGCACAAATGACAGTATACAGAACTTGAATTGTCATTGCTGTTTATAATGGATTATTTCTCTAATTATTTGGCATCTACACACCATTAAAAATTTTGTCTCTGCCTTCTTTGCTTGATCATGCAAGTAATCAGTAACGGAGATGCAAATGGTAAATGAATTTGGGCTATCTGCTATTCATATGGACATTTGTGCAGGTTTTGTAGATGCCTTGCTATTTGGATATGTAATTGTTCACATGTAATTGCAATTCATGCAATTTTAATAAGAAAGAGAATGTGGACATGAGCGTGAATGTGTATACACAACTAAGATAGAGGAAAATGCTTTCTCCAACATTACATTTACATTTATTGGAGATGCCCTTTTCCAGAACGACTTACATAAGTGCTTTGAAGTTTCTATCAGTAAAAACATTATGATACTGGTTCACTAGGACCCGGGCTAAAAATACCAACAGTCTAAAAACTGAGGAGGTAATACACGTAATACAGTAAGAAACCATGCAGACACATGTTTTTTTTTTTCCATATAGAACACTTCTATAAATTTAATACAGACTGAATACAAATAATCTATACATACAGCAGGTGGTCATTGATATTGTTGTTTTCTATTTCTATCAGCAATTTGTAGTAATTGATCAATAATATAATAATTTCTTTAATGTGATCTGACAGATAAAAAAAAATTGTTTACTTATTATTACAAAATTGTTTACTTATTATTATTATTATTATTATTATTATTATTATTATTATTATTATTATTATTATTATTACTATTATTATTAAGTGCCACCCTTACCACTTGTCATAGCCATTTCCCATCTGACACAAGAGTACCACCTCCCATTTGTCATGTGGCAAAGCACACTTTGAGTAACACTGGTCTAAAATAATTAAAAATGCTCACATTTTATGGAATTTTAGCTTGTGTATAGCTCCAAGGGACCCTGAGTAACAAATCCTTTCAAGACTTTGATTACGACAGAAAGACAAAAAAAAAACTCTATACCATTTCTTTTTTTAAATTAAGGTTCGTGATCAAGAGATCCCTGTGAAGAGGAACTTTGTGAAAGCAGTAGTACATGTGGAAGACTGTAATGACTACACACCCTCATTCATGAGCACCCATTATGAAGGAAGCATCAGTAACTTGGCTCCAACTGGGACAGAGGTGCTTCGAGTTAAAGCTTTGGATAAAGACAAGGGCAGTAATGCTGAGATTGTTTACTCTATTCACTCAGGTAAGAAAAGGAGCTACAATTTTATATCTGTGGTCTATATTATGGGGTAATCAGCTGTGGTAAAGCAATCCATATCTAAAACTATAGTGCCTTAATTGCCAGCAAGTAAAATTTGATGATTGAATGCTCTATAGTAACATAGATACACATTATATGTACTAGAAAACTAAGGCCAGATGTTGAAATACATTTACATTACATCTATTTAAATTTATAGCATTTGAGACACCCTCAAATGAGACACCCTTATCCATAATGATTTACAGAAGTACTTTGAAGTCCCTATCAATAAATACAAACTCATACTGGTTTGCTAGTTCAGGGTCTAAGCGATCTATCAGACTGAAAGACCTGTGGTGGAAGTTAGTATAGCATTCAAAAAGACAAGACAAGAAGACAAGGATTAAAAAAACAACAAAATGCTAAATTAAGTACTTCATGAAGAGGCAGTTCTTTAGTTGTCATTTTAAGACAGCCAGTGACTCAGCTGTTTGGATATCTAAGGGAAGTTCATTCCACCACCTAGGCACCAGAACAGAGAAGAGCCTCGATGCAGGCAATGTCCAATCATGAAAATAAAAGAAATCAAGGATTCAATTTCAGAGCTTAATTTAAAAATGCCTATAACTGAAAATTTTTACTGATATGTTTTATAATAACATTTATTAACTACCACATCGACTGCCCTTAGACTACTATAAATGAGTTTTGAGAAAATGATTTTTTCTGGGATGTTTTTTCTCAGTAAAGGGAAACATGTCCTTGGTATTTGCTTACAAGCTACATCTGGAGAAAACAGAAATTATATTGAGAAATTCTGAAATAAACTAAGAAACCTTGTAACAATGTTTAAAATAAATTCTTTTCACCAGGAGGGAATGCAGAAGGAGCTTTTGACATCGATCAGGAGACAGGAAGCATCCATGTGGCTAAGTCATTAGACAGGCTCTCCCAGGAACAATACCAGCTTGTGGTAAAGGCCACTGACCAGGGCTTTCCCCAGCGTAGTGACCTCTGCTCTGTCAACATCCATCTTAAGCTGTCTGAGCACACAGCACCCAGGTTTACCCAGGAAGAGTACATCACTGAAATAAGTGAAACCAGTGCTTTGGGCTTTCCAGTGCTGTCTGTGTTTGCTAGCTGTCCTTCTGCTGTGAACTACAGGATAAAAGATGGTGACCTTAATGGAACTTTCCACATCAATGTAAACTCTGGCCTGCTGTATGTCCAAAAAGCCCTCAACTTTGAGGAGTGCATCTCTTACCAACTCCAAATAAGAGCCACAAATATAGCAGGGGTCTCATCAGATGCAGTTGTTCATGTGTACATCATAGATGAAAATGACAATGCCCCTGTTTTTCTTCAGAACAGTTACTATGGGCAGATCAGTGAGTCTGCACATCTAAACAGCATGGTAATGGGAGAGAACAACACCCCACTGGTCATCAAGGCCTCAGATGCTGATAAGGATTCTAACGCTTTGCTGATCTTCCAAATTCAAGAGCCTGAGGCAAAGAAAATATTTAAAATAGATCCAAGCATGGGCACAATCTCTCTGATATCTGCGCTTGACTATGAGACTGCACCTGAATTTAGCTTTACAGTTCAAGTGCAGGACTCAGGAGAGCCCTCCTTAAGTGCCGTCAAACCATGCAAAGTCACCATTCGTGTCCTGGATTTTAATGACTGTCCTCCTAAGTTCACACTACCTGTCTATACAGCTTCCATCATGTCCCCTGTTTTTAAAGACATGAAAGTCATCGAAGTAATGGCCCATGATGCAGATTCATTGGTCATGTACAGTATTAGTAATCACAATGATGCATTTAAAATACACGAATCAACTGGAGAAATCTCAGTGAATAATGTGTCTGACTTTCAGTCTTACTATGAGCTCAAAGTTATAGCCTCAGATGATGTATACAAAGACACCACTATAGTAAATGTCAGTGTCACTCAAATGAAAAGGACTAGTCTAAAGTTTGAAGACAGGATCCATGTTGGCACTGTACTTGAAAATACTACATCAATAAAAACTTTAATTGTACTCAGAGCCATGGGCAGCTTTCTCAATGAACCATTGGTCTACTCGGTTCTGAACCCAGCCGATAAGTTTTCAGTGGTGCAGTCTTCAGGTGTGCTGCAGACAAATGGTGTTGCATTTGACCGGGAGGAACAGGATGAGTATGAAGTGGCTGTGGAAGTCCGAGACATGAGGAATCCACAACATATAGATGTGACTTATGTCAAAATCTATGTAGATGATATCAATGACAATACACCCATCATATCAAACCTTCCCCATACTCTTATGATATCTGATGAGACAGAACCAGGGGATGTGCTCTTCCAAGTGCTGGCAACTGATAAAGACACTGGTGAAAATGGATCTATTATATTTACACTTGAGGAGCATTTCAATCTCTTCAGGATTGATCCTTATCTGGGAGATGTATCTCTTCAACGACCCCTAGACTACGAGACATTGAACAAGTATGTGCTTACTGTAAGAGCTTCAGATGAAGGAGAACCTAGTCTGTCAACAGTAGCACAGCTATATGTTCAAGTGCAAAACCGTTCACACCCGATATTTCAAAGTCTATTTTACCCTTTACGACTGCCTGAGAACATTCCTCCCTTCACAAACATCCTGCATGTGCAAGCAAAAAACCCAGACGGCTATCGTCTTATCTACAATATTGAAGAAGAAAATGCCACACAATATTTTCATATTGACTTCAAAACAGGCATGTTAAGTGTCACTGACTTTTTAGATTATGAGTCTCAGACACATCACCAGTTGACCATTCGGGCCACAGACTCTATAACTGGCTCTTTTAGTGAGTCCAAAGTACAGATAGATATCGAGGACATCAATGATAATGTGCCTGTTTTTGAGAAGCTCACCTACAAAGCAGAATTGTTAGAAGGCCTTGCAGTTGGCTCATCTGTAATACAGGTCTCAGCTTCTGACAGAGACTCGGGTAGAAACAAAGACTTAACCTATGAAATAGTTGACACAGGAAAAAATGAAACAGATTTTTTCAAAATTGATCCACTTAGTGGTCTTTTGCTAACATCACAGGTCTTGGATTATGAGACCACACAAGCATTCCATCTGAAAATTTTTGTCACAGACAGTGGTACACCACCTCTCAGCAGTGAAGCTCAAATTATTGTGAATGTTATTGATGTCAATGACAACCCTCCGAACTTCAGTGAGCCTCATTATCAAGCCTCGTTGGATGAAATGGCCACGTGTGGACATGTTGTGATCAAAATCCAGGCCTCAGATCCTGACAGCAAGGACAATCTCCAGTATAAAATTATTTCAGGTAATGAAGAAAGGTACTTTGCTATGAATGAATCATCAGGCCTGATCTCATTTTCCAATGTTTGCAAGAGAAATTTGCATCCTTTTTACAATCTTACTGTTGCTGTCTCGGATGGTGTGTTCCAAACGACTGCTCCAGTAAACATTGACATGACCAGCGGCAACAGGCATAGCCCATACTTCAGCCAGGATGTTTATGAAGCCGAACTGGCTGAGAACGCTGAGGCAGGAACACGTGTAATTCGCCTGGCTGCAATTGATCCTGATGATGGTCCATATGGCAGTGTAGATTACACAATTATCAACAAGCTTGCAGATGAAAAATTTAATATTGATGGTGAGGGACAAATTGTGACCTCTCAGCCTTTGGACAGAGAGAATCCCTCACAAAGAGTGATTGCCATCAAGGTCATGGCTAAGGATGGTGGGGGAAGAGTTGCTTTTTGCACTGTGAAGATCATTCTCACGGATGAGAATGACAATGTACCTCAGTTCAAAGCCTCACAGTACCATGTGTCTATTAAGTCCACAATAAATAAAGGTTCTCCTGTTATTCAAATAATGGCTTATGATGCTGATGAAGGCAAAAATGCAGATGTCACTTATGCAGTGGATGAAGCTGAGGAAGTGATTGAGGAGGTGATTGAGATTAATCCATTTACTGGTGTGGTTAGTGTCAAAGAGAGCATGGTTGGCATGGAAAACAAGATCTTTAATTTCAAAGTCCAGGCTCGGGATGGAGGAATTCCATTTTACAACTCCACTGTGCCAGTCCAGGTTAAAGTCGTCCCTCCAGAGGTCCCTCTGCCAAGGTTTACAGAACCACTATACACATTCTCAGTGACTGAAGACTTCCCCATTGGCTATGAGATAGGTACAGTCAAGGCTGATGCTGACACACCACTCATCTATAGCTTAGTAGATGGCAACACTGTGGAAAGCAACAGAGACCAAGTGTTTGCTCTTGATGAAGGCAGTGGAACCCTTGTGGTGCAGAAAAATATTGACTATGAGAAGACCAAATGGTATCAGATTGATGTTATTGCTCAAGGTAGTCACAATGGCACAGAAGTAGCTTCTCTAGTATCTGTTAACATCCAGGTTCAGGATGTGAATGACAACCAGCCTAACTTTGATGCTGAACTGTACAAAGCTATACTGGCTGAAAACATGCCTGCTGCCACCACAGTGATCCAGGTGACAGCTAATGATCCAGATAAAGATGCTAATGGAGAGGTGACATACACTCTGGAGCCAGACATGGATGATATCAGTAAGATCTTCAGCATTGACTCACAAACTGGCTGGATAACCACCATGAAGGAGGCAGACTGTGAAGCCAAACAATCATACAGGTTCTATGTGGTGGCTACAGATCATGGAGGTAGTGTCAGGCTTTCCTCATCAGCTCTTGTGGAAGTGACAATCACTGATGTAAATGATAATCCACCTCAGTTCACAGAGGAAGTTTATCACGGGTCAATCCTTGAGAACAGCAGGCCTGGGGAGCTGATAGTCATTCTGACAACCACAGATAATGATGTGTCATCTAACAACAGACAGGTCACATGCTATATAACAGGTGAGTACCATCATGGTCCTAGCAATCAAGCAAAGTAATTGTGGATGTTAGTTACACCTGCAAATTCATCCAATCAGTCAATCATGTGGCATCAACGCAATGCTTAAACATCATCAAACCAAGTCAAAACTTCAGTTAATCATGATATCAAACATTAGAATGTAGAAAAAACGAGATCTCAATCACAACCCATATGGCACGTATGCTGGCAGATGGGCTGGTTTAAGTACTTCAGAAATGGCAGATCTATGGTCTGAAATGCCTTGTTGATGGCAGAGGTCAGAGGAGAATGTCCGGAGTGGTTCAAGTGGTTGACAGGAAAGCTATGGAAGCTCAAATAACCACTTTTATCAATCATGGTGTGCAGAAAAGCACCTTGGAATGTATAATATGACAAACATTGAGGTGGATGGGTTAAAACAGCAGAAGGCTACATCCGAGACTAGAATAAGCACAGGCTCATTGAAACTGGGAAGGTGAAGATTGGAAAAACATTGCCTAGTCTGAACCATTCTGGCCATTCTCCTCTGACCTTTCTCATTAATAAGGCATATCTGCTCACAGAGCTGCTTTTTACTGAATGTTTATTTATTTATTTATTTGTAATACTTAGAGACTTGTGTATGAAAAGTCCAGGAGATCAACATGTTCTGAAATATTCAAACCAGCCCATCTGGCACCAACAACCATGCCATGACCCTGAAATCACACTTTCTGAGTGTGATCTGAGGTTTTGATTGACTGATTGAATAATTGCATGAATAAGCAGTTGCACTGGTGCTTTTTATTAAGTGGTTGCTGTGTTAAACTAGTGCTCATTTATTCAGCCAAATATTTTCAGGACACAGTTGGTATTCTAAATGTTAATATTCTGTGCCTAAATTCTTT
The DNA here is from genome assembly GCA_030068235.1 of Notoglanidium macrostoma. NCBI lineage: Eukaryota > Metazoa > Chordata > Actinopteri > Siluriformes > Auchenoglanididae > Notoglanidium > Notoglanidium macrostoma. Next base: position 17,076,182 of record JAQQZR010000002.1, read on the forward strand.
AAAGATGGAGACCCATTGGGACAGATCTCAGTCACTGTTGTAGGAGAAGAATGTAGAGTTACTTCAAAAGGATCACTCGATAGGGAAATGAAAGACAAACACACCCTAAAAGTAATAGCCACGGATGGAAAGTTTCAAACGGCTGCCACGGTAGAAGTTCATGTTCTTGACAGCAATGACAACAGTCCATTGTGTGAACAAGTAAGTCATTCATTATTATTCAAGAAGCACACAATCTTAATTTGTGTAAATTTTTCCTTATTAATGGTTTGAATGAAATGTAGAATGCAAACTTGTGTGCTGTTATGAGCTGAATATAACTAAAGCACTTCAATAGAAAATATCCTGTTGGTAATTTTCCAGTTGCTTTACACTGAAGCAGTCATGGAGAATTCTCCATCAGGACTCTTCATCCTTAAGATTTCTGCCACTGATCCAGACATTGGCACAAATGGACAAATCTCATTTACTCTTCATGGCCCAAATGCAGACAAGTTTCATCTTAACCCTACAACTGGTAAAATGATTATTGTATATTTTCTGCATTCTTGAAATTCTCAATTGTGTATACTAGATAAAAGACTGGGTATTTAAAGACCCTCAGTCTTTAAAACATATCTTTTTCATCAGTTATTGTATAGTTTATCTTCAGATCACCTGACTAATTCCAGTGTTTCTTGATTAAGCTCATTATCTTCCTAGAATGGCATATCAAGTCCCCAAGATCAAATCTAAATAGCTTGGTATTATGTCAAAGGTCATCCTGGACAAGATAGCAGTATGTTGTGAACATAGTCTACCAAAAGAACCTAAAACACCTGTATATAAAAATTTCTTGGAAAAAAATTAACTAATGTTGAAATTTCCATGTTAAAAACTTCGAAAACTTTAAGGTGTTTGTATTCTTTATTACTGCCTAACTAGTCATAGTGTGTTATGACACAATCATGTCTTTGTCATAAACAGGTGAGCTGCTCACTCTCGCCTTGTTGGACCGGGAGAAGGAAGCAGAGTATGACCTGGTTGTCAAGGCGACTGATGGAGGAGGACGTTCGTGTCAAGCGGACATTATACTTAAGGTGCAGGATATGAATGACAACCCACCACAGTTCTCCAGTGATCACTATGAGATAATGGTGTTCGACAACACCACTGTTAGAACACCTATTACAGTCATGTATGCCAAGGACCCAGACACAGGTATGTACACAAGTACTGTACTTCTGTTTATTGAAAATGGCTGTAAATCACAATGATTAAAATTTAATCCAGTTAACCAGTTGTCTCATCAAGCATATCCAAGATGGTTTTCATTGACATCAACAAAACTGAACTAGAAGTTAGGGTTTGCTAAATGCTTTTATTTGATGGCTCAACGACAGAGCAGAATGTAGCAGAGTGAAGGTGTGCTGTGTTTGATCTGAGATTGAGAGTTGTACAGAGAAACTCTAAAGGAGTGTCATGACACACCTTGTGATGTGTGGGAACATGCATAGGATACAGGATTTACTGTAGCTCCTTGCCCTGGGCTCCTATTTGTTTGTGAACTACCTTGATATTATTTGCATATGAAACAATTTTAACACCGTTTTTTAATAATAATGAAAGAATTTCAGATTTTTAACAGTCTTTCACGGTTTAAAGCACAAACAATTGTTCACAGATTGAAACACAAATTTCAGATCCACTTAGACACACCACCTGACAGTTCTGATCTAATTCATATCTTTTCTATTTCTATTCTGAAAACAAACTATGAGAATAACTTTGCAGCCTTTATCTAAGGTGTCCTTTTCTCACACTTTACCAGGTATAAACTCAGAGGTGAGGTACTCCCTGCAAGAAGCAGACAGTGACTTCTTCTCTTTGGATGAGATTTCGGGTATTTTGCGCTTGGAGCACTCTCTAGCTGATGAGACTCAAACCACCTATGAGCTGAGAGTCAAAGCCACAGACAGAGGTCTTCCTAGTCACCTTTATTCCATAGCCAAGGTCACTGTGCAGGTAGTTGATCTGAACGACTACCAGCCTGTGTTCCTGAGATCTGAGTACATGGCCGAAATCCTAGAATCCTTGCCTGTGGGGACAGAGGTAATTAGTGTTTCTGCCCAAACAAGAGATGGTACTGGCAGCGAGCCTGTCCGATACTCCATCATCTCTGGCAACGAGGACAGAAGATTCCAGTTGAACTCTGAGACAGGTGAAGCTACTTGATATTTCATATATGTCTGAAATTAATCTGAATAAGATGGTCAGTATAATGAACATAATATGGGAAATAGTCCCATGATTGTTTACATGTTTCACCAAATGTTTATCTAACATTCATGAAAATTATGAATTTGATTATTATTTAATGACAACTCTGGCTATACAGTATGTCACATTGTCTTATGGGGATTTTGTAATTTACCTAATTTATTCCTGTAGCCTACTACAATTAGATTTTTAGATTAAAATGGAAAAGACATGAAAAACTAGTGCTAATTTCGTTCCATTTTCTTAGCTTTTATGTGTTATATGATTTGTATGTAATTTTCACAAATTTAACATATACAGCATAACCAGAAGCAAAAGTACCATGTTTAATGCAAGCAAATAATAATCCACAATTCAACTCCAGAATGTAGCATAATTACATTTAAACGTGACCTATGTGCAAACAGTATTTCGCAATCCATAAACACCAAAAAAAAAAAAATAGGATTGCAAAACACTAAAGAGATAGGGAGCGTAGACTCTTTTGTCTACTTTTGTGCTCGCAGGTAAGTTACGCTGCACCTACAGAGCCTGCCAAGCTTCTTGACGATTAGTGAGGGCAGAGCTGGAGAGCCTGTACCAACATGTTTTTGAACTGTTGTCTTCTCTTTTATTTTATCTCCTTTCTTTACCGCCTCTTAAAGCTCCCCCTCCTCCAAATCTGCTTTTCCTTATCTCCCATTCTCAGAGTTCCTTTTTTTCTGATATGATTTTTCTATCTGGATTTTGACAGTTTATTTATAAAGTTTTTAACAATAACAATACAGAATTGTAAAATTTGTAATTTTTTTTGCAGAAGTCATAGGATTATTATTATTATTATTATTATTATTATTATTATTATTATATGTAGAAGACAAAAGAATATTGCTGATTAGTTACAGTTCAATAGCTTTGCTGTTGTTTTAGCAGCACTTGTGTTTTATTGGTGAGGGGATAATAGATCTTTTTTTAAATTTTATGTCAACTGATTTGCAAATAGATATTAGAGGTTATATAGCCACTCATAAGTTCAGTGGTTATGGTTTAATCATCCTCTTATTTGCACCAATTTAATTAGTCAATAAAAGTAGCCATGAATAAAATAATCAGATTTTCTAGTAGGTTACATGACAAATGTTATTCAATAATCACATTATTAATCTCAATATAATATAATGAGACTGTACTTATAAGTTGGCATCAGCCAGTAGATGTCACAGTTCTGTATTTTATCGTTGCTACATTTGAGTGGTAATGTACGCAGATGATGCTGTGGGTATGATTTCAACAATAGCATAAGCCTTAAAATGAGCAAAAGAACAGACCGAAACCTTATTTTATTGTGTGGCTTTGATGATTTAACTATTACACTTATGGATCTGTCATTTTTCATGAGTCATTTGATCTCGAAAGCTATTCTGGAACACATTTTCCCACACTGACAGAGGATTCACTAAGACAGATTGTTGTTTAGATGCCTAAACTAAATGTACATTATTCATTTGAATAATCAATAGTTTCTCATATGCAGTCTTCCTTTTTCAACCATTCTTAGGAAGGAGATGCTGCTGCTCTAATTGAGTGCATTCCTGCTTGTGCTACTCATTGTGCAAAACAAGAGTAGAGCCCATACATTTAATTGCAACCCCTAAATTAAACAATAGACCTATTTTAATAAAAAACAGTAAGTAAGTATAGAGTGACAACACCTAGATATAGTATGACTTATTGGCAAATTGTGCACTGAAAAAAAAATTATTTAGTGGTTCATTAAATATGAAAAAAAAAAATAATCTGTGATTTTAACATAAAAAAGCTAATATTTAGGATTACTTAAATGCGTCAAGTCCTGTAATAAATTAAATCATGTTAATATGTGGCCAAAAACCAAAAGTTTGTATTTTTCTTACTTCACTATGCAAAATTTAATATAATTTTGCAAGTGTTCACAAAACTAGAAAAAAACATTTACTTGAACCAACAGTATACTAAAGTGGGGGTGTGGGTTTAGAACTCGATTTGCGTATGCATTTGCAGAATGTTAAACTTAATTTATTTTGAGCATTATGGATGGGTTTTCAATATTTCCTGTTTTTTTGTCAGCTTTAAGGCCTAAGGCTATTTCATTAGGAAATGATTTGAAAGATCAAGTGTTTCTGTAGTTTTCTTGGTTCATCCTCTTTGAGTTTGTCAGTCAGGTGTATGGAGTGCATAATTTACTCCATTAATTGTCTTGGGGTTTGCCAGTTCAGTCATTATGAAGGATGATGTGAACGCATTTACTTCTGGTTAGAACCACTGAAGGTGTTAGTGACCAAGATAATGTGTACATTTACAAGGTTGAGATTAATGTAGTTAATTTACCTCAAATATAAGTAAAACCTACATATACAACAAGAAAGTTGCTACTTAAATTTGCTCTCATTTTTTGGGAGAATAATCCTTGGTGCAGTGTAAACCGTACTTAAAGTGTGCTTAGTTTTGTGTGGAAATTGTTACAACAGTCTTCTTGAGTAAATTTCATTCCAAAAATTTTTTTTTTCTGTATAGTGGGAACATTTCAAGGGCCTCCGTTGCTGATTTCCCGAGTTTGACGCAGAATTTGATGTTTGCTCTTTTTGTAAAATCGCAAATGAGCACAGGAATGTTGTCATGAAAATGTGTGTAACACAGGTCCTGGTGTTGGCAGCATGAGATCATGCAGCATGCTGACTCGCGAAAGTTACTGCTCGCTCCTGCTGCACACGCTTGACCGTGCTTTGTTCGTTTGCAACCGAAACAGTCTTGAAACTTTTTGATCATAAAAAGAGTAAAAAATAATGCATTACTCAACACACAAGGAAATGGAGAATAATGCTGAAGGACCAGGTCTGAAGTAAATTAGGGATGGAGAAGAAAGTTAGTGGTAGTTGTGTAAGCTTTTAGGCAAACTTAATACCGAAATATTATGACGAACGTATTACTCACACACAAAGCATAAACTTAACTTTTAGTTGGTGCTTTTTTATTAAGTCTTATTGTCCTTTGCTAGGGGATAGAGTAGACTTTGATTTTTTTCTGATTTCTAGAAAGATTATTCCCTTAATATATCCTCATTTCTGACAATAGATACAAAATTTATATCAGAAAAGTTAGTTTGTGCCTTCAAATTTCTAGATTGTTAAACAGAAGTGAAAGTTCAATAATATAGAATAAAATCAAATCATATCCTTTCACCTACTGAGATCATATCTGTCTTTTGAAATCGAAGTAGCGATATAGAGTGGGGGTATAGAGGGGTATGTATGTCTGACTTAAGTTAACTTTGTCAGCTTTTCTATGATATATGGATTGGCTCTTCTACGTACTGCATTCCTAAAGACCTTTTCCCCACACATTTAAGAAGAAATGACGATTATCACTTTAAAAACATTTTTGACCCATTTCACCACAATCCTCTGTTATCCAGATCATCCTATTCAGAAAGCACCCATCACCAGAGCCCTCTGGCAAAAACAAAACTAAAACATTATGTTGAATTAATAACATTTTAATTTCTACCTGAAGTCATATTCAGGCCAATATAGAAAATAAGAAGCAGGAAACAAAGTGTCTTATATTCAGTCCAGTCATTTAACTGACATTGAAATGGCAGTAAACCAGTTATTAATGAAAAATGGTTCAGGTAAATTGTGGTTCCACCAGTGCTCAGTTTATTCAAATTCCACCACTACTTTTGGTTTTGTAAATATCAAAATGGTTTCTTTTGAAGTTACTTGATTCAGTGAGTCTTTTAGACACACGTTTTGGCACATTTTCTTTGGAAGGAGTTAGCATATAATCCAGAGATCCCAGCTCTAGTCATGGAAAGTTGGACTACAACAGAATTTTCTTGCTCAAAGACACCTGATTAAACACACTACATAATGACCAGGTTTATTACAATGACTGTGGTTTAGTACTTGTTTTTGAGCAAGGAAATCCCAATGATCCTTTCTCTGTAGAAGTGATTTAATCAGTAAGCAGTTGTGCTGACTTGCCCATAAAGACATATCAGTCTGTACAATCTGAAATCTAGATCGTGCATATTTTCACGCATGTTTGAAAGCCAAGATCATCCATCACCCAGAGGTTTCCCAGGCTTAGAGCATTCCATTACTTAACTGGATGCCATTGCTAGGGATTTGATAAGTTAAATTTTTAATGGTAGTACTTCCTTGCTTTGAACCAGCCTGCTGCTTTGCTGTATCAATCCTTGTGCACAGTAGGTTTGAACACACAAATAGTATAAGATCTTTCCTTTAAGCTTGAAAAAGTGAGCCATTCTTTTTACTCCACTGACTAATTTTGTTATTTGATGCTGCAGGTGTGTTGAGGGTGAAGGCTCCTCTGGACTTCGAGCTCCATCGTGAGTATTACCTGTCAGTGGAGGGGTCACGAGGCAAATCATCACTGACTGACATCGCTATGGTTATTGTCAACATCACTGATATCAACGACAACCCACCAGCCTTCAGCCGTGGAGACTACAGTGCAGAAATCCCTGAAGATCTTCTGCCTGGAGAAACAGTAATGCAGGTATCTTTGCCAGGCTCCCTCACATGTCACTGCTGCCTAACGATAACGTTATCAAATGAGGCCAGGGTCGATGGCTTCCTGCTCCAACATGCCTTTCTCTCACACCTCTGGGTTTAGTGACAGTTACATTCACTTGAACATACTCAACAAGTCAGCCAATCTCATATTTCTCACGTCTATTGTTGAAGTTATTCTTCACTTCTAAGAAATAAGAGCAGGAATTATTAAAACAAAATACTAACATGTTGTCATAATGTTGTAGTAATTGATTAACATGGTGATCTTATAAAAAGAACTATTTACTGGGAAGCACAGTGTGTATATCCCAGAATTCTCAGTGAACTAATAATGTGATAATATGGTAATGTGAACTGGACTATAATGAAGCAGAACTTTCATGCAGCTTTAGTCACCCATAATAAGGTTTCTTAGTCATGTCTGCTGACAGCAGATCTCTCTTCCTCCCTGTCATTCTGTCTCGCTCTCTCTATGCCTCTCAGGTGACAGCCATTGACCTTGATGGACCACAAAACAACATCATCCACTACTCCATCGTGAGTGGTGACCCATGGCAGCAGTTCAGCATTGATCCTCAGACAGGACACATCAAAGTGCGCTCCACACTGGACAGGGAAGAGGTGAGCTCATTCATGATCCAAGTTAAAGAAAGCAGAAGTAATCAGAGACGTTTGACTTGTTGAATTTCTCCGCCCTGGACAAGCACAGACTTGTTTCCTTAGGCTTTAGTTGCCACATTTTGCATCTTAAGCTGACTCACTCTACACACTGGAGCATGTGTGATTGCATTGTCACAAACAGGCTGTGTTAATCCCCTTTCTTTCAGATCACACACTACTCCTTGACTGTGCAGGCTGCTGATGAGGGGCAGCCTCCTCTCTCCTCGGCTGTCCAAGTGACAGTCACAGTGTCTGATGTCAACGACAACCCGCCCATCTTCTCTCAGACCAGCCACAGCCTTGTGCTACAGGTATGGGGGAATTCATCTTCGTCTTGCGATAACACTAGCTTAAAGCTGTGGTCACAGTGGACTGGACAGAAGCTTGAGCAGACAATCAGCCATGCCTAATAAATCAACAGACATGCTCCTGTGTCATGTCATCCTCAGCATGTCCTCTAATCATATGGACAACTTTGCTGACTTGGAAACCTTTTCATATCAATTTTACCTCCATCCAAGGTGTCTTCTGTGTATCCAGACTATTTGACACAATGAGGGTAGTTAGGAATAGTGAGACTTATCTCTGCCAGCTGAGCACTCTGTTTAAATTAGGTGCTCCAGTTGTATAGCTCGAGTGGAGCAGGCAGAGGCAAGACAGGCATATCATATTTGGACTAAATTACAGCATGTGGTCTGACCAGTACATTCTTACACTTTGACACATATTTCTTTTTATATTCTTGGAATATTTTTTAATTCAGCTTAATTTTTTTAAATATGTAGCTTTAGAGATTAGCCCAGTGGCATGTTATTGATCAGGCATTGCTGAAAACAGACAACAAATTGATCACTCTTCGCTTTCTTTCAAGAACTCTAGCTGTTTGAGACTGTTGGTTATGATAATAGTAGATAATAAAAGAGCACTACATAGAGTGGTAAGAACAGAGGCATGATTATGTTAGTATTAGACAATATTTTTTTAACCTTGTTTACTTCTGTGACAGGAAGAGGAGGCTGTGGGCAGTAGCATTCTGCAACTGTTGGTCAGTGACAGGGACACACCACAGAATGGACCTCCGTTTACATTCCACATTGTCTCTGGAAATGAAGGCAGGCACTTCCATGTAGACCAGGGGGGTCTCCTGTCTCTGTCCTCCTCGCTTAGGAGGAGAGAAAAGTCTCAGCATGTGCTCAAAATTCAGGTATTAAGGTGTTGAGTTAAAATTTTGATGTATGTCAGTAAAAAAAATCTCACCACTTACATCTCAGTACTTTTAGTGAGAAAAAAAAGTCAAATTACCTGTTGCAAAGCTACAAATTCAGTGGTGTGTCTAATAATAGCTAATACTTTGAATATCTTTGTAGGTTACTGACAGTGGCCACCCACCTCTGTCCTCCATATGTGTTGTTAAAATCAATGTTACAGAAGAGAGCAAGTTCCCTCCTGCAGTGACCCCACTGGATGTGTTCATTACTACAACTGAGCAAACTTTCTCCAGACGGGTAATTGGTAAGCTACACGCCTCTGACCAGGACCCCCATGATGTTCTGAGTTTCAGACTAGAAACTACAAACAATGGTCACTTCTCTATGGACTCTGTGAACGGAAAGATCGTAGCGGAGAAGGCTCTTTGGCCTGGTGTTTATTTTCTCAACGTGAGTGTGACAGATGGCAAATTCACCGTCCGTTCTGGAGTGCGAATACATATATGGGCTGCATCTCAGCAGGAGCTTGATCAGGGCTTCACCCTGCATTTGGCCGGCCTAAGTGCCGAAGAGTTTGTGTCTGAGTATTGGAAGATACTCCAACGCAATCTGGACATACCCAAACTGGAGCTGCACATTGCCAGCCTGCAGCAGGAACAGCTGTCTCACAGCCCGGAGGTACAGGTCCTGCTGGTGTACAAGTCTCAGAACAACTCGGCTTGGCCTGTGGATACCCAGCGCCTAATTGCTGCACTGGAACGCATTAATGCCTCTCTGGGACTGAGCATACTCAGAGTAGGGGGCAATGGCTGTGTAGGAGATGGCTGCCCTCAGCCAGGCTGCAGAAGTACCGTACTGGTGAATGAGGAGAGGGTGAGGCATTACAGCACTGCCCGGGCCAGCTACTTCACTCCACATCACATCTGGGAGTCTGTGTGCAGCTGTAATGGTAGGCAAAAACCCCTAAAAGAACAACAGTTACAATATGATTAACAGAGTGACTAGAATCAAGAGCAATATTCATTCAGAGTCAGCAATTTAAGGTCAAAGGATATGATGGTGTTTTCAGAGGAAAAGTTATCCATTTTCCTTGCAACATGATTTATCAAGAGAGACAATAAAAATACCGTTTTGACAAATATGACAATATGCAAATTAGAAAAATTCAATAAATGTCTAATAGTACCCAGAGAAGCAGTGGCTCCAAAGCAATGTACTCTAAGTTCCTACTTGAGCATGAAACAAAAGTATTAGTTCTGTTGTAAAGACAGTAAATATTAAACATTTTTGTGCTAGTGACATATGTGCTAGTCATATATGTCAACATTATAGTGAAAGATGTTTTTGCAATGACATCACAACATAATCATGAGACGTATTTTGTCACACACACACACACACACACACACACACACACACACACACACACACACACACACACACACACACACA
>JAQQZR010000002.1:17089272-17115411 GCA_030068235.1 Notoglanidium macrostoma
AGAAGAAGCTCCAGTTCCAGTACAGCTGTGGGAATCTTGGTGTCCTGCGTCTGGAGAGTCACTTGGTGGCTGATGATCAATGGCATGATGTCTCTCTGGAGGTCAAAAGAACTAACCTGAGGCTCACCATGGACCACATACACTCCATTTCCAAAGACCTGCAGGAGCCTTGCAGGCTGACTCAAGCCCATGGAGTCCTGCTGCTTGCCAGCACCAACCCTAATGCCAACTCGCCAGGCTTAACGGGCTGTCTTGAGCGACTGCACTTTAACGGGCAAACTGTGAAGACAGATGAGAGCTTGCAGAGAAACCGACTCTTTGGAAAGTACCAATGCTGCAAAGAGGAAATCTGTGCCAGTGACCCTTGTGAGAATGGAGGTACTTGTGAGGAAAAGTTTACCGGAGGTAAGAGTTAAACTCAATACATGAATGCGGTTATTGTTTAATGTTTTACCTGCCAAGATTTTATCATTTGTAGTTTGATTGATGGCTTGTGACTAATGTTCATTCTTGAACAAACTCATTATTTTTATTTCATTGCACTAATTACTGCAACACTAATATGGTAAAGAAGCTTAGGATAGTAATAACCAATAACATATTTCCCTTTTAAAAATCAGCAAGTACATCAGGCTCACCGATTTCCATCATCCATCTTTCATCTACAGTGAAATAACTTCTTATGGAACTGCATTGATGATTCTTACTTTTGTCCACAGTTTTCAGCTGTAGCTGTCCACCACAGTTTATGGGCAGACGCTGTGAGCTAAATAACCCTTGTGCATCTCAGCCTTGTGGCCATGGCAGCCTGTGTGTGCCAAAGACTGAAGGTTACCTGTGTAACTGTTCTGAACAAATCCCTGGAAACAGGTATGGTGTGCATGTTGCAGAGCTCTGTAGAGCACTTATTTCAGTCACCCACTATAGAGAGTAAGAAATAAAAACTGCTATAATTGCTAATTAGTTTTAGTTAGTTAGCTCGACATTCCTCATTAGCAATAGGGAATTTGTGGCATTACATATGAATAAAGTCATAAGAAAAACTAACCTCATTACATTACACTTAACTGTTCATAAATTTCATTTGAGTTGGCTTGTAGAAATTTAAAATTATGAGACTGTATGGCTCACAGATATGTTGCTTATCTATGTTCAGATGTGAGGTGCTGAGGGAGGAATGCTCTCCAGACTCCTGTAGCAATGGATTTAGCTGTATAATGGAAGATGGCTCCATCTATTGTAACTCTCTGCCTTTGGTATCAAGAGGAATTGGATATACAGAGATTGCTGAGATCTGTGCGGGTGTGTTTGGCCTCATCCTCCTTGTTGCTGCTTTTGTGTGCATTCGCAAACGCTACGTCAGTTACAAGAAGCGCAAGCCGGTTTGCGTGCAAGACTCAAATGGTTACTTCCCTACGGGCCTGACTAAAACCATGTTGCGTGACGGAGGAGACACACCTCCTAGGGAGATGAACACACTGATTGATAGGAATAACCTGGACCATAGCCCTTTCCGTTCTCTGAAGCCACGTGAGCAGAGGGAGATGAGCCCTAAGGGTCACAAGGCTCAGGGCCCTGTAGTGTGCAGTGTGGCTCCTAACCTTCCTCATCCCCCATCATCCAACTCGGATAATGAGTCCATCAGAAAAAACTGGGATCCAAGTTATGAGGGTGAGTATGGCAGTGGTTGTCCAGTGTCTGGTTATTAAGAGGGTGGGCAAATTGGTAAAATTACGTTTTTCTTTACAACCAACATGTATGCTTAAATAATAGTAAAATGTATTAGAGCTTTAAAGCAAGTTAATTTCATCTTACTCTCCTCCCTGTTCTCAGTGTACCCTGCTGATCCGGACTATTTCGGGCGACCCACAGTGCAGGAGTTCCCGCAGTTTGACATTGTTGAGAGCACGTACCCCACCGTGCCCTCCACAGACTCACGGCGGAACTCTCGTTTTGGTGGTTTCCCATTCCCGCTGGAGCGCAGCGAGCGTCGTGCCCCGTTGCCTCCCTGCTACAGCCACCAAAACCTGGATGACTTCCTGGGACCTGACGGCCTTCCACTGCCTAGCTCTCAGTGTCCTAACGAGTACACGGCTATAAGTTATTACCCCACGCATCACACACGCAGCATGGACAACGTCTCAGCTGGGTATAAACGACTGAGCATGCGGCTGAGTGTAGCCCAGCCCTCATACGCAGACTGCGGCTCCTCCACGCACTCTGCTATAGCCAATCGCTCTTCTCGAGGCCGTGCTGAGTCAGACATGGTGGAGAGTGACTACGGCAGCTGCGAAGAGGTCATGTTCTAGCAATTTCCATCAGGACTGAGATTTAAGAATAGATGAGTTGATGAGATTCATGATAGAGAGAAATGAACGAGTAATTTTCTGTCTAAAGCAGTCATATGTGAAGGTAATTCATAATTTTGTAAATCGCAAATCCATGGTACAGTTTGTAAATCTTCAATCTGATTCACTACACAGCATTTATATGTATACTCATCATGCAAATAGTTATTCACACAATACCCTGTGTCTAACTTTATGGTTTACAGATATCACCATGAATTCATAGTTGTTAGCCATAGTTGGATTGTGCACATCATCCCTGGAGTCACAATCCCATTAGTAAATTTTTCAAACTGACATTTGATTCATGAAATTAATCAATTAATCACAATCACACTGAGGTATTTACTTATGGTTAGTTTTTGACAGTAAATAACTCCAAAACATACTACCGAGGCACTAGATCTTCCTGTACTGAACAGTATTATTATTTTTAAGGTAAATTGAACAACTATTGCTTTCAAATGGTCAACGAACAACAGCAATTATTGTTCTTCTGTGATGTTTTGGGAAGATGGCAGCTGTGCAGAGAGTATCCATCCCTTTAACTGCTTCATCGTGGTTGGTGTTTACAGTCTCATTCATGTACGTATATTTAGTATATGTTGCATGACTTCGTAAAGAAGTCAAAAATGAGGTTCTAGGGCCCGTTTTCTAGTGCTTGAGATGATAAATAATGCTCCTTTGTGTTGCATTTATTTTAGTGCTCTATTTAGCAACACTAATATTCACATATTACGTCTGAAAACATAGCACAAAAACCATTTCTTGTTCTTCTTATTATAATTGCAAATTTTTGTTTTCTCTTTGGTGAGACCTTATTGTGTAAGCATGTTTGGCTTCATGTGTGCTTGCACTACTAGCACACTAACTAGCAGACTACATTTTTGCAAAAAAGGGGGCAAGTTATTAAGATATTATATTTAAAGTAATACAGATATATAGATACATATGATTTTAGATAAAAATGAGCTTTGGGTGATTATTCCATGTTGTTGGGAGTTATCCAGGTTTTTCCCTATACTGTGTGTGACTAAGGATTCAGTTAGTATGAACATCCCATGTTCTTAAAGACATATACCTAGTGTTTGATCATTATTAACGTTTTCCTTGGAGCATGCTGAAGCACTTGACATGATATTGCTGTGTGATTGGTGAACTACAACAGTGCAGTGTTCGACTTTATGTGTGTCAGAACTATCAGGAAATTGTTAGTTTTTACCTGCTGGGAAAAGGACCACCTGCTAAACAGACAACAAATTGTGAGGACCGTTTTTATGTTGTTGTTGTTGTAAAAAGTTAATTACATTTATTTAGACTGAAGCTGAGGCTGGTCCTTGGATATTTACATATATTGTAGAAATAGGCTATATATATCAGAATAAACTCCAAATGCTGAGTCTATAAGTGACCTATGTACATTCTTGCATTCTTCACAAGCATATAAAAGTGCTTTGTGAGTAGTTATCAGTTAGATGCAGTATTTTTGAATGTGAAAACATGCACTGTTTTGTGTCCCCTAATGTTTCCAATGTGAAAAGGTTTATGATCAAAACGTAGTCAAAATAAAATTAGATTGTAAAACAATTAATATGCAACCTAGTAGTGCAACTACAATGCATTCCTGTCTGCTGATCTCTGCTAAGACATTAGTGGAGTGTGAAAGTGTATAATACTGACCCTGCAAAACTGGTGCATTACTATTTTGTTACTTTGTCAGTCTTGTCACTGCTGTATATGCCGTTTATGGTTGTGTATTTGCCAACTTGTTTACATGTGAATTGTCATCAGTGGGGATTTGCAGTCCTGTAGAGAATCCCTGTGATGTGGACATGTGGGAATTGTATTAAAGCTGTACACACAGCTACACGCTCATTGCATGTCCTCTTCTCTCCTACTGATCACTGCATCATTGTGATGGATTGTGCTTAGTGGCCCCAAATAAAATATTCTAGCCCTGTTCTTTATGGCAGCTCTGTCAGTTCAGTTGGCCACAAAGCCATTGTTGAACATACAGTGAGGGCAGTGGTCCAATGAGTTTAAGAAAGAATGTATACTTTTGTATTTTCAAAATTCAATGTGGGACAAATCCCATGTTTTAAATCTGTTCCTCTGTGAGAGAATAATTTCCTTTTAGTTTTCATCATCACTGGAAATGAAATAGTGCTATATGAATAAATGTCCTTGTCTAATTAACGTGTTGTCAAAAAGTGTCATCGATTCCATTTTTTCCAATTTAATCCTGTTGATTCCAAGTGTTATGACTCTGGTACGATGGCCTGAAACTGCACAACACGTTAACAAATCAAAAACGCAACAGAAAACAGAAACACGACAGCAAAAACAAAACACCAAGTCCAAATTTGAAAATACAACAGCAAATCAGAAAACACAAACCGAAAAACCAAAACCACAATGGCAAAGCAAAAACACAGCAACAAATTCAAAAACCCAAACCACAACAAATCAAAATCACAATTGCAAGTTAGAAACACAATGAACACAAACACAAAAGAAACACAACAGAAAATCAGAAATGGCCTATAACATAAAAGCAAAACCACAACATCAAATCACAATACGTGGCCAGAAGCAGAGGAGCTAACAGGATTATATATCATAGTATGTACAAGAATCTCCAACCCACTTGTAGGCTACCTTTAATGACTAGGTTCCAGCACGCATACATGCAGCTGCTCAGCGAGTGAGCGAGGAAGAGAGAGAGAGATTAATTCAGGTTTTTTGCACATTGCTGATATTTAAAAAATGCCATAAAACTCTGATTACACTAGTGCATTTCAAAGACCAGCCAACAAGCCTGAAAAGCAACAGCAGGCAGCTAAATGTTAGGCTACAATATACCATCATGTATTACTGTATATTTAATATAGCCAGAAAAGCATGTAGTTAAAGTCATCAAAGCAAACAACAGACTCCCTCTTTTAGCATCATCATCATAAGAAAAGTTAGCCATAAAGATAATAACAACATTTCCTCATACATCTTTCAGCGATCCATTTTCCATGAATGATTTTTTTGAGTTAATGCTGACGTGCTTCTCATTTTGCTGTTCCTTTTTCATATTCGTTCCGGAATTTTTCATTATATTTGGTTAATGTGTTTGCACTTACGGGCCACCACACTCATGCATAGAGCATTGGCTGTTATTCAAAGACATTTTAGTAGCTGTTCTGTGTGTTCAAACTGCCACCATTATTTCTAAGATTGATTACACTTAACAGTTGCCTTTATTTCATTGCATCGTAAAACAGCACATCTAATGCCATTATAATAGTTTTAATTTCTTTATGAATTTATTTCACCTCAGTGCAGCTGACATTTTAAGTGTAGACGGACGATTCCTTGATTGGCAGCATGACGAATACATTCCAGGGTCAGGCTTCAGCAGTATACGGGATAAGGTGAGAGGAGGGAAAGTATTTTCATTAGTTGTCACATGGTCCATCTCCTTTTTACTCTGCTGGACACTAAGTTGTTTTAAAAATAATGGTTGAGTATAACAGAGTAGTATCAAGCCAGCAAAATCTGGCTCTGTGCTATTTAAGGTATGCACCAGTTTGCTGTAAATTTTTTTTTTTACCCCTCTGCAACTTTTAGCACATTTATGCAAACATCTCAGCACTGCCAGAAGTACACAGTGATTTCCTGATATTCACAATTTACAGCTGATATTTAAAGTGTTGTATTAACACCTACCCTGGGAGGGACCAGGGAAACTAAAGTGAAATTAAGTCTTCTGAGCTCAAGGATGCCATATTGACAGATTGCTGGAGCTGCAATGAATTTTCAGGCAAGTTTAAAATTATGTTTTTAAAAACAATTTATTTAATTTATTTATTTTTAGACCTAAAGCAGTTTTGTCACAAAGTCTTTCCCTTCAAGTCTTTCAGTTTGTATTCTGACTGCTTCACATCTGTTGTGTCTCTTCATTAATTGCTTGTCCTGATCACTATTTAATTTCTATAGCTTTTCTAGCTAAACTGTGACACTTGTGTTCATAGAAATAAAGTTGAGAATCTTAGCTTTTAGATGTTTTTTTGACATCTAGTCCTATTGTCCCTATCGCTATTTCTTAACATGTCTTCATTAGTGAGAATAATAAAAATTTAAACAAACTGAGAAAAGTGCATATTTGTGTCCTTTCAAATGAACCCATGACCTTGTAATTGTCATCTATGTGATTAAACATGTAACTTCTACTACAGAGCAAAAAACACTCAAACACAAAATAACATTGTTTTACATTTATTGCTACTCTAAAGATTTATGATGAACATTCATTTAGGAACAATAGAAAAGTGTCCACCGAACTTCCTAGCAAAGTCTTAGCTCCCCCTCCCCTCCATACCTCCTCCAACTCCAGTCAATAAATCTGTAGCTACACCCCTGCAAATAGCCAAAGGGGAAAGGATTATTTGCTCAGAGAACTCAAGAAGACTGTGTTCCGTATATTCAATATTAAATTCTTAAATTGAAGACACAGCAGAATTTCCTTTAATATATTCTATTGTGTTCATTAAAACCCAGAGTGAGTGCTAGACACAGCCAAATCAGTGTAAAATGCACAAAGGTAAAATTAACTAGGTCTATTATATCTGTGTTCCTGTGCAAGAAGGGGATCTTTCAGAACCGATAAGCAATATGATCAAATCTAAACATTGGATTTGATTAATAAATCAGATCTGCCCTGCTGTCGGAATGTTGCCATAATCAGTAGGTAAGTAGAAACAGTTAACACAAGCTATAGTCCTCGCCTTGACTGGTTACATGGTGGTGGTGGTCCACCGCCCAACCATCCATCCATTATACCACTTATCCTTCAGGGTCATGGGAAAGCTGGAGTCAATCAGCGAGAGGCAGGGTACACCCTGGGCAGGTTGGCAATCTATTGCAGGGCTAACACAGAGATGAACAGCCATTCACACTCACAACTAAGGGCAATTTAGAGTAGACAGTTGTCAAAATCTGTCTTTTAGGGGAAACTGGAGCACCCAGAGGAAACCCACGCAGGCACAAGGAGAACATGAAAACTCCACACAGAAAGGCCCCAGTCGGCCGGCAGGTTCGAACCCAAAACCTTTTTTGCTGTGAGGCGTCATTGCTAACCACTGCACCACCTACCACCCAACCAACGGTGGTAGTTTAATTCAATTTTATTTGAATAGCACTTTTACAACAGACATTTATCAAGCTAGAAACTAACAAATTTATCGTTTGTTATGAGCGTTTTACACAAGAAATTAGGTGTTCATGGCCATACCACAATTTTGGAAAAACATTTCTTTCCTTCTTCTGCTCTTGAGTGTGTGTAAAGGTATGCATTAGATTAATTGGCTTTTAATTATATACATTGTGAAATTATAAATCATTACTCTACTACAATGGCAAACTATCAAGTCAAATAGCACTGTGTTAGAAAGATGTTCCGTATGAGCATATTGTGAATAAGAGCCCTGACATAAGCACAAGACAGTCTTTGTGATTACAGCAGCAGTTTTTAGGTAAACATCTAGAGCATCTGATGAGATTTTCCACTAAGCAAGGGTGAGTCTTGGGCATAACCTGTTTTTGGTGTATTGCAAATATATGTGGGATTGTCCAAAGAAGTAGACAGTAAGTCATATGTGCATAAGCTCCAAACAGAAATAGACCATCAGGTTGAGTAATGAACGACTATAATCAGCATTACAAAAAAATCACTTCTACCAATTCCAATACCTGCCAGTTCCCACCCACTAGCCATTTCTTCCCTACTGTACAACAGCTATCTATGTAGGAGAGTGAGGGCTAGCATATGCATCTTATAAGACACAAAGCCAGTCAACGCATCCTTTCAAGCTGCTGGTCATGCAACATCAGCTGTTGAACATAATGTTGCACTGATTGACAAGGAAAAGAGTAACACCATCCCTCCTAACCTAACAACACAGCTAGTTTTGCTCTCTTGGTCTCATGGCCATGTCGGGAAATCGCAAGCTTGAATCCTGCTAAACACTTTTCATTGACTCCACTGACTCCATCTTTAACATTAATAAATTGTACTTCGAATTACATTTCAACTCTATTCTATTTCACAACCAGAATAATGTTTGACAAACTTCTAATTTAATTTAATAAATTGTATGCGGTGCAGCTCAACAAGTAGTTACCTATGGTATAATCAAGACTCACTGCAAGGTCATGTGCTGCATTAAAGCACAACTTCTTTGTCCAACACCTGATCTGTCACTCAGGGCTTTATAACAAATTGTCACTGAACTTTTTACAACCTACCAGAGAAAACAGGAGTGCGTTGCATGTGAGAGTGGAAAACCCTGTGACCTAATCAATCTGAGTTTTAGATTACATGCAAAATTCTAAAGCAATCACATAGTGACTGACAAACTACAACATAGAAATATAAAAATAACACATCATACATGAATGCAAATGTGACCTTCAAATAATTTCTTATTTTAATTGTATATGGCTAGAGTATGTGTATAGAGTATGCATAGAGCAGGTGTTTCCATGAGTTTCTCTGGTCAGTGAGTAAAGTGTCCTCATTTGTTTTGCATTTCACTGAAGATGTCTCTCTGAAAGGGAGCTTGGTTTTTTAAAGCTTTTATTTGGTAATGGAATCTGCAGGGAGATGCACACACAGCTTTATATGATAGATTTCATGGAGTTAAATTCAGCAGTCCAATACTATGTAGATTGGATATGGGGTACCAATTAGACTCCCTGACACATTAATGCCCTGTTCCCCATCTCAATCCTCTGCCTGGGTGTCCACTTAGACCCCCTTTAGTTTAGACCCTTAAAATTAGAGTAACAAGGTGAGAAGGAAGGGTTGAAATGACTGGGTTTTGTAAATCTTAATCAAAATCATGATTTTTGTTTCTTGGACATACTTGCCTCATGCCTGAACACACAAATTTGCCAACAAGATGCTACACAAATGCTTTTGTGTCCTTATATTCATGCATATTGTGTATGTAATTCATAAATAAGGTTAAATTCATGAAGAAGATTGAATTGCTACAAAATTGCATTGTGATATAAAGTCTGTATATCATACACTGAAGTAATACAGCTTTCTGAGAGTTCTGCTTTTGTGTTGGCTAACTCTTATTTCAAGAAAGGCACTGCAGGAACTATATATTTTTCCTGGTATCTTTATTTCCACTTAGCAATTTACGATTTAATCAATCCACTGTAAAACAGCAGCTGTCAATTGCACACTCTGTGTCTAAACACTAGTTGTATATCAAATAGTGACTAGACGTACATAGTATAGTACACTGAAGTAGATGTAAATATTAAACGGTAGGTGTGCTTATCCGTGCAGGTTGGTGCTGTAGGCTGGCGTTGCGAGCACGTGCGTTATTGGAAGCGTGTGAGTCAGGAGAAACTTTCAGGCTGAGCAGGGAGAGCGCGAGAGCAACTCTCAGCGCGCGCAACATCAGCAGCAACTGAGATGGAGAGCGAGCATGGGGTAGACATGCAAAAACCATGTCATCTGTTTCCTGATTCTGATGTGAAATTCTTAAGAAAGAAAATCCAGCGGCTTTTTGAACACATTGCCGTGAATGGGAAGCGCGCGGCAGCCCTAGATAAACGAGCAGCACTGTCCTTCTAAAAGGTTAATGAAGTAAATTTAGTTCATGAATAACACACTGAACAGTTGCAATCCGTTCCAAGCGCAGTGGGTTTAAAGAAACTATAAAGGTAATATGCTCCTAAATAATATCACGACTCTAATCTGGATAGAGCTACTGTATAATTCCTTCTATCTTTTTGAAACGTTTGGAAATTTTGCAGATGCAAACTTGCTTGAGAATTAAACAGATCACGAATGCCGCTCTTACCTCACAGACCTTTCTGAATGGGTTTTTCCTGTAGTGACATGACACGCGTGGCTTCACGGCTTCAGTGTTGCAGGGCTCTTACAGCTGTGCGCCTCGTGCGCTTTCTGGAGCGCTGTGACGCGCGCGCGCTGTCCGAGGCCAGTCCCAAGCGGAGCAGTGAACTCATCCTGAATGTGCCAGTGGAGCGCAGGGCTATGGCACGTGCTGCCGTCCGGCCACTTCCAGCATGAAGTGAGGATGGTGGAGGAGACTGCAACCCCTCTCAAGAACGCTTCGTCCTCCCGTGGAAACGACGAGAGTCTCGCCTTCCCCTGGACGCTCACTCTACTGGCCAGCGTGCTCATCACCACTATAGTGGTAGACGTGCTGGGCAACCTGTTGGTCATCGTGTCGGTTCTCAGAAACAGAAAACTCAGGAAAACAGGTAGGCGAGACTTTTTTACATTTGCAAATTACTTACTAACATCCAGCAATCAGATTCCTAGCCTAAGTAATCTAAGCAATGATCAATTAATAATTTTAGAAAACATGCTTCTTTGCTATACCACAAGTTCCCAGACCTAGTCCTGGAGAACCAATGGGATAGTCCCTGACCAAAGCAGGGAACCTGTGCACTATACAATCCTAAAGAAATGTGTGATTGAAACTACAGACTTCTCATGGGGTCTGTTCAATTATGAGAGACACTGTCTGTTTTAAACGTTTCATACATCATGTTTTTCCTCAGTATAAATTCGGAAAATTTCCCCTTATGATTATAGTATGATGACTGTGAATATAAAGTAAAAAATTTTTTTAACACTTTGCCTAATGGAGGAAATGTCTTAGGTTTTATTCTAAAAAATTTATTTAGGGGTCCAAGCACCAAAGGTGCTGGAACTTTTTTGTAATTGATTGGATCTTTCTTTCTTTCTTTCTTTCTTTCTTTCTTTCTTCTTAAAAAAATTGTGCAGACCAAAGCCTCGATCAGCCTAATGGTGGTGCAATAGAGCAGTGTATTTTGGTATCTTTTTAATACCATTTTGATATCTTATTAACCTACAAACTTTCCCTCCACTGATTCCTTTAGTTTTCCCCAAACAAAAAGGCTTAAAGAAAAACCATCTAATTCCACCCACTCTAATTTTTGCTAATTTTAACTAATCCTAGGATTTTTGGCCATTTACAGTCTTAACCACAATAATGAAAAAAAAAAATGTTGACATTAAGCAATATTGCCACCATATGTCTAAGGAGCTGGAGCCTAAGTTACTCAAACATCTCTAACTCATGATTTCTTGCATGGTTTCACACAAACTTTGAACGGCATATGAAGGACAAGAATCTGAGGTCCTATGCATGGTTTAGTGCGTGGTCATACATAGATGCATAGATGCAAGGTGCAATTTTGTAGGCTGCACATATGTACTAATCTGTAAGGGGATTTTCATGATAATCTAATTACTGGAAAAAAAAACATGGCTACCATTGGCCAGTCAGATCTCAGCAGGCATCTAACAATATTCTCATTATGCTACACTTGCAAAACTTAAATGGTAGGTTTAAGGAAGGACCAACTAGTACCTGATGCAATCTCACTCTAATTGGCCACAGGACTTGGCGCTATTCATATTCATAGAGGTCCTGTATTAAGTTCAAATAGCTGTTTCTCAGAAACTAAATGTCTAACTGAGCTGAAATTTGGTGTGCTGCATTGATCTGCTACTCTGTAACTGGAGTTTTGATCATTGCTGTATTACATCAAATCATGGCCAATCAGCTTTCAGCAGGCATTTTATACAATTAGCATTGTGCTATTATAAAACTGGTATGGTCTCTTTATTGTTCTATGTATCTTGGCAAGAACCGGCCACTGGAGTGCTTGTACCCTGAAGATCAACACTTGCAGCTAAAACTGTTCATGAATTTCTTTTTGGATTTCTTGTAGAAATCCATTTTTTCCCCTGCTGCAGTATTTGGAATATTTTACAACAAGTATTTAAAATATCCTTGAGGCATTCCCTTCATTTGGATATCATTTTTTCATTCTTTAATCTGGTCCCAAAACTGATCTTGAGTGATATCAGCAACTCCTGAGATCTTATATTAAACATCAATGCTATGGGGACTAGGTCTATAAATAGAGTGATGGGAATTACAGAAGGTGTTGTGGACAGCACTGATTGTTCTTCAGAATATTCACACACAGTCCTGCAATTGATACAATAATCCAAGTTGACCCTTAAAATTGTGTGCATGTACAGTTAAAAGCCATGATGGACAATTACAGTTACCTTGGATTTCTTGCTACTTGGGCAAATTGTCTAGAGATAGCACATACTGTAAAATCCATTTTAACCATCTGGTTTCAATTTAATGCCTACAGTGAGAAAACCTGTTTAATGTGAGATGGCACCAAACTCTTCATCAATTTCCACCAAAACAATTGACAAAAAAAATAGTTTTTCAATACCATCAATGCCATTTTCACTTACTCTTACCCTTTGTTAGAGCATTGCAAGTACAGTAGGAGTCTATAAGTCTGCCCAATCTCAGTCATAATACTAGGAATAATACTATATTAATTTAATCTACTAATACCTTTTTAATAGTAACTTATTAATATTGTTCAGGATCATTGTTCAGGATCAGATATCTTATTGTCATGTTACAAATTTCAATCAACACAAACCTCATTAATACAAACCTGCACACTGCTTCTTGTACAGATTCTCTCTTTATGATACACTACTAATTTTGTACATAATGTATAGTGAAACAACATGAGGAACAACCCTTGAGAGGAACCAGACTCAAAAGGGAACCCATCCTCATTTGGGTGACACCAGATAGTGTGATTATAAACAACTCTGTGTGTTCTAATGTCAAAAGTACAAGTGTGTGGCCAGGAAATTCATTATAGTTTCAACATGAAGTCTATTTTGTTGAAGTTATCAACTTAAGGTCAAAAGAGAATTGCCAAACTAGTTTGAGCTGATGGGAAAGCTTTGGCAACTCAAATAAACACTGTTTGCAACCATGGTGAGCAGAAAACCATCTCAGAGTGCACAGAAGGATGGGCTACAACAGCAGATGACCACATGGGGTTGCATTTCTGTCATCCAACAACATGAATATGAGGCTACAATGGGTAAAGATTGGAGCAGGCAATGTTTTTTTTTTTCAGTCTAAATTGGCTGACTGGATAATTGCATGAATGAGCAGGTGTACAGGTGTTCCTATTAAAGTGACCAGTGAGTATATGTCTCATATTTCATTTTACTTTATCCTATTTTAATGTTTAACTTCTCCCTGTACTGTCTAGTTGACAGCTTTGTTCCAATTTAGTCAGTATTAATGGAACAACTGCCAAGTCAGATTCCTTATAAGTGAAATCTGATATGATCAATAAAATTCTTTCTAAAAATTCTGTCTAGCAGGAGAGGAGAGCATGTCCAAACCATGACTAACAGAGACAAAAGGTGCCTTATGATTCACTTTCAGATGACAAAAGCATATTCTGTAGCTTATATACACACAGGACTCATCGTAATTCAAATTCTCTCAGCTTGCATTCCAGACCTGATTTACAACACTCGCAAAAGAGATTTGTGATTCGCTTCTTCAAAGCAAGTTGTAGACATTCATATTCAGCGCGTTCTTGCTGAAACCAGAGACAGCATATCCATCCTGACCTATGCAGTGCTTCAGCAATGAGCTTGCTCATTAGCTCACTGTGTTGACCTCAGGCAATGCCTTAATTCAATGAAAAATTCACACCGTTGCTCACAGGTTTTCCCAAAGATGACTTGCCCTGCATTTCATTTGAAATCTTTTCATACCTGCCTCTCCACATTTAGAACTTCAATAACGATATATGTATAGATTTGCTATCCTCTAAAGCTGTTAGTCATACTGCTAAACTAAGACACTCACTCTCATCTCCTCACATGGAGACTGGACAAACTGCTTAGATGGCTACACCTTCTCAAAATGTCAGAAACACATCAAGTTCTGTTACACGTGACATTTTTATGCTTCTTTAAATGTGAGAATGGTTTTGTATGAACTGGTGGATTTAATGTTAGTGATTGTTAGTAGTCCACATCATCATCAGGCTCATACTGAAGGATTAACCGTGGCACGGGTAGGTGTGAAATATATACTCAGTAATTCTGAAAATTCAAAGCATGGCCTCGAGTAGCACAAATGTGAAAAAGTAAATCATGCCTATATTATCTTTTTAAACAGGCAACGGGAGCAAAACTTGTTTAAGAATGACAAATGCGATTTTTTTAATGGAAAAAGTTTTACTTGAAACTGTTATTACCAATTTGGGATATAAGTGAATGGACTCAAGCAAGAAACAAGATATTGAATTTGAGAGTATATGGCTATCATTGGTATAGTCAGTATTTGTAAAATCTTATCTTAATTGATTTTCCTGCAATTTTGTCATGTTAACTGCTCACACGAGGCAGAGGCAGGTTTCTTCCTGCTTGCACAACTGGATACAGACTGGTCCAGTACTGTGTGGGGAAGCTGTTTCAAAAAGCACCATTTTAGCACATGAACTGATTTAAGGCACTATAATTTGTATGGTGTTGAAACGTCTGTAATTTCAGCAGCCTGTTCAAGGTCTAATCCAAATAATCCAAATAGCCACAAGTTTCCTTGGATCCTTCTGCAGGCAATTAAATTTATTTATAATAACAGTATCAAAATATCTTTACTCACTAATATTGACATGGCAATTCAGCAACCTACTTAAACCAATAAACTATAAATAGTAAAATGTGATTTGCCTATGGCACATATATAAATATTGAGTGGGTGTTGTCTTAGCCTTGACTTGAAGGTAGGCTGGTTGTCATTTTCAGTTAGTCTTGTAGGTGGAGTGAAGGGCAGAGGTAATGCTAATGGGATTAAAACAGTCCTCTAAACCCTTATTTTTGTTATTGCAAGCATTCATTCAAATACAATTTTAAAAAATGTGATAGTTCACTAATGGAACTGGTGCAGGCTAGCCTTCCGAAAATGAATTTGGGATTATTTGTTTAATAACATGCTAGGGCTATGCAGCATTTTATAGTGCAGCAGGTGTCTTTGGCACTTGGTCTAATAAGTCTGCACTTTTGTTAAGAGCTATTGATTTTATTATTTATTTTGTATTGTGTTAGTGGGCAATTGGAACTAGAATTTGTATGCTTAAAGGAAACCTCCACCCTGGCATTAAATATGTTTATATTGAAACACAGTGGGTGGCACAGTGGTGCAGTGGTTAGCACTATTGCCTCACAGTAAGAAGGTTCTGAGTTCCCACGTGGCTGACTGGGGCCTCTCCTTGTTTTCCCCATGCCTGTGTGGGTTTCCTCTGGGTGTCCCTGTTTCCTCCCACAGCCCTGTGGTTGACATGCAGGTTAGGTTCGCTGGTACTTCCCAATTGCCCATAGGTGTAAATGTGAGTTTGAATGGTTGTTCATCTCTGTGTTAACCCTGCGATAGATTGGCGACCTGTCCAGTGTGTATCCTGCCTCTCGCCTGAAGTCAGCCTTGACATGTAAGTGGCATAGCCAATGGATGAATGGATGGGTGAAATATTTGTGATGTGCTTAGACATTTTGGTGCAAATTTGTTGGTTGGTACTGCATTTTCACTTTTCCTATTAAAAGTTAGCAGTTGTGCACAGGACTGGCAGAAGCACTGTGCAAACTTGGCAGTTGAGAAGGGTCCTAGATCACTAGGGGATGATGCACCATAAAGAAGAGCTTTGCAAAAATTATGACTATGATCATTGGATAATTGATGGCCTTGCCAAAAAGGAGATGGGGGACATTGTTGCAGATGATCTGAGCTTTGGCTTAAAAACAACTGTCAAAAACTATTCCAGTGATGTGTGTGATTCACCCATTAGCACACTTAGGCACATCTAGCAGGAAAATGTTTTGGATTTGTACACAAATCTTAGCGTTGCCCTGCATTTACTGTTAACTGTGCCAAGGTAACCATGGTGTCCGGAAAGACACCATTTTTATTGCATCTCAAACTTGCAAATAAACTGTCTGCAATCGAGAATGTCACAAGATTGTTTGAATGGATTGGCCAAAATTTCTATTGAAATCTGAAACAAATTGGATTACTTCAAGATAATCGAAGAGGTTGCAGCAGGCAAAGCAAGAAAGGTCCTCTTTTAAATGGTGAGTCAATGGTATTAATTCATTATACTTGTTTTAAGTCAAAAATATGAGTCAATATGTGATAAATTTTTTTTTCCTCTTAAATTTGAAAGTATGGGGACATTCCTATTTTTCCCAAAGCACTGGGTTGTCGTCCCCCAGCCCTGCTGTGCACTGCACTGGCATCACACGGATATTACGAGCACAGTTACAATGGCATTTATTTGGAGAAAAAAATTCAGTGATCTCAAACATAAGGGATAATGATTAGGTTTCACTGTTAGCTCCTAAAAACAAAAGTGCTTTTCTTACTCACAAATGTCCAATGATATTCATTGTCATATTAATGAAAAACCAGCACAGAAACAGTGGCAAATGTCAGGCTCAAAGTTCCAGTGTTAGTGATGTACAAAATGACAACCACAATGATATTGATAGCGGTATTAACATAAAAGGTGAGGCTTTGGAACCTGATCTGTTTGAGCAGAGTGTATAGATGTGGAGTTTAGAGAGCTGAACAGACCGAAGGATTAAAGTGCTGCTGCATCTCCGCATTAGTCTCAACAAGGACTAAGGTAGGGAAAATGAAAATAGACCTACATGTTGTTGATGAAAGACATTAAATATAAATATTAATATGCAAATTGATCAGAGAGGAATTATTTTTATTTTAAAGTCAATGAAGAAGAAGAAGATGATGATGAACTATTTCCTTTTTTCCTCTCCTTAGGAAATGCCTTTGTGGTGAGTTTGGCTGTAGCAGATCTTGTAGTTGCTATCTACCCTTACCCAATGGTATTAACTGCTATCTTCAACAATGGCTGGATTGCTGGAAACATCCACTGCCAAGTTAGCGGCTTCCTGATGGGGCTCAGTGTCATCGGCTCTATCTTTAACATCACAGGCATCGCCATCAACCGCTACTGTTACATCTGCCACAGCCTTAACTATGACAAGATCTTCTCCAAAAAGAACACCGTGTGCTATGTGGTGCTTTTGTGGGTCTTCACCATCCTGGCCATCACACCCAACTGGTTTGTGGAGTCTTTGCAGTACGACGCACGTGTCTATTCGTGCACGTTTGCCCAGTCGGTCAGCTCGCTCTACACCATCATGGTGGTGG
Source organism: Notoglanidium macrostoma (assembly GCA_030068235.1). Classification (NCBI taxonomy): domain Eukaryota; kingdom Metazoa; phylum Chordata; class Actinopteri; order Siluriformes; family Auchenoglanididae; genus Notoglanidium; species Notoglanidium macrostoma. The sequence goes on from JAQQZR010000002.1 coordinate 17,106,770, forward strand.
TGGTGCACTTCATCCTTCCCATCAGCATTGTTACCTACTGCTACCTGCGCATTTGGATCCTCGTCATCCAGGTGCGCAAACGTGTTAAGCCCAACAGCCAGCTCAAAATTAAGCCACATGACGTTCGCAACTTTCTCACCATGTTTGTGGTGTTTGTGCTGTTTGCTGTATGCTGGGCGCCGCTGAACTTCATTGGCCTGGCAGTGGCTATCCAGCCCACGCTGGGCCAGGCCATTCCTGTGTGGCTCTTCACAGCCAGCTACTTTATGGCTTATTTTAACAGCTGCTTGAATGCAGTTATCTACGGCGTACTCAACAACAATTTTCGAAAGGAGTACAAAAGAATTGTGCTCTGTCTTTTTAAGTTCCATTGTTAAGGTTGTTTTTTTTTTTTTTCAAAGAGGAGACGCACACTGTGAATTTACTAGCATACAAATCATATTCAACCAGACAGATTACATGGAAAGAGACTCGGTTATGTATGTTTGAATATTTTATATACAGTCAGCATAGGTTTGCACTGAGTAAAGAACGTACACTTCAAATGTCCCTTTACAATAGACTTAGATTAATGCATGAAGCAACCCATCATAATGATGGTGGAATCTGTGAGAAATAGCAGCTGCATCTCCAAATTACAGTTTCAGTTAGAATAATGTTAATAATGTTACTTAATTAATCTGGACTTCAATGATTGACAGCTAGAACACTGGGATTATAATGTTAATAATGTTACTTAATTAATCTGTACTTCAAAGATTGACAGCTAGAACACTGGGATTTCGTCAGTGAATGGAGTGTCGTGTAGAAACACACACTGCCAAACAGAGCATGGCTTCAATCGAACAAATGTTCCATAATTTGACTAGGTATGCAAATGATTTTGGAAGAATAAAACAAAATGTGTAACAAGACCAAACTTGTTATTTGATAAAGATCCAGTAGATCTTGTTTTTTATTATGCAAGTTAAAAAAAAAGCAGACTCAACATTCAAAACGCACAAAAGATTCCTCTCAGGAATCTTTCAGAAGAGCAAAACATGGTGAGTGGAAGATTTTTATCCTATATGTGCTAGCTCCTGCCGAAAGTGTGACCAATCTTTCCACAATATTTTAATGAACCTAGTTAGTTCTATATCCTCAAAAATAAACAAATTATTCATTTAAACCTCCCTGACCAGGATTCAATAAAGATGAATTACTGAACACAGTAAACCCATCAGCAACACCGTGCAACATCCAATCCAATGTTTATTAATGATATGTTAATGAATGCAACCTTTCTTTGTGTGACTTTTTTGTTGGGTGCCACCTCATGCACACATTTATCCCCACCTTTCACCCCTTTGTCTGTTTTCTCAAGAAGAGAGCATATTTTACAACTTATTCATGACCTAAATAAATCTCTTGACACTTAATCAAGCATTATTCTGCATCTCTGATCAAATCCATTTGCATTGTGTATCTGTCTGTTTTGCGTACATGTCAGGCTGATCTCAGGTCAACCTACCCCTTTGAAAACACAAAAATTTTAAAGTCAGAATTGATTAACAGGTCAGTCGGACCAAAAGCATTGGATTATTAGAGCCATTGTAGAAATAAATACCACAATTCATCAAGATTAAAGTCATTATAGACATATTACATGTCAGACAAGAGAGAAAGTCAGAATTTGAATCTGTTAGAGAATAATGCATTTATATATATAATAAAGAGAATGGCAAATATTATAGTAGGGATTTCATATGTTATGAACACTGTGTTAAAGGAGCTTTGAAAATTTAAATTCCTCATTTTGATATATGATTGTATGGGTTAATAGCAACAATGTTTTATTTACATTTAAAAATGAGGTCATAATGAGCTTTTACAATAGTGCCATGAACGCATATCAGAGTCTGCGAGCAAAATTCCAGTCCAGAATTCATCTTCCGAAAAGTTAATACGTAGTGAGAAAAGTTTTTCTCCATAAGAAAACCAAATATTCTGTGTTTTGAAATGCACAGGTAATGACTTATTTTATAATTGCTTGGTGTTTAATCCTTTGTCTACCTATATAGACACTATGTACACCGTGGTGTGTGTGTGTGTGTGAGAGAGAGAGAGAGAGAGAAACAAGATTGATGCAGATATAGAAACTTACAAAGCACTATTTCACTCAATCCTTTGCACATTTCTTGACAGCTAAGTGTTTAAAAAGACTTGAGAATCATACTGAATGTATGTAAAGCCATGATTGCTGATGTCTGCAATGTCTGTATGTCCATGACCTCAGTTAAAATGTTCAATAAAATGAATGACTATCACTGTGCACTGTTATAATATGTATATTACCTCAGTTTGAAGTGCTAATTTGTTACATCAGGACATACTTAAAGACTTCAGTTGAATATGCAATTTTACAATTGTAAATGTTTCCCCCCCAACGAAAATATGTCTATATTGTTGCTTTTACTTCCAGTTATTATCTGCCACTTCTTATTTATTTTGGCCTGAAAGGCAACTACTGAGCAAAGGAAAAAAATGCAAAAAATACAGCAAACTCTAATAAAAACATTTCCGTCTGTTTTGACAGGAACAATTCGGAAGGCATTTCCAAGTTCACATGAGGCCTTTCAGTCATCATAATGCTCCAGGCCAATGCTATTCTTTCAGAGCAGGTGTAGCAAACCGAACATAGCATGACATCTCATGTCAGTGGAGGATCCCATGGGTGGCAGCTTTATACCTCAGGAAAGGTGGAAAAATATTCAGAAAAAGGGATCGGATACACATCTAATGCAGCTAACACATAAACTCCTGAGTAAAAAATGGGCCAAAACCAAAATTGCAAAACATTAAGCTTTTAATGGTCTCGACAGCAAATCATGTGTCAGAAAACGACACCTGTGCCACGATTTGCTCGTCAATGGCTGCTGAACATGAACTGTTGAGTACAAAAATTCACCTACATAGTCCATGAACCATGAAAAGATTATTGATATAAACTTCAAACTAACACATCAGAGTGTTAAAGATTTTCCAAAATATTTTAGTTTTTGAAGCCTAGAACACTGAACAACATTGACTCGTCTTTTGATTCTTCTTTCTGTAAAAAGCTGTCTGCAAGTTTACCCACAACGATTTTAAGGAAATCTAATAGTTCTTAAGGCTTGATTTTTCAAAGGAATTTCTCTTCCATGTCTTTCTACCATATAACCGTGAATGTTGCATCTGCAAGTGTTCTTGTTCAAAGTGGCTACTATTGTACTTCTGAGTAACTAATGACCTCCTCTACAATCAACTTTCACACAAAGGTTTAGCATTAGTGCACTACTGCTACGTATAGATGAGGAGACATACAGCAGCATCCAAAGGTCTGTTTTTATTTAACAATGTATTAAGTATGGAATAAATCACAAGTGGGCATGTCATAAAAAACAATCCATGGGAATGTGTTGTGGTCTTGTAGTGTCATGTCTTGAAGTCTTTTATTCATGTTAAACTACAACAATTTGCTTTGCTTTTTAACAGTTTATTTATGTGGAACGTCGATGTGACAAACTAGTTCCTGTTATCACTTACGTTATAGAAACTACAAACATTTGCTCCTTCCTCCAGTCATTTTTTCTATCTTGAAGTTAAAACACTTTGAACTTAGTCTTCTAAGAGAAAGATTAATCATTTCAATGATTCTACTTTTTTATGTTCAATGCGTCATCTTTACGAACATGAAGACAGTGGTGAATGTTCTACTACAAACTGAGTTAACTTGTAGAACAAAAAATGTTTTTATATTTCTGTGAAAATAAAAATGTAATTTTTTGGGGGGGGTTTTCGTGATCTGAAAATGCTTCCTAATGGGAAAGCTTTTTACAGCAGGTCATATCATTAGTGGTCTGGAGATTGTGTTCTATCATGTTAACGTACAGTACAATAAAGGTAGAACAGATTTGACATGTAATTTTTCAGGTATGTTTTTATATACTGTATATTCCAGTGGACCATGAACAGCATTTGAATTGGGTACAGCAGTGGGTACGGAAGCGATGCGGACATGTTATTAACATACCGCTGTTATTCACTGTATACGGATATGTTAATGACAGGACACAGAATCTTGGTCTTTACATAAAAATGTGCAAACATTTACATAAAAAAACAAGCAGGGAAGTGTTTGTAATGCTTCACCAGCAGATAAGCACTTGTCATCACCAATAAAACAACATTAATCCACTTCAGCAGCTTCACATATTAACCCAGTTATCATGCATCACAGGAGACTGGAACATGTATGCATCACTGAAGCTCACTAACAGCACTTCAATACCTATCTGAAGCTGCTGACGCTGCTGTAGCTAGTAAAGCTGAACACAAGCCTACACTAAGCACGACATTCAGACACAGAAGACTTCACTGCAATTTCTGAAGCATCAATGACTTAAAAAAAAAAAAAACAAAAAAAAAAACATACAATGATGTTGAAAACAGAGCATTCACTTACAGCTTTCAGTATTTACAGACCAGTGGACAGTATTTGATAGAGATATGATGTAGTTAAAACCAAGATAGTTTGGTTTTTATTTTCATCTTACACATTTCAACACATTTATACTGAAGCTTTATGTGGTTTCCATACATTTGTTTATAAAATCATAACATTAATTATTCATTCATGTTGACTAAGTTTACATTTAACTATTTAACAATGAAGTTTTGTGAATATGAAGGTCACAAAATAGCATTAATAATTAGCAGTAAAAATGGACAATCTGTACAGTAGTGCAATGCAAAGTACAGCAAAAGAGAATAAAAAAAAATTCATTTTCTTTCTTTTTTTTGGTTTGGCACTGAGGTCGCATGATCATGAAAAGTAAATGAATAAAAAAAAAAAAAATCAATCAATCAACAGGAAAAAGAAAAAGACTACAATAACCTGCGGGGATTCTCTTAGAAACTCGCTATATGATAGTTCCTCAAAACTATGCCTACTCTTTCATATTATATGGTGTGCTTATTTTGTAGAAAAAAAACCCAGATCTATAAATACACTTTTTAAAAAAATAAAATCATATAATTTTTTTTCCAAGTGAGGTGTGACGATCTTTTTTCCTTTTAAAAAGGAAATTATAACACTGCTATACACAGCCAGTTAAGTAGGGAGTTATTAAAAAATTATTTAAAATAGGATTGGGCATTGTTTGAATTGTATCGATTTCAATTCTGCTTATCAATTCCTAGTTTCAATAGTAACAAAGATGTCAAATGTATAGAAATACAAAAACATCTTTATCCTTTTAAGTGTTAACATCACAATTTTGTGTTAGCCATGCATGCTAGCTAGCTTGTATCTAAACAAATGGGTACATTGTTGCGTTCATGTGTGACGTAATCAATTAGACAGGTCCTGTCAGATAGCTACGTACGTCCTTGCAGATATGCAACCTTTGTTTTGCAATAATAAAGGGTTATCGTGTTTAGGAACTGATAAGCAGAAGCAAAATCACGTTGTTTTTTTTTATTTGTATTGCCATTTTGGATTTAGTTCTGATTTAGTACAGAGTTTCAGTACCAATTAATTAAAAATTTAAAACTTAACTAAGTAATTAAAAAAAATTGATTTTTCCACCCAGAGGGAAAAACCAGTCAATATTTCTAACCATTTTAACTTGTGGAATACTAGTATAAAATCCTGCAAACAAATAATAATAATGTTATATGTATAAAAAAAAACAAAAAAAAAACAACCACAATATAAATAATACCCCCAGGGTAAAACAATACAATTTCTATGACAATGGATGTAACTAGTCCATAATTTTCCATATAGTTCATCTTTGTGGTTTGCACATATTCCAGTTTTCAAATATTCAAATATAAACCACTCAAGTTGCTTCAAGGTGAATTCAAGTTGAATAGCTTCACTTTAATAAAGCCAAGTATTATTTTGGCCCAACATTATCTCAAGCATAAATTACACTGCTCAAAAAAAAAAAAAATTATAATAAGGGTACACTTAAATCACACATCAGATCTAGATGACCGAAATATTCAAGTTGAGAATCTTTATTGATATACACTGTGTGATTCATTGAGAACGAAATGATGCAAGAATGGTCAGTGGAAACCGACATCATTAATCCACTGAGGGCTGGATTCAAAATAATACTGAAAATCAAAGATCCAACTTGTGTGAATTTCATCACAGTAAGTCAATGTGCCTCAGTAATGTGTATAGCTCCCATATGCCTGCATGCGTTCCAAGCAATATGTGGACATGCACCTGATGAGACAACGTATTGTGTTCAGGGGGATCTCCTCCCAGACCTGGATCAGGGCATCAGTGAGCTCCTGGACAGTCTGTATCCAGGCATGGTCATGCACCAGGAGGAACCCAGGGCCCAGTGCACCAGCATAAGGTCTAACAGTGGGTCTGAGGATTTCGTCCTGGTATCTAACAGCAGTCAGAATACTGTTGGCTAGCACATAAAGGTGTGTGTTCCCCACCAAGGATTTACCTTCCCTGAGCATCACTGACCCACCTCCACAGCGGTCATGCTGGATGTGCAGGCAGTGTTATGCTTTATATGTTATGTTTGCCATGGCGTCTTCTGACTCTTTCACATGTGCTCAGTGTGAACATGCACTCATTTATGAAGAAAACTGTGCGCCAATGGCAAACCTGCCAATTCTTGTGGTCTCTGGTGAATGCCTATCAAGCTGCACAATGCTGCACTTTGAGCACAGGTTCCACTAGAGGATGTCGGGCCTTTATGCCACCTCCATGGCCGCTAACAGTTTGGTCAGAAACATGCACACCAGTGGCCTGCTGGAAGCCATTTTGTAGAGCTCTGAGAGTGCTCCTTCTGTTCCTTCTCACACAAAGAATACGGATACTGGTTCTGCTTCTGGGATGTTGCCCTTGTACAGCCCTGTCCAGCTCTCCTCCTGTAAAGGCCTGTCTCGTGTCTCCTCCATGTTCTTGAGACTGTGCTCGGAGACACAGCAAATGTTTTTGAGATGGCACATATGGATGTGCCATCCTGGAACATCTGGACTACCTGTGCAACCTGAATGTGCTGCAGGTATTGCCTCATGCTACCAGTAGTGACAAGGGCACTAGCAAAATCAGTCAGGAAGGATAAGGAAGGAGAAATGGGCTGTGGTCACCACCTACAAAACCACCCTTTTTGGGGACTGTCTTGATGTTGCCCCTGCTGTCCACCTGTTGTTGCTTTCATTTGCACCCAAAACAGGTGAAATTGATTCACAATCACTTATACATCCTAACTGGAAAGATCGATATCCCAGAAGTTAAATTGACTTGGTGTTATACTGTGATGATTAAGGGTTCCCTTAATTTTTTTTGAGCAGTGTACATTAAAATCAATGGGCCACGCAAATACGAAATGGCCCATCTAGTATATAAACTATATATCTCTTTAACAGGACTGTCACCAAAAGACCTGAAAAGTGTCATTGTGCTTAGAATGACTGCGGTGGACGATCTCCACGACAGAGATGTAGGTCCCGGCTACGAAGCCCACCATGCCAAGAAAGCTGATGACAATGTTCTTAATTAGCACCCAGGTCGAAATTCCCTCTGTGTGGAAGGTGAGGATCTGCAGCACAGGAGGAAATATGAGTGCTAGAGCACTGCTACTGATTGAACCAACCAATGAGATGACCAGGTCCAGCTCTGGAATCAGAATAGCCAACGCACCTGTAGGAAAAAGGAAGGGCAGGGAAGTTATTTTCCCATACTGAAGACTAGATGATCTCTAGACATTGTAAAGCAGGGGTTTCTTAACCTAGCAAATAATTGCTATTGGGAAAAAGTAGCAATTATATTCCTACTACTTTAGAAATCCACAGTGCATTATTCTGAATCAGAGAATGTTTTATTTTAGGTTGATATTAATCTTAAAAACACATCAAAGAACACATGACAAATCATATTTAATGGTTAAAACTCCAAAAAGGAAAAGGAAGCACATGGGTTATTTATATTTACACATTTAACAATGCTCTGATTGATCTGTTTGTGCAGCAGGCACTCTGCACTCACTGGGTGGGTTGTACGTCATGCATTACGGCTGTTGCATCCAATCAAGTCTGCTACGTAGATGTTTTTCCATTTTCTCCCCAATTATCTCCCACCAACCAGATCTCCCCCATCATACGACAGTTAACATGTGTTTTCTGAGACGTGTGAAGCCAGCCAGCCATATCTTTTCAAACTGCTGCTCATGCTGCGTCAATGACCAGTGAAACACATTCAGAGAAAAGTGAAACTACCGTCTTTCACATACAGTACCAGTCAAAAGTTTGGACACAAATACTCTTTTTCATAGGTTTTTCTTAAATTTTTTTTTGCTTTCTACATTGTAAAACATTACTGAATACATCAAAAATATGAAGCAACATGTATGGCATATACTGAATTATGTGGTAAACAAAAAAGTGTAAAAAAAAAAAAACCAACACAATATGTTTCATATTTTAGATTCTTCAAAGTAGCCACCATTTACCGTGATGATGCAATCGGCATTATCTTAACCAGTTTCATGAAGTCGTCACCTGGAGTGCTTTTCAGTGAACATGTGTGCCTTGTTAATATGGATTACTATAGTTGTTCTATAGGGCTGTTTACTGTATTTTTA
>JAQQZR010000002.1:17115511-17138992 GCA_030068235.1 Notoglanidium macrostoma
ATTTGGATTCATCTGACCATAGAACACTTTCCCACTTTGAAACAGTCCATTTCAAATGAGTCTTGGCCCACAGGACATTACGGTGCTTCTGGACCGTGTTCAAATATGGCTTCCTTTTGGCATGATAAAGCTTTAGTTGGCATCTGCAGATGGCACAGCGGATTGTGTTTACCGACAGTATCAAATTGTGAGGGCATTTCCGGTGCACAGCCTGCCTCAGATCACCCTACAGATTTTTTGTTGTATTCAGGTCTGGATTCTGGCTAGGTCATTCAAAAACATTGACCTTCGTTTGGTTAAGTCATTCCTTTGTTGATTTGGATGTGTGCGTGTTGTGCAGAAAGGTGAAATTACACTGAAAATGACTTATTTGTAGTTTTTCATGATTCCCTCCACCTTGATAAAAGCCTCAGTTCTGACTGAAGAAAAGCAGCCTTAAAGCATGCTGCTGCCACCACCATGCTACACCTTGGGTATGGTATTCTTTTGGTGGAGTGCTTTTTTTTGTACGAAAACAATTCTTTTGGAATTATGGAATTTCTATAGCTTTTGGATTTGTTCTCATCAGATCACAACACACTTTGGTACAAGAAGTTTAGGGTGATTTAATCAGACATAGATGTAGTTTGTGAGAAAGGGCTTCTGTATAGCCCTTAGCCCAGACATATGAAGAGTACAAGAGATTGTTGTCACATACAGAGAGTAATCAGTACTTATCAGATGTTCATGCAGCTCCTTTAATGTTGCCGTAGGTCTTCTGGCAGCCTTCCTTGTAAGTTTTTGTCTTGTACTTTTGTAAAATTTTGGCGGGACATCCTGTTCTTGATGATGTCACTGCAGTGCTCCATTTACCCCACTTGTTGATGATGGCCTCCATGGTGTTTCTTGGTACATCTAATGTCTTGGAAATTATTTCATACTCCTCTCCTTATTGTTACTGTTCAACAAGTGAGATACCATACAGGCTTTGGAAGCTTGTAGAGGACCATGGCTTCAGCAGTGTGATGAAACCAAGAAGATGGAAGAAAAAAAAAAGCCTATAAAAATGGCTGGTTTTATTTGAGGTTAATCAGAATCATTTCATTGATGACAGCTGTATGATAATTATTTTAACAGGAGTTTGAATGCGATCAGTTCATTTTGAACACAGCCACTTCCCCAATTATAAAAATGTATGCAGCCAGGTTATTGTAACTTTTTCATTTTTCCTATTTTCCCCTAAAAGTTTTACATGTTGCAATTTCTCAGGGTGGAAAAAGTTCTGACATGATTCATCTTAGTTTCTTTTTTTTTTTTTACTTCACAAAAATCTACCATTTTAACAGGGAGTGAATACTTTACATAGGCACTGTATAAACTCATAGTACTACTCATCAGGAAGAACACTAGCTAATGTAGAAAAGATTATACCATAAATACCACAACACTGTGGAATTACTTAATCTGATTGGTCAGAATGTGTTGATTAATTTTCTTTAACAGCAGAATTGATAGTAGTGCAATCTGTAATTCAAATAACAGGTTTATGTATATTAATGTTCTCTTTCTAATACATTATAATTTCTATAGTAACAACTCGTTCACAGGCAGCTGTATGCTGGACATCTCACTTAATCTAAGCTGACAAGTAAACGGTTATTTAAACAATGAAAAAATATAATCAATGACACGATGAAGCTTTTTGTATGGAGAAGTTTATAGGAGTCTCCAGTGTCAGCACTTTCTAACTCTATGTTTTCTGCACTATTCTTTTACACAGTAACATGACAAGCTTCATTTTTTTGTCTTGTTAACTTGACAAAGAGAGTGAAAAAGGGACTTGTAAGAGAACCATTGTTTATAGAAGTTATGATGCAAGTAACAAGACTTGACTCATCTCATGAACAAATTTCTCACACTGACCTAACATTAAATTTAACTATAAATGGTTAAAATACATGGTACAATGCATCTTTCTTGTGACATCATATATCACATGCAAACATTACAACCAAAACTGCAATAAGCACCAAATCAAATATAGCAAAAATTCCACTCTAATCACGTTAGTTAATTAATGCTACTGTGCTTAAAGTCATGTACTGATATTCAAGTGATGCGTCTTTCTTTCATCAGTCTTTTCAGACATTTTATTATTCAGACAGATAAAACTCGCCAGTCTTTTGCCAGTTTGTCTAATGTATATTTACAATTTATGCCGTAAGGACAAGAACTAAGGAGCAGAGCAGCCAATAGTTACTATGGCAATTTATTTATAGGGAATGGGTCAGTGAACATGCTGTATAGCAATGACACACTGATTATCACTCTCCAATAACAGACCAGAGCATGCATATAGTCCCAGAAACGTAAGAGACAATTTACAATAAATTCACATAGCACAGCTCACTGGAAGACTGAACAGATGCCCACCTGTCCATACCAATCTCTTCTTTTAAAGGCCAGTCAAATGTAGAGCACAAAATTTAAACCAGAGAAAGGACACACTAATTCAAATCCCTGACACTTTGAAAGCTTTTAGGTCAGAGGGCCACGGTCATGAGGTAATTGAAAAACAAGGTGATTGAAAGGCAGTTCTCATGAGAGCACTTAAAACTATTAAGGTATGGCCTAAAGAATGTGGACGTCTGACCATCACACTCCTCTGCATGATCATCTCATTCCAAAACCAGGGGTGTTAACATGGATATGGTTTCCCTTTTGCTGCCATATCAGCTTCCACTCTTCTAGGAAGACTTTCCTTTTAGAGATTTTGTATACTCCAGCATTTACTCTAACTCGAACATATATTGTAACATTATACTCATTTCATTCTGACCATTCCAAAAGAATTGGTTTGATTCTATTACACTAGTTCGATACTGGCATAATGTAGTTGTGTAGATGTAAAAATTCTTCTCTGAGCATTAATATAAAGTGTCTCCCTGTTAGAAGTTTCATCTGTCTCCAAGTTTCACTACTTTGCTCTGGATAAGGCAGAAGGCTGGAGAGAGACATCCTTGTCGAATAAATTATATACTCAGAACCCTTTTGTAATGAAATATGACTGAATATTGTAACTAATGGCTAGTTTTGTACTAAATTATGAAGATCATCAATGTGCTTGTCCAGGGCGCATTATATATGTCCAAAAAGAAGAACTTCAGTCTGAGTGCATGAGTTTGAAAAAGACCCTATTCAATCCTATTCATGGTAACATATTGGCATTTAATAAAATGAGATTTTCTAAACTGAAACCCACCCTCCAAAACAGATTTGTTCAATTTGGCATACCAATTCCTACTGACCTAGCTAAATGGTTGCTTTAAAATGTCTTACCAAGGGCAGCAGACATTCATACACATTTAAACTGACCCTGCCCATGAGTGACCATGATTTAATATGGGTGAAGGCAAAGTGCCATTTACTTTTTAAATGTGACCGGTTAATCCGGAGGTCATGGACAACTAAAATCTTTTTATGAACATTACAGTCAATGCTTTTACTGGTTAATAAAAATGTAGCACATACACAATTTAATAAAAAAAACAGCTTTTCTCTTTCAGCTAGACCTCTGCACTGAGAAACCAAATAATTATCGCAAACCTAAAAAGAGTCTATTAAAGCAGTAAGGCTGCAGTGCCTCAGCTCAAAAGAACCTGAATGAATAGTAGAAAAAAATTCAATCCGCTTCAACAAAATTGTGTGTCTTAATATTCTTGCAAGTAGGAACATAAATATACTATCAGGGAGTCTTTTTGATCTTCTGGAGGCTACTGGAGATATGCTTTAGGTCAAAACTAAGAAAAGAAATGTTTAATCGAGAATAAAAAAAAATAAATAAATAAATAAAAAAAACTGCTGAAGAAATAATAATCCTCTTAAAAACATACAAACGAAACATAAATCAAAAACACCAATTTCTTTGGACAGCCCAGTGCTGTCTGTGTTAAAAAAAATCACTCCATCTCTTTCACCTGTCAGTACTCTACTCCATTTACAGAGAGGTCAAAAGAAATGGATTGCTTTAAAAATGTGGGCAGCAGGAAGTCTTTTCAATAAGCCCTTCTGATAGAGGTGAATAAAAACTTTGACATAGGCCAACATTTTCAACATTCAGTCTTGACGCAGTTGGACTGAATTCCGTGTCTCCTATTCGCATTTCAGAAAGTGGACACCTAAAGTTCATATCCAGCTTTACATTCTGCTCTACTGAACACATGCTCCCTCCAACACCCTACTCCATAAACAGCAACACTAATAAGCTTCAGCTACACCGACGCTCATCTACACTTCAGTTTGCTCAGCTGCATTCATGCCAATCAATTAATATAGCATTACCATAAGGGACTGGACCTCATATCATATTCTTTGTCATATTTCAGAATATTTATATCATTTCATATCATATCTGATTCATTATACATTGTTACACTGTACATGCTGATACAATACTGTTTACATTACTCTGATCCCTGTTTTTGCACTATGAATTCATATTGTACCCTGGTACATATTTTATCTCCATCTCTTATTTTATTGTGTTCAGGAAATTTCTTTATTTTATTTGTTTCAGAAAATTCCAGATTTTTTTAAATGAAAGTTTGCTTATTGTTTATAATATTTGCACAGTCAAAAGGAGCGGTTCAGGACACGTTTCACACAAACTGGTAGCACATGCACCAGACTGATACTGATAGATCTTCTACAGAAGGCCTGCTAGTCAAAGCTAAGGCTGCTGCTAGTGACCGGATAGCCTTGAATGCTAGCTATGCTAATGAGAGGCTAATAGGCTATGCTAATCAGCCTCTACTTCTGCACTTGACAAATGGAAGCAATTCTGCTTCTGAATGAAGAACTCAATGGTAAAAATGGTATTAATTAACAGGAATGGCCTGTCGGCGGTCTAATGGGCTTTAAATTTCACTGACAACTTTAGTCTGTTCTGGGGATGGAGGGAGCTTATTGGATCTGAAAATGTTCCGGTTCTCTCGACCGGTAGAACCTGAAGAATGTGGCAACTCCTCAAAGACAGAACAGATGCCATCAGAGCAGCAGGAACAGACGGAGCCTACTATTTGTGTCAACACACCACCCCAGAATAGACTGAACCTAAGGAATTCATCCATTGTACAGACGGAGCTTCAACCGGATGGTGTCAACAAAGATAACATTGCCCCCCCCGCCCCAATCTCTTAGCTCGGTCTAATTATTTTTGTTATCTTTAATGAGCTTGCTGTTCCACTCACCCAAACTAGATATGAAACTGTCAAAATTTTATGATAATTCTCATTAACATTTTTTATGGAATCCATGTCCATGATACCAACAGCATCCACAGAGTCTGTGGATGACCATCTTGATCAGTTTAACTCTAGAATTCTCAGGGTCTTTGATGCTATAGCGTCCGTCAAGGCTAAGATTAATTCTGGTAAACAAAAAGCACAATGGAGAAATGCCACCGCAGTAGCTAATCAGGAGGGAATGCAGAAAGGCTGAGAGTAAATGGAGAAAAACTAAGCTTCAGATTGACTAAGACTTTCAAAGAGAGAATCTGCACATACAACATTGAATTTAATGAGGTTAGACGATCTAAGTTCTTTAATATCATTAATGGGAACATTAACAACAACTGTGCTTTTTTGCTGCCATGGATACATTAATAAATACCCCTACACCGTTACTTCTAAAGTTCCTATCAGCTAAAAAAGTGCAATTAGCTTTTCCCAGCAAAAAATTGAAAGAATTCATCTAAGCATTAGCTCAATCCAGTTAAGCAGTGACATAACAAAATCAATATTAACAGACAAAAAATATGGCCTTCATGTCTGAATTTACTGCTATTGATGGCATAACTCTTGACGAAATAGTGCTGCATCTTAAGCCATATACTTGCTGTCTTGGCAGTCTGTACACAAGCTTTTTTAAAGTGTCTTCAGTTGTATGGCATTCAGGTTTCTGCATATTGTGAATGGCTCTCTTCTCTCAGACATTTTCCAGCACCAATAAAGACCGAGTTTTCTCCCATTGAATCTCCCATTCACTGGCAAGTTTATTGAGAAAGTAGATTTCAATCCTATCAGCAATTACTTGAACTTAAATGGATACTTCAATGACTTTCAATCAGGCTTCTCTCAACATCATTGTATTGAAACAGCCGTCATAATGGTATTAAATAGTATTCGTCTGAATAGAGACTCAAGTAAAAAAGCCTTGGTACTGATAGATCTCAGTGCAGGCTTTGACACTGTCAAACATAAAATACTATTAGACGGATTAGAAAATTGTGTCAGGCTCTCAGGAACGGTCCTCAGAAGGTTCAGGATGTGCTTAGCAGGCATTTCGTCTCTGTTGGCACTTATATTTCCGAGAAAACTGTCGTGCTGTATGGAGTCCAACTCCACACCAATGTTCTCCTGCTGCATTAACCCTCTCGGCTGTATCCAAACCAACCCTCTCGGATCCAAGGATCCATTCTTGGGCCCCTTTTGTTTAAGCTGTATATGCTTCCTCTTCGCCAAATTCCCTATGAATACAAGGTGGCTTATCATAGCTATACAGATGACACTTGGATCTATTTAGCTCCTTTAACAAATAACTTCCATCCCACAGACTGCTTGAGTTTATGCCTTGAAAATGTAAATGGCTGGATGCAACATAATTTCCTTCAGATAAATAGATTAGAAATTTTGTGTCAAAGCAAGATTTGGAGAAACTTATACATTCCTTTATATCCTGCAGGGTTGACTATTGCAATGCTCTTCTCGCTGGCCTTCCAAGAAATACCATTAGATAGCAACAGCTCATTCAAAATGCTGCTGCTATAATTCTGACAAAAACCAAGAAAAGACAGCACTTTAGTATTACTCCTTGTTTAGAAGTCAAAAAATGGTAAATATAAAAATATTATATAATATAATATAAATATGGGCTCTCTGAAATGTTTGATGAATATAAGCCTGGTAGGACACTTAGATTGGCAGGAGCTGGTTAGCTAGTGGTGCCCAGATCAGAACCGAAACTGGGTAAAATGGCATTTAGCCATTATGCCAATTCCGCCAAGAAGCGTAGTCAAATATCCAACCAGAATTCTGCCAGTAGCTTGTTGATGGCTACCAAAAGCGTCTGGCCAAGGTGAAACCTGCTAAGGGGCAATTAACCAAATATTACGTGTACTGCTTATATATTTTTGATCCTGTATGCATAAATGTTTGACCCTGTGATGGTTTAAGAAAACCCAAAATAAATTCAAACTTGTCTAGCCAATTCTTGCTTTTTTCTATTACAGATGTGTTATACAATCATTCTACCTCAGAAAAAGAAGAGTTCTAAGAAATCATCGAAAGCTCAATAATGCCATGATATACTAACCAAGCAGGTGAAAGCTAATGAAAAACTTTTCAGCATCAAGAGAGGGTGCATAAACACGGAATTGTTTAAAGCAGAAAGCAAAACAGAAAACACTTAGGGCCAGATTTACTAAGTAGGGCAAATTAGTGTAAGGTTGTAATAAAAAAAAAAAACATGCCAATGGGGATGGCCAATTCTGTGGATGGACACTGCAAATTAATGAATACAGTCAGTTCTTTTTAATAATGATCAACGCCATCTACCAAGACCAGTGCAAATTAGCATAGGATCGCAAAGAGGTACCAAATAATTTGCCTTGGCAACTGATCTGAGAACAACTTCCTCTGGCAATCCAAAAAAATTAACAGAAGTAGAGAAACTTCTCTCCCTTCTACCACATGCTCTCTTTTATGCGTCTCATTCCGGAGCACGCAGTGGGACTTTCACAAGTACATAAATTATAATTTGATGAGAGGATATTAATCCGAGGAAAAAATGTGTATGCTCAACACTCACTGCACATTTAATCTCTGCTCTGAGTGCTAACGGTCACCTGCATACTTTCTCTTGCTCTCTCAACACCTCAGTGAAATTAAGATATGCTTTTTTTGGCATTAAATAATGGCGCAATTAGCAGTAAATTGACTACCGCAAACCTTAATAAATCACATTGCATGATATATTTAAATACTCTGCTCGCTGAAATTTTGTGGTCTGAAAGGGAAACACCTACAAATACACATGAGGCCAACTGCAAAAATAGCTTTGCCCACACCTTTCCATCAGCAGGTCTTCGCCGTGTGTCTTTAGCCAAAACAGGGTTTGTGCAAACCCCTAGTAAATCTGGCCCTTGAAAATCAAGCATAAAGAGAGTGAAAGAAGAAGAATGAGGACTTACACCATTATGAAAGAGAAATTATACCCTGGTAGATCCCTTCTTGTAAAATTATAATAATAATAATAATAATTACATATTTTCAATAATTCTGCAATTTTTTTTTTCACCTTCTTGTAATCTCATACATTTTAACTTTAACTTGTTCAACTATGCTGTTTACATAAAACTTCCTCCTCTACAAGAGGTACCTTCAAACCACATCTATGTAACAGCACAGCGCAAGCACCAGCTTGAACTACATTCCTGACTGGTTCTGTTATGTTTGTCTGTGATCATCACATCATACAATTTATATTCTGATAATCAGCTTCCCTACATCCATGCACTTGAGTAGGAACAGAACACTCACCTTGGGTTTAAATCATTAGTCTCAGTTGTATGCTGCAAGAAGAGACTGGAATAGCAACCCTTACTGTCGACAATCATTCCTTGTTATCCACAGGTATGGGTTTTAATTCCAAAGAGTGTGGCATCAAAACACAATGGGAAAGCAGTATAAAGAACTTTTGACAGGTTTCATTTGCTTGCTCAGGCTGTGATGAGGATCCCTACACAATGACGAGGCTAGTGCTTACTACTCTGTATGGTAGACATGCGCAGCCAACAGAGTGGAACAAAGTCACCCGCTAGGGTATGAAATAATCCTGTTGCAAAGCAACTCAATTGCTGATGCACTTGTAAAAAAGGGGAAAAAAGTCCTTCTTATAAGTGGAAAACAATTACTGTGGGAAACCTTTATGGCTTAACAAATCCAACATGAAATGACATATGCTGGATTTAATAATTCCATTCAATGATCATTCCAAGCAGGTTAATAGGGTTCATAGATTAATGATTATTATGGCTGGATTGAGTTGTGTAAAAAAGCTGTATGAATTTATTTGGTGACAAAGGCTTTCTTCTTTCTTTTCTACTGAAAACGTTAACAGCATTTGTCTGTTGGGGTTTCAGTTGAGGTTAGTTAGACAGCTAATGATACCTTTCTTTATATACTGTTAATAATCAAGGTGGCATTCACTTCGTCATAGCACACTTGCAGAGTTTTTGCGCCCTTATCCAGAGCGGCTTACTTGTATATTTTTATACAAGTGAGCAGTGAAGGTTCAAGGCCTTGCTCAAGGCATGTTCAGTGGCAGCTTGGCGGTGCTGGGATTTGAACTCGCGACCTTCCGATCACTAGTCCAATGTCTAGCACAGACCCACACTTGTCCAGTTTTTGATTGTGATTGACTAGGGCCTTTCCATACGGAGTTTGCATGTTCTACCCACGCTTGCATGACTCCAGTTCCCTCCCACAGGCCAAAGATGAGGCTAACTGGCTATTCCAAATTACCCATAGGTGTCTCTGTATTAGCACCGCGATAGATTAATTTCCTACCCAGGGTGTACCTCGCCTCTTGCCCAAAGTCAGCTGGGATTGACTCCAGCTTCCCCGTGACCCTGATGGATAAGTGGTATTTATAGTTACCATTATATAGATTTTCACCATGTTTACTCTTACTGGAGTAATTTTCTCGATGTCTACTTTTGCTGAAGTGAATAATGAGACCAGAGCACCACTACTTTTACTTAAGTCTCTGTTTTGCACTCATTCCATCATTGATTGTTATGCACTCAATTTAAGTGAAACTTTTAAGATCCCCTCTGTATCCTACAGCAACTCTTCTCACTACTTTTGTCCAACCTTAAGAATTAAGAGACACTATCAGTTCACTTTATAGTTAGTGTTTTAATAAATCACCCCTCAATGTCAAAACTCTCATTGTAGATACATTTGGTTCCCACCAAGATATAAAAACATACCAAGTCCCAACACACACGTGTGTATCTTGTGACTACCGCATAATCTGCTGGAAGATGTATTTCAGTGATGTTCACCTGTTTGTATCTGGCATTCTCACAGACTCTCTAGTTTCAGTCATCTGCTTTAGTTCCACACATGGCTGAATGGCACTCAGTTGTGCTGAAGGGAAAAATCTACAGGAGGTCAGTCAAGCAGCTCCAGGGCAGACGACACACCGTGTCCCAGGTGCTCGGCTGTCACTGTTCTACCAGTGGTGACGGTAGAATCCAGAACAAGTTATATGACGAGAGAGGGCAATGTCCTCTCGGCTTTCCATCAACAGAATACACATACACACAGGTCTGTGTGAGCCAAGACCCCTTCTTCCTGAGGGAGTATGCATTCTGCTACAGTACACAGTGTTCATTTTGTCAGCAACAATTAAAACGAAATGTTTGTCAATGACCTTTTTTCCATGACAGAAAATAAATGGAAACTAGAAAAATAATAAATCCTCCTACACAAAATATATGATGGAACGTAAAGGCATTCTCCTACTGAATAATAATGAGAGCGAAATGGCAGAACAGGTTAACTGGACAAAGGTGAAACCTTTTTCTTCTTGTTTTTGCATGCTCACTTTGCAAATAAAGGAAATGATTAAGAAGCGCATCAGAGGTGAGGTGAGGTGAGGGGGCACTGCCGTCATTGCGCACACATCGCATGCACTCTGAATCTGTCTTCTCTGCTTTGTGTATATATGCGAACATTAAAACCTCCTTGATGGAGAAGGACTCTGCCATACTCTTAATTTGGTTGGTAAAATCAGCAATTTTACTGATCACCGAGATGATATTTTTAAATACATTATAAAATGGTTTAAACCACAGCTGATCAGCGCAGCTCGGAGAGAGGTTTTGGCTCTAACTGCTCATTCTAATACGTTATCATTTCTACAGGAACAGCCTTCAAGAGGAAGGACAAAAACTGTTTATAGCTATTAACAAGACCGAACTTTTCTTGTGGACATTTAATAACATAAAATGGTTATTCAACAATAGTTACTAAATTCTGATCAATGGCAAACTGCTGTGGTATAAGAGTAATAAAACACTTCAGGGTGGTAATCGTCGTCCACTTCGGGTCACATCACAACACCCCGTTGATTGAAGCGTGATCTATGCGTTCAACAGAGTAACATTATTAGATTCATCGACTTTCCGATTACAGAGCTGCTCTTTGTCAGAATCAAAAAAATCTTTTGCTTTCACACGAACATGACAAGCTGTTCAGCTCTTCAGTACAAAACAATGATCACAGTTTGTCAAAGCACTGACAAAATATCTCTGCTGTCTCTCTGTGAACACACTAGACTGAATATGTAATTTTCACTGTCTTAAAGACTAAAAAAAAGCTCATGGTTTTTCTGGGGCTTCTGGATTTCTGAGACAGTTTCACTCTCCGTTTCTTTTAGTGAAACCCTGAACCATACATCACGAATGTGTGTGAATGTGACTAATTACAAATGGATAACAGTACTGATATTGAGGTGGAACAACCTGCAAATAAATAATCCAGAAAGAGGACCTAATACTGACAGAGTAATATTTTTTTCCATTTGTTAATGCCCAATCGCATGTCCTTGTCAGTGTTGAATGAAAGATATGAGGTTAGATGATCAAAATAGAGAAAAACAAACTGGCCTGCTTTTAGGGCACTGCAACAAATTATTTGGAACCGGTTACTTCAAACTTCCATAGACTCAAAGAACAACAAAAAAAACCTTTAAAATGTAATTACACTGTGTTGTAGTTTTAAAAAAAAAAAAAAAAAAAAAAAAAAAAAGTGTACTTGCATAGTCAAAATTCGTCTACACTGCATTGTTAGTTTTAGCTGGCAATGACAACTGGCAACGCTACTACTGCCCCTGTATAAGCCAGTCCTGTTTGGAGGCCTTTTATAGAGGAGTTTTTTTTTTTAAGCAGTTATTACTGCTCTGCACAATATCAGCTCGACCCAGGTGCTGATTTTCCTTTAGTGCACACATGCGATCATTTGAGGTGTGAAAGGAGCTCCGGCTCCACACACCAGATGAAGCCCTGTGGCTTTTTTTCAACAGATCTGAGGATCCTGCAGTGCTTGCCAGTATACATTCCCTCTTTCCTCTCTCATCTCCCTAAAGAAAAAAAGAGCAGCTCAAAGCAGCCCTCTCCAATGATTAATGCAGTGGAGAGTCCTTGGTGTTTGATGCTGGTTTCAGACTTTGCTGAGCCTGATAAACTCAGTGCTGCTATTACACTGTGAATATTCACACATATGATATGGTAAGGGATTTTCTTCTTTTATTCTACGTGGAGGGTTTTTTTAATGACAAACCATTCCTGAGGGTATAGAAGATATTAAAGGTTTAGTTGACGAATGAGAAAATGTTTTTTGAGGCGCACGAAGTTCGTGTTGTATTAAGCGCAGTCTCTTAGCAACTTTTCTGCTGTTTTGGCTCTGTAATCCAGCACACAGTTTATACATTAAGTGATGATGCAGGAGATAAAACACACTCCTGTATTAATTTCTTATAAAGTTTGCTTTGGTTATTGCCAGTAAATATAACCATTCTGTGTGTATGAAACGTATCTGCTTAGCAGCGCAGTTTTTTTTTTTTTTCACAGCTTGTGTTGGCTAGTGAACCTCATAAATAAAATTTGAAACACGTTCAAAATGCAAAAATTTGATAAAAACAAAAAAGGATGGCGGTATTGGGTTACTGGCCAGGAAAGTAACCCTATTATATAGAGGAGAATTAATAATATTAAACTTTACTAACCTTAGTGTTAATAATAATTTATTATTTATTAAACAACATATGCACTGCTTTTATTGTGGGGGTATTCACAATGTCAATATGTATTTATAAAATAATACCACTGGGTAATTTGTTTTAATTAGTGATCTGTCCAAATGTTCAATTTAACCCAAATTAAATTCAGAACGTACTCAAGTACATGTTACATTCGGATCTGCATTTTCATCCATACTTTTCTGCTGCTGAATTTTAAACAGTGTGCACTGGGTATGCATTTCCTCTTTAAAAGGTTGAATATGGTGTTTAAAATTAAACATTTCTATCAATGCAGGGTGATCGTATATCAGCGGACCCCTGCTCTAGGCCACGTCCTACCGAACAAGTGTTTGGACGTGCATTTTATTGATGACAGAGTCTTTTAACTGAGAAGCACCAGTCATGAGAGATTCCTCAAAATCATGAGGATTACATCAGAGCCTTTCAGGAACACCTATATCCCATTTGTTCCTTGGCTACAAACATACTCTCTTTTTTCTCTCTCAAATGAACATGAGAGGTCACTCTGAAAAGAAATCCTGACATCTGAAATATCAGTTGGAACTAAATATAAGCTTTAGTCACTCTTTCATGGTTCTGTATTTGGGGATAAATTGGTTGGGTGATATGAAATTAATCAAAAAAAAATTTGAGTAACACAGAGGTACATATTGTGTCTGCACCTCTGACAGACAAAGGGTGTCTGAAATAATATTTAGTTAAGTAAGGCGTTGCTCATCATGCAAACTGCATCTGGGACTGCCTACTACATGTGCTCTGCATTAAGCACAAATTGTTTAAAAGGCACTGTGGAGAAAGTGGGAATGATCAACCAGAGGTGCCAGCCAAAAAGGCTGGTGCTTAAAGAAGCACAAGATCAACGATAATGGCTGCATCTGAACACTCAGTATGTACTAGCACCGGTCAAGTACATACTACCTGTGTATTAGTATTAGTAGGCGAGCGAGTAGTAAGGACACAATTCGAACAAACTCCACCGCCATCTTTCCTGTTCTTTGACCCGGATGTTCGCAGATGACTTATACCCACATAGGCTGTTTAAATAAAAAATAAAGTCTGAAAAATGTTTTTTTCTTGTGTACATCACCAGAGCCATCACTTGGACCCTACAGCAATTGGCTTCACTTCGGTTTGCCATTTCTCCAGGGGAAATTCTTCTTCAGTTATTTGGAGACTCCAGCTGAATTATGGGAGAGTGTAGTGCAGCGTAGTGTGGTAGCTTTGCATACTACAGTTGTAGTACATCATCCAGGTAACGTTCAACAGTGAATAACTCTCTCCTGAGTATTCAGACACACTACCAGTTATGGCATCCTGCTTTTTGGATACTATATAGTGCACCAGTATAAGTATTCATATAAATACATTTTCATGAAATAAAGACTCTTGTGTGAGGATAAGTAAATGGTATAGAGGACATTAATATGGCTGGCCATTTTTCATTTTTCAAAATTTGGGTTCTTAAACTAGTTAGTCAGCACCAGCAAACACTGATTTATTATTTATTCTTCTTCGTCTTCATTTCCTCTTCTTTACAGTCTTTCCTGCTTCTTTCAGGCTTCACACTGCCACTTAAAAATGTGAAATGCGGAAGACGCTCTCTAGAGCTTTGGCTTTTCTGTACTACTGTAGCAGCACCACATAAGGGCTCCGTGGAAGAGGACCTGCTCCCTATTTAGATATAAAATATTCATTCTAAGCTTTCTAACAAAAACACAATAATTCATCATTATAGGTAATTATTCACTAAGGAAAACATCAATTTCTTCGAATAGAGCCCCATAAATCCTACATAGTGGACCATTAAACTCCATTCCATTTTTATTGTGATCAACTACAGTTTCAATAACATTTGAAAAAATGGTCATGTGGTGAAAGGTTTGCTTAATGTGAGAAATGTCTTTGTTAGATGTGAGAAAAATTTATGCATGTTCCTCGAAGAAGTGCCATGACAACGTTTGCGTCGAGACACCCACTTGAGAAAAGTGTCGAAATTGGACCCAGTAGATATTTAACCAAGGTCCTAAATTGGTTTTATATTATTAAAAATATTTTGTCATATATTTCAATCTCAAGCTGAGAAGTATCCCAGTTTCGCAAAGCTTCAGGCAACATGCAAATTGACTGCCACAAATTGTCCAAACTATAGGACATGAAACAGAATATGTAATCAACTGCTTTTCCCAGCTCTCCACCCCTATGTCATCTTCCATCTTGATGTGCAATCCTATCTGTCCTATCCTATCAATGCACATGTATGGAGGAGATAAGTGCACTTTGTGTGTTGTGCTAAATTGCACATTTAGGTTTGTACACCACTTTCACACAAAACATGATGTTTTTCAGAGAATGCATCCTAATTGCACTTAAAAGCAAATGCAAGCAGCTTAGCACCTCCAGCCCAGAGTGTATTGTATTATCCAGTCAAGAACAAAGTGCTCTTTTCTCTTAAATGCAGGAATTAGAGTTGCATTTGTCATATTTAAAAGTTCAAAGACACACTGCTGACTGGACTGAAATGTATTCAACTTTACTTTCTAACATCCCAATCCACACAGCTATATTTCACGATAGATAACCATCAACCAAATAAACAAAAATGTACACTTGGTAGTAAATCTCAGAAAGTTCATTATAATGCACCAAATATTCAATAGAAGATTTAAAAAGGTTTGTTGAAATACCGCTTTAACGCAGAGTGCAACAGATTTTTGCTTTTGTTATATTTAACATGTTATTTCATATACAGTGTTGCCTTTTGGTCTCAATAAAACCCCTTCTAGCAGCAGGCATGTGTTTTTTGCAATTGCAAGGCCTGGGCATCATTCTATTTATTAATTAAAAGAAATGATGATTAGATGATGAGATCAGTGGTGCGTTCAAATATAATCCATATCGATAATGATTAATTCCAGCACTAAAATACAGAATCCAGGATATATAAAATTCAAACCAAGTGTGATTTATCACACTTGATAGGACCTTAAATCATAATCCATTTCATCTGCAGCTATAAAATCCTTGTTCTGTGCCACTTGACCCATCACCCAATGCATACTGCCCCCTAGTGGTCTAAAGTGACACCCCACGGACTCGATTCACGATATTGGTGTCACGATTTATTTTACCACAAAACTTTTTGAAAAAAGGAAAATTAAATGAAAATTTTATTACCAGAAACATATTACCTATTCTTTAACATACATCCTAATATTAATATACATATACATATATACATATACATATATACATATACATATATATATATATATATATACATATATATACATATATATATATATATATACATATACACACACATATATATACACATATACACACACACTTTTGTTTTACATTTTCTTAATAACCAACGATTATTTGCTAACATTTGTAAAGGCTGGAATAAAATATAATAGTCTATTGTCTAAAATAATTACTTTCTTTAAAGATTAAAAAAGTTAATAGGATATATCTTAAAAAAATATAAAATCTCAACCATAAAAACTACCTCCCATTTTACCGGTTTTGTTTTTCTTTAGTTTCTGGAAGTCTGTAAAAGATAGCTCTGATGCCTTGCTGAATCGGTTTGTAAAGTTAATCACATTGAAACTCTCTCATTTTAGATCGGTTTTTTGAGAGTTTTCACAGCATTAGAGCTGTATTACTTGCACCTATGGTGAAGTCATGTGTATTCCCCTTACTGTATGTTATTGCACCCTCTGCGATCTAAATAATACAAATACAGCTAGGAGAAGTAAGAGAATAATCGTGGGGTTTTTATTTCCATCAATTTGAATTATTATACATTTGTATCTCGATTTATCGATGAACAATATATCAGTACATGCCTATTTCATAATAAAAAAAAAAACATCTGGTTTAGGCCATACCAACTTCAGGTTTAAATCTGAATAGAGATACAGGTCTGAATGTTTGGACCACTAAGTTATTGACAGTGTCATTGCACTGCACTCTTAAAAACATCCATTAAACTGGTGACTCATGCTGTTAGGTAGTAATCTGGTGGTGTTGCTATTTTGGAGCACATTTAATGTGCTCTGGCTTCCATTTTGCTCTCTATTCCATATAAATTAAAATGTATTGTAAATGTGTGGCAACTTGAGCTTGCAAAGGCTACTGGTCATCTAGTACTAAGGTCAATTGTGCAGTAGTTCCAGGTGTTGATTAGGCACGCTACAGCTAGAGGTTTCGAACTTAAACTCCACTATAGAGAGGAACAGACTTCAAAACAATTCACATTCCTTATAATTAAGGTTCATACAATACTGCAGCCCTACAATCAGAGCCTACACTGTGCCTTACAATCCTACAGTCCTTCAATCAGAGCCCCAGCACCCTATAATTTAGCTGTTGAATAACAAAATACATATCTTGAAAACAATTTTTTTATGTTTTCAGCAGGATTGAACACGATTGCCTTCACCTCAGACAATAAGACATACTGCAAACTGCAACTGACCACACCCTACTGAAAACACATATACATTCCCATATAGTCACACCATCAGCTAAACATTACACAACACTGAGGACATTTAATTTCAGTTGTCCTCCATTCAAAAATGACCCTTACATTAGACGCAAATCTATGAAAGCCGAGAACGACCGTGCTTGGCCTGGATAAGGACGTCTGCCAAATGCCATAAATGTAAATGTTGTTGTGATAATGAGAAAATTTTTTCGTTATCATAAGATAAAGCTATTTTTTAGGGTTCGGGATCACTGAATGTTATCAATTCCCATTCTGTTTATTGATTCCGGTTCATCAATTCCCTGTTTCAATTCCAAAATGGTTTAAAAAATAAAATAAAATAAAATAAATAAATTAATTTAAAAAAAAATAAAAATAAAAGTCAAATGTTAAGATACCAAAACATAAGTTTCAACCATTTACAATTTTAATTAAATCTAGTTGACTGCATTACTGCATTGAAGAGACTATCCTTTTAATCTAAAAATATAAACAAGTGCAATGAAAATTAATGAATATGAATATACAGTATATACAGCCATGGAACAATTATGAACTCATAGTCACCACTCTTAATGGTGACTATGCACCATGATCTTATATCACTGTGAGAGAGAGAGTATACCTATAGAGGGGATATAATAATCTCCATCTCACCTTCCTAACTGGGGGGTGGTACGTGTGTGTGTTTGTCTTCCTCAACCTCTGGTCCTCTACCAAAAGTATGGGAGTTTGAGAGTTCTGGACAGTATCTTAGCTGTTCCTAGAACTGTGCTCTTCTAGACAGAGATTTCAGTTGTATCTGAAATCTGTAGGAGCCACTCTCCAAGTTTGGGAGTCACAGCCCCTAATGCTCCTACTACCACGAGAACCACGTTACACTTCACCTTCCACATCTGTTCCAGTTGTTCCTTCTGGTCTTGGTACTTCTCAGTCTTCTCATGCACCTTCTTCCCGATGTTACTGTCAGCTGGGATTGCCACATCTATCACTACTGCTGTTTTCTGCTCCTTATCATCCACCACTATGTCTGGTTGGTTGGCCAACAACTGCTTATATGTCTGGATAAAGGGCCCCACAGGATCCCAGCTCTGATTCCAGCTGATGTCACTTCGGGTTTCCCTTATCTTGGCTTCCAAACTTCTTCTCCATGGGGGTCTCCATGGACTTGATCTTGTACCCAAGCATCTCCAGGATTACAATGTCAGTGGTCATGTTACTACTGTAACAAAGTTCCCTGGGTAACAGAAAGCTCATTAATTCATTCCTTCATCTTCAGTAACCACGTTGTTCTGGTCAGGATCTTGGGGGATCCAGAGCCTACCCAGGGGGCCTGGGCAGAAACACAGCCTGAATGGAACACCAATCCATCACAGGGACCATGCACACATTTATTCACACACATCTAGGGGCACCTACTAATACGGCTTTTGGAGTTGGGTGGAAACTGGCATACCGAGCACACAGGGACAACATGCAAAACTGCACAGGGACAGTAGACCAAGCTCGGACTCAAACTGGAGATCTCCGAGCTGTGAGGTGGCAGCACTACCTGCTGCACCATTGTACCGTCTAACTGAAAGCTGTTTGTACAAATTTTTAAGATACCATGACGTATTACAGACAACTGCCCTCCTTTTACATAGGCAAATCCAGAATTACTGGCACCCTTCAAGAAAGTGAGCAAATAATAGTCTATACCTAACTTTTGCAATGACTGATTTGAAGGCTAAACATACTTGTAGAGTACGATGATATACATGACTTCTCGCAACAGAACATTCCAAGCTCCTTCACTATGGACTTGACAGAGAGATTTAATTTCACCTCGGAAAAGAAAACAGCACAAATATCAATATCTGCTTCAAGACCGTGGAAGACGCATGCAGTGTTTGCTTAAATGTTGGACTGTTGTGTGGAATGTGCGAGATTTAATAATATGAGGAAAATGCAATCTTGTGCAATATGTCCAAGGTGCCATTTATGCAAGGTTTAGTGACGTGCGATCTGCTGCAAAATATGGTATATTTGAGGTTTAGTGAGGTGATCTATACATTATAGGTGTGTGGACACCTGTTCATCACATCTATATGTAATTTTTCCCCAAACTGTTGCCCCAAAGATGGAAGCACACAACCGAATAGAATATCTTTGTATGCTGTAACAATTTGCTAGGCTTTTTTTCTTTTTTCTTGCTAGGAATATGCTAGGCTTTTTGATACATAGGGTTTGTTTTGTATTTTGACTTACATGTTAGGACTACAAGGCCCACACGGATGCTGAGGTCCACGAGCAGTGCCCACCTGGGCCTGACCCGTGCCACCGCCGATGGAATCAGGATTTCGGCCGGCACGTAGAACTGCAGTGCGTATGTAATGTAGATCCCAAATGAGTACAGAAGCTTCACAATCTGATACATCCTACAGAAGCACACATACAAAAACAGCAGATCAGAAAAATCAGGTTCAGTAAATCACAAAGCAAATATACTACCGACCAATACCCTGGCAACATATGGGACATGACTTCTACTGCACATACTAGGGGGTGCACGGACTAGTCGAGCAATCCATTTGTTAGTCACTGCTGTGGGGAGCTGTGGATTAGTCAGAGCAGTAGGGGAAAAAAACAATCCGCAGATACAGATGGTAAAGAAATGCAGGCAGCCAGTAAAGAAAGCAGGCTAAAAGTACATCAGACTAGATGAAGTGGAATTCTACAGTCAAGTGCGCATTATGCAAGACGACATGTAATCTTTATTTGATTGTGCTTTAACAGGCTATTACTACTTTGAGATCACTTCATATGAAATGTAGAAAAATCCCACTTCCCACTTCACACCATTCCCTCAATTATTTTTGTTGTGCTTTAAAATCATTTAAAATTTGAATAAAATTGCTGTACTGTGGCACAGTGAATTATGCTTGTGTGAAAGCACATCACTATTCAGTCCCATGCTGATCACTTTTGAGATCCAGGCCATATTCAGATGCTACTGAGGCTGGAGTTGAGCATGGTAGTGAAACTCATGTGTCATGATCAGCCTTGAAAAACCTCCCAGATACTGCAGTAGACACTCTTTTGAGATGTTCATTAAGCTATAAGCACGCATTCATTTCCAGAATCCACACTTTGAGCTGCCATGCGTCCACTCGAGTGGAGAGAACCGGTACATCCTTAAATAGTTTAATATGATACATAGATATATTACAATTATTTATTGATCATAATTTCATAATTAACAGAGTAGCCTAAACAACACTGAAGATGCAAATGGAATTTGGAGCCTGTGAAAAGCGAGTTAGCAATGGAAAGGCGTGGACAGTTTTTTGTTTTTTTTCTGCTGACTTTATTGCATAGGTAAGAGCTTTCCTTTACAGATACCAAAATTTGGGGGAGGAGAGTATTTAAACGAATGATAAAACGTGATTTACTGAGGTTTGCGGTCGTAAATTTACTGCTAATTGCACCATAATTAATCAGAAAAAAAGCAGGTCTTAACTTATTTTGCGGTTGATATGGCTGGGATTGTTGATGCTAGAAAGAGGTGCCGCCAAAAACAGAGAGCGTGTGGTAGAAGGGAGATCATTTTCTCCACTCATGTCAATTTATTTGGAACTTATTTAGTCTACGTAAAACCACATATTTAAAACCTATGCTTATATTACATGTCAAATTACAAGTAACAAGCTGTGTCTGTGTTGTTACTAGATTAACCACACCTGTTAGTGAACCCTAAGCTAATTTGTACTGCTCTTAGCAGACTGCATTAATAGATCACCCACAGAACTGGCCACTCCCATCTGCACTTTTTTACGATTGAAACCTCAAACTAATTCTCCCTGCTTATTAAATCTGGTCCTACGTCTCTAATGGTAATGTAAATGGAGTTGAATGAGATTTCATTTTTTAAATCTCATATAGAATTCCCCTCATGTACACAAAGCCCCGTCCTCAGAACCTCAAAAAAGGTGCAATTCTGCTCATACTGGTTTACGAGAGGAGTCAAGAATGCCACTGCCGTCTTGTTTGTCTTTGCAATATAGAAAAAAAATTCAATGTTGAAAATGTCCAATCAAATCTAGCTGATGAACAGGTATATGAATACGCAGAGAGATACAGAATTATGACTACGCCCAAGTATATCTTGGCTTTCAATGACATCTTTGTTTCAGCCTGTGGTTTATATCTTCATCATTCCCCCAACAGACAGGATCGAGAGCTGTGACTGTATTCTACATCACGTGCCGAAGTCTTGCAATAGCTATTCTGGTCAGCTCCATTCTCAGCGACCAGTTTAGGCCGCATCCTGGCACAGCTGTCTGGAGAGAGGCTGGGAGCAAAGTCCTGCCTACGCTGTCGAACTCGATTAAGCGGAGCAGCAGTTGGTGCACTCCCTGCAAAATGAACTGATCAAACAGTCTAAATCTGGTTGCCTTCAACACCTGAAAACTCACTCAGCTTGTCTGTGTCATAAAGCACAACAGAATGCACAGTAGGCTTGTGAGGACATTAAAATACAAAGAACATGCTTTCTTCATCAGCAGGGCAAAGCTGGCATTCAGCCAACTGAATCACTTTCATTTCAGCATGTGAGAAATGGAACACAGATGGGACACGTGACTCCGACAAGTCGCTGAAGGTCTAGAGAGAGACGTTTATTGGGAAAAAAATGCAGACGTGTACACGAATCTCACCAGCAGTCGGGTAAGTTGAGTGTGATGCTGCCCCCTATTCGCCCGCCGAAGCAGATGTAGCCGATGGTGCCAAGGGAGATGTACAGCATGGTGACGATACCCATTCCCAAGTACAGCACTTTGCTGAAGTTCTGCGGTTTCTGCATTTTGTTCTCTAGTGGCAGGACCTGTGGGTTTAGATGCAAGTCTATTAACCTTAAAAAACCTAAGCTACTTTTGCTTAATTCCATCAAGACAGTTAAAACATAAAATAAACAAACACTCACCACACCGATTCCTTCAAAGGCAAATATAGCAGTACCAAAAAATAAAGGGTAGTCAACAGCTTTTCCAACCAACGGAAGGTTAACAGGTTGCGGAATATGCTAAGAAAAAAATAAGAATACATAAAGCTAGTCAGATACGCATGTGAAGGATACAATAGTTTTGCATGAAAACAAAATAAGAGAGGGTTCGGAGTAGAGACAACTGATTTTTGGTCAAATAAATCAGTGTTAGATTTAGAGTAGTTAACTAGTTGCTGCATGAGAAGTGTAACAAACTGGCACCGAGAAAAATCTTCATTAGAGCAGCTGAAGGTCAATGAAATGGGACACGTTGTGACGCATACATGATTCATTTTTCTACATTATTGAATAAACTGTGAGGCTTATTCCAACAGTCAGAGCTTTTCTGTTAAAAGAACACATAAGGATGCAGGTCCGAGTCTCACTCGGCATTGAAGAACAATAGGATCACCCTTAGATAAGTCCATGCAATTATGGTTTTTGCTTTGTCACATGCCGGAGACAAACCTTCACATCTGAGCCATCGGAATACCGGACAAGGAGAAAAGGTCAGGTGTGTGTTGATGCATGTTGCATGGGGGAGGATGAGGTGGAGGAGGTGTGTGTACTGCTTTTGAATATCAATAAGGGAGAAAATGTCTGTGCTGCAAAATTGCTCCAGGTCATTCTCAAAGAACCAATCATGGCAGAAAAAAAAAAAAAAATCATACAGATAACTTCAAAGAGAATGGCTTCACTAACTTCTCACATTACGCTGATTAAAGTGAAATACTTCTCAAGGAGCTGTTGCTTGCAGTAGCCGTTTCATCCATATCAGTCAATCAAGGGAGGGAAGAAGTGCGAGAGAGTTGGCCTAGATATTTTATAGTTCTCATGTTTTTGTGAAACATGATTGTATACATGACAAAATTTCACAAAAATTATAGATAGCAGATAAAATTATAGATTATAGATAGATTCAGTATAACTGCAGTCTTGCTAGTGCGATATTGCTTAATTATACTACAGCGCTGTTGAATTC
This sequence comes from Notoglanidium macrostoma, assembly GCA_030068235.1. Classification (NCBI taxonomy): domain Eukaryota; kingdom Metazoa; phylum Chordata; class Actinopteri; order Siluriformes; family Auchenoglanididae; genus Notoglanidium; species Notoglanidium macrostoma. Next base: position 17,138,879 of record JAQQZR010000002.1, read on the forward strand.
TTAAATCTGATTGTTCAGAGGGTGTTATTTAATAATAATTAATAATAATGGCGGCACGGTGGTGCAGTGGTTAGCACTGTCGCCTCACAGCAAGAAGGTCCTGGGTTCGATCCC
>JAQQZR010000002.1:17141600-17153474 GCA_030068235.1 Notoglanidium macrostoma
TTGCCCATAGGTGTGAATGTGAGCGTGTGTGGTTGTTTGTCTGTGTTGGCCCTGTGGTGGACTGGCGACCTGCCCAGCGTGTACCCCGCCTCTCGCCCGAAGATGCTGGGGAGGGATGGATGGATGGATGGATGGATGGATGTTCTATAACAGCAGCTCTGACAATAGCGCTAGCTGCAATTCAAATCATTCAAATTTATATTAAACACTCATTAACAGCTCATTCACATGAACTTGCATCCACATAATCTATGAAAGTAGATTCTGTATCTATGAAAGAACATTTTATGTGACAAATAAAATTTTGAATTGTTGACATGTTGACGTTTCTGGAAGGATATATTTCTTTAAAATGAATGAAAGTGTCCAGTATCAGCTCTTTCCTAACGCTCAGTCATTTTTTTTCTGACTCAGGAAAGTCTTCATGACACAGAGCTTTGCACCGTGTCATTTCTTGATAACATGACAACCTGCATTTTTGTTGTCTTTTAATAAAATTTAAGAAAAAGGGCCATTTATATACTATACATACATACTATAATGTAAGTGATAACAGAAACTTACTTCCACAATGATCCACAACATGAAATGTAACTATAAACAGTTAAAAAATGCAATGTGTCATTCATTAAGAAGTTATTAATTATCAAATTGCTGCTGTTTAAGACAACACCACTTCGGGACATGCTGTTATTGGAAAATATTCAACCTCAGCGCTGTTACATCATGTTCGATCATGTTGTATTCCTTACATAACTGGTTTTTAAATGAAGGCACCTAGGTATCTTCAACAAAGCAAACAAACATCTCTGTAGAAACTGCAAACTGTAATAAGATTACAATTTATTTAAACCTGAACTGAGAGGAGCATAATGTTTACTGCCTTACGTAAGTAATATCATGCCTTTAACAAGTAGTATAAAAATTATGATATTTTTCAAGTAAGATAAACCTTGAACTAATTCACATTTTTTATGAATACATAGGAAAACCATCTCAAAGCTTATGCAAGTGTGCTAATAGCTGGTGCATTTGTACGTCACTGTTAACCTTGAAAACACATGTGTGTGTGTGTGTGTGTGTGTGTGTGTGTGTGTGTGTGTGTGTGTGTGTGTGTGTGTGAGTTTGTACCGTTAGGCAGTAGTAATAGATGAGCATCAGGCTGGCACACATGACTATGTTGGCCATGAAGGAGAAAGGGGCCAGGAACTTCAGGTTGCGAATAAACACCAGTAAGATGATGAAGGGGAGGAAGATAATCATGTAGATGCGCGAGTCAAAGCTGGGAACAATCACGGCAGTCTCATTGGTGTTGCAGTTCATTGTGGTCCCGTTAGCTGCCTCAATTACCTGTCCAAAGCATGACTTAATGTGAAATAGTGCATTTTAAACAAATACACTGAAGGTGTTTTTCTAAAAGTAAAGAAAAACAGTCACAGAAGCTTTTACACATTTTACGTGAGTAGTTATTTTTATAGGCTGGTCTTAAACAGAATACTTCCTGTTAGTTTACGTGTGTTTACACAATTATTCTTTCTCTCGGCATTTACTACAGCAAAAAAAAAAAAGCTGTATTCTGGGTCAATACAGGAACCTCAGTCTTATCCGTTGGCTTTTTTTGATTAGCCTAATTCTTTGAGGAAAAACAAGAACGCAAACAAAAGAGCACCAGCACCCTCTTGTGGTAGGAAAAATAAGATAACAGCCATGACACTCAATAGATCGTATATTTGTAAATGAAATTTTAATTCCAATTAAAAATTGGAAAATTTTCCTTAAAATGGATCCTTATTCAATTGTTTACATAATCTACATGTGTACACTTTCCCACTGAGGGAATATTAAATACATTTACACTGAATAACCGCATACAGTGCAGACAATGGGGCTCTGAAGTATTTTTGGAAATTACCATACCATAAACCTGTAAAGTTTAGCAACAGCATGACTACTGAAAAGGCTCTGTAAAGTAAATTTAAAGTAAAAGTCCCTCACCTGTTTGACATTGTCACTCAGGAATACAAAATACACACAGCAGAAGCCCAGCTGAGTGATCATCAGGAACAAATTCACCACATGTCTAGGAACAAAGAAACAATTCAAATGCGTTTGTGCACTTTAGCTAATTTAGCCATGATACATTTTATATATATGCATACTTTAGTGACTGAGCAAGAAACGATAACGTTAGTAAAAGTCTTCAATATCATATGATCTCGATGTGGTTTCGGACACGTGGTCATGTGGTCTGCTAAATGGGATACGTCTGCTAAACTTTTGCAAAATCAGTATCAAAAGTACGGACAATAGCATGCATCCACGGTAGATGAAATTCTCATTCTTATAGTATACCAAAAGCAGTGGCTTGTGCAGGACTATTTTTTAAACCCGCTTAAAAATGACAGTCCACCTGCTTCTGCTGACACGCCTGACCAATTCCGCCTGTTCCTGCAGAATGTTTGACGTATCCCACCCACTCAGTATTACTAGAGTTTTCTCTAGTTGGCTCTAATCCCAAAAATATGGGACCATGACTAGAATAAAGCAGCTAATAAAGATCCTAAAGAGCAACCTACTGAATTTCATATTTTAGATTATTCAAACCTTTACTTTGATGTTAGCTTTGCACACTATTGGCATTATCTTAACCAGCTTCATGAGGTCACCTGGACTGCTTTTCAATGAACAGGTGTGACTTAAAAAAGTTCATTAGTATAATTTCTTGCCTTTAAAATCCGTTTGAGATCCTCAATTGTACTGTGTCAAGGTAGTGTTATACAGTAAATAGCCCTATTTCACATAATATGTCAAGAAATGCTCAACTAATTAAAGAAAAATGTCAGTCCATCATTACTTTAAAACATGATGTGTCTTTTAAGTTAATAAAAATAAAGAAAAACATTGAATTACAAGGTGTGTCTAAACTTTTGACTGGTAATGTAGTTAAAAAGGTTTTCACTAAGACAGATTCTATTTCATAAGATATATTCTCTTACTCTTATAGATCAAGTGCAAAACAAAGCATTGGACACCTAACAATTGTAGCTGATCCACTATAACTGGGAAATTGCGCACATTTGACTTTTCACTAAACTATTCCTTTACGATTCATATGATTTTACAGCAACACAAAAGAACCAAATAGAAAATTAGAGGATACACACCACCACTAAGTATTTTCAATCACGTATCATCTTTAGAATATAAAATAAATGTATAATCACCTTCCCCATACAGAATGCCTTCTTAACCAAGGCACATTCTCCAGGCCATATTCCATTGCCTCTCCATAGGACAGAAATGGCTTCCCTAATCTAGAAAATGAACCAGCAAGTCAAAATTTCTTCTCATTAGAGAGTACTCCTAAGCACAGAGGTTTTAGATATTCCAGTCAAACTTAACAACATGACAAGTACAATGTAATATCAAATCCTTGAGCAAAAAAAAAATGAACAAAATTTAAAATAGCCAAGAATTAATTTTTCAGTTCTGTAACTCTGTTAGAATAGAAAATCTGATTTTTTTTTCGCCTGAGTTTTCCATATAAAGCTGCTTTGTATTTCACAGAATTTTGAACATTTTGAACATTTCTAACTTTGTCAAAAAGTAGAACAAGAAGCTATAATTATAAAGGTAAGTGATGGGGATTACTAGAATCTTTTCACACACACATTTTAGTTTCGCAGATATATTTTTCCTTGAGCTAGCTGTTTGGCTTTACTGTGTTTACCACAAACTGCTTTATGGTTGTGCAACTTCACTCTGGAGATCCCGCATCCACATTCACCAAGATCACGGACAAATCAACTGTTAGGCATGTAAGAATATATCATGCATCGATAAATAGCAATACAAATTTATGATCATTCAAATCGATGGAAATTAAAAATGAACCGAGATTAATCTCTTATTTTTCGTAGCTGAATTTAGACAACAGAATGCGCAATAACCTACATTAGCAGGAATAAACTTGATGTCACCGCAGGTGGAAGAAACACAGCCCTAATGAAAACACTCACAAAAAACAGATTTAAAATGGAAAAGAGCTTTTGTGCGATTAACTTTACAAACAAATACAGCAAAAAAAATTTACACACTCCTGAAAGCTAAAGAAAAGAGAAACAAATGGAGATGGTGGTTTCATGTTTTTTATTTTATTATTTTTAAGAAAAAGCTTATGTTTTTTTTTTTTCCATTTTCAATAGAAGGAATATTTTAGTTAATAGGCCATTATATTTTACCCTAACATTGTTTGTAAATAATTGTTGGTTATTAAGAAAATATTAAGTAAAAAAAAAAGAGAACGTATTTCGTAATTTACCATAAGGAGTATTTAAGTAGATAAAGAATAGGAAAATAAAATGTTCCTTTTTTAGGTAATAAAAATTTCTTTTGATTTTATTTTTTAATTTTTTCAATAACATCATAGCAAAATCGATTCGTGAACCTAATATCATGAATCAAATTGAATCGTGAATACTGTGAATCATTACATGCCTAGTTATTATATTTACTAAGCCTCCAGGCTTACTGCACAAAACACTCCTATTTATTACTGCTCCAGCGTTTCAGTCCATTATCAGCCATGACAGTGAAGCTAAGTGTCATATTGATGCATTCTAATGATTCGGACACTCTACTGGATGGATCAAACTTAGTAATCATGAGTCTCATCTTTAGGTAAATAAAACACTTGACCTAAATGATCAAACTCCACATGACAAAACAAATCTGCTTGCACCTGATATCATGTTATGCAGCTTTCCAATCATTTTTTTTCTTTTTCTTCACACTCATATGTGAAGTACAGCTTTCACACAGCCCAAGAAGATACAATACAGGAAACTGCTGAGCACTGCACGTGTGATTCACGTGACCACAGTATTGAGCAATGGTTTGTCTAGTCTTAAACATCCTTTCTCTCTCCAACAAACCAGCACATTGTTTCCCATTCTGACATTTAACTCAATATAAGTTTAGTTATAGCTACTATTTGTATTACAATATTATGAGTACATTTTGATCATTTGAACTTACCTTGTACATGACACACTGTCTCAAATCAGCACATTAATGTGCATATTAGTAATCTGACTTAATAAACAAGTTCAACTAGCAACTAATAAACAGTTAAGTAGTCGTTCTGGCCGGGACACACTCTTACTTTGCGCTTATGTGGTGTGAACATTTCACAAGCGTGTGCATGCAATGAACCGCCACGATGCCCATCACCAGCAGACTCAGAGGTCCCATCTGACAAGAACAATTTAAAGAGATCAATAGAAAATTGTTTGAAAAGGTTAAGTTGCACATAAATCCAGTATTTCTTTTCAATAGAGTGGACATGGCTCAAAGTTTACATAGTATACAAGATAGCACAACTGAACACATGCAAACTACAGAACGGAGCAAACTGATGAAAACGCATATTAATGTAAAGGAGTTGAAATGATTTGTTGCATCCTACCAGAAGCCCTGCGTTCTTCACAGCTAGAGGCAAGCCGAGCAGTCCTGTCCCGATGTTTCCTTTCAGCAGATGGATTAATGTCTGTAAGAAACTGCAGAGATGACAAATGAAACGCCATGAAACTCAGTCTAACTGTTCACACAAGAATAACAAATAGAAAGAGTCTTACGAGGATCCAGCTCTGCCCCCAATTCGCTCGTACTCGCTCTGCCTGTGGGAAGGGCTGTTCGGGTGGATAGGTTCATCATCATCATCTGCTGGGCTATCATTTATTTGGGGAAAAACTGGCCCTATGTCAGAAAAACACATAATAATAAATCTATAAATTAATAAAAATAAATTACATAATATAATGCGTCCATAAATAAATATCATAATGTGCACAGCTTATATTATGATTTCGATGATTTCTTATTTCATTTCTAAAAAAAAAAAAAATGCATATTCTCAGTTAGGGTTGCAATAAATCTCAAAATAAAGACATCAAAGCTAACAGTCACAAATAACCTGAGAATAAAGGCATTCTGGAAACAAACAAGAAGAAAAGCAGAAGCCAAAAACAAGCCCAACCCCATGACACCTAAAAGTCATCATGCGTTTCAAATGTGAAAAAGAAAACGGGCTCATTGAACATGAAATTCACTTACCGTCCTGATAGTTGATCTCTGAAGCCATGGCGTGTCGCTGGTCTGTGTTTGCCGCTGCTTTGTCTCAGCGCTCTGAAGCTTCACTGTGCAGATCCTGCATCCACGGTCACTAAGATCAAAGACAAATCAAACATTATTACTTTTTATTAACCCATCTGCTACAGAGACACAGTGCACATTGCCTCTGTTGAGCTTCAGTGCACGTAGCATTTGCTCAAAGGACAGAAGACAACATTGAGTCCACAGTGCATGAGGAAATGCAGGAATTATTTTGCCTTTGAACAAGAGGAAACAATTATATGCATATAGTGCATCAATGTTGCTGATTTAAATAGTAAAGAAATAAGCAAAAATCTTCAAAATACCAACATCTAATAATATGGGTGTATTCCATGTTACATTTGAATTATTAGGATGATTTTTATGCTGGTCCTACTTTAAAAAAAAAAGTATTAATTCAGAACTCTTGGTATTGGCTAATACTATATAGCAGGGATGTTGAACTAATTTCAGGTAATGGCTACCTTTAGTGCACACTTCACGTAATGTCAAGTGGCCTGGTTTAAAAAATATCAACTTCGTGACCAATAACATGTCAACAAGCCCTCTTAATTATGTCCATTTAATCTGCATCGATCTGAAAGGTACATTCTGATCATGACTCATGTATCATGACTCACATGGACTGAACTTATCGCACCTACAAAATAGATAAACTTACTGCAATCCACTCCCAAAGAAAGAAAAATTTCACATTTGAGGTTTTATTTAATGGTTATTATGTCATGAAGATATAAAATAGCCTATTAATACTGAAATGTTGGGGGGGGGGAATAGTTCTGGAAACAGATATTTTTACAGTGCGTTCTATTTAGCTTGCTAATAAAGAATTACACATCATTAGCAGATTGTTAGGAAGGTCCCTGGTTCGATCCCCGGATCACCTTTCTGTGTGGAGTTTGCATGTTCTCCCCGTGCATGCGTGGGTTTCCGGGGACTCTGGTTTCCTCCCACAGTCAAAAAACATGTGAATTAGGTTCATTGGCTACTCTAAATTGACCATAGGTGTGATTGTGCGTGTGAATGGTCCCAGCCACCAGGGGGCACAGATAGTGTTTCGTGGTGCCGGTCCCAAGCCCGGATGAATTGGGAGGGTTGCGTCAGGAAGGGCATCCGGCGGAAAATCCCCAGCTAAATCGATGACGACAGACGATCTGCTGTGGCGACCCCGAACAGGGAATAAGCCGAAAGAAGTAGTAGTAGTTATTGGCCAAATTAGAGCCGTTATTGGGTTGCGGGCTGCGGGCTGTTTGTTTGACACCCCTGCTCTATGCTAATATGATAACCACGATGACCGTTTGCAAACTTCTGTTACCAAGTTCTGCACTACATAACAGACTGGAAAACAGTGGGTTTTACGACAATTTGTACTCTCCGTTCATCTGTTCATTACACACTTCTGTTGCATAATGCAATAAAAAATATATCAAATCCCCACTAAATCAGTGAGCCAAAGCACTGAGGCTCAGCATCAGATTGCTACATCTCTCATGATTCTGACACTCAGCCCACTATCATATGAATATTCATCAACATTTGAGTGATTGTGGGTTGGATCAGAATATATAACAAATCGGATCCGATCCAGCATTTCAGGACAGAACCAGCCTTGTTACCGATTCATGAATAGATTGGTACTCCCTTACTGAGTCTAACACTCTACTGGAGGCAATACAAACAGGTCCAACTTACATGCTGCATTAATTAGTTTGAACTACATGATGTCCATGATGAACAATTAGGTGTTGACCAATTATTGACCCGACTGATACTATGAGCCGGTACTTAGCATTTTTTCGATATCAGAATCAGCACTTAAACGTGTTTCCTTGACAATAAAAGATTTTTGCTATGTATGCACATATCTGATGCAACAACAACAAAAAAAACCTAAACAAAAACACATTTCTGTAGTCTGGCCCAGCGTCCCACCCAGAGCTTTATTAGACTGCCCGATGCATTGAACAAACCAACACTTCTGTAGTCTGTCTCAACGTCCTACCTGTAGCGCTACTGGTTTAGACGAAATGTTGACCATGTGTTGAGTTAATCCAATCAAACATGCTTTTTGGCGTTTTTGAGAAACAAAGGAATGAAGCAACACCTGCATTCGCTTCCCTAACAATGTTAGAAAAAAGGAAAATGCACTCAGTCATATAATTTCACTCGCTCACACATACCTTGAGATGACGACTATCATCAGTGTACCGGGATATTTTTGGTGTTCATCGCCAAGGGGAAATTCTTTCTCTGCATTAACCCATCCAAGCAGTGAACACACACACACACAAGTAAGAAGTGCGCACACATGCCCAGAGCCACATGCTGCAGCGCCCGGCGAGTATGTTAGGGTCAGGTGCCTCGCGTTAGGGTGCTTCAGCCGTGGATGCTGAAGTAGATGTAGAGGGAAGGGTAAGCGCTGTTCATTCACTCCTCCCATCCACACACTTTTCATTCCAAAACCCGACTTCTCTAACCTTTTAGACCACAGCTGCCCCAACATTAAACATTATGTTCATTTAATGGAAGTTGTAAAGGTTCAAACTACAAACATGAAATGTACGGTAAATAAATATAGGCCCCTAATATTGGTTATTGGTGTCCTTGAATACTAATCAGTATCGGTATCGGTCCAGAAAAACTAAATATATCGGTCGACCCCTACTGTACATGACAATCACGTGTTTCTTTGTCAGAGTGTAAAAGGTGGACAGAAATGATTAAAGCGTGAAACTGTGAAACTGGACATGACAAAGCTTTAAATTTGCTCTTGTGTAACTTATGATGTTATGCAATGTTTAAAACCACTGAGAATCTTTTATGCCATACATACGGTACAAGGAGTACTGGTGTCACATAGCACCAGGAGAAAGTGCTGATCACTGGGAATGCTTATTGAGCAGCTTTGCTGAGATAACATCCAAACAGCTGTTTCTTCCTAAGCTGCCAACTTTATGGCCTATGAAGGAACTACTGTAAGTCATTCAAGGAATCAGACAACCGCTGCTTTCTTTACAATGAATAACCAGCATGTTTCACAACACATTTAGATCATTTACCTGAATACAGTTCATGTTCATATGAGCTTCAAATCATCAATCGTATTGAGTTTATATGTGAAATAGAATCATGGATTTGAGTATGTTCCCCCAATAGTGAGTCACGTGAAATCGATGTGATAGTTCATCATAGTTAACGTGTTTCACTGATGTGCGTTTCGATTGAACATTTTCTCAATTATATCTTGAATGCTCAATCAGTAAACACACACAGGCTGGATCTTACTGTACGAAGTGTACTGATTACACCAGACTTACCTCCAGGTCGAGAGCAGCTGCAGTCAAATATTATTATTATATATATACCTTAAAATATTACTGAAAATTACTGCACATCTGGAATAAAATCAGCTTTATAATAGGATGTTAAAACCACGCACTCCGATCCTATCGCTCCACTACAAACCCCTGGCTGTTCCCTGTTACGCGGCGCTTCGTGTTAGCGTGCCCTGGCCGGTCACGTGACCTGCTCAGTCAGCTGATACCGCTTCCAGGGAGCGTCTGTGTAAACTCTAACAGCTGTGAACATGAAAAAATCCTATAAAGTCTGTGTGGGAAAGCCTGTCGGAGAAAAAAAACTTCTCTAATCAAAACTAATTCAAAAGTGTAAAAGTGCCAAAAGCATAAAGCATTATGTGCCAATCAGCTCTGTTTATTCCCTACTGACCCATTCTCTAAAAGGGATATTCATACTTATCTTTATGCCACTCCTTTCTGTTTGGACAATGCTCATCTACCTTTGTTTCTAATTCCAACCCTTTCATCTAGCTTTTTACCTGCTTTCCTTTTCTCCCATTATATTTAATCAGACTTACTCTTTCTCTGTCTCACCTTATCTGTGATTTCCTAAGTTATTGCTTACCATTGTTTTTAACTTTAATGCAATTTCTCAGTCATTGGTTTTGATCATACTCCCATTATAGCTAAATCACACGCTTATCTGTGATTTCCTGTGGCTTTGGCAAGGACCTCATTTGCTCCCCCACACACTCCTTTTGAATGCCATTATAATCACTTCGGCATAGATTAAATAATAAAACGTAGACAACGCCCTTGTTGATATAGTTGCATAGAAAAAATATTCCACAAACTAAACTGATTCGAAAAGTAATGATGGCAAGCAGAAGCTTTCTAAAGAATTGGAGCTCCAGTTTTGCACTGTTAGTGCAAAAGAGACAGTGCACGCTAGTGACATCTGGTGGTTCAAAGAATGAACTGCAGATAATAATGCACTACTTGCAGTTGCGGCTGAAGCGGGTTTTGAACAACAATAAACAATAAAAGGAAACCGTGTAATTGTGTATAAAGAAAAAATGCCCCGATATGACATTTCTAGCATATGATGCATCTGTTTATTTTATATTAAACTTATTGACAATGACACACATAAACTAATTCTTTTTTATTTAACCAGCTCTAGTCCATCTCATTACTTGTGGGCTGTAGAGTATAGACTGAATATAAACTGTAAAATATGCGAATTTGATTGTGCTTCTTGATTTTGCCAGCGGAATTATTAATATAAATGTCTCATACATAGACAGGTTTATTTTGTTCATGTGAGTTGTTTTATCTGAAACTCCAAAATGCTCAAATTTATTTGCTGGTTCCATAACAACAAAAATATCTTTATTTCATTAATTTACTCAAACCTTTACTTCTGCTGTAGTTTGCGTGGCGTGATTCACGTCACGTGATTGTGTCCCAGGAGACCGCGTAGCCCTACGTCATTGGTCACGTGTTTAAGGCAGAGCCAATCAAGCACCGACACCGTGTTTCAAAGTAAAGTGTATTGTTTTTAACACTGTATAAATGTTATGTTAACATAACTATAAAGATGTGCATGTGAATATCAATAACACGATGGCTTTATGCCTTAAAATATGTGAAATAACTCTTCAAACAATAATCTTATATTCCTTTAACCAAATTAGGTCTATGTTTAAACACTTTAGAAAAGTTCCAGGAATTTATCGATCATCCCTAAGAAATCACCCATCTACAGTCAGCTCTACGTGCCAGAGTTTGCTATTCATTTGTTTGTTTCTGCAGTGTGTTGAATTGACCTGTCTTTTTTTTAAAGCAAGTTAACACTTATTGTATCATGACTGTAAGTACGCATTTTTATCTCTGAATAGCGAATTCACCAAAGCCGACGTGTTAGGCTTGAATATCAGTGGTTAATTTTCATATTGGGGTTAGATGATTTAGCAGCTAGCTACTGTCAGCAGTTTATCTGTAACTTCAGATTGTTGACTCGACTCAGTATTTCACCGGTTCTAATGAACCTTTTTTATTCACAGACACACGAGTTTTTTGTTGACATGACATGTGAGGGATGCTCTGGTGCAGTGACGCGGGTCCTTAAAAAATTAGGTAAGTTCATGCAACGTAGGTTTTAAATACTTTTAGACCAAGAAAGACCTGGGCCTAAGCTTAAACCGACTGGGTTTATTAAGCTAATGACTGTTCCATGTAAGCCATGAATTCAAAATAGCTGAACTATTAACAAATGTACACTACCGGTCAAAAGTTTGGGGTCACCTACTCTTTTTCGTAGGTTGTTCTTTATTTTTTTTGCTTTCTACGTTGTAAAACATTACTGAATACATCAAAACTATGAAGCAACACGTATGGCATA
>JAQQZR010000002.1:17161441-17206005 GCA_030068235.1 Notoglanidium macrostoma
TAGAGTAGCCAGTTGACCTAATCTGCATGTCTTTGGACTGTGGGAGGAAACCGGAGCACCCGGAGAACATGCAAACTTTACACAGAAAAGCACCCTGAGTGATCCGGCAATCGAACCCAGGACCTTCTTACTGTGAGGCGACAGTTCTAACCACCACACCACCGTGAATGCCGCCCCTTGGAGATGATAAAAAACAATACTCCCAAGATAAATAAATGTTTATTAACTTCAGACAGCAACCCAAGCAACAGAAAGCTTGACTTTGACCTGAAGGATATGACATGACAAACTAGGGGGATTCGATTTTAGTGTCACAGTCGCAGCTTTTCAACTGAAGCCATTTCCACTTGAAATTGAAAAGAAATAATTTCATTGATACTTTTTTAAGTGCACAAGGCTAAGTGTGTATGCAGGTATGCTGTACAGGCAGAGGCAAGTGCAATCATGCAATGGAGACTCCATGATGTTCATCACGCAGTGCACTTTGTTCTCCTCAGCATGCAAAGATTTAAGTTTTTCCCTTTCCATATCTTACCATTTAGATTTTAAACATCTCCTTTTTACACCAGCAGGTCAAAAGTTATTATTTTTCTTTACAATATTTCACTAATGCGTCAATAACTAAATGCAGACTACCTTTGATGCAAAACTGATGACATGTCAATCAGACAAATTATACTGTGTACCATTTCAAAATATTATAATCATGAGAACGTTTTAAATTTGCTAAATTGGAAACCATTTATTCTTGAACTACAAGAGCGATATATTTAAACGAATTTACTGCTCCTGTTTTTTCAGAACTACATGTCTCAGTTTTTCTGATACATTAACAAATAAATAAATAAATAAGCATAAAATGTAATTAATAAGAGAAACAGAATGCCTCCCAAGACTATAAATCATTTAGTCAGCTAATCTAAATGATCATCTAAAATATAAACTTTCAGAGCCCAAATTATTCCAAACCGAAACTGTGAACTATTATGTCATATCCATCATTCTTAAAAGCCACTGAAGATAGCAAAATCACAATACTTTCACTAGCATACAATCAATATTTCATGTTGTTTTCAGATATCCTCTGAACTTTAACTTAGCGCAGGTGGCCCATTTGCTAAACCAGAATGTGCAAGCCGTGTCTGGTGTACGCGTCACCTCTTCTGCAACAGTGAAGTTCTTGCGTTTACAGTCATCACGCCATTCATCCACTCTTCTTTTTCAACAAAGTGCTGCCCTGCTGCTATTACACCCACTTAACAGCTGCAGGAGAAAGCTACCGACAATGCAAACCCGCCACGCTCACTATTCTGCTCATATCCTCCATCTGGCTCCTAGTCATTATTCTCTGCTTTGATAGATTCTCCAGATGTTTTCATTTCTCTGCTGTCAATCCTCATAGGACAGTACACAGGGGAAGGACAGGATGAGCAGCCACTGTGTTTCTCAGGGTCTTCTCACGAGTCTTTCTCCATTAACAGCAGACAGACGTCCGGCAAGACATATAGTGCCCCACCCTTTTGTACTGTTGCTATTGTTTATGTAGAGTTGTCATTTTGTAAACATGAAAAACATGGGATGATATTTAATATGGCAGTTAAATTTTCCTCCTCTAATGTGGCCATTTCAGAATGAAAGACGTTGAGCCAGGGATTAAAATTAATGGAAGAGAATTTTGAAACTCATCATTTTCTATACATAAAATGTCATAAGATGTTTTCAAATGAAGACCCAGCCCTTCACTAAACACTTAAACTAGCACTTAATGCATGTAGCTTATAAAAGAAAACATCATTTATTAACTCCTATGTAACAAGGATTTAGCCTTCTGGAATTGTTATGCTTTTAATTTTTATTTGACTAAAACTCATAAATCTAGGGTTATGACTAGGACTAGGAAAAACACAAAGAAAACATCCGCTTAACTTGGAATCCCTATTCAGTCTCTTCTACTTGAAGGACTCCTGAATCCCAAGTTCAGCATGTGTTAATGTCAGATTCAGAATGTCAGATGGACATGTCTGCTCAACAGCACCAACTGTAAACAAATGAGCACTTTGTTATTGTTAATATACATTTAAAACCTTGGATCAATCAACATGCAGACATTTTAGTTTGTTAAATGTATTTAATTGAAAGCACGGAATATATGGTTTGCTGTTTTGAGGAGGAACATATACATCACTCATTTTGTTGCTAACAAAAGACGAACATGGAGGCATCCATGTTTTTTTCCCCCCATTTTGTAACTTGAATGCATGGAGGCTGAAAATGGCAAGTTTTGATTTCCACTCTCAAGTTAAGTCGAATACAGCAATAGATTATGAACTATTTGTATTAGTGTTTAAAATAGAGAATTCTCTGGATAAGCTTGTCTGTTAAATGATGAAAACATGAATGTAAATGATGTTTCGTACACAACAAGAATGTTTCATATCCCTGAGGAACTTCAGGTTATATTGTATTAGCCTAGTAAGCCTCTCAATGTAGAATTCTCTCTGAAGCGAAGATTTACAATTATAAGTCTCGTCAAAGATCAACATGAAGCTATATGGTTATTTACCAAACATAGGCACAGTAAGGCTTGTTTTATCTACACTATAAGCTCAGGTGCTATGGTTTATTCTGCTCCCGTGTTAATATTAGGTTATTTGCTATTGCAGGGTTTCAGTGTGCCCAGAGTTTACATAGAGGCAAAAACAGGAACCAGAATGAATAGAAGCCTTGTTCAGCTGAGGTTGTGATCCTTTTAAGAGTCTGGGGAGGAAACGGTGGTCGACATCATACCATTTGCTGCATGAATCAGGATCTAACTATGTTCACACAAGCCACTAGAGAGGTATTTCCCATAAATTGGCCCTGAAGGGGCTACATTCCAAATAAATCAAGCTCCCACAACGATGATGCAACAAGCTGAATCCTCTAAATCCTCATCTATATAAGGTAATATAATTTTGAGTGCATCCAAACAACACACAGCAAAGATGTCCCATAATTTATAACCTCACGCAGGTCAGGTGCTTGTGCCTGCAATTTGCAGATGGTAGCAGGTATAATTAGGCTTAATTGTAATCAGAAGGGGGTGGTGGAGGGAGTCGGCTTCCCCTGAGCCTATGGTCATGTGAAGACTTGTTAGGCTACGGTAGACAATGCCACGTCTGCAGCTTGCAAAAAGTGAGTAATTATATCTTCTCCATGGTCTGATCTGTTCTGACTCTCTGTGTCTGCTGCAGCCAGAATGGAAAATGCCACGTTGCATAGCTGCTACTTTTTTCCAGCCTTTTTCACATCCAGATGTTTCTCTACGTACGCCTCATCTGAGAGGACAGACATTAGCAATCCAGAGCAGAGTGTCTCTGAGTGCTGCCTCTGAGGCAGAGAGGCCAAAAGCTGAATGGAACAGCAGACAGGATTACTTTAGCCTGATTAATTCTTAGTACACCCCCCCCACACACACACATACACAGACAGAGAGAGACAGACAGACAGACAGACAGAGTATGAAAATTCACTCTGAGACAGAATTACTTCAACAGTGTTTAAATACATAGTATTATGATATATAATTTCAAGTTGCCATGAAGTATCAGGACAATTAATGACTCCAGACTCATAAATATCACGCCCACTACCTGTTATTAAAATCTTTTTCAATTTAGAGTGATCAGTATAACATCCCTACAAAATGAACACTAATAATCACACTACAAAATTTAATATCTTAGCAAGAGAAATATCTCAAATATAGGAATATAGGCAAATTCAACAAACATTTCTCTTCATTACACTGCTTTAAAATGAATTCTACATGATTATTAAACCTATTTGTAAATATAGACAAGCTTGAAATGGTGAATTCGATTGTTATTCTATTAGCAGATAATGCTTTTATTAGTTCTTTTATATGTTATTCTATTAGCAGATAATGCTATTAGCAGAAATGCTTACTTCAAGCATTTATCTCTACAAGCAATAATAAACTTGAGATTATAAAATATGTCTAGAAATAAGCTTAAACGTCCTGTAACTGTAATATAAAAATCTCCTAACTAGAAATATTATATAACTTTCTTTGCACCCACAAAACAATATAGCAAAACATAACAAAAAAGTGACACTATAACATTGTGAAATGCACCATGTCTGTTACTCGGTTCAAGTCTGAAATAAAACACATGCAATTTACCAGTAGTAAAAGTAGTCTAGTTTTTCTTGATTAAAAGATATTTGCATGAAATTTTAATTGAAGCAAAACAAAAGTATTAGAGTATCATATGAAGTCATAAAATCCACTGCTGTACACGTTTAAACATGCACAGCAGCCTGATTTGTGTGGCCTGAGCTGCAAATTCAGCTGGCTACAGAGAGTTAAACAGTGGGCCGTCCCACTCCATGGCTGCGAGGGGGGTTCGACTGGGCCTGCCCACTGCAAATGTCTTCTGTGTGAACTTGTGGTGCTGTTAGATAGTTCCAGACCCCTGCTCCAGCTGACTTCTCACTTGGCTTGCCTGCTTGCTGAAGCGAAGGTAAGATCACTCACTCCATCTTTTCATCAGGACTCCTAAGTTCTTAATCTGGCTTTGAAATTTGTTTCTTTTTTTAACTTGTGAAAGAGAAATTCATGTCTTCTAACATCATCACTGCTTTGATGCTTTGTTTAATGCTTTTATATGTAAATTAAATATGTCAGAAAAACTATTTTGTCATTGTAGTAGATCATTTGAGAACTAACAGTTTCATAGATCCAGTGTTGTGTTATATGTCCATGCGCTTCTTGTGTCTATTTTGCATCCAAAATCTACAACAGCTGTCAATTTTGAAAGGCATTCGAGGACACTTTAATATAATTCTTGCCAACTGAGAACATCTCAAGCTATTGTTGACACTCAACCAAGGAGCAAGCGCAGTGTTAACGTGTTGTGTGCCACATAAGCAATGGGAGGGGTGACCACAGATTTGGGGGGAAAGGGGGAGGGGAGAAACGAGTACAATGCCAGAGAGAGACAGGGAAAACAGACAGAGAAAGAAAGCAGGTCAATTTTCACATAGATCCCTCCCCTCCCAGTTACTCCCATCAGAAGGAATGCGAGTTGCCATGGCCATTCTCACCAGCTGTTAAAATTGTGCAGATGTCAGTTCTCTTGACAAACAACAACGTTGTGAGAACAAACTGAATGTCCACAGCTGTCGGATGGCCTGTCGGATAAAAACCATGGAAGCGGAATGATGGAAAAAAAAAAGAAGCAGTGTTCACACAGCAGGCAGTTTAATCCAGGCAATATTCATTTATTATTTAATGGGAAACATAAGGCATACTTCAGACACCTGCACAGATGTTTTGCAAAGTATCATGAGAGAGGAAAAAAAACACCCAATAACTTTTCTTTGGAGCTGTAAAAAAAATGAAGTATCTGAAAATGTGGTGCATTTAAAAGCTACTGGGTAAAAGACTCATTTACTTGTTACTTTATAATAGTGAGCTGGTAAAAGCCATGACCAGGCTGCAAACATGAAAGAAATGTATATGAAACGTCTTGGTCTAGAGGCCCACCTAATAAAGCTGTTGAGCAGTGAGGGCAGGGCTTTCCACATGCCATCACCTTTTCACTTAGGTTACACTGCCTGGGGATGGGAATGTTAAGTTTGTTTTTTAGGCTACAACAACGAGTAACAGCTTGGCCTGATGTCTGCTCCAAGTTAAATGAAAATCCTGATGAAGGCAAAGAGGGCTGCTGGTTTATAAATCCCCAAAGCGGGGTTGACCTGTAGAGCCAACCAATCGCATGGCATGGGGCCAAAATGAAAAAATGCATATGTCTTGTAGTCCAGATCCAATTAGTTTGGAAACTTTTAGTTAGCTCTGGGATATAGACGAAATGAATAAACAATCAGGTCAAGGACCTGCACTAACTGGTTTTCTGGCCTCATCACCATTGCCTTTAACCCTTACTGAGCTATACTGAAATGGCTCATAGCATGAATTCCACTTCTAGTGAAAACAATGGAATAGAAAATTTCCTCAGTGGAAAAATTCCCATTTTCCACAGATTCCACAGCTGTTCTTTATGGCATGAGAGAATTTGACCATGGAGAAAATCACACAGACACATTAATCTCCCAGGAGCACTGGGGGAAGGGCGAAAGGGCTCCAAAAGGTCAGCTGACTGGAAACTCGGGTTACATGGATTCCACTGCTCTTCTCGAACTCTCTTTTTTCCATGTCTGAGCTCCCTGGGATCAATAGCCTTCATTTCTATCAATCCATTTAACAGAAGGTGATATTTACTACAAAGACTACTTCATTCTCTTGACTTAATTGCATAAAATGGATGTTTAGTAAGCTTAGTAGTTTACCTGAAAGATAAAGAAAAAAAGAGGGGAAAGAAGTATCCATTACCTGAAACTGCAAATCATAAGAGCCAAGACAAAACAACTTTGATGTTTTTGGAAAGAGCACCCATCGTGTCTCACCATGTCTGTGATCTTTCTTTGTACTTATTTCAAAAACCTTCCTTTTGTCAGTTTTTTTTTATTATTATTTCTGACCAGCTGCCTTGCTGACAAGTGCTTAGTTCTGTATACACAGTGGAGATATCAATGCTTAGCACAGAACATCATCGAGACGAAGCACAGTAATTACCTGATAATGGACAGGTGGCTTGCTCAGTGGTTTCCTGTTCCAAAAAATTTTACTCTTGGGCCACCCCTTGTGCCCACAGATGCAGGACTAGGCGGGAATTATGGTGATTAACACTTATGAGAAGGTTAAACATTAGTGTGGATATTTTGAGGCCATGAATAATGCAGAATAGGCTTAAATATTCTTTCCTAATTATTTCTGGTCTCTGTAATTTGGAGAATCTTGTTTGTTTCGCATTTAAACAAATGAGCTCCTTTGACCAAATTGCTTGGACAGTGTGAAAGAGTGACTCCATTTATTTGTGGATTTGTACAGTGTGGCAACTCCACTGTTTTTCCAGACCACCTGTTTAAGTCAGTCTAGAAAAGCAGAAGGAATTTCCTAATTCTGATCCTTTGGGGAAAAAGGGTGCCTTTGAAAAACCAGAGTACTGTGCCTCTGTTTTCGTCTGACAGCTTGCTTACCTAACTAACCTCTAAATCAAATAGTGAGAGCAAAAAAGGCATCCTTTATGCCACTGCCACCCCTTAATTTCAAGCCTGTTTGAGTATGAGTGCTACTTTCCAAATAAAACAGCATGTTTTGCTCTTACGTAAGTAGGGCCAACAAACTAACAGCGCTATGCCTCATCTGTGAAAATAAACATGCAAATTTATGTACAAATCTATCTTGAAGGGAAAAGAATAAACCTTCCAAGCTAAACACTACAGATGATGTGAAGTATTTAAATTTCTTATAGGAAAGTGTATTCCTAGGGAAATTGTGCTGTTTTCCCCTCCTCGAGCAACTGGGTGAGAAGAGTCCTTGTTTTCCTTGCTTGGAGTCGTCAGTCTTTGCAGCGCAAACTCTGTGTTTTTCCATGACTAAATCCATCAGAGACGGCTGGCTGACATCAGTTCCTGAGCAGAAACTCACTTTTACCCTTTCCAATAAAAACAGATGGAGGAAGAGGCCTGGCTTGAGCTTGTTTTGAGTTTGGTTGACCTGACAGGTCAACATTAAAGTACCATTTGGCAAGTCTTCTTGCCCAGCAGCTGCTTGGAGGAACGTGAGATTGTGCCACATCGACACAAGCGCAAACATCTGCATTTAAAGCACTTGTCAAGTGTTGAATCTCAAAGTGTTCATCAGATTAAACACTAATCATTGGCTCCTCCTTGAACATTGCAAACTTCTGAGTCATATGATATAATCTGAATGTTTACTTACATTTTTTCAGAAAATGTTCAAAGCCGGATATTTTTTCTGACTCAGTGGCTATATAATATTTAAGATATAACAGCACAAAGCACACAAAGCTTGATTCACATCTTGAATTTCATCCTAACGCACTCATTTCCCTGAAGAATTTGTGACATGCTATGAACTCTTTGTTCATGGAACAAGGATTCCTCTGTCTGTGGCAATGCACCAGAAAAGTTTGTTACTCCCCAAGTTAATCAAGGAGCCTGTAAATCCCCTGAAGAATGTTACAGTTCTGCCAGTTATATATGTACATTAAAGCAAATAATTGCAATGCACATAAATGGAATGATTCTCTAACAAATAATCAATCCCCTTCTACTGTATAGCCTTTTGCATATTCTAAATGAGTTTGAAGAATAAAAGCTTCTTTTGTTCCCAATGAGACGCGTCCACACAGATCACAGATACCTCTTAAACACTTGCACCATCTCAGTTTCCATTTGAAAGGGAATGTCTGCCTTGACATAGTCCCATGAGAAAGCTTTCATCTATGCTGACTTTTAGAACATGTAATCATGATCATTTCATGCCATTAGCACAGCAGACAGCAGACTTAAGGCATCCAACCATAAACAAAGTCTCCCTTTATTTATTCACTTATTTATTTTTACATCATTTGCCAGATCCTGCCCTCTACCTACTTCTTCACTATCACGCAATGGCTACCAACCAGGGAGGGTGAGGGCTAGCACACTCCTCCTCCTTCTCCACCACCACCAATACTTTCAAAACTGTTCATTTTCCAGAGAAGCTCAACATGCTCAGAGGAAAGTGCTAACTACCCTCTTCTACATACATGAGTTTACCAGATTGCTAGAGTTGCTTTGATTTACAAGGGAGAGATGTCGCCCAGAGAGAACATCCTATTATAGTCTCTTGTTCTCGCAGACATGAATGGTTGTGGCTTCTTTTGGATTCAATCTTCTGATTTCAAATGGGAAATGTCTGCATAGCGCTTTTACAATAGATATTGTCACAAAGCAGCTTTGCAGAAATCCAGATGTGGATTTAGATTCTATTGAGCAAGCAAGAGCTGAGCAAGAGTGGCAAGGGAAATCTTCCTGAGATGGTGTGAGGAAGAAAACCTGAGATGAACCAGACTCAAAAAGGGAATCCATCCTCTTCTGGGTGTCACTAGTGGGATTATAAACCACTACCGTATACTGTTTTATAGAGACGGGAAACATATATAAAATGTATTAAAAATATTCAGTATTACTCATACTCATACAATATTCATATTACTGTGAATATGAGTTCTGGGAATAGAGTTAGAACATTTTTGTTTTTTACAACCAAAGCTCAGATTTAATTTAATTTGTATCTTGTGTTTGTGCTTGTGTGCATGCATGCATGCGGTTTCATGAGGAGAGCACATCTCTTTTAGGGATCTCCCAGAAAATGAAGCAAACAGAACACAAGCACTCAGTGTTGTGATCTTAAACACCTCCTGGCTATGGACTCCCAGATGTGAGAGTTAAGCAAGCTGACTCTGTGTATAATTGCCTTTCAGAGAGCATAAAGGGCAGGTTTGGTTGGAGAAATTGCTTCTAATCTCTCCACTGGAGACAGCTATAAGGATTATATAAGAAGTGTGAATGGGAGTAATATTGATCTTACAGCACTGCATAGACTTTGGAAGAAATGCCATATGAGTCGCATTTGTGTTCAGTCACGACTGTGAATGTGACGAGGTTGAAAAGCAAAAATGTCACGTAAAATACATGAAACAAGTTCCAGGTGATGTAGCCAGATCTTTGATATGTATGTATCTACTATAGGACTGTGATATAAACATTTGGTTTGTATTATTGCAGGCTGAATCCCAACATGAGGGTGTGGATCGTCTTCCTTTTGTGCCTTGCTGGAAAGGCCCTGGCTGCCCCAGTAAGTTCACTAGCTTTACCGTGTGTGTATGTATATGTGTGTGTACAGCAGTGGTCACCAACCCTCTTTGTTAAGATATACCTTCTTGCAGTTTTCACCTCCAACCAAAATCTAATACATAATTTGGTTGAACAAGAATTGCTTAATGCAATGGTTGGATGGTTAGGTGGGCACGGTTATGGCTGGGGTTAAAGTCTTTAGGGAGGTAGAACTCCAGGAACAGGGTTGGTGACCACTGGTGTAGAGAATGTGGGAACAAATGTCCCCAAATGCATAGGAATATCTAACAGTTTTGCAAAAATGTAAACATTTAAATAAATAAATAAAGAAAGAAAGAAAGAAAGAAAGAAAGAAAGAAAGAAAGAAAGAAGGAAGCCAAAATGTTTAAAATTTTCTACTGAGGTTAGGGTTAGTCTTAGATATTGCATAGCAAAAAATTATCTCCATTAATAATTGTGCCATTGGAAGGTCCTTACAAGGATAGTAAGATAAACGTGCGTGTGTGAGAGTTTGTGTGTGTGTATACACATGGAGGGCATAGTGTCCTCACTAATAAAATTGAAGGTGATGATTCAGTAGTTTTTACGAGGAGTTTTATTTGCTTAAGTTGATTAAATTAAGCTCAAGTTTCTGGGGTCAGCAGTAACAAAAGTGAGCATCCAATCACACAAAAAACATTTTACTGTGTACATTTATTTTGTAGGCCGAAGAGGAGCCAGTCATTGATGAGGTAAGTGCCATTTAATCTGGATATAAAACAGAGCAATCAGGTTGAGATCCTGCAGCTCATTTTCTCTCCCCTAGTTTGTTGGGTTTTAGAGAATGAGCAACCATTTTGTGTATAAGGAATCACTCAATTCTGGTCCCCAAAAAACCTCCTTTCATTTCCAGTTCACACCTATTATTTTCCTTCAATCATTTATATCAGTCTTTAAAAGTCAGTGTTCAGATTATAATAGTGTATAATATTTCTGACAAATACCAAATCACTATCAGTTACACACACAGTTCCAACATTACTCTTTATCTCATAAACCAGCAGGTAGAAGTAGGATCCAATCCTGTTCAAGTGGAGACCGGAGAATTTGATGACGCCATTGACGTTGTGGAGGATGTTTTTGAAGAGAGTAAGTAAGCTGAAAGAACCTAAAGAACCTCAGGAGCTTGAGTTATGAGTACAAATGCATGTAACAATACAGGCTCTCCAGTGAATCTTACTTGGTTGGTTATACAATATTCTGAATTCTTTACTTTATAAAATTTTGTGTTTATGTCTCCGTTCCATTGGTGTGATGATAGCATGAGGAAATTATATAGTAGCAAGTTCAGGAAAGCTCTAGTAATGACACGCTGCACTTAAACCTAAATTTGACTAGCTATAATTATGGAGTGCATTAGATAGTGGTTTCAGAAAATCAGCCACGTGGCATGTCTCACAGAAATGTCTTAACCAGAAAAGTATGTTTTAGAACATTTGCTCAAAGTTCAGGTGGAAATGGGAACAAGAAAATAATTTTCTGCCGTTTCCTCTCCCAGACCCCTGCCTCAATCATCACTGCAAGAAGGGCAAGGTGTGTGAGCTTGATGACAGCAATGAGCCCATGTGTGTGTGCCAGGATCCCCTGACGTGCCCTGCTCCAGTAGGAGAGTTTGAGCATGTGAGTTTTTATTGAAGCAAGCCTGCGTCACATTTCTTTTCTTTCTATAACTTTAGTAGGCTGTAAATGGGGAGTGGCAATGATGCGAAGAACTGCCGAGTTAACAAATTATAAAGGAAATAGTTAACTCTGTTCCAGACATGCCCAAACGGAGTACCAATTTCCATTGCCATTTTCTACTCTCCTTTTCCATTCACTATCACCTCCTTGCGTTCAACAGGTTTGCGGCACCGACAACAAGACCTATGACTCCTCCTGCCATTTCTTTGCCACAAAGTGTGCCCTGGAGGGCACCAAGAAGGGCCACAAGCTGCACCTGGACTACATTGGACCCTGCAAATGTAAGTGCATGTCTTTGCAGGTTTTGGGAAAATGGCACCATGCCAAAATCTGGACTGATCCCTTCAGAGAATGTATAAGATTTTCGCATCATTCATAAAAGTTGTGCAAAGCTGAGTGTTTGGCTGTGATTGATGAGCTCCAGGCTCTAGGATTCTCTCAAAGGGCCCCACACACAGGGCAGGTCCTGACTAGTCTGTGTTACTCCACCCCACAAAGCAAGGAGAATCCGCTCCTAAGCATGTACACCAGAGAGTGTGTGTGCAGAATCACCTGACTGTCTGGCCTGAAGGGTCCAGATGGAGCTACTCCTCTGGCAAAGCCATGCAACAAAGCAGAGCTGCGTAGTCACAGATGAACTGAGGAAAATGTGTTTTGACATTGCTTAATAGCGCTAATGCGATCCAGAGCCCTAGGGTTGTAAATCATGCTTTAATGATATATTTAGAACCAGGGGCATGACTGCAGTTTCATAAAGAATTGTTCGGTATACAGTCTGTCAAGACATTTACTATAAAGTAAGTGCGAAGAAGCATGTTAATTACTTTGCTTTGTCTTCAACTAATCCAGACATCGCTCCATGCCTGGAGAATGAGCTGAGTGAGTTCCCCATGCGTATGAGGGACTGGCTGAAGAACGTGATGGTCACTCTGTATGAGCGTGATGAGGACAACAATCTGCTGAATGAGAAACAGAAGCTCAGGGTTTGTCCAAGTTTCTCCAAGTTTGTCCAGTCTCATTAGCTCTTCAGAACCTCGTTAATCCTCATACTATCCCTAAGATGTTATTCACCAAAAACACCACGCTACAGTCAGTGCAATCAATAGACAACATGATGTTATGTTGTTTATTGACAGCATGTTTGAATTCCAGTGAGAGTATTATAGATTTCCTCAACATGCACTATAATCAAACATGCCAGCTAACATGGAACATTTTTCAATATTCAGTAAGGTATTAAGCACAGCAGACTACAATATTCTTTCAGTATGAACATTCCTGCAATGTTTGCAAAGCATTTCCCAAACTAGCTAAGATTTTTAGGTTAGCAGAATGTTTTCTCAACGTTATTGTTCTAGGTTTTAAGACTGTTCAGCATGTCAAGTTTCTGGGAACCTTTTTTCATAATATTAAATGTACATAAAATGTTTGTAAAGAGTCCTACAACGTTGCTGCAGCATTTTTATTTGTAGCAATCTGAACATTTTGGTAATGTTAGTTTTTTTCTAACCATAAGTCAACACCCAGAATATGTGACAGATTAAATGTAAAATTGTCAGCTGAATACATTGAAAGCTAAATGCAGTTAGGGTTATGATGAATACGATTATTTCGAAAAGTACTTTTCATACAAACAGTGCATTATAACCACAGAGGTGCTTTAGGTTTTAAGAAAGGTGTGTTTTTTCTCTAGGTGAAGAAGATCTTTGAGAACGAGAAGCGTCTGCAGGCTGGTGACCACTCTCTGGATCTGCTGGCCCTGGACTTTGAAAAGAACTACAACATGTATATCTTCCCTGTGCACTGGCAGTTCGGCCAGCTCGACCAGCACCCCTCTGACAGGTTTGTTCTTGCTTGCTTATTTTGCAGATACAGTACTCTCAAAATGATTGCATGTTATTGCATGCATCTTTCTGAATTCTTGGTATTTCCAAAAAAAAAAGAAAGACTGGCTTCATTAGAAATGTGTGAATTTCAGCTTCCTGTCCCACACTGAGCTGGCTCCTCTGCGTGCTCCTCTCATTCCCATGGAGCACTGCACCACCAGCTTCTTCGAGGCATGTGATGCTGACCAGGACAAGTACATCGCTCTGGAGGAGTGGGCCAGCTGCTTTGGCATTAAAGAGCGTGAGTTTCAAACATTTTTGGAGGTTTCTTCCTTGTGGTTTAAAAATGATTTATTTGACTTTAATCCTTACTTTTTGTTTCTGTTTGCAGAGGATATCGACAACGACCTTATTGTCTAAAATCTGGCCACCGTTGATGCTTTCTAGTTAGCCTGCTATTGGGACGAGGTGCTAACAATACACGTTAATGGTGCTATTTGCAATTTCCAGTAACCTATGTATACCACTAAAATTAAAATATGTAAAAAGGAAAAATGCACAGTCCACACTAACAATCACAGTAAGTGATAATAACTTCCCATTTTTTAAAAATTCTTGTTGGCATTATTTTTTTTTCCAAAACTGGAACATGGTAAAGCTACCCGAATGAACAGAGTGGACGTTTGAAAAGTCTGAACAACACGATGGCAAGATAAACAATGGACTTTGTACGTCAGAAGCCTTTCTTGGAAGTGGACGCACAAAGAGTTAAATATTTTTAAAGAATCAGGGCTTGGTTTTAATGTCAATTTAAAGATACTGAGGAGTACTTGTAAAAAGGAAAAAAAAAATAAAGTTTCCAAATAAATGTTCTTTCTGCTTGCTTTATAAACCTTTAGTTTTGTTTGTTGCACTCTCTTGGTGGGGGATACACTGTTTTTGATTCTTTGTTAGATTTGATGAGCTTCTTTATATTTGAGCCCCGAACAGAAAAATAGATGATGTGTATTTTCCTGTCGATTTTTGTCAGGGCGAAATGTTAAACGTATTTTTAAAATTTGGACAAGAAAAGAAAATATTAATTGAACTCAATGAGGAAAGAATCTCGCCGGATGAGAAATTTCTCCCTCGAAACATGTGCACGTGCATTTGCAGTATTTGCCACGATGTGAGCACTTTGAACTTCTTTACATGAATAAAGCTATTGAAGTGTCCAAACCCAAACATTGCATGCCTTCTCTCAGTGTTTTATCTTTTTACTTTGGATGTCTGGACTGTCTCCCTCCTGCTTCTGCAATTATAATTCCCGCATCTTTGTTCATATCTAGCACAGTCTGCAAAACACTATGAACAAGCTGAGTGTTATATAATGCCTCTTTTTTTCTTGCTTATTTTTGTGGCTTGGATCAGTAACTGTATAATTATATCTTAATAGTTCTTATTAAAGCACAGCATTTAGCAGGACAGCATAACTGTGAGAGCTTCATAAATGTAGGATACTGTATGTGAAGAAAGGAACAAAAACTAAATTATTTAGGAAGTTAGGATCATGCATTTTAAAAATCAAGCAGATTTGCACATGTGCAATTTCCCTTAGGGTGGAGTGAGCATCCATGTTGTGCTTCTCTTGGGCGGAGAAGGCATTTCTGTATCCTATACTTAAGAGATTATTTTTAAATCAGAACTTCCTTCTTGTCCCACAATTCAAACACTGACGTGTAAGGAAATACATATATAAACAGACATAACTGCTTTTTAGAGGTATATGTTGGGTTTAGTATTATAATAATCAGTCAAAAATCTAAATTCTACCCCTTCTCCCTAGCGCTAAAAACCAAAAGCAGGTCCATGACATATTCTGTAAACACATGTCTGTTAGACGATATCCTGGGAAATGTGAGCCAAGGCTCTTTGTTACAGTGCAGCACTGCAGGCATGGGAATGGCCTCGCACTAGAGCGAACCAATTTCACCCGGTCTCCAGCTTTACCCTTCCAGCCAGACACACCAGTCAGGAATCTCAAACAATGGCAGAGCTCCAAGCACAATGAATTGGAGATGGAGAGGCCCGGCCCCTTACGTAACAGGGAGGAGAGAGCCTCAGCTTTCCAGTCCTCCTCCTTGGCAGCAAATGAGCAAAATGCAATTCAGAATAGCTTAAGCCCATGGAAAAAAGTGTATTTTGCATGTAATTCTATACATGAAGAATATATTATCAAAGAACATTGCTAAGAAGCATTAATAGCTAGTTAGAGTAGACGAAAGATTGTTAGTGCAATACTAATTAAAGTCTGCATCGTTAAACATTAAAACTTTTATTCATTTCAGATACAAACTTTTGTCTAATTAGGCAAAAATTAGTCATCGGACATGAAGTGAATGGCTGACCTCCTTTAACTGAAATATGTCTCTCATGGCCTCTGGTCTCCTGCTGACTGGGAAGTGTCGCCCCCAAGTGGCAGAACAGCTTCCATTACGATTATGTGATTATTTGAATTTACTACACTCGTACTGTGTACATTTCAGCATCTACTAGTGTACTACTCTGTGTACTTACATTACAGAGAACACACATAAACACACAAAACACAAAACAAATAGTACACAAAACAAATTATACAAGTGAGCTATATATTTAAACATGCAAAAAAATATTGTATAATTCAACTAATATTGCATAACTTTAGATGTTGACGTGATTTATTCATCATCAGTGACCACTTCCTGGTCAGGGTCAGTGTGGCTGGGAGCCTAAACCCTGAGAACAGCGTGCAGTGGGAATACACCATGGATGAGATGCCAGTGCATCCACACACATATTCATACACTCATTAATACCTAGAGACAAATTACAGTAGTTACTTCACACACTGGTATGTTTTTGGGGTGGTGGGAAGAAACAAGATACTCACATGAACACAAGGAAATTCTACACATACATTAAAGGTCCACTATGTATGTTCCACCTGAATGCCCCTCCCTTACCCCTCTCTTTCATGTATCAGAAGCATGTATGAGAATGTTCGGTAGCTGTCAGTTGTGCATAGAGTACTTCCTAATACTTACATTCACATTTGTTTTTTTCTGAGCTAAATAATAAGTATGATTCTCCATTTTTCAAAATTTGGGTTCTCAAACTTGTTATTCAGCATCAGCAAACAATGATTCCTCTTATTACATTTTCAATGCTTTACTTTCTTCTTCTTTGCCATCATTCCGGTGCTTCCTTCTGGGTTCACGCTTCCACTTTTAAAAACGTGAAACGTGGAAGGCGCTCTCTAGAGGTTTGTCCATTCTGTGCTACTGTAGCAGCGCATCATCCATAGAGGTGGAGCCATGCCCTATGTAGATATAAAGGTGCTGGAATATGTACTTGATTTCTGCTAATAGATACGCTCAATATCCTACATAGTGGACTTTTAAACTAAGCTTACAAAGACACAACGATTCATAGTTACAGGTGAAATTAATAAAATGCACCAGTGAAAACATACATTGCTCAAAAAAAATTATCAAAAAGGAACAAATGAATCACTTAATCATCACAGTCTAACAGTTAAATATCAGGGATCTCAGTCTGTCTAATAAGGCATCATAAGTGATTGTGAATCAACTGCTTTGCTGCAAATTAAATTGACAACAGGTGCACTGGAGAGCAACAACAAGACCAACCTTAAAAAAGGAATGGTTTTACAGTTGGTGACCACAGACAGTTGCTCTCTCCTTATCCTTCCTGACTGATTCTTTCCTAGTTTTGTATTTCTTACAAAATGTACACCTTCTTCCTCATGTTAGTTCTCATGTGGCCTCATGTGGCCAGAGTATGTAGGCAGTTCCTGGATGACAAAGGCATTGATGCCATTGACTGGCTCTCATGTTCCCCAGACTGGAATCCAAATCAAGAACCTCTGTGGCATTATGTATCAGTGCATCTGACAAGTAGCGCCACAGACTGTCCAGGAGCTCACTGATGCCTTGATCCAGCTCTGGGAAAAGATGCCCCAGGACACCATCTGCTCTCATCAGGAGCATGCTCAGACATTGCTGGGAGTGCATACAGGCATGTGGGGGCCAAACACACTACTGAGTCACATTATGAGATGCTGTGATGAAATTCAAGTTGTATCAGTCTGCGATTTCAGTTTTTTACTCTGATTTTCGATCCAGCCCTCAGTGGGTTGGTGATTTTGGTTTTCATTGAACATGATTAGATGAATTTGTTCTCAACAAATTACACAATGTACATCAGTAAAGATTTTCAACCGGTATGTTTCGTTCTTTGAGTTCTGATGTGTGAATTAAGTGTTTCCTTAATTTCTATGAACAGTGTATTTATAAATACAATATTCCATTTCTGCTAATACATCCCCCAAAATCCTACATATTGGACCTTCAGCTTGAGCTTAGGCTAGAACCAGGGACCCTGGAACAGTGAGGCAGCGACCCTGGAAGAGTGATACAAGATAATTCACACTAAAAATAAAAGTGAATATTTTGATGAACTCTATATGAGTACAGACATTTTTGCAGAGAAATATTACCATGCTTTGTAAAAAGAAATTGCTGGAAAAAAATGTTCAGGTGTACAAATAATTGCTTCCTTCATAATGTAATGTGCATACTCTATTTGTAGGACATACGGTTATGTAGTTTGAAACAGACAGATTCAATTAGTTTCTATAAAATGTCATAGCATATTTGACAACACAAATGTGGGGTGAATGATAGATTTCTTTGTAAAGGTTGACGTTTCCTTTGTAATCACCTGTCTGTACATGTACATGTGAGCGCAGCGACTTGCAGGGGAAAGCGAAAATCTGAGCTTCTGACATTCCAGAATTCACCCTTCATTTAAACTTTTCAAACAAATGGGAACTACTGTTAAATATTTCAGTAAATGTTAAGCTTCACTGTTTTTGTGATTTTGTAGTTTTAAAAAGCTTTATTGTCTGGCTTATTTAAATTACATGCATATACACCCCAGGGTGTACCCCGCCTCTCGCCCGAAGAGGCTGGGATTGGCTCCAGCTTCCCCGCGACCCAGATGGATAAAGCGGTATAGATAATGGATGGTTGGATGGATACAAATACACCCAGTGGAGAGTTTATTACACCCACTTTGTATTTGGTTTGTGTATAATCACTGACTATAGCCCATTTGTTGCTACGTGCAATTTGTCAGCACCCCTCTACTCTGTCAATTAATGAAAAGAGACCATATATTTTAGGTGGTGGATCATTATGAGCACAGCAGTGAGATTGATATGATATAGTGTTTTGCTGGTATGAGTGTATCATGTACAGCAAAGACTACCATAGTGCACTCTATAGGTGTACAGGTAAACAATATAGCTAATCTTTCCCTTTTCACAGTGTGTTAATTGTCCTCTACCAGTCTTGACTTTATCAGTGTCAGTATCTGATCACAGTGCTACAGTTGGCTGAATAATTTTGGCATGGTGGACTGTTTCTTAACCTAACGCTGCCATGAGGTGTTTACAATATCCCAGCACCATCACAGTCTTTCTGCTGTGCTGAGAATGGCCCATCAATCGATGAATGATTCTTATGATGGTCTTGGTGGTCTAGAAGTTAGCACTGTCTCCTCACAGCAGGAAGGTTCTGGGTTCAAACCTGCTGGCCGACTGAAGCTGTTCTGTGAGGAGTATGCATTTTCTCCCCTTGCCTGTGTGGGTGCTCTTCGGGCGCTCCAGTTTCCTCCCACAGCCCAAAGACATGCGGATTAGGTCATCTGGCTACTCTAAAATGCCCATAGGTGTGAATGTGAGTGTAAATGGTTGTTCATCTCTGTATTAGCCCTGAAAAAATTGGCAAGCTGCCCAGGGTGAACCCTGCCTCTTGCCTGATGTCAGCTGGGATCGGCTCCAGCTTCCCTATGACCCTTAACAGAAAAGTGGAATAGATAATAGATGGATGATGATCCTGTAGTATGTAATCTTTCCACTGTTGGAGAGGGTAGAGGAGGATTAATAAATTATGCATAACAACTTCAGTTGTACTGAATTATTATTCAGTAATAATTTACATATTGTCCAAAAAATGCCTATATGGTAGGTTTAACATAGCATGAGTGTGGTTACAAGGTAGCTGAACCTAAAATAGTGTCCACTGAGTATATGTACAGTTTATGCATATACTGTATACATGTATGTATATGTAATCATTTAGTTAGTAAAAGCAACTGCTATGACCAATTGTTGTGATGTTGCTAGAGGACGCCATGTCATGTGATGTGCCAACATAGTACCTTTCCAGATATTTTATTGTTTTAATTTTAATTTTGCACAAACTTAAATTACATTTTAATTATGCTGGTTAGTTAATATGACTGTCATAACCAGAAAGCAGCTGCAAACTTCTGATTTAACAAATGAATTGAAGATGACATAAGCCTTGGGATATGTCACACTACTCTACTAAATAATGTGTGAAAATGCAGCTGCACTCAGGAATTTTGCAGTCATGTTCCAAAGTTTGCATCCTCCATGGTTTCTGCTTTTACCAAGCAAAATTTACTATTTCACAATTGATCTACAAAAATTTCCAGTTCAAGGCACAATGTACATCAGTAAAGATGTACAGTATAAGATTTTAAAATAGAGTGTATTGAGTGTATACCGCGATAACTCATAAACCCAAAACACAATGCAAAATTCAAACAAAAAAATATTCTTTGTCTCCAGACTTCATTTAAAAAAGGTGCTATATAAGTTTTATAAAGGTTATATAGCTGACATTGGTATGGCATCTGTCAGACTTCCATCCATCCATTATCTATACCATGTATCTGTCAGAGTCGTGGGGGAAACTGGAGCCAATTCCAGCTGACTTCGGGCGAGAGGTGGGGTTCTGTCAGAGTTATAACAGATAAGTCAAGGGTAATGTGTGAGATCAGCCAAGCCATCTGGCCAGTTTAGTACAGATATCATCTATTTACAGCATACAAAAGAGGTCAGAGGAGTTATAAAGACAAAGAGCTAAGAAAGAAAAATATTCATTTTCAGCTGATATAATTTAAAAGATGTTTTATTAATGTTGATGAAAACTAACATACTAAGCATCTAGTTGGTATTATTGAAATGTATTTGTCTTTTTCGTTTTGTCCAACTTTTGTATGACTGTAAACACTCACAGAACTCACACTTTATTAGGAACACCTGTACACCTACTCATTTATGCAATTAATCAGCTAAATGTGTGACATCATTGCAATGCATAAAAAACTGCAGATATGGGCCAGCAGCTTTGGGTAATGTCTAGGTCAACCATCAGAATGGAGGGAAAAAAAATGTGATCTCTGTGATTTTGACCGTGGCATGATTTTTTGTGGCAGATGGGCTGGTTCGAATATTTCTATGACTGTTGATCTCCTGGGATTTTAACACACAACAGTCTCTAGAGTTTAAAATGTCCATTGAGCGGCAGTTCCATGAACGGAAACTGGTCTGATGAATCTTGATTTCTGCTGAGTCACGCAGATGGTATGGGTCAGAATTTGGCACCAACAGCATGAATCCATGGACCCAACCTGCCTTGTGTCAACAGTTCAGCCTGGTGGAGGTGGAGTAATGATGTGGGGAATGTTTTCTTGACATAATTTTTGCCTGTTAATACCAATCAATCACGTGAATGCCACAACCCATTTTAGTATTGCTGCTGTCAGTTTGCATCCATTCCTAGCTTTACCCATCTTCTAAAGGCTGCTTCTAACATCATAATACACCATGTCACAAAGCAAAATTTGTCTCAACTGGTTTCATGAACATGACAGTGAGTTTAATGTTCTTCAGTGGCCTTCCCTGTCACCAGATCTGAATCCACTTGAACACCTTTGGGATGTGGTAGAACAGGTGATTCACAGCATGAAAGTGCACCTGAAAGATCTGCAGGAACTGCATGGTACAGTCAAGTAAGCATGGACCAGAATCTCAAAGAAATATTTCCAAGATCTTGTGGAATCCTTGTCACAAAGAACTGAGGCTGTTTTTAGAGCAGAGGGAGGCCCTGCCTAGTATTAGTACAATGCTCCTAATAGTGTTCAGTGAGTGTATATGAGTGTTTGTAGCTGCTATAATGTAAGTGATAATAGGAAATGACTTGTTTAGGGGGTTGTTCCACAGCATTAAATGTAACTACACATGAATAAAATGTATGATGGATTGTTTTTTTTACTGGACAGAAATACTGGGAAATTGCTGTGATATAAGATAAATAAAACACAGCAGCATATGTTGTTTCTTAACATACCATATTCCTTAACATAAATTAAATAAAAATATGTCTAATCCTAACGATTATTCTAAATATAAAATTTGAATCACTCCTTCCCGTATTTGGTGGAACATGGTATGTGTTTTCCCACAATTGTAATAAATGGTATATTGTCTACAATGGTATACAACAGTAAATGTACATGTACTTTCGTTTGTTTCTGATTCAATATTTTTATGTAATTTTTTACGTTGATTAGGCCGGACACGGTGCCTACGTCCTTCTCACACCGTTTGAAGAGCGCAGTTCTAACAACCTTGCTTGTGAATTATACCACGCCCTGGAGTGGATTTAATAGGTTGCTGGAAATTAGAAAGCTGGAGATGATTGGTTAATACTTGGAACGTTTCGACAGCCAGATCAGTGATTGGTTGGACCAGCCCGGTCCTGGCAGTCTATTGGTCCTCGTTAATTGCGGCCCGCTACAGCGCGTGCACGCAGTTAATGCCAGTTTGAAACCGGCTAAGCACGCGCTGCCATTCTTACTCCATCCGGCGCGGAGGTGATTTCATTCAGCTCACTCCAGATTTCCTCTAAATAATTATAACATCTTACTACTGGTAAGTAGTGTGAATGTGAGTAGAGGAATTGTAAGAACATTATTTATGTGTTTGTGGGGAAAATGTTTGTGACTATCTCAGCGTGCTGGTTAGCTAGCCGTGTTAGCTAGCACTGCGTCTTAGCTTAGCGACGTTGGTGTGTGTGAGCGAGTGTGTTAGCTAGCTGTATAACGTTACCAAGCTAATTAGCGTCATTGCTAATACTGACCGTGTGATATTCGCATTCTGTTTCAGTATTAATTTCTCTCTTTACATGATATTTCTGCGTGCTCTTAGTAAGTCTCATTGAAATTCAGTATATTAGAAATGATGTTTGGTCCGTTAGAACGGCTAGCGCGCTAAGATAAAACATTGTAGTGAATGCGGCGCTGCGTTTACTTCTCCGGATACAGTGAAATTAGCTGTAGCATGTTGGTGTAAAGTTAATCGACAGGCTGCTGCTTGTCGTTTTCTCCCTCTCCACGCTTCGGGACATTTTTTTCTTATTCTGTCTCTCACGTGTAAATTTCAAGCGTGACGTATTTTTGCGATTGCGGCGTTAGAGATCCGACGCAGCGCTTAGCTAATTAGCCATCGAGTCTGATCTGAAATAATGGAGAGCACGTGCTTTTTAAAAAAACCAAAAAAAAAAAAACTGTAAAATCTATTCAACGGGTTCAATCAACCATTTTTTATTTATTTTTTTGCTTTAATGATGAGTGTCTCGTGGTGTGATCATGATCCTCAACCTGACGTTATAACAAAGCCAAGCTGAAAGCTGGTAACGAGGCATCCTTCCCCATGCACGACTCACACAGGCCCGGCCAGGAAGCCGAGTCCCAGCGGTAACGCGTTATATAACCGCTATGCTGTTTTACAACTGCATGTGTTTTGTGTTGCCTTGGATACAAACGTTTGCTGACGGTAGGCAACACAAGTTTGGTGGTGACATCGAGTTGCTCTTAGATAAGGGCACGCCATACGCCTCCATCTTGGCTTACAAAGGATTTACTCGTATTGGTAATGAGACAGATGGCCTTGGGTTTCTTGCCAGCCGGTGTGATTTCAAGCCTTTCTGTTTCAGTTCAAACCAGTTGACCAAAGAAATGGTGATGGAGAAGCCAAGTGCCCAGCTTGTCGGGCGAGAGTTTGTCCGACAGTATTACACCCTTCTGAACCAGGCTCCTGACTACCTGCACAGGTAAAGGCTCAAAATATTTGAAATGTCATTTTTTTTTTTTTTTTCACAATAGATTCACATACAGGTTATCACACCTCACATCTCAAAATGCTTGAATGTGTACATTATAGAATTAAGGTAAGGGGCTGAGTTTCTGTGGCAGAAAAAGTAATCTTGATTACATTAAATTATGAGGGTGGACGCTAATAAAAATCACTTCATGACACTTGTATATTTCTACACTTCAGAATGTATTGTATCACAATATAGAGGTTTAACAGACTGCTGCCAAAAACCCGACAGAAGAAAACTTAATCATTTTGCCAAAATGTAAGTTTACACGTATAATGATTTCATAACCGTGACTTAATTTTTTTTTTTTGAGGTTCAGAACTGCAAATCATTTATATGGAATTATCTGCTTTTAGTGTTTACTATTTTAAGATGTTATCATAAACATGTATTATGTTGTCATATTGCTCAGCCCTAGTTTTTTAGTGAAATGATCAGTGATATTTTGTGTATATTAAATTATTGCATTGCTAAGAAATTGCTATTTAGTGTAAATTTTGCATCATATTAGAGTGCTAAGAGTGCATGGTATCCTCCAAATTAAATAACAGCTTTCTAATTAATTAGTATTTATTATACAGTAATCATAAATAATTAGTTGTGGAAATGTTTCTGATGTGAAAATAACCCCTAAGCCACTCATTTAGGGGGAAGAAATCAGGCTTGATTAACACGTCATATAATGCATTTCTGGTGATTTTTGACAAGATGGCGCATGCAGTCCTGACTCACTTGCGTCATTCCTTCGTTACACGCATTTGTTTTGAAGCCAGGAAAGTTACTCAGTGTATCGTATTAAACACTTATTTAGGACAGATTTGACTCTTGTCAAATACCACGTGTTTGGGTCAGACATTTGTCCCTCTTTTCCTTCTACAAAAAGAATTACTTGAGGAAAAATTGATTAATTCAAAGAAGTATCTTTACCTGTGTTTTATTGACCTGAGAGAGATTCAGGTTCCCTTGGTTCTAAATTTATTATGCATTCCCCTCCGTTTTGCATTAATATTACCTGATACAGCTCTCGTATTTCTTTTTTTTGTTTGTTTTTGATGGTTAAAATGACACTTGAAGCATAGGAGCTCTCAACAAATAAGAACAAGCCTGGAATGTTAAAATTGATTTCAGAATTAATTTTATGGTTTTATGAGAAAAGGATGATAACTCTGCAAAAAGGTAATACTGTTGGACACTAAGGTTTTATGTTTTGTTTTTTTTTGTTTGTTTGGTTTTTTTTTAATAAATGTCAGAGAAATTAGTTTAAAAACTGCTCCAAAATGGATGTTGGCAAATTGTCACCAGGTGTTTTTCAGAACAACCCTGATGAAATTAAACAAAATTTTGATGTAATTCATTTCAATAGCCATGAAATATTGCAGTGTAACACTCAGCTATTTTACTTCATAAGCTATGCCTTTTTTTTATTTAAATTCACAGGTTTTACGGCAAGAATTCTTCCTACGTGCATGGTGGTTTGGACAACAATGGCAAACCCACAGAGGCTGTCTATGGCCAGTCGGTATGTACACGGACTCCTTTTTACCGTCCTCGGTTTGTGTACGCTTATAGTATGGTGGTTTCTAATTTGTTTTTCATTGTTCTGGATAGGAAATTCACAAAAAAGTGATGGCTCTGAGCTTCCGTGACTGCCACACCAAAATCCGGCATGTTGATGCTCATGCCACTCTCAATGAGGGGGTTGTGGTGCAGGTGATGGGAGAGCTGTCCAACAACATGCAGCCCATGAGGAAGTTCATGCAGACCTTTGTGTTGGCCCCAGAGGTACAGCATCCAACATTTTAAAGTTATCACTATTGTACACCACCATGCATCACTGGAGTTCTTAGAAATGTAATTTTCCATAATGGATTCATTGTTTTCATGAATATAAATTAAATTATTAGCACATTTGTGCAGACAGCCAGCAGTGTTGGTGAAATTGCAAATTTTGGTGATTAGCTTTCTTCTGTTGCCTTATGATCGCTTCTGTGTTCAGCTATGCTTTATTCCTGTTATTTATTCCAAATATCCTCTGATTCAGGGCACAGTTGCAAACAAGTTCTACGTACACAATGACATCTTCCGCTATCAGGATGAAGTCTTTGGTGACTCAGACTCTGAACCTCCTGAGGGTGAGCCACTTGCATGTTATTTTAAGGTGCTTTTGTGCAGACAGCCTATGTGCTTTGCAGATGGCTTCATTCATCTCGTACCTTTCCAGAGTCTGAAGAGGAAGTGGAGGAGCTGGAGGAGAGGGCGAACTCGCCTGAGGTGCAGCAGGAAGAGCCGACTGCGTTCTATGAACAGAGTCCTTGGTAATGTCCCATTTTCTATTTTTGTCCACTTGACAGATATGTCTTTTGGCACTTGTACATAGTTCAATTAGATTGCCAGAATTGTGGATACATGCCTACTTTAATGTATCCCCAAGTGTAGCTGTTGCAATAATCAGACTCTTTGTGTGTATATGTGTAGTCCCTCCCATACTTGTATTACTAACCATACAGTGCAATATGGGGCATGTGGGACATGGAGTGTCTTATAAGTACTGTTGGAGGAAGAGATTGGGTGGTAGGGTGCAATAATTGCCAAGTTAATTTTGCTTGGTAGTGAGGTCCTGATTTATCAGTTACTTGGTTTCCCACAAATTTTAAGTTTAAGGAAAACATTTTTCACAGTGTAATTAAGTCTATATTCATTGACATGCTCAATCCTTGAATTAAAACTCTGCTTTAGTCATGATCAGTGACTCTTAATTCAGATGCACTTGAAATAAAATACAATTAACACAGATGGAGCTTGTGATTTTTAAAATGCAAGTCAGTCAATTTTGTTAATTGTGCAAATACCTGGAGCATTTCTAAAACATTAAATCTAAGGGTTTAAGCAGTGGTCTCTGCGCAAGTGTATTAAGTGGCTGAGAAACTGTTTGGAGAGCTGATTTCTGGTCTGGAATGCTTGTGTATGAATGTGCCTCCTCATTGTGGAGGAAGTTTACAGGCCAACATGGGTCCTTGCAGCAGAGCTTCATGAACATAGGTGGCAATGTTGGGTGTTTTCAAGTAGCAAAAATAGTGAATCCATGTATTAGCTGAGGTTAGGTCTAGTGCATGTCGGATGACGCCAGTATCCAAGAGTGCATGTCTTGTAGTTGATTGTTACAACCAAAATTGGCTGCATACAGTAGTCTTTATTTTTGTTTAGGAGGCTATAGCCTAGCATGCAGTGCAGAACCAATTATTAATTAAAGAAGTAAAAGATAACATTAAGGGTGTGTCTTTTCAGTGTGGAGCCGGAGGCTCCCCAGGAGGAGGTGTCCGTATCCCCAGAACCACAGCCTGAACCGGAGCTTGAGATGGAGCCTGAGGCAGCTGTTGTGGAGCTGAAACAGGATTCAACAAGCCAGGCTGAGCCCCTTAACGTGGAGAAAAGCCCAAGAGCTCCTCCCTCACCTACTCCCGCTGAGTCTGCAGCTACCGTACCAGACGAAAACCGGGTATGTGCTCATTTCAGCCTCCATATAGAGGCTTGGAAGCTCTTAAAAGTCTCTTTTTAAGTGGGCAAATTTAGCCCCTTCTAATTTCATTTGATTAATACCTAGAAGTATATAAAATTTGCTCAACAAAGTATTTGAAATATAGTACAAGTGTAGTATATTCCTTTTTTTTTTCCTCCCCCCTCAGCCTTTCTCATGGGCTTTAGTCACCAGTAAGAATCTCCCCCAGGGAGGAGTGGTGCCAGCTTCAGGAATCCCCCCTCACGTAGTCAAAGCTCCAGCAACTCAGGTGTGATAACAGCTCCTCGTTTTAATTCAGCAGTAGTCTAATCTTTTGGCAGGATGCTGGGTTAACTGATGAAGGAAAAGCCACCCTGAATGACTTTATAGTGTATTAGTTTTTGTGGTTAACATGTAATCTTTAACATCTAGCTTTTACCATGTAAATTTTTATGCAGTTTTTAGTTTGAATTTTTTGTATATGTTGGTGCTTTTTCATTGTTTACCCACAATGCTTTTTGAATACCTGCTTATAATGGTCTGAGTGGGACTTAACCCTTGTTTCATCTCCAAACCTTTAGTTTTATCCCTTGTGTGAGTTGAAAGATTCTCCTCTTGAGCACTATTATAACTGTGCTAGCAATGTTTGTCATGTCAGAGCGGTAAAAATTTATTTTAGTAATATCGGATATAAAGTACCATAAAACATATCACCAGAATTGTTAAGCCATAGGTTTCAGGGTGAACTTTTCCTTTAATAGCAGTTCTGGTTTATTTAAGCTAAACAGTGAGATTTTGTTCTCAGTCAGAATATTAACACGAACTTTGTGCCATTGGGTATATGTTGATTGTGTCTTGTTACAGCAGCCCAGAGTCGAAGTAAAACCGGAACCCCAAACCACAGTACAGAGACCTCCGAGAGACCAGAGACCACGTGAACAAAGACCAGGACCCCTTCCAGCACAGAGAGCTCCAAGACCAGGAGGTATTCTGTACCGTATAGACATAATGTGCAGCCCTAAATGCACTCTGTGTAAATAATTTAAAATGGGTTTTACATTCACAGCCGATGTGAATGCTATCTGCTGCTTAAGGGTTTGCCTTTGCCAGAAGTAATTAGGTCATTTTAATCAAAGTAATTACATAAGACCCATGCTTCACTAGTAAATGGCTTTCTTTTTCTCTGGCATGATTTGAAACTGCCTTCAGCAAGCTTAACTATATGCAGTGCCCTTTCTCTGCCCTCACTAAATAAAATTGCATCTCTTCCCACCAAATTAAGTTTTTATAACACGAAACATAATATGAATTGGCTAGAAGCAATTTTGCATGTGGCAGGGTTAATGTTATGTAAATCATGGCTTCCTCTCTAAAACTGCAGTTGTGTGTTTGTAGTGCGGGAAGGAGAGAGTGGGGAGCCTGAGGTGAGGCGGGTGGTCCGGTATCCTGACAGCCAGCAGCTCTTCGTAGGAAACGTGCCACATGATGTGGACAGGGCTGAGTTGAAAGAGTTCTTTGAACGTAAGTCTATGTCCCTGTGGAGAAGGCAAAGTTTATATGCGTGATGCTACATGGGCTTCTGTGTGTGTTGACGTGTTTTGATGATACTCTGATTTCAGAGTATGGAACAGTACTGGAGTTGAGGATCAACAGTGGTGGCAAGCTGCCCAACTTTGGCTTTGTGGTTTTTGATGATTCTGAGCCTGTACAGAAGATCCTGAGCAGTCGGGTATGTCTGATGTTAGATTTAATTATACCTTGTTTTTTGAATGGTTATAATTTTATAAGGGCATATCAATATTGGTCATCCTGTGTGTTTTAGCCCATTAAGCTGCGGGGAGATGTTCGTCTGAATGTGGAGGAAAAGAAAACGCGTTCAGCACGTGAAGGAGAAAGGCATATTCGTCCCAGAGGCCCAGGAGGACCACGGGACAGGATAGGAGGGCCAAGGGGCCCGCCTCCTCGAGGGGGCATGGCTCCGAAGCCAAGTTTTGGTGCCGGGCGTGGTGCAGGCTCCAGTGAGGGTCGTTATGCAGGACCACGCCAGTGAAGTAGCTCTCGTCTGAAATCACTGCTGATGCAAGTCACCCCGAGTAACAGCTTTCCTCATCCTGTTTGCCATGCTGCTCCTGGGCTGCGGAGTGGCATATCCCCTTTATCTGGACTCCTCCTGTATTTGAGTTTGAACTCGAATTTGTTGTAGACAAACAAACTACTTGAATTGTGGAAAAGGAAAAACCCAGCGTTTTGTTTTTTGTTTTAACGTTCTCTCCCTGTTTCTTAAAGGAACGTGTTTTTACTGCTCGGGCAATCCTGTGTATTGCTAGCGCCCGCTTGTCAGGTCAAAGTGCAAATATGGTTTTATTTGGAGTTGTCGCCAAGTCAAATCATGGTTGTGTCTGAGTGACTAGCATGTAAAGAATCCTGTTTGCCTTCTACTGTTGCACTTCATCAAGAATTACATATTTTAACAACTCTGCTGATGAGAGAACAGAATAAACTTGATGTACTGTTTTGATCCCTGTGTGTTCTGCAATGCGCTGCTCAGAATTTTTCAAACTGTAATCTTGGAGTGCAGCTTGGTTATTGCAAACTGCTACACTTTTTGAGAAAAAATCGTTTGCACATTCTTGTGGATCCCCAAGGCAAAACCCCGAGCTGGCTTGTTCATAACACAACAGGTGTCCCTGTTCACGTGTCAAATCAGATTGCTCTTCCAACTGAATTTCCAATTTTCCGCTCCCACTCAGTGGCATAACATGTTTTGTGTTCTTCAGAAATACCCGACACATTGCACACATTTGGAAGAAGAAAAAATTGTGGAATGAAAATCGATAATTTGGACACCTGCCAACACAATTTTATTCAATAAATTAAGTAATGATTAATTGAGTACCCCATTTGAAATTTCTGCCCCTTCATGCTGCATATGGGGGAACATAACTTATTAAGTTTCCTATGGCTGGCTTAGAATAATCTCAATTTACATGGGTTCCTGTGAAGTTGTTAACTAATAACTTGATTTCCACGTTCTTATGAATTAATCTGCGCCCCTGTACTTGATGGGGCCCCGTAAATATGTAAACTCCAACTTGTATAGAATGTCTGCCATGAAAAGCAGTGCACACGGAATTTGCTCAGTACAGTTTTGTGAACATGGTATCGTAACCAGCAGCACTGAAATATTTACTCACTCTTCATCCCTGCATTAAAAAAAATGGAGGAAATAAATGTAGCCATGTGTAGCACCTGAAAACTTGGATTAGATGGCTGCTGTGTAGAGCCCTGTACGTGTGTCAGCAGGTGGTATGAGATTAGTATTCAGAAAGCCCACTACCTCCCTCCATCACACACAAGCTCAAGTCCTTACCCCATGAACAACATGAGCTCAAGATGTCCTCAGCTGGCACTGACCCACAGAGCACATGGAGTGCCCTAATAAAAGCCTGCAACATGAGATACATTATGCAGCTGCATACCATTTTGCTTAGAGACTAGATATTTAAAGGGATCAGTATATTCTCAAGTAAAGAGTTAGCTGTAAATGGTATTGGAAAATTTAGAACCCTTAAGGGTTCTTGCTGATGCAGAACCTTAAAATGGTGTTTCCCTCTCAAAGAGTCGAACTACAACTCTCTTGGAAGCTAAGCAACTTTAAAAATCCA
Organism: Notoglanidium macrostoma; assembly: GCA_030068235.1. NCBI lineage: Eukaryota > Metazoa > Chordata > Actinopteri > Siluriformes > Auchenoglanididae > Notoglanidium > Notoglanidium macrostoma. The sequence goes on from JAQQZR010000002.1 coordinate 17,192,001, forward strand.
GTGAACCCTTAAAGAGCCATTAGGTTTGAAGAGTATATAATAACAATCCTGCTGCATTTAAGCAATTATTCCAGAGTCCTGAAGTTTCATTGGTCAGAATATGATTTTTCTATAACAGCAGCTCTCACAATCCTAGCAGTAATTCAAATCAGAGATTTAGATCAATACACTTTATTTAAGGTATTATTGTTTCTATAGCAACATCTAATTCACAGGGTAGATGTGCCACAAAATTGAAGACTTACAATAGACTGATTTATTCTGTAAGGAGGTGTTTAACATTTATGGAAGGAATCTCCCAACATCAGCTCTTTTTAACAGTCAGAAGTAAAGCCTTATTTAAATTTTCCAACCCGGGAAAGTCTTCAGGACGGAGGGCTATAAGCATTGCTGTTTCCCAGTACCATGACAAGCTGTGTTTTTTCTGTCATTAAATTCAAGAGAAAGTTAGGGAAAGACTTTATATCTGTTCAAATAAGTGATGAGAGAAACTAACTTGCTTCACTGACATGCCACAATATTAAATGTAACTCTAAACAGATAACAAGGATGATGTGTTGTTCTTTGTATCAGGAAAGTCCCTGGCCCAGATCTCATCTCAGATCATCATGATTAAGCACTGTGCAGAGCAACTAGTACCAGTGTTCAGACATTTTTAGTGAGTCTTTGGAACTGTACATTGTTCCTGCCTGACCAACATCAACCTGATTCCAAAGAAGCTTAAGCTCTGACCTGTACGACTATAGGCCTATCAATAACGTCCATTGTAATGGAGACCATTGAGCAATTTGTGTCAAAAACATCAATAAGGACTACCCTTAGCCCCATGCAGTTTGTACCGAGAGCCAACAGGTCAGTTAAAGATTAATTAAATATAGGCCTACATTTCATCCACAAGAATCTCGGGACAGCTGGCACATGTGCAAGAATCTTGTTCAGCTTAGCCTTTAATACGATCATTTCAAAGCTGCTGGAAAAGAAACTCACATCTTTCAATCTGCCAATCTCCATCTGTCATTGGATCATAGTCTACTTGACAGGCAGACAAAGAGCAGAATGAGTAGATTGGAAATTGCACATTATGTGCAATAACCTTCAGCACTGGTGCAACACCCTGAAGTGTGCTCCCCTGCCTATTCTTCTCCCAGTGCACCAATGACTGCACCTCTAAGAACCCATATGTCATGCTCTTCAAGTTTGCCGATGACACCAATCTTACAGGCCGCATATCCAACAATGATGAGACCATATACAAACAGCCGCCGACCTGGTGCAGGCACAATAATCTTGACCTGAGCACCCTCCTCTCTCGTCCTGCACCAAGATACCTTGGTTCTGTCATCTCAAGTGGGTCAGAAACATTGCCAGTATCATAAAAAAAGACTCCACAATGGCTGTTTTTACTGCAACAGTCAACGAAATTCAATCTCCCCCAGGCAGGACTGGTCCAGCTATCAATGAGTTCATCTTGACATCCTCTGTAATTGTCTGGTTGGTACTGCTTCTACTCAGGCCAAGGGAAAAATGCAGCGCATCATCCGCTCTGCAGAAAAGATAATCAGCTACTGCCTGCCGTCCATCACACAACTGTACAAACTGTACAGATTGCAGGAGTGTTCAGAGGATATCTCTGCAGACCCTACCCATCCTGTCCATTACCTACTACACACTAGAAAATGCTTCAGAGAAGCTAAAACCAAGTAAGCATATCACTCAAATAATTTCTTCCCACGGCAGTATCCTTTATATATAAACTCTGTACTTGTCCATGGTGTTATACCTGTGAACCTGAACTGTGCACTTTGGAACTCACATTTCTGTATAAACATCCATCCATCCATTATCTATACCGCTTTATCCGTCTGGGTCGTGGGGGAAGCTGGAGCAAATCTCAGCAGGCTTTTCGGGCGAGAGGCGGGGTACACCCTGGGCAGTTCGCCAGTCCACCACAGGGCCCTGTATAAACATTGTACTTTAAAACACAACTGTCTACATATCTATATGACCAAAAGTTTGTGGATATCTGACCATGACACCAGTATGTGGTTCTTCCCCAAACTGATGCCATAAAGAATTGTCTAGAATGTCTTTGTAAGCTGTAAGCATCAGTTTTCCTCCACTGGAACAAAGGGGACAAAATATGTTCCAGCATTATAATGCCCCTGTGCACAAATTGAAGTCCATGAAGACATGGTTTGCCAAGGTTGGTGTGGCAGAACTCGAGTTGTAACAGATCTCTGACTTCAACTCCACTGATCACCTTTGGGATGAACTGGAACGCTGACTGCACACCAGACCTCCTTACCAAATATCAGTGCCTGACCTCACTGACGTTCTTGTGGCTGGATGAGCAAATCCCCACAGCCACGCTCCAAAATCTAGAGGAAAGTCTTCACCTGAAGAATGGAGGTTATTATAACAGATGTTCAACAAGTGCATATGAATCTAACGGTCACACAAACGTTCGTCCCAGTCTCAGTCCTAGTGAGGGCAAACAGATCAATTTTATATTTATTCAATTTGTATGGCTATAAAAGACAAATCATACTTTGACTTTCTTTATTTGGTTGATAGTTCCTAAACTTTCATAGTAATACGATGAAGAAAACCCTTGAACTGCGAGTGTGGCTAATTCAAGGTTAAGATTCATTTAGCCGCACATCGGTATTCACTACAGCGATGTTTTCCAATAATGACCCAGTATGCAAATGTGGAACATATCATTTATATTCAGCAGAAAAACAGAATGAATTGTTAGATAATAGGGCTGCGCGAACAAACTGAGACATGCACAGCAGCATAATAAAGTCAAGGTAAAATCACACAAACATTTACTATTGACATCTTGTCCCTCTGTCCTCAAATATAACGCTCATTCATAATGAAATGATTGGTGCTCGTGTTTATCCTAGAAAATATAATATCAGCATTATTTATTGATAGTTGTTTTGGGTGCATTGGTAATAGAACAAGTACACTTTTATCATCAATTTAGTGTACAAAAACACACAAGAGCCTCATAGTAATTATGTCTTTATGAACAAATACAAACAAGGGAGCTCTTTTGTTCAGGTTTTCAAAACTCTTCTAAGATTACAAAACTCTTTGGGTTCATTAACAGTATGAACACTGTCCAGATGCCCACAATCTTAAAAAAAACAAAAAAAAAACCGGTTCAGAGACTTTGTTCAGAAAACCTTTAATAGTAGAATTAGCTTTAGCATAATGACATATTTCAATAAATATTTAATTATATACAGATACAGCAGAAACGGTACATTCCTTTTTTTTCTTCAAATTGCTCACATTTCTGTACAAGCCAAAAATATCTGCCATTATTTATATTCATGCAAAATATTCTATGCTTCAGATTTAGAAATAAAAAAAGAACACATTAGCTTTTTTTTACTGCTTAAAAGGGAATTGCACACTTTAATTATGATAATTAGCAAATGAAGAGTTGCACTTTGTGCCAATACATGATATACGCAAGTAAAACAAGAGATGAAAATATAGATTAAGGCCATACAAGCTTATGCAAAACAACCTCCAGAACTTTCTCCACGGCGTTATGTCACAAGAAACGGTCATGCCTAAAGTCACTCTCAGTGATCAACCTTCAAGAGTTAGCAATAAAAATTATCAATAGGAAATAAGAAATCATAAAACGAATCATATCATGCCTCATAAACTGACCATTTAAAGAACCAATGCAAACCTTTAATTGATATTTGCATGATAATTTTGCCTCATAAAGGCTCGGTTGCACAGAACAGATGTTTCACATTGAGCTGTCCTCATTTCCAAATCACTATTAGTCCTCTGTGAACTTCCAGTCTCTAGTACCGTAGCTAGCGCTTAAGGAGAGGATCCGAGTGTGAACGCAGTCTTACGCACAAAGGACAAAACAGCAGCGTGAGTACGATTAGTGGCTTGAAGCAGCGTTTATCATCAAGGGCATTTGGGGAAACAGCAACATTTAGCTAAGCATCATTTTTACAAATGTTGACACGTGTTAAAACATCGTTGAAGATGTTTGATTTCAAATTTGATTTCACAGAGAAATGCATGAAGCCAAAAATGTAAATTGTACAATATACTGTATGAGTGGATGTCAGCATGATGAACAGAAATGAGCATGATTCTTAAATTAAATGCTACAAATCAAAGTTCTACCCATCTAATCATAGTGAGAATGAATCGCTGTTCAGTTTAATAACTACATCGCTGTAGTGCTACAAATTCTGTAACTGTCTGAATACGGTGACGGCTATTAATGATTAAAACTGTGTCAGAATTCACACGGTGTTCGGAGCGGTTAGAGTAAATTAAGACAGAGGTCAGTATTTGTACCTTTCTTCAGGACTTTCGTTCATAAGAAAATGTAAATAAATAAATGTGAGAATTCCTATGAATTTAACATGAGAGAGTGGCTTGGTGGAGGAGCACAGAACAACACGCTTTAGGATTTTTCCCATTTCCCCTGTCATGATTCAGTGCTGCACACAATTTTCATGCCTTGCACAAGCTGATTCAACTGTCCTGGAGCAAGAAAAGTATTAAAGTGGGAAGTTCTGCGATGATGATTGCAGTCCGACACACCATGCCAGTCCCACTCTAATGCAACTCTAATGCATGTTCATTTCTCATTTCAGATGTATGAGCTGATATTTCAAATCTATTTCTTAAACAAGGATCTTATGCAGTAATCAGGCTTGGGGAGTAACGGAATACGTGCAATGGCGTCACGCAATTAAGATACGAATAAAAAGTAACTGTATTCCGTTATAATTACAGAAAAAATACGTAATCAGATTACCGATACGTTTAGTAATAATAGGGATGATTGATCAGGATTACAATTTTAAAATGCATAAGGGCTGCAACAACTGATCAACAAAAGCAATGAAAATTGATAATAGAAAGAATTGACAATTAATTAATTATGGCAATTGAACGAATTAGAATTTATTTTATTATCAGTTGAACGGTGTTATGGAACACATGCGTGCGCACTACGTCACTTCATAAAAAATGACTGAAACATCAGTAGGACTTTCTCTACGGTATGAAACTCTTTACAGTACACTACCCTGCTGGCCTTCTTACATAACCTGTGTTTTAATGTGAGTAATATTATCATTCGTTTGTGGGAATGTGAAGAACAGTGGAAGTGTGATGTTCATGTTCTTGAAACAGCTTTATGTTTTGTTTGGTAGCAAGTAGTAAAGCTATTCGATTCAATTAGCTTGCAAAAAGTTAATTTAGCCTATTTTTCCGATCCAGCAGTGTTAATATATTTATTATGTCAAGTCATCAAGTCTCCATCCTGCTTTCGGTTCACAAGTCGATCCCAAAAAGGACAGATTCACTAATCACAGGCATTGAAAACGAAGAGTCAACTGCAACTACATTTCTGCATTATCCTGCCACCTTGAGATAGTCCGAGTGTCTCATTTGGTCAACATGAGCACTCGATAATATTTTTGTGCTCTGACAGATTATCAGATAATCTGTCTATGAACTATGTAATTAAGCCTAGTCAGAAAAAGGTCTGTAGTAGTGCTGATTAAACTGCTGCGAATAAATATTTTAAATAAATATATTTTGTATATATTTCTAAAAGCTAAAACTAATTGAATAATCAAGGAAAAATAATTGACAGGTTAATCAATTATCAAAATAATCAGTAGGTGCAGCCCTAAAATACATTTTAAACTAAAGAACAATATACTACCAAGCACACGTGCACACAACACTTCACATCACCACTCTGGTCCGGAGTGAAATCAGAGCTAACCTTACAGTCACCAGTTCATTATCATGGCCTCTGGTGAAACAATGTGTTCACTGGGTGGAAATTTCACCATTATTTTGTCTTTAAAACAGAAAATGGGAACATCACACTACAGTGCAACTTCTGCCCTCCAGCTGTGAAAATGCGGTCATCCTCCACATATTTGGTATTGAGGAAAACCAAAAGTAACAGAAAGTAATCAATTACATTACATTACATATATTTTGTGGTAATTAGATTATGTTACGGACTACATTTTTTAACAGGTGATTATTAATTGTATCAGAATAGATTTATAAAGTAACCCTCCCAACTCTGGCAGTAATTATACCTCTTATTAATTTGCACATTTCCCCAAGCAAAGCTGCAAAAACATAGATATGATATAATGAAATCAGATCTAAGCAAATTACCTCAAGGGATAAACATCGTACTGACCAATGAGGAAGTTAGTATGCACACTGTTCCTCCTAAACAGGTAAACCCTTTACATCAGGTACTCGCTTGCACAGCTGAAAGGCAGTGGCAATGCTTTAAGGAGATTACTCTTTGGCCAAGAAAACAAATCATGTGGATAAACAGAAAGTAGAATGGAGCGAAACACTGCACCAGTCTCATGAATGGTAATGAATCATAATTCACACTGCCTCCAGGACCTTGCATGGTGAGAATGTACTTTCATTTCTGTCAAGAAAATAAAACATTAGCAAAGTGGGCAAAAAAAAAAAAAAAAAGTGCATAATGTAAAGAAGGTAGCCATGCATTGTGGACTGGGTGCTTCTTCGAGAATGAATGAATGAATAAAGAAAAGAAAATATACTGTACATATAATTTTGGTAACGTGACCCTAGGCCACTTGAAGAAATTAAAAAACAAAAATAATTGCATATATTCTTATTGCATAGAGAAGCACGATGAGGATGTAATCCATGGAAGCATGTTGTAACCAAATCATTATTTAAATACATTGTAAATTATTTACTCTGCTGCACAATACATACTTTGATTTAGAGATAAAAGTCACAGTAATACACATTTGGTTGTTAAATATATATTTAAATGTATGGCAGCGCTGACTGCTTATAAAAATAACACTTTCTGCTGGAGCCGATGTCAATGCAGAAAACAACGCGATGCTGTTAAGGGGAAGAAAATGATCTTTTTTTTCCCCATGATGTGCTGCGAAAATGCAAACTGATGGAGCTGAGAGATAAAACACTTCTCGTACATTTACCTTTTGTTTCAGTCATGTCATAATACATAGCTTGTAAATATGTCTGTTGTCTGAATAAATAAAGCAATAAAGCTTTATAGCCCAAATTCCTTTTTTTTTTTTTTTAACCTGTTGACCACAAAAGCTGAGGAAAATGGTACAGCAACATGCTGTTCACTTGGCACGGGAGTAAATGACATAATTTGGACAAAAAATTCACACTTGACCACAGCTGGTATAAACAATATATTTTTGACGGTCACGCGTCAAAGCTTCCACTGGTAATGTGACATCATGACAGGATTTCATCATCATGACATCCTGTTTTTCTGGGCATTGACAAGTGCTTGCAATACATATATTGAAGCAAATCTAGACATAGATATAGATATATTCCAGCGACTCTTGCATTACTTATTTATGGAAGCACCGACCCGCATGGCGTTCTTTAAAACCTTTCCGTTTTCCAGTTAGTGCTCTTGAAATCGTTTGAGTTTTGTTTTAAATACTTGATATATTACAGCGCTGCATGTAATCTTTATATTCCCATAACGCAGCATGTCTTCATAAAAAAAAAAAAAAAAAAAAAGTATCAAAATAGCAAAATACCCTTGAATTTCAGTTTGCTCAGAGGTTCTCTGATGTATCTGTAAAAGTCTAATATTTACGTTGCCATTTTTATTTTTATTTGAATTTTTTAGTAAATATATTGCCACATTCATATATCATGCATTTTACTGCATTGCTATTGCACAGGTCCAGATTATTCGGGAGAACGGGGAGGAAAAGGACAAAGGAAAGAAAATGAATCTCGAGAAATACCTCTGCCAAGGACTCAGCATTGAAAGCGAGTGAGTGCTGAGGAGAGGAAGTAGGCATGGGGGAAGAGGGGGGCGGTGGGAAGCGACAGCGGCAGCTTTTTCAGCTTGGATCTCACCCTTTTCTGAGGGATATTTACTGCTTGTGAATATCCTCGCTGCGAATGATCTTGTAAATGATCCAGTAGAAAATGTTAAAAATGAGGAAGACGAGTGGGAAGGCGACCCGCGACACCGTGTCGATGCGCTTGGCACGGCTGATGAAGAGCTTGCGCATCTCCTCCACGCTCTTCTCAGGTGGCATGCTGGAGGCAGGAGCATTGTTGTTGCCTTTGATGGCCATGCCGTCTTTAGCCTGCAGACACGCAGGGCCCATGCCGTAGGCGGCGAAGCTGAAGCGCCCTTCACCTGCCTCCTCCTCCTGCAATACATATATCAACATACCCCATCTGTTAACAGTCCAAAGGGCACTTAATTGCAGGTTAACATTCGCCTTTTACCTTTGTATTCACTGCTTAGTAATGCATACGCACTCTAGAGTAGCCGTGTTAAAAATAACACAGTTTGTGTTGTTTTTGAACACATCTGCATGTCTAGATTACACACCGTGTTATTTCTGTCACTTTCCACCCAGATGATTGCAGAGCTTGACCAGAATATTCGCCGAGATTATAACACAACGATTTTACAAAGTGAAATCACCAGTGCACAAAAATGTGTTGATTTCCAACACTTTCGTTTTGAGTGTCAAAAATGACATCTTGGCAAGTAAATGTGTATTGATTTATCTAGTATTTCCTGTCATAGGATTACAACAAACCAAATATAAGATTAGTAACCCTATTTCAAGTTTGATCACATTTCAAGCTTGTTCAAGTGGCAGAACATTTTGATCATTTTGAGCATTTAGTTCTAAAACGAAGCAAAATTACCGCCCAATACCAAATGTGAAGTTTGACATTAAACAGGTTTAATCTAATATCTGGCTCATGATAATGATATACTAAGAAATACTAGATCAATTTAAAGGTCCACTATGTAGGATTCAGTCACCTGAATGCCCCTCGCTTACCCCTCCCTTTCCAAGTGTGTATTAGAACGTACGGTGGCCGTCAGGTTTCAGTAGGACACTTTCCAGTACTTACTTTCTCACTTGCTTGCTTTGCCTTTGCTAAATAAGAAGTATGATCCACCATTTTACAAAATTTGGGTTCTCAAACTGGTTCTTCAGCACCAGCAAACACCGATTCCTCTTATTTCTTCTTCCTTGTCTTTCTTTCTTCTTCTTTGTCGTCCTTCTGGTGCTTCCTTCCAGATTCACGCTGCAACTTGTAAAAACCCGAAACGCAGAAGGCGCTCTCTAGAGGTTTGTTCATTCTGTGCTACTCTAGCATTTACTGTAGTAGTAACTGTACTGTAGATATTTATCTATATTCAAGTTATTTTTTGCAGTGTACTCTGGGCCTGCTGTATATACTATAGAATACTCAGAAAACCCAAATATTTTGATCTAATAAGCCTATATCATGCGAGATTGAATTTTCTGGGCCTGGGTCTGAGACTAATTTCATGTTTTTGACCATCTCAGGCCATTTCTGATCATTTTACAGTAGTTTATTGTAACTTGTTTCAACAAGTTTTGTCTAAATACTGAATATTTAAAAAGAACCTGAAGAAAGAAACAAAAATCTTTAACCCTCAGGAGGTACATATTGCAGACGGGAGTGCAGTAAACAGTAAACATAAAAGTAACACTTTTTAAACATCACCTTGTTACTCTAATTTCAAAATGACTGTAATTTTAGCACTGTGTTCATTTATTTAAAAAACATGAGCCAAGTACATACAGTTTAATGTCTATTATTTCTCAAAAGCCATTTAAAATGAAGGGTATTGATCCGTCCATGGCTTAAATACACTGAAGCCTGTGATTGACTTGTTTAATCCTATTTGGTTGATCTTACAGAGTACCTGCCATATTGTGAGGCTTTCTTCAGGTTAAGTGTGTTCATGGGAATAATTATTGACATAACGGGTCTGGATGAGCAAGGGGTGTGAAAGAAAGCATCATTTTTTTATGAATTAATGGAACAACCACGGTAACTTTGCTCACGCTTATTGGAGCCCGAGCAGATGCTTAATATATGCAAACCCAAAGCAAGCGCCAAGATTAATTACATTTCGGTACGCATCGATGTTTCACTACTTGCAGAAGCACAAATTGATAATGCAAAGCAGGGAACTTATCTTTGTGCAATGCTTAGTGCCCAGATGTAAACATGTAACACTGAGAACTGAGATACGGTAAAGTAGAGTCTGCTTCGGCTTAGCGAGCGACCAGACACTTTTTTTTTTTCCCCCAAGGCTCCATTTTTAGCATCTTTTTGTCCTTGCCTTCTTGTTATTCCAGTTCTATCCTTTAATACATGTAAGGGGAAATTAAAGAACATTCTCCGATATATTTTTGTGTGTGTGTGTGTATGTGTGTGTGTGTGTGTGTGTGTGTGTGTGTGTGTGTGTGTGTTTGAATCCAGGTATTTCCTTTGCCCTCCAGATTGGTGCACAGGTTTCTGTGTGACGCCGGGTGCTACGACCTTGCATTGTCCTTGAGCGCCGCACCATTTGTACCCATTACAGATGCTCCACTTTATTCCTGCTGCCATATGATTAATGTGGTGGCGTGGAGACGTGACATGGTGCTGTAAAGAGGAGCAGGGCTGCGGTGCTGCATCACTCCCGTCCTTTGTCCTTCGCGATTCTGCCGGATTTCATTAACTCTCTCCGTAATTAAAACACCGCCATTACCAAACACAGCAACATGCCAGGCTTCTTCCCAACCTCGCCTGCTGACGACAGGATAAAAAGAACAGGACGAAAAAGCAATATGCATCCTTTAGAGCTGCTTTTAAAATACAATTTCATCTCTGGCCATTAGAATGCAGCTCACTTCCGCGTTTCAGAGGCACGAGCATCTGGTGCCATGTACCTCTCGGGTCTTTCAGCCACCATCCATCTTTTTGGCTTGGGATTGAGGCGTCTATAGCCTGGACCGAGCCCATGTGATTAATATCACATATTAAATATCTGACTATGTGAGAGTCAGTCAAAGCTTTTATCGCACACGCGCTTTAATCTTTTTTTTTTTTTTTTGCATGTCACGAACCTCCTAGGAAAGCTTGTTTAGTGAGCAACATGAATACCGCGACTATGCATAATAAATTCCTTTTATATCTGCGCGCTCAGCCTGTATTCCATTGCATTATATTAGATTTCCAGAACATCCCCGACCTTTGAGATTTCTATCGGTTATTATGCGCTTCCGTGTATGATTACGCTGCACTTACTACAAATGAAATGGAATGAAATAGGCGTGTATTATGTAAATCTACGTGACAATTGTGATTCTGCTGTGAATACATGTTTCCCAAATGAGTTGTTATTTTTGGGTTGAATTCCATTTTGAAGCCAATAACTCAAATGAATTATTTCAATTATGCTAGAAAGAAACAAAACATCCAAACAAACAGGCACCTAATGGGTTCTCGCATACCAAGAGTTTTTTTTTTTTTTTACAGGCTGTCTCACTGCGCAAATCGATCTCACTCCATCACGCAACGTGCCCCTTCAGCACACACTACGCACTTCGGCTAATCGTAATGCACTGATCATAACCACTCTCGTTTTACAAGTGGCCACAAACTTCTACGCACTACAGGGCACTTTCACCTGAGGACAGTGCAACCCAAGACTCTGGCTTAGTGATCTCTGCCTTCTTATTTACATAAACACTCCTCACTCGTATCCGTGCTCAGGACAAGCGTGGGAAAGGGGAAAGGAGACTATTCTGATGGAGTGCTCCATCTGAGCAGCAATCAACACTAACCAGTTGATTGATTACCATCGGTAAGATACTCCCTAATCCACACTTAGCAAGGCAAAGGCTGTGCCTTCAGTCAAAAGCCTTTCAGTTAGTTATTAGTGCTCTGGATGAGCATAATGTGGAGCAGCTGGGGACGACTGAAAGTCTCGTGTACCCTGTCGTGTCCCTTGTGTGACTACAGAGCTCACTGTTCCGATAGTCTGAGCCTGATGGTTACACCAGAATGTGTGCTAAAATTATACTTCTGCAGGAATCTGTTTGGGATTTATTTTACTACAAATTGTACTTTCGTGGCCGTCACAAAAAAAAGGCTTAATTAAAATGCAGTGAGCACAAGTTATTAAATTCAATTCAATAGAAATGTATAGGCTTGTATGCAACCTATATTAAATACCACTTTAAAGATCCACTTTGCAGCACAAGGCTTTGCTCATCTCTAAAAATAAAAAAAAAAACCTCTTGTAAGCTGTTCCAACTAGATTAAACCTCCTTTTCCACCTGGAAATGCTTTTACTCCACTAACGTCTGTCCAGCAGGGGGAATCCTACGTCTACTCCGTGAGGCAGCATGAGACAAAAGGGGGTGAGTAAGCTCTCATAACAGCTCTGAGCTGCAGCAGCCAGTCTGAATGATGGCCCCTGCAAGGTGCGATGGAAAGCCCGAGCCCAGCTGTGGATCATCTCTGCCCGCGAGCTTCATTAAGAAAGGTGGCGAGAGATGGTGCGACCCTGCCGCTACCGCTCAGTCTGCTCAGCATTGATCATGCCGCTGCGCCCCGCCGGACGACTCGGACATAAACAGCCATTTTGTGCCTCGAATACTATACGTTCTATACTCTGGTATAGCACACAACTGGATTATTATTATTGCAACTACTCACTTGTATCACTCAGTGTATAGCTTAATAATGTTCGATGCATTATGTTTTAAAGGTGTGAACAGATCTAATTACAGAACGATCTGAACGCTAGAAATCATATTTGAACCGTGGTCCTGATTACAACTCGCACTGAAAGTAAAAAATATTTATTAAGAAATTTACTAGAAGGAAAACTTTTTTTTTTTTTTGGTGTGTGTTATACAAAATTTGGGGAGTTTCTGCCTACAAGATCACAACTCAGTGTAGCGTTGCTATAGAGAGAGATTAATGAATGTAGCGCTAGCAGCAGCCAAAGTCAAAGTCACATTGGGAATGACTGCGTGTGAAAATGAATAATTAAGATTTTGTAAGCCTGTTTCCAGAAAAAACCAAACCTGTATTAATATTTCTCAAAATGATGAGTTATTACTTCACATCACCAAAGTAAATGGTTACTATTAGATGCTCATCACATGCCTGCACATGCAGTGCCAACGGCATTCACAGACAGCCTGTGAAAAAGTTTACTTTACACATTCTTTCAAAGTGATAATACTTTTAACTTTTTATTTACTTGAGTAATACTGAAATGAAATACATGTAGTTTTACTTAATTCCATTTCAAAGAATAAAAGCATACTATTTTCCCCTTATATTTTTATTTACGCCTTCAATGACGTTACAAATATCAGTGATCTGTTCTGCCCTCATCCAGACCATGACTGTCTGCTGCTCAGCAAACCAGTGGCTCCGTTTAGCATCCAGTCATTACGGTTTAGCGTTCATCAGTGTAGAATAAAACACTAGCAAGAATCAGGTCAATTTGACGAGGACCTTCTCATGCTACACAATGTAGTTAGTGCTCTGCCTATCCGTGCTATCCGGATTAGCCACCCTGGCACGACCTCAAAAAATGTTTCAATATGGAGAGCAAGCAATTAATTGCTCATTTGCTAACATTTACTGGCTACAATAACGAAACTTTATCCTATATTTGTTGCTAATGATAGGTTAGACTAGCGTTGATTCCAGTAGCTAACAATTTGCTAGGCAACAAGTTAAATTCTAGCTAATGGTAAATATTACAAACAGAGTACAGACTGCTGCTGCCAATTTGGGTGACCTAAGCATAATTTCTGTTCATAAACAGAACGCATTCAGGTCTAGGTTTGTGTTCACGTTGTATTTTGAATAGTTTTTTTAAATATATTATCTATCCTTGACGTGTAAATACATATACAATACTCTTTGAGATCTGAACTTGTCTGGATCCTCATTTGTTTCCATCCCTACATTTCATGTGAAGTCATTTACACAACTATCCATCCATTATCTATAGCGCTTTATCCGTCTGGGGTCGCTGGAGCCAATCCCAGCATCTTCGGGTGAGAGGCGGGGTACACCCTGGGCAGGTCGCCAGTCCACCACAGGGGCAACA
>JAQQZR010000002.1:17210371-17228849 GCA_030068235.1 Notoglanidium macrostoma
GCATGCACGGGGAGAACATGCAAACTCCACACAGAAAGGCAGCCTGGGTGACCCGGGGATCGAACCCAGGACCTTCTCGCTGTGAGGCGACAGTGCTAACCACCGTGCCGCCACAAAGAAATATACGAACAAGGAATTAAATCTCTAAACAAGTATATTAAGTAAATAACATAAATAAAAAATCAACAGCTACTGCTGTCATGGCTAGTAGTAACAATTTATCAACATAATGTGTTAGCCTAAGAGTTCTTCCTCTAGACACTGAATAGCCTTATAAATAATATAAATAAATATATATAACTTTCTCTATTTTAATTACATCAACAAAGCAGAAGCAAGAAAGCGGACAAATATGAAAGGGCCTGGCAGCGTCTGTTTTTCCATAAGCATTGACGTCACTCAGCGTCCTCTGTGCAAAAATGCCCTCAGCATACAGCTTTTTTTTTTTTTTTTTTTTTTTTTTTTTTTTTTTTTACCAGTGCACTCAGGGTGCTTTCGATTTTAAACAGTTAAATTTTTGGCATGTTGCCGAGTTCGTCAGTGTCACCTCTCATACTGACCAAGCAAAATCAAGAAGGGGGCAGGACTTATGGTATCAACCATGGCAGAGAAGAAACTGATCCTGCCTGTACTCCCCCAGATGCTTTCTTACAAGGTTTATCTCATCCACCCAGTTTCTTCTAAATAAAGACTTCATGTTCACAAAAAAGAAATGAGGAATTGCTAGAAAATGTTTTTTGTAACCTAGCAACAACAAGCACTAATGAGGAGTGCCCTGGAAGAGCTCTGGAAATGAGGGCGTGGGTGCTACCAGTGCAAAAACGCATCTGTTACGCAGTCCCTAAAGCTTTTCACCAACTGATTGCTTTTTTGCATATCTATTTTAAAATTATGTGGCCCTCTGTTGGTCCGGAGACCCTAAGTGATCATTTATACTGCTATATAATGATCTAACGCACTAATATAAGAAACAGCCCTGAGTTTTTCTCTAAACATTAATTAAATGAATTCTTTGTAATATAGGTATTTGGAAGTAATCCTGCAGAAATCTAGATCAATCTTATTAGACAATTATTAGAGTTGCCAGGATTTCCAGCAGGTAGGAAGCTAGCCTCCAGGTAATTACACTTCCTAAGTTAGCAGTTTTCATGCAAGGTGGAAAGACATCGCTGGCTGATATCTAAATGTTTATTTATACCACAGCACTGTTGAACTCTTGAATCTGATTTGCTAGAAGGTGTTGATTAAATTATCCAGCTCTGACAGTAGCTCTAACTACAAGGAAGAATCGTATTAGCTCGGACCTTGTGTTTTGGTCAGGGTAATGAGGAGTAAGGCTTCAGACAGAGCTTAAAAACTGTGTTTTATATTATGCTATATTAAAATAGGAGCATTATTGCACACGTAAAAAATATATGTTTATATTTACTGACTCTCATCCGTAAAAGCACGGGGTCTTATGAATGTTCGCAGAGACTCTAATATTTAAGGAATAAAACTTGATGAAGCATGCCGTTACTGTTACCACCCTAAAGTTTATTAAGAGTATCTTCCTGTAACAGCACATCCTGAAGCATTTTTTCCTCTGCTATTACAGCAGAATGCAGATGATTACAAATTTTAGTTATTAATGAACATTATACTTTTACTTTTGTTTATAGTTATATTTATTCTTGTGGAACATCCCCATAAATTTTATTATAGCAGCTATAAACGGGCATACCCTCACCAACGTTTCTTGAAGTTAATAAGACGCTAAGAAGAAAAATATTAAAAACATAGCTTGTCATGTACAAAAATAAAAACACAACAACAACAACTGCAGAAAACACAAAATCTTCGGTCTTGAAAATATCCCGAGGTGGAAAACATACTAACTATTATAAATTATATATTATATAAACATCTCCTTACAGAACAGAATACTAACGCAGAAATACTACCGTATTAGCATGAGTGCAGTAATGTTATAGAAAATTTATCAAAACCTTCTGACCAATCAGATTTTAGGATTAGAGGTAAAGTAAATGCTTATTATATTTATTAGTCTATATGGGTTCCAATATATAGCATATTCTTTTCTTGTGCTAGGTTTATACTATTAGCATGTGTTAGGACTAATCATGCTAATGTGTGTGAGGGTGTGAAAGTGCAGTGTACGCCTGTGGGGTACACATAAGAGTGTTGATGGAGCATTACAAAACCTGTGTAATTCTAAGTGGGCTAAGTGTATCTAATTGTATTAATAAGAAAATAGGATTAACCATTACCAAGCGCAGCCCTAATTGGTTATTTTATATCATTTTTTCAGTACAAATTCTTCAGTAAATACAAATGAAGAGCAGAGCAGAGGCAATTATTTAATGCTACATCGGTAGCCTGGCCTCTCCTCAAATGTTTCTACAGTCTATTAAATGTACAAATGTGTCTATTATTTATCGCTTGATGAAATTTATCCATTTAGCAAATTATGAACTCTCTCACTCAAACTTCAAAGCACTGTTTGTTCATTTAATGCAAACTGCCGTATTTTCAAGGGTTTGTAAAACAAAAAAACAAAAATTGTCCACCTGGACACACAGCTTCTCCATGTAATGACGGTATGAGCAGAACCTTGTAACCAACAACCAAACACTGAAACAGCAACGCACATAACTGGCAACGTAAACGTTTCAGCTCCAGTCAGACCCTCAGAGTGCTGTAGTGCTCAGTAACCTATTCCATATTCCATTGTTATTTTATGTAAATCAACTGCATAAAGTTGTGTTTGATTATTTGTTTCTTTATAGATCTAGATATCTAGCCATCACTGCATTCTTCAGTGTAACTGAGCTATTTAATTAGAAGCTTTGCAGGCACACGCCGCTAAATTTGTCGACCTGATTTTGTAAATTTTCAAATAAGACACACCTGTGCTATCCCTATTTTAAAAAAATCCCCAGCCGCCACTGGAGCAGAGAATAGGAAAAGGGTGTTGATTCATTAAGTGCAAAAAAGGAAAAAAAAAAGTACAGGATACATCATCTGCATGGACTGTGAAGTCAGCATGTGATTGGTTTTATTTAGAGGCTTCGCATTGGGTTCGGGTCTGTAATTTCATTTTAAATTGATTCAAGCATGTGCTAGAGTATTTCTCTGTGTAACTGTTGGCAGGTATGGATCAAAAAACGTCTCCTGGGCATGAATGTAGCCATTTGTGAGTGCCTAATTTCTCCATAATGATAAGAATACATGGCAATTTTGACATTGTGGAGACACTTAACTGTTTTAAGCAAAACAACTAAAAAAGTGACCCTAGCTATAGCATTATCTCATTATTGTAATATATAGGCAAATGTGTGTGTGTGAGAAAGTTTTGACCTTGTGAGGACATCTGGCTGGTCCTTATAAGGAAATTTTCCTTTGTAAAAAAACTGCAATTGTTCACTTAAAAAGTTAAAAGAACTAAATGGTTTTATTTTTGTTTGGTTAAGGTTAAGGTCAGGTTTAGGCATGGCATTAATCAGCTGTATTATTAAATATGTCAACGGAAAGTCCTCGCAAGGATAGTAAGACAGACGTGTGTATGTGGACCATGTTTATATTACCTTGTGGGGACATTTTTCTGGTCCCCAAAGGAAAACTCAATTTAGTCATCTGTGAATACAATCAAAAAACTAAACCTTAACTTTCTATTTTGTGTGTCTCAAAGGGAGAAGTTCACCTTTTTTAAAAACTACCATTTTTATTTGAGTTCTCTCTCTGTGTGTGTGTGTGTGTGTGTGTGTGTGTGTGTGTGTGTGTGTGTGTGTGTGTGTGTGTGTGTCAAGTTCACTGTAAGATCCCATCCACTTCAGTGTACATGTGTGTGTGTGTGTGAGAGAGAGTTCGGTCACCTTTAGGTGTCGTCTCCTCCTCTGGAAGCGCAGCAGCTCTTTGTGCTGGCGAGCGATGAAGTTGACAGCAGCGTACTCCAGCAGAGCCGAGAAGACAAACAGCAGGCACACAGCCATCCAGATGTCAATGGCCTTCACATAGGAGACCTGTAGCAAAGACATGGAAGTAGGTTGTGTTAGCAGTGAGACACACAGTACAGTGAGACACATCAGTGTAGAGTCATTGTAAGTCATTTGCTTAGACAAAATTCACAACTGAGGCATTTGCTCTTTTAAAACGGTACCATAGGTCATGAAATATGACCATTTTATTCAACAATTCCTCTCAGGCCGTAGAGCAGGAAGGAGATAAAAGCAGTTTTCTATTTTTACGCCAAAATGATGCGTCACTGAATAAAACACAACAAGGTTAAATTTTAAGGTATTATCCCTCTATTTCACAGGTATGCATCTTAGAGCATAATTTATCATCAGACCATAATTAAGCCTAGGGACCAGTGATATTCACAATTAAAAAAGATGCAGAAAGTATGAGGACACTTGTTCTCTTTATTCTTCTTTATTTTCTGTAAATGTCTTAAAATAATAACAGGAAAGCTGAAAAAAAAAAGACACATCTGTCCTTCAACCTATTTCTTGGCCAGGGTAATGTAGTCCAAACATCATGATATTATCCACAGGCATACAGGTTAAATTCACATGGTTGAGCATGGTGATGGTGCAAAGAGAAGAAAAAAGAGCCAGAAAGGGTCATGTAACGTGTTGCAGTTTTTCAAAACGGACTTGTTAATATAATTAGCATAATTATAAGGTATTAAAAAAAACATTCACATGGACAACAATGGCAGATTCTGTAAAGAAACGGCAAGTTTGGAAAATATGTAGAAAAACCAATAAAGTATGTATATTTATGGAAGTATTATAATTTCAAAGTTTTAACAGGATTGCTTCGTTGAATAATCCTCTCAAGTTAAAAAGCTACTCTGCATAATAGTGGTGCCAGCTGGGAAATAGCTCACGTGCAAAATAAATAAATAAATAAATAAATAAAAGATTCTGTATATAAATACACGTTTACACGACATGTTTAATCCTAAATAACCCTCTGCGTAATTGTGATGCCAGCTAGGCCAGGTATACGTTTACACACCCTGTGTTAGTAAAATTTGGAGACAACTAAAAAGGTACAAATGAACTCTTACAATTAGGAATAAACCTAGTCAGTGCAATGGGCCCTAGAATCCCAGTATTATTATTTTTAAAAATAAATAAATAAATAAATAAATAACTATTTTCTATTAATTTAATTTCTAAATAATGTAGTGTGTTCTGAATCATCTAGCATATTCAACTGAGTTCATTGCACTTGGAAAATACTTAAAAAACAACAACACTATAGGTATAACATTACATGTATATCTCAGACTGCCATATCATTCATTTAGTCATGATCATATCCTTAAATCAAGACGACCAGCCCTGCTCGCCATTTCTCCTTCGTTTATATGGCAGTAAAATATTACTCTTCTACAATTTAATTATTAATGCGCATCACTGCTTGGGTCAAGGTTGTCAAAGAAGACAGAAAGAGAGGGAAGAATCCTGATGAAGTGCGACAGTGTGATAGATTTGGCAGGAACCGGGCTGAATGGTGGCATTTCTATCCATGACCGTCACCAAGGGAGCAATTCCATGCACCAGTGTGCACCGTGTGTTCGGTGTGTGCATGCAGATGCGGCTCTGCTGTTACAATGATTAGCATGACATCAGAATTGTACGGGAGAGACACTTTGAAAAGCTCTGTATACGGGTTGAGGAGACCATTTAAATTCACAGCTTAATCTTCAAATCCAGTGAAAGAGACAAAGGAGTGAGAGAGAAAGAAAGAGAGGGCTAAGTTCCTTAAAAACAGACAGCATACAAATAGGCTTCATTGAAGATTGAATCATTGTACAACAGGCTTCACTACAGCTAAATCGCTTAATACACGCAGTTTTTATTGATCATGTTCAGTAGCTGAAAAACATGATGGTACCTAAACAGTTATATATGATTTCACATGCTGTCGAAGGGAGGCTGACTCTAACTAATATTCTGCTATCAGGAAACAAAGAAAATTCAAAATTCACTCTTCCAAGTTAATTTATATGTCTGTTAGTAAATCAATACATGGTCAGTTAGTAAGCCTTTATCATGAAAAGCGATAAAGGCTCTGGAATAACTGCCAAACCGTCTTCATAAGTCGAGTTGCCGCGAATTTGTCCTTTATGCAGTCCAAGTCAATATCTAATCAGTCGAAGCAGTGTTATCAAAGACTCGGCAAGTGGTCTGTACTGCTACTGTTTTAACTACGGGATATGCTGATGAATGCAGTCTTTAAACTTATTCCGTAAATAAGACAGACAGAGAAAGAGAGAGAGAGAGAGAAGAAAAGAGAAGTGAGAGGTCAATCTAGTGGAGTTCTAATGGAGTTTGTCTTGACTGACCTTTGGCAGAGAGGCTCTGGAGCCTGAGCTCTGCGTTGTCATGGTGAGCACTGTAGTGATGCCCAGACCCACACGAGCAGGAGCAGCATCCATGTTGATCCAGAATGACACCCAGGACAGGATGACAATTAGCAGGCTGGGAATGTACATCTGAATCAGGTAGTAGCCCATCTGCCTCTCCAGATGGAAGCGGGCCTCGATGCACGTGAACTTCCCTGAAACACACCAGACAAATATGGTAATCATTATTGAGACGCAATTTCACTCGTACATGGCAGAAACTCTTAGGACGTGTGAATGAATTAAGCTTCACACATATTGAACGCAAACTGAATGCACTGTTTTTGATATCATGAATGAAGATGGTCTGAATCTTATGTGGCAATATTATTCGCCCGAATTCTAATTTTTCTACAAATTTTCATTCGATTTTACTTCGTATCATATGTTTTTCCCCCTTCCATTTATACAGAGTGCAGTAGTTTGCACTGGCAGTGGTTTTAGAATAGATGGGGAAAAAAAGAAAATGGATTTTTTTCCCTTGATTTCTATTTCTCAATTTATCTACAAAAGGGAGAATTCCAAAATGTTAAAAACGGGAGATTCGGCATGAATTTCTTTTTCTTCTTCTTCTTCTTCTTCTTCTTCATCTTTATTCCCACTTCTATGTGGGGTCGACGTGGACAGGTCGCCAATCTATCGCAGGGCTAACACAGAGATGAAAAACCATTCACACCTATGGGCAATTTAGAGTAGCCAGTTATCCTGAACTTCATGTCTTTAGACTGTGGGATGAAACCGGAGCTCCCAGAGGAAACCCACACAGGAACGAGGAGAACATGCCAACTCCACACAGACAGGCCCCTAGTCGACAATCAGGTTTAAACTCTGTGATGTGACAGTGTTACCTACTACACCACCTTGCTGCTTTCGTGTTCTTCCGGTGTCCGTGTGGTTTCCTCCAGGTTCTATGTTTTTCCCCACCTCCCCAAAACATGTACTTAGGATCGTGTTTGATTCTGTGTGTGCTTAATGTGTGCTGACCCTGTTTACTATGTTACTGTTGCAAGGTGCACTCAATGGTGGTCAATCTGAATTAACTTCTGTTAACTTTTTTAACAGGTACAGCTGACAGCTATAAAGTCGCAGGGTTGTACTCGCCTCACATCTAATCTGACATATTATTCATAATCCATTCCTTGTAGCTAAATCATGAGCTATAAATGCACTTTTTCCATGCACGGGGGTGATATGTGTCAAGCAGAAATAGCATACAAAAATTGTGCTGTTCCTCTTTTTTTTTTTTTTTTTTTTAAAGTGACAACGGAATATGGGAACACAGTTTGAGCAGAGGCACCACTTAAAGCATAATCACCCATATACCTTCTCTCCCAGAGACGACCAGCAGCCTCAACAAGCAGAGAGATGTGTCAAATTACCGTTTCCGAGGAACTCACAGATGCACCACATACAGTACAGGCAGCACACAGTGGAAAACATTAGCTGACTCCATAAAATACTTCTTAGCTCAAGGTATGCTACATTTCAGCACAGTGGAAATGCCAGCGTTTAAAATAATTTTGCGGATAATTCGACACACAGTATGGGTTCCCACTGAGAATATGTTTCTCCAACAAGGCAATTCCAGGGCTTTATTGTACGGATATGCTTTGAATGCCTCAGGTCGAGGTAGCATAACTGCCGTGTGGAGACATTTTGTGTCTAAATCATTTTCCAAATTAAAACAAAAACAGCATGGCTGGTATTCAGGTTTCATCGCACACTTTCATAGCATGTATTAAAACAATAGAGTAGTGAAATATATTGGATAGAGAAGTACATTACATCCAATCCAGCATTTTAGGCCAATATTGGTCAAATGTCAATATTCAGTATCAGGCTAATGCATCCTGATTAATTTAAATTCAGTGTGACGCTCATTGTGCCAACACAATGATGAAACTTCTATCTAAGATCTGTATTAGTCACAGAAACCCATGATAGACAGGACAGGAGGAAGACAAGCTATAGAGACAAAGTCTATGCTCAGCAAAACAAACAAGACTGCAGCTAATACATCAGGATGAAGACGTATGAATATCAGTAGTTAATGGTGAATCAGGGACCAGCGATACAGCTGGAACGATGAAAGCTCGGGAGAATATTTGCCCTTGGAAAGTGCCTTTCCATTGGCAGGATAAGAGAAGAGAGGTGAAGGTGTAGATAGGAGGGAGGCACCCTCAGGGTTTGAACTGGTGTTTCGGCACCAAGCTGAAACGGAGAGGTGAAAAGGGGACACAGAGAGAGCATATTGCAGCAATCTGCTCCTCAACCACATACAAGGAGCAAGTCAGCAAAAGATAGTCAGAGAGAGAGGGATCTTACTCTGATCAGGCTTATTCTGATCTCTTACATTAAGATAGATGAAGCTCACAGAGAGTGACATAGCTCAGCTCTTTACAGGCACACTAGCAGATGTCACTCCACTCGTTCCTGACTCATCTCTCAACCAGTGCCAAACTAGGCAATATTATTCATGGAATGAAACATGCCCCAAATTTGATGTTTCAATGTTGAACTGTAGATATCTAAACCTTCTATATATGTGACAACATAATGTCACAATTGTGATAATGACTAAAACAAAATCAAAGGGAATATTTTTATAGACCAGCTATAGATATGTGCAACTACCAATTTCACAAGACAGGACACATCAAATAATTCTGCTGACCTTCAATTGTGCACACATTCCACACCTCTTAAAAGAGCGTTCCTGAGGGAGCCATACATCCCGTGTCCCTTCTGTTTTGCTCAGTTTTATATTAGATCCCAAGTAGATTGGCCTTCAACTCTAATTCCCACTTTATCTTGAGGGTAACAAATCCTGACTGGCAAAAATGACCAGACAGATGGTTTTAACCCAACTGAAAAACCATGAAGGAGAAATGGAGCATGGCCGTGACGCTTCTTCTGCCGCCAGAGACTATTATCTGTTTTCAGAATTGCTTGTAAAAAAAAGAGAAAAATGGGAATCATGATGTCTCTGCACGTGTCTGTGTATAGTGTCTGACAAAAATGTTGGCACCCTGAAAAATTCATGTGTAAAAAGAATAACATTTGAACTACATAAGACCTTGAAATGAATACAGGGACCTTGTATAGTCTTTCTTTTCAAATATGTCAACACCCTTACAAGTATTATATTGTTATTCCTGCTCTAGAGAGAATAACAGAACTGAGTATCTTCCTGTAATGTCTAACAAGGTTGGAGACAGGTATAGAGGGATCTTGGTCCACGCCTCCATTCAGAACATTTTAAGGTCGTTTTTATTCTTGGTCTGTACATGTAGAAATCCTGCTACAATTCACATAACAGATTTTCTGTTTGGTTCAAATCCAGAGATTGAGATGGTCACTGCAAAACACTGTGGGTCTGCATATATACGTATATGTCTTTGCTGGTTTGGCACTCCAGAAATAGCAAGGGAGCTTCACGTGCACAATATTTCCCAGCCTCAGCAAGTGTAAGGAGGGTGCTAACCTGTGTTGTAGTGTTTGGTGCAGTAGCGTAAATCTTTCTCCTCCTTCAGTATAAACTGGGGTAACGTCAGTCCATCAGCCACCTGAACAGCACCTTTTTCGTCCCACTCAAATATCAGGTCGTTCATAGTGTAGCCAACTGAAAAAGAGAGGAGTAAATGAGTAGTGAAGTAACACTTGTGTGAAATAATCTTATAAAGAGATGATAAAGAGACAAGAAATATTGCATAACCGATAACACTGCACTTTGTGGCACCACCTAGTTTTGCTAAGCACCAGAACCCTTGAATCTGCTTCATCCCTAAGGACACTAACTAAAATAAGAGTAAAAGAAGGAGCAGGCAATAACCTGAGCTTGCAGCATCTCTCCACACACTCGACTTTAAGGTGCACGTAAATTACAGTGCTCCTCATTTCTTTCTACGAGCCAGCAAAACATCCATCTCTGAGCCAGTGAATAAATCTTCCCCAACATCATGATGAGCAGGGCATACTTACAGCTCTCCAGCTGCATTATACAAGTCTGCACGTCCATCGGGAAATTCTTCAGGTCCATGGGACAGGCCAGCACCAGCGTTATCCTGTTAACAATCAGATCAAGCATCGCAAGCAAACATTACAGTCTAAATGCAATTTCAGCCATTCCCTCGCTTATCTGCTACTTTTAGAGGTCAGAACTAACAAACAAATGCATTACATATAACTAGTATAATCCAAATGCTTAGAAAGTGTTAGGCAGTCATTTCTACACATGCAGCTCAAGTTATTTCCCTTGAACCTAATTTAGTCTAAAAATGAACTTCAGTGAACACATTTTCTACTCTCTCACGGTCTGTGACAGCATCACCATCACAGAATAACAGCTATTTTCCAGCACGCAATCGAAGTGTGCACCAGCCCTGATGCAATTTAGAGGGTGTTCATTGAACGAAGGCAGTCTGATTGAAGTGTTCATTTGATGGTGTCAAGTTAAGAGATGATGAAATTCGAGATCCTACACATTACCTTCCTGCCCTCAAAGCAAACTTTAACCCCATAAATTCATAAAGACCAGGGGGCCTCATTACAGAAAAATATTCTAACTGCTTGTCCTATCTTAACTTAAGTTTCAATCCTATTTTCCTATTACAGAAGCAATTCCTAATCTCATGGCTGTGTCTTATCCTGTCTCAGACCTCTGATCTTAACTTAGAAATCCTAGCTATAACTATAAATTCAATTTTTCAATCAGCAGTACTCCTGTCATGCCTGTATCTATGCTCAGAATGTACAGGAGACTGCCTGTATCTTTGATTAAATGCATCTTGGATGCTACACGAAAACAAACTGCATAAAGGCAACTCGGGTCAATCACATAGAATAATGAATATTAATTTCATGACTAATTTACTGGCCATAGTGATGACATCATGACCCCAGATGAGAGTCCTGAGCATCTGTCTTCGCAATATATATCTGAAAATAGAAATGACCATCTGCTCAGGAACACTATAGTATCTACAACAGTATAATTATAGATTTCTGAGTTGCCAGGGTCTATGCTATCCTAACTTAGGATTCCTAACACGGGAAAGTTAGGACGGTTCTGTAATAGCTCAACTCCTATTCTAAGATAAGGTTTTTTTTTTTCTCCCCTAAATGCTGTCAAGAATCATGTTTCTGCAAAACCATAAATTTTAAATGTCATCCTAAACTAATTGAAGATATTTTACATAAGTAAGATATTATATTTCAGACCTAGGAAGCTTCTGTAATGTATCCCCAGGCTTATATTCCACACTCTGAACTACAAACCCTCCATATTAGCACATGGGTCTGCATTAAAGTACACATCTCACAATATACTAAAGTTTAAATACAGAACTGCCCATGTACAAGTACTACACTTACTTCAGAATAAACGGAAATAAAATAATACCTGTTATTTAACAGTTTTGTTTATTTTTTCTCTAAAATATGCTATCAGTACATATTTTAATGGTACTTTTTAATCTTAGCACTTGCCATTAATTTGTCATTTGTTTTGATTTTTCATCACTGCCGGGCTTCATGAGACAAACTAAGGCACCATTCTTTAGTGACATATAAAGCAAGGTTTGCAATAAATAGGGCTGTCAAAGCCATCTTTCTCTTTTCATCGGTCCACACGTACACCATATGGAGTGATTCGCTTGGCAACTTCTGATTACAGTTGCCACTACAGGTTTCCTGTCCACAAAACCTGGGGATATACTCTTTTCATCTCATCTGCCTCAAGGAGTGTATTTTTTACATTACAAGTGCCATTTTTTCGTGGCATACTAAAGAAAACCTTAACATCCATTATCTTTGAGCTGGTTTTCCCTCAGCAGCTTTGCTAGGTTGTTGTTGAGCTGAATCAGATGATCTGGATCATTACAAAGTGCTGGAATTCCCATCACTAATGTACTTACTTGTGCAGTGAGTGAATTTTGACAGGGTATTGTCGTTTTCCCTTGCCATACCATGTGTTGTTCATATTAAGTTATCTGGTTATTTGCTAATACTCAAATCTAGGGCTTGAGTTGTTTTTCCCTTCAAACAACAGACTCTTGCACAAACAACAGACTCTTGCACAAACAACAGACTCCTGCACAAACAACAGACTCCTGCACAAACAACAGACTCTTGTAGCTGATGTTTGAATCCTTTGAAAGTCAATGATGAGCACCAGCTACATGACATCATATAACATCATGCTCAACTGGCAGGTTTAGACCCTGATTCAAAATCCAATCTGACTCCAGCCCTGCAGCCTAAACACTTGGCTAGCTTTCCACATATGGCAGGTGAATTAATGATCTGGTGGCAGACACGGCTCAGATGAAATCGTTGATTGATAAGATGAAACCATTCAATTCAGAGGGTCTGGCTTAGTCCCTGCAGCAATCACAGACAAAACAGGAGCAGACTGAGTAGGATTGGATGTCACTAGCTAACCCAGAGCACCAAATCTGATCTTTCAAACAATGGTACCAGCAGAATTCACTATGCCACGGTGCAAGAACTTTATTGAGAAGTCAACTTTATTGGACAGTCAGCTCATCCATGGCTGACCTCCATGCCACAAGTTCTAGCTAATATAATTGATCCTGAGCATGTCAGGTTGGGCCAAGGTTCTGCCGTTGACATCTGAAGGTCACTGCTGGTAGTCTCTCCAAACACTATGTCCAGATTCAGGATTGATGCGGTCATACTGATAATGCTCTAGTGAAAACTTACAATATTGCACTGTGTGTGGCATGCATATGGTAATACATTATCAGTATTACTTTCAGTATTAGAGCAAACACTCCAACGTTCAGAAGTTGATTACTCTGATCTCTGATTATGCTGAGGGATCTTATCAACATTTTGCACCCCAGGATATGGGGTGTCTCCAGTAAGTGACAGCTGGCAGTGACTACTTCCGATAAGTGATAAAAATGATGCAGAGGTATTTCAATTGCCCAAATAACCCCAACATTTTTCAGGGCTCACTGCCTTATCAATATCAGACCCCAACAAAGGGAGTGCTCTGAATCGATTGGTTTTACAGACTTGGAGAGAAATGCATTTGTAAAAGCAGACACCACAGTTCAAAACAAGTAGTTTTACTGAACTTACATCCTTGTTCAGAAGAAGGTTTGTCCAATTCAAGATTTGCAAGTCTTAAACTGGTTCATGCACAGACTCTCATTTTTTATGTTAAGATGGTCATATGTAGTTCAAGCTGAGCAACTTTAGGACTGGTTCCCATTGATGAATCTGCACAATGCTCATTTTCATGTCCCTATTGCCACAGAACACAGATGTTCTCTGAGGCTTGCCTTATAGTGAGGAAGAGAGCAGGGCCCATGGAGACTAGTAAAGTTGAATGTGATGAGGTTTATGTAAAGGAGGTATGCTAAAGTTTGCAAGCCTCTGAATTTAACTCCTATTCAGAGCTCTAATGGCATTGATTTCGGATGAACCATATCTGCTGACAAGTTGTCTTCAGAGCAACTATTCTTGCAGCACTTATCATGTGTAATGGATATGGGCATTTATAAACAGCAGGTTTTCTAAACTAAGAATCCTAGGCAAGATTTAGACAGAATTCAAATCTGCCAGCCAAACATGTATGTATTCCCATGAAGTCAACCCAGGACAAACAAGTAGACGTAACCTAGATTTTGAAAGTATCCAACCAAAAACCTCCCCACCCCCTCCTGTCAGCTCTCCCTCCGAAGCCACTCCTTCAAAACACATGAACGTGCACTGCCTTATTACTGCTTGAGGACGAGTCGTCCTCTGACGCCTCAGAGCATCTTTGTCATATTCAACTACCTCATGTCTCATGCACATGCAAGAAAACCCCTAACATTATCATAATGAATGTTAATAATGCACATGGCTATTGTTTTTACTCATAGTTGTCAACTAGCTTGCTAGCTTTAGCAGTATATCTGCAATATGTCTGCCTAGCCTTCTGAAAGACTTCGGTCATGCACAACGAGTGCACGGGCAGAGTGTGTGCAGGTGGACAGGTAGGTAGGCCATCCAATCATTTCATTGGGACTGAATGAGGTGATTGGATGTGTTTTTACAGCCCTGCAACTGTACAGATTAAAGATTTTTAAGATTTAAAGATTAAATAATCTTTCTAAAGTAAATTCCCTGCCCTACCTTTAAAATGGTTAGTGCTAAGGTAATGCACCTAGCTAATGCCCATTATTGTGTCTCAAGAGATTCAGACATTGTCTGTAGTATGGTTAGCACTTGCTGCCTATCTGCCTAGCCAATACAACGTAGACTATGGGGGTAGTTCAACCCCAGTCCAGAAACACAGAATTTTTTATAAGGGAATACCCATTCCATAAAAGAGCTGTGTATTATCAGGAATCCCAGCTAAGAACAGCAGACTCAGCAGTAAAGAGTGCATGGTATGACGTGGGAATACAAACTCTGACACTTAACCGCACATCTTAGACACAAACTGCAATAACTATTTAAATAGTACACCTGGCACAGTACTGAATTCTTAAGACAGAAAACAATCAAAGATCTGGCAAACAATGCACTTAAACACTGAGAACCAACTCAATGAATGTCTACATGCAAACTAAGCCAGCAGATGCCACAGTGCTCAGTAGTGTTTTAAAATAATGCTTGTGATATCAGAAAAAAAGAACATACTAATGTAGAATGTAAATAAGAGAGGGCTATCTATAGTTTGTGGCAGAACACCTGTAACTTTGACAATACTCACAAGCTGCTATCTCCTATCTCCTGTTGTTCTGGTCAGGGGATTGAATTCTACCTCACGTAGCTTTGGATAAATGTATATTTGTATTTGTAAATGTAATTGTATTGAAAGTCTCTACTATGTATTCAAATTCTCTATGAAAACACAACTGTACAAAAACCTCAGTACTCCCAGAATTCAAGTATGTACTTGCATGTTTTGATGTGGCATTATTTTGTAGTTAGATTCTTATCATAACAAATGAAAAATATGATACAAACAATAAGCAATTAATCAGCCTATATAGCCAAAATAGACAAGAATAAACTCTCGGAATTCTGAATGGATCCAGTAGTAATAATATAAAACTTCTCACCTTATGCTATACAAGACGTTCCCATTTTTTGAGATCCTCAGCAGCTTGTTGTCAGTAGTAACCTCATGGAAATTGGCACCCTTTTCATTGGCAAAGAACAAATCTGGCTTCCAAATGGAGTCCAACATGGAGGGGTCGAGGTCGAGGGAGTCATCAGGGTATTCACTGTAAGCCAGTCGGGGATCATTCCACTGCTGTCTCAGGAAAATGTTCACCCTGTAATCCTGTAAGACAGCAGCAGCAGCTATGTCACCAGACCAGAGGTGAAAGAGTACACAGCCATTCCATTCTAGCTACCATCATTAGCACTATGGAACTAACACCACCAAGAAAGAATGCAATTTACCAAACTGTCTGGCTATATATCTATATCTATATCTATCTATCTATCTATATATCTATCCATCTATCCATCTATCCATCTATCTATCTATCTATCTATCTATCTATATATATGGTTCAAGGAAATTAATCTTTCTAGGAAAATATACAGGCAAAATATCTTAAACTGTGCTTTCCAGTTTTTAAGCTATATTTAGCTATATTTATTTTCTGTGGCAAAATTAAAGATTCTTCAGGCAAAAATGATTTATTTATACTAATTCGATTACTGTAAAACATTAAGCAACAACTATTTCCATGAATACATGTTGCAAACTGTCCTTAGGGTTTCTTGGACATTCAGTGCAAAAGTCATTGAAAAATAAGCAATTGGTGAAGCTTAGAATCCTCACAAAGATGACGAAATTTAGCTCCGAGCACCAAACTTCAAAAATTTATAACTAAAAAAGTATTTGGAGTCGAGCTATAGGATTTTGCAAGGCCCCATGAACTTAACAAAAGTTTTATGTGATTTATTTTCATGAAAATCCATGACATGAACTGGGTGGTCCTAGGTGAATTAGAATGGCATGACCCTTACTTGATATTTTGATACTCAAATTTATTTGAGAAATTGGAAGTCATTTGAGTATATATTCCTGATAAAAGCAGACATTGTTTTGCCCAAGAAGCATGTCTTCATTGTCCTGCTCTCAAAACTAGAAATGCAGTTTTATTGTTTCTGGCAGTAATGTACCTTAGGATGACTTACAAGAACGGGAGACAATATACTAGGTGACCTTTGCAATAGCAATAAGCCACAGCATTTCACAGCAAATATCCTAGTATGAACCGAAATTCCAAAATATTTTGCTAGTATGTTAGTGTTCAGGTTATTAGATTTGTGCCACCAAAAAACCAATCTGAACAGTGCAGATGGAATAGCAACCCTCCCTGATTTTTACCATGTCAATATTTTCCATTTATAATAAGTAACCCATGTCATCTGTAAAATTACAATGAACTTCTTGATAATAAACAATCCATAGACACTGTAAAATAATAATACAATGCAACCACTTCAAGCTGGAAGTGCAGAGGTTCCTACAACATTATCACCTCAGGTGATTTATCAGGGATTTCTGAGTGCCTACTTCATGGATTATGCTGTTTTAGGAACACTCTAGGATATCATGCATTTTGTAGTTAATTGTAAATCGTTCTCTCACGTCTACCATGGCTATCAGCCTGTCCATTATTACAGCCAAACTCTGGACAGAGAATGAAAGCCTAAAGGAAAGGGTACCCTTTCAAGTCATAGTTTTTTTTTTTTCCCCGAACAGAATGATCTAGCAAACAAGTATGGAGTGGGCACCCATTCATCAGCATAAAGTAAAGGGGGGGTATCATATTTCCCGCTATGATTTCTCCAGGCTAAAGAGACTGATTTATGACAACAGCCGACACATAATGTGATTCAAGCTCAAGGCTAAGATCCCTTTCTGACGGTGACAGATTAGAAAAAGTTTGGCTGTTTTCATGACTCTACTTCAACTACCATCACTAACAAATGGGAGACTTTCTGGATTTATTCTCTCTCTCTCTCTCTCTCTCTCTCTCAAAAATGAAGAGCGGCTGAGCTAATTAAATGTCCAGTCAACCCCTCCCGGATCCCCAGACTTCCAAACAGGGTAAATAATGCGTCTAGCAGCAGTCCAGGGGGAGATGCTGGTCTCAGAAGTGGTCAGGTACTGTTTGATCATTATAGCACGAATCATGGTTCTCAGCAGAGCAGCCCAATCAGATTATTGAGGTCATTCTCATTCGTAGCGCCTAGCTCCTGCTCGTTCGAACATCAGTGTCAGAGTCTTAGATCAATTTCTCTGGTTGTACAGGAGAAAAGGAGTGTAAAATACTGCATTTGTTTTGCATGAGCTACTCCTGTGGACTGCAGGAATTTCTGGACAGTTCAGCAGTGGCTGAGCAATAAAGCTCGGATCATCGAACAACTTGCGTAGCTCTGGTGGAGGCATTTGAGAGTACTTTAAAGTGCTTGTGAAAAGGTGTGAAATGTTATCTGCAGGCTTGTTTCAGCACCAACCACAAAGTCCTTAAGAAGGGCTGGGAAGTCAAATTTTGTATTGAATTTTTTTCTGAATTGTGAATTTTATTACATTGCAAATTGAATTTAGAGGATCATGATATTATATATTTTTTTCTTATTACCTGTAAGTATCATATCAAGTGTCCATGTTGATACATCAAAGAAAATGTGTTTGGATTGTGTGTTTATCAAAATACTCATATGGGTTAGTAACATACAGGTCATGAAAAGATCAACAGTCATAAAACATAATAGTTATACGGGTTATCAACAGAACACACACACATGCACACATGACTATATGCTTTCATTTTACATTCATAATATATTTGAAACAATTTGTTAGTGTCTCTTAGTGCCTTTAATCAGCTTTATACTTGACATGTAATTATGCACATGTGCCAAACTTTGGTTCTACTGAAAGAACCCTTTTTCTAGATCTGAACACAATGCAGCTAGAGAGAACAGTTAGCATGTACAGGATCCTCATTTAACACTTTTAAACCAGCAGCAACTTCAGTTACCAGAAACTATACTTCTGTTTTCTCT
>JAQQZR010000002.1:17235690-17264704 GCA_030068235.1 Notoglanidium macrostoma
AACTTATAAAGTGTTTTGAAGCTTACTGTGCATAATAATTTGGAACAGTTCATTATAAGTTTTTTATATAAAAAAAACTGTTATCATTAAGAGATTTGTTGAATAAAATTTGAATTGCACTCTTAATAGTTGATGACATGAGAATTACTTGCCTATAGACATTCAATTTCAGCTCATAAATAGATTTGGGCTGCAGCTGTACATCTGAAAATCCAACAACATTAACATCAATTTTCATTTGACATGTAAGCTGGAAGCAGGCTAGCTTTGGATAACTTCTTTACATGCTCATTCACTGAACAATCTATTGAACAACTGATAAATAAATATATATATTTACTTGATTACACTTGATCATTCACTAGTGTTCATGTACAGAACAAACTTTCGGCTTTCTCCAGTCTATGTACATTCTGAAAAATGACCACAATACCATTTTCAATTGACTGGCAACTGTTTTCATAGACTGAATGTGAATCTTCTTCATCAAAACTGAGGGACTGACACTATACACTCACATTTTACCTCAAATGTGTGAGTGATCTAATTTACATATCTGGTCTGGTATATGAATGTCTGATTGAATTGGATGTGGTTTAAGTTTGTGACAGTCTATTCTTTTCCAAACATGCAAACATGCTTTCATGTAATAATCATGTGTGAGGTATATTTTCTCAGTGCACACTTAACAAGGACAATGGTGTGCCAAAGAAAAAGATGGCTGTACAGGCAACTTTTTCTTTTCACTACTTCCTCCAACATAGTTAAGAATCTGTCTAATGTCTTTACTTCAGGGCATGTAACTGTGCTTAGTCTAGTCTGTTCACTATGTTTTTGTATATCTACCTTCATGGAGCTGTATTCCTTAGAATATAACATCTTTATTGTCATTGCACATTCTTGCTCAATGAAATTTGCAGCGTGAACCCTAGGATATACAGTACATACAGCCCCTCCAAACGTATTGGAACAATGACCCAATTTTTGTTATTTCGCATCTGTACACCACCACAATAGATCTGAAAACAAACCATTGAGATGTTATTGAAGTGTGGACTTTCAGCATTAATTCAAGGGGTTTAACAAAAATATTGCATTACCATTTAGGAATTATAGCCATATTTTTCAAGGTTCTCACAGGCTGAAAAGCAGTTTCATGACCAGCTATTGTCTGTTTCCTCGTTATTCCTTGACACATTAAGGAGCTAAAAGGTCTGGAGTTGATTCCAATTGTTGACTTTGAATTTGGCAGCTATTCAAGGGACCTCTCAATATGCAATACAAAGAGCTGTCGATGCAAATTAATGAGGTCATAATTAGGCTGAAATAAACAAAGCAGACTTATCAAAAAGATAGCCGAAACTTTATGAATGGCCAAATCAACAATTTGATACATTCTTAAAAAGACGGAATGCACAGGTGAGCTCAGTAATAACAAAAAGCCTGGAAGACCATGAAAGACAACTACAGTTGACGATCAAGTACAGGATGATCATAGATTTCTTTCTTTAGAAAAAAAAAAACTTCACAACATCTAGCCAAGTCAAGAACACTCTCAAGGAGATATGAGTATCATTGACAAAGTCTGCAACCAACAGACACCTTCATGAACATAAACACAGATTGTGTATCTCATGATGTGAAACACTGGTAACACTCAAGAACAGAAAGGCCAGATTAGCCTTTGCAACAAAGCCTCCTTCTGCTGAGATTCAGTCAAATGCTGAAAAACTTATAGGACAGCTCTTCATAGATGGACAATGACACAAAACATACCAGGAAAGCAACCCAACAGATTCTTAAGGAAATTATATGTTCTTAAATGGTTGAGTGTCAGTCACCGCAACTGAGCATGCTTTTCACTTACTGAAGACAAACCTGAATTCAGAAAGACCCATAAACAAGCAGTAACTGAAGGCAGCTATAGTAAAGCATATCAAGGGATGAAACAGCATTTGGTGATGTCCATGGGCTTCAAATTTACAGATCGCTTAGAAGGTGATCAAGGCATCCAAGTATTAAAAAAGATGTTTATAACAGGGAAAAGAAGTGACGGCAGAGATTAGTTGTATCTCTCAGGATATTGCTGGCTCTGTGGAGGCAGTGTGTCCTGAAGATGTCCTCCCATGAGGGTAGAGGAAGTCCTATGAGCTTTTGGGCTGTGTTAATGACCTTTTGTAGTGCTCTCCCATCTGATGCTATGCAGCTGGCATATCACACTGTAATACAGTATGTCAAAATGCTCTCAACAGAGCAGGGGTAGAAGTACATGGCCATGTTGGTCTTCCTAAGTGTCCTTATGAAATAGAGCCACTGCTGAGCCTCCTTGACCAGAGCAGTGGAATTGGTTTTCCTTGTGAGAAGTCCAGAATGATTTCTTTGGTTTTTTTTGGTGTTCACTGTGCACCACTTTACCAGTTTGCAGATTTCATCTCTGTATGCTGTTTCATCACTGCCTGAGATCAGCCCCACCACTGTTGTGTCATCTGCAAATTTGATGATTGTGTTTGTGAGAAGGGTGGCAACACAGTCATATGTGTAGAGGGTGTATAGGAGGGGACTCAACCCACAGCCTTGTGGCATGCCAGTGCTGAGACTTGGAGAAAGGTGGCGGCTGAGTCTGACTGTCTGGCCTCTTGGATAATAAGTCCTTAATCCACATACACAAAGGGTTACTGAGACCCAGCTTCAGGAGTTTGGTGACTAACCTCCTGTCACAATCACAACATAAATCTTCCATGGCAGGTAGAATGGTCTGCAATTTAATGCCAGAAACTTCAGTTTTTTCAGGCAGTGTTTGTGCACCAGTGATTATTTACATAAATACACTGTCCACCTGGGTGGTTCTTACCAGAGTCTTTGTAGGTTAAGTGTTCTGCTAGTTCAATAGCTGTGTCTAAAACTCCCAAATTGAGCCAATTTTCTTTGATAATCATCATGCAGCTGTCCCGAGTTGGTGTATTCAATGATAGGCTTAACATTAGCTTATCTATTTTGTTGGGAAGTGACCTGGCATTGGCCATGAAGAAACTGGGCAATGGTGGTTTGTGAGGGGCTTTCCTTAGACTTGCTCAAATTCCAGCCCAGCATCCTCAATTCTGCTTCTTCACTGTGTTTTCTCTTCACTGTTTGTGTCACCGTCTGCTTGGTATTGTGATCCATGGAGCCCCCAGTACCCTTGCTATCTCCTGGGAGAGCTGAAAGGTAAAAGTAAGAGTAATTTTGCTTGTTGTTCCAATGTATATTAGTCCTTCTCTACTGTAGAGAATGTTCAATGCCCTAATATTACAAAAACATCATCATCATCAGGAACACTTAGCCACTACATCTGTTCAGGACTGCAGGGATTTGTGACAGATGCCCTTTTGTCAACTTGTCCAGCTGTATTGGATACATTTCTAGTCCAGTGTTCTCTTTCATGCTTGTCAATGGCTTCTTGGACCTCCATGTCTGACAGTTTGATAATGAGTTGCACCAAAACACACTAGAAAGGTCCGGATGAGAGCAGATTCTTATGAACATCATGGTGATACCTGCTGACACATTCTCCTCCATCTTCCCACAATTTTTTCTTCAAATACATATCAGACCCAGTAGTCTAAAGGATTTTTATTGAGATGTAGTTGTGTGGTATAGAAGTAAGCAAAAAGCAAACTGAACTCTGGAATTCCACTACATCGCCTGAAGATATCATATATTGTTTAAAGTTCAGTGGCACAGTAAGGAATGGAACTACTTTTTTAAGCCAGTTGTAACTATGTTGTAACCATTTTAACTATTATGTACTTTTTCTCTTATGTAAGTACACTTCCATAATGTCTGTTAATTCTTGCACTGTGTGTTCAACAGTTCAATCAATTCTGAATACTGCTGGCTCCTTAACATTAGATTTCACTACCATGTTCATTCTAATCAGGTTTGTGCTAGCTCACACTGACTAACTACAAGACAGATGTAATATTACTTGGGGTGCTAGAAAGATGACTGCTTAACAAATGGATAGCTGCTGAATCACCAGTTTGAATCTAACTCCCTTAGATACTTGCACAATTGCAGTAAAGTGTCACCATTAACTGAAGTTGGCTTAGACTTCACTGGTCTAGTCACTGAAGTATAGCTGTTTAGCCTGTCTCTCCACCATAAGACCATATGATTAAATGAATCCTATACTCCTTCCAATTACCAGTGTTACATTGACAGCTTCCTGCTCACCACCTTCATTGACTATTGTATCACTATAATTTAAGCACTATAATATTTTTATCAGTTTGATTGCTAATATTAACACTATTTGAAAGATGACACCTCAAAGCAAAAAAAAAGAATCCTTTGCTGGGAGTTTCTTGCCGGTGTCAGCATTTAAAATACACCTTTTTTGTTGTTTTTATTGATAATTTTGCATCAACCATTTTATTGTTGTTGTGCTTTTCAATTTTTTGTCTTCTTTACCTAAGTGCCGGGGATTGTAACGAAGAGGGAAAAAATGCATGCAGTACCGGATGCACCCACTAAGTTTTCCCTAGTATAGATCCTGGTAGCCCTATGAGTAGTAATTTGCTTACTTCTGCCTCTGTTGCTAGCACAGATCTGACTCAAATTCTGTTGGGAAATTACAACTCATGGTTCAGATAAAGAGCTAAAACTATCTCTTAAATGACAGGAACATGCAACAGAATTACTACAGTCATGTGCCTACAGACTTGTTGAAGTTCCCTTGTTTCAGGTAATGCAGAACCACTTGCTTTAGCCCCCCGACCAGCCAGTTTGGAAATGTCTGTTCTAACCCCCACTGTCTCACCTGGGTTTGGCAAGTATAAATACATCAGTCATGTACTTCCTTTCAGAATGTGTTATCTGTGTCAGAAGCAATAGTTTTTGCAGATAAATTCACCCAGACCCACGAGAGCATTTTTTCTTCATGGCTTTGCTGAGAGCCTATCTCTATAGTGCATACTCATGCTAAAAATGACAGCAGTTCATTTAATTGCTGCATGTCCCACACTAGAAACAATGCCTTCCCACTCTCAAAATCATCTGTGAAGACTCCTACAACAGTTGGTTCTGTATGTCCTTAGATTGTACTGTCAGATGAGAGTATACTGTATTCTGTGTATGAATATTTTACTCTTTAAGGTTTGGTGTCTCTCACTGGAGAAATGGAGAACCAAATACCTGTTAAAATTTGAAGGGATACAGGAGCAGCACATTAATTTATTCTAAAATCATTTTGCCATGTTCTGTGCAAACTGGGTGTGGTTCTGGTGTGAGAAACCCCCAGGGCCCACATGTTATGCCAAGGACAATTTTACAAGTCCACTGAGCAGTTTACAGTGTTTGATTGACACAGAAATGTGGGAAAAGATTTAAAAAATATTTATTTTCTCTTTTGTTTATATTTATATATCTCATTTATTTGAGAGGTATTACAGGCAGTAAAAGCATGAAACTGGAAGACTACTGGTCTGCTGACTTGGGAAATCCTCTTTTCCAAAAGACAATGTCTTGAGAGAAATTCTGAGATATTATGTGTTATATGCGCTTTGATGACAAGAGTACTAGGGCTACCCGAATTGTGACAGATGAATTTGCCATAATATCAGAAATATTTGATAACGTTGTAAAAAAACATTATTGCTTCATATACTCCCAGTGAGAACCTAACTGTAGATGAACAACTGTTCCGTACCAAAGTGCACTGTTGTTTCATACAGTAGGTTAATTTTGGGTGGCCGCAGATGTTGAAACATAATACATGTTGAACACAATTCCCTATCTAGGGAAAGATCACAGTAGGCCAGCTGGTCAGAAGTTAGGCATCTTCTGAAGCCTTTCCTGGGGAAAGGAAGAAATGTAACAACAGAATTTCTTCACTTGTACGCACCAGCAAACAATCTTTTGGTGAACAAAACCACCACTGTTCCCACAACAAGTAAAAACATATGAGAAATGCTCATACACTGTACACAGGAACAATCTAAAAGATTTTCCACCAACGTGCTGAAGCCTGGAAAAGTCACACTTATGACTTACAAGGCAAAACCAAAGAAAAAATTATGTATTTGGAACAGAATGCATCAGACAGTTTGAAGTAATAAGGAAGTAATAAAGAAACTGCCTGAAAATTCCCCCTTACAACAGAACTAAAGTTGGTACTGATGTTATGTATCAAATGGGCCAGCTTTATTCGGTAAAAGGAGACGACTGGAGCTGGCCCATAGATGTTCAGGGAACAAAACTTGTTACATCTGGCAGACATGTACGCAACTTATCTGTGGAAAAGGTTCCAAGAATGCACCAAAGTTGTGTTTGGTATGTTCTTAAAGCAATGTAAGCATCCTGAGCAAAATTCAGTATATTGAAGGGAACTTGACTCAAGTTGCATAGCAAATTAAACTGAACAGTGCTTTCCCTTTCCTCTGCATCCATGGCTGTAGTGCCCTTGAGCAACACACCTAATCCCCAACTGCTCCAAAGGTGCTGTAGCATGTGGGTGCCCACTGCTCTGGGTATGTTTGCTTACTTCTCACTTGTGTGTTTGTGGTCACCGTTTGTATGGGTAAAGGCAGAGAAAGAATTTCCCCTTGGGGATTAATATAAAAAATTTTTTTTAAAAAGATTGAGGCAGAAGCGCAACATTCCTGGAACAGGACTTGTAAAAGGGTTCTAGTATCTCAACAAACAGGATACTAAAAAAAGTACTTTGTTATGTATTTATATATGTCTTTCATTTTATAGACTCTCTCATGTGTCTATCTATATATAATGTATAATTCATATATTTTAATATTCAATATTTTTTCTTACAAATTTACTGTAAATAAACAAGACACAACATACAACTCTTGG
This sequence comes from Notoglanidium macrostoma, assembly GCA_030068235.1. NCBI lineage: Eukaryota > Metazoa > Chordata > Actinopteri > Siluriformes > Auchenoglanididae > Notoglanidium > Notoglanidium macrostoma. The sequence continues at coordinate 17,242,537 of JAQQZR010000002.1, forward strand.
TTTACCAAAAAGTTTGTTTGTTTTTTTCATGCTGTAATTCAGTTTCAATAAACTCTTTTAGTCAATGTTTGGTAAATTCAAAGATTTTAAGCAGCTTATTTTCACATTTGAGAAGAACAGAGTTTAAGATAATTAATGACCATGTTTCCTTGTTTTCAGGTGGTCCCTTCCAAAGTAATGTACACTGTCATGATATAGATGTTCAGTGCCATTTTACCATCGATAAGGATTATCTTGTTAATCCCATGAAGCATAAAGAAAGCAAAAAGATAGTGACTGTTAGTTGCAAAATGTTTGTCATATCTAGTAGTAGTTCCTGAAGATTTCTACTCATAGTACTCAAGCCTGAACAAATAAGCAGATTCTGTACTTATTATAGGAAAGTTAATACTGTTACTAAACCTGGCTCATTTCCTTTGCCTAGGATGGAAAACTTCATTGATTGAGTAGGTACTGACAAGTTTGTAACTTGATCTGTTGAAGAGATATTGGCAAGTTCCTTGAACTCCAGCTACTGCTGAGATCAATCACCTTCTTCAGTATTCTGTGATGGCATTTGATTTATGAAATTCTCCTGCCACCTTTCAGAGAATTTTACACATATCAGACACTTAAATAAGGTACTATGAATAAGTCACTGTGTTGAGCTTTAAAGGAGACATATTATACCCCATATTATAACTGTGCCACAAGTTGACACAGTTCCCTGAGATCTTAATGAAATGTCTGTGACATGCATTGCTCAAAGTACCACAAGGATAAATACCACAGCACCTTTCTCACCCTGTCTAGCCAGCCCAGTTTAGATTGGCCAGTTTGAATGCCTATTCTTTTAATAATATTGACCCACCCCTCATCCCATCCCAAAAATGGTACACTGGTACTTCGCATAGGTGATTCTCAAACTGTGGGTGGAGATACTCAGACTGTGGGTCAGTATAATTCTAATGAGCTTGCCTTTGACGAAAGAAGGGGAGCCAAATCCGAGCGGCTTGTTGAATAACATGTTTTCTTACGTAGGCTGCCGAAAAGAACTGAGTTATCTTATTTCAAAGTTTGTGAGTTGGTAGACACTCCAGATACCCAGATGTATGTGCACAAGCAATGAAATTTTTTTTCATAACATGTCCCCTTTAAAATAAACAATAATAAGTCATATGTGAGTATGCATTCATGTTTGTATAACCTACCCATCATATCCTGGCTGTTGAATCCAAGATGTGCTGCCACCTGGCCCTGGGTCACTGGATGAGGACTCGTTACTGGGTGAGATACGGTAGTGTTGACTGGCCTGTGCCTTACTACAGGATATCTGTAGGTTTTCCAGTTCATGAATCATCCTGCATAGAGCAATAGATTCTAGTAAACTGCGATGAAATGCTCTATTACAGCAATACAGTTTAGTACTGTTCAATATACAGTAATATTACAATGTGAAGGTATAGTGTGTTAAGAAAATTTAAAATAATTTTATTTAATTTTATACTACACCAAAATGAGTGGGAGGTCACAAAAATATTATTTCTAGGTGCTCACATGTCTAAAAATGCAATAAAATTTTTTAGGCAATTTTTTAAAATAACATTTATTTGAACACCTCCTGAAGGTTAAAAGTAATCCAAATGTTATGCTTTTGTGGTGTTTGATGGCATTCAATGTAATTCCTAAAAATGTGCAAATCCTTTAAAGACTGCAAGACATTCACAGTATATTAGTATAGTTATATTAGTCAAAATGCAATAGTCAAGTATAAAAAGTCATAGCAATAGCTTGCATAACATAGTGTCTGCTACTGTCAAGCTTATGTTTACCATATTTGCTTTATTGGTTTTGACTGATTTTGTTTATCCAGATTCTTGTTTTTGCTGATCATCTGAACACTGTTTTGTGATTACCACTACTGCCTGCCATAACTACACCTTTGCTGGTGTGTTTTTATAATTTACTGATCCACAATTGCATTCAGCCTGAGTCTGTCTTTTTGTAACAAGATAAACCATTCAGATCTTTTTCCACCTTTAATGTGATCCAACAACAAACAAAACTGAAGTGAAAAACAAATAGGAAAGTTGTGGGGAAAAAAAAAAGAAAAAGCAACGCCTTACAATAACCTGGTTGTACAAGTGTGCACACCCTTTAAGTAATACTTTGTTAAAGCACATTTTGCTTATAATACAGCCATTACTCTTTTTGGATTAGAGTCTACCAACTTAGCACATATAGGTTTGGCAATTTAATTCCATTCTTCCGTGCAATATCAAATTGCAAAGATATCTCCTGTGCACAGCTCTCTTCTTGCCATTCCGCAGTTTTCGATCTGAACTTTGACAAGCCCTTCCAAAACATTTTTTTATTTTATGGTTCCATTGAAATAAAAATCCTGGGTGAATTTCATTAGGAAGGGAACTGTTGGCCAAGTATTATTATTATCTTTTTTTTATCACATCCTGTATACATGTCCTGTGTAAGGGAAATGTTTCTGCTTATACATGAAGCACTAGAAATGCAATATATCACCAATATAACACTTTAGATTTAAGTTTTATAACGTAACCAGTCTCATGCAATATTCTCTTTTTGGTTTAGTATTTTAATTAGAAATTGTGTTCAAACAGTATTAAAATAAAAAAGTTAATTAAAATTAATACAATTGATAAAACCTCAATTTTAACTGACAACAATAATAATCAGTGACATGGATTCTGAAGGTTTAGTTTGAATAGGTTGGCTATATCAAAGTAATAACCACAACGAGGTAATACAATTTTCATAAAATGAGATTTATTGAAATAAAAAGAACTTGACAAGCACAAATTAACTACTTTACTATGAAATCCTAATTCTAAACAGGGACAGACAATTGTAATTTGTGTGCATGTGTGGCAAAATGAGGGGGGGTTGTGAGACAGAGAGAGAGAGAGAGAGAGAGAGAGAGAGAGAGAGAGAGAGAGAGACATTCTGTGTATGTGTGTGTGTGTTGGGGGGTCCAAGCTGGTACAGAGCTTATGAAGAAAAAACTACTTGAGATATGTGGGCACACATCCTGGTATGTGGAAAAGGAGAACAATAGGGCGAAAAATATAGCAGGGTTTTCAGTGATTCCACATGCATGGATGGTCAGCAATTTTTTATAGAAACTATAAAAATTTTTCTGATCACAAAATAAGTTCCAAAGCACAGTACTATTAATAGGATTAACTATTTTTCATTTAAATAAACGGACATCACTGGCTGAGTGACTGTGTTAGTAAGCACAGAGGTTGCAAGCAAAGAGAGAGGGAAATTTGCATGTGGGATTCCTTATGTTTACAAGAATGCTGAATTTAAAGGCAATTTACACATTTAAAATTGGAACAAATGAAATATGCGTAAACACCAGTATATACACCAACTGTACATATTACTTTGAGATGTTTTACTATATCATGAGCATAAGAGGAATACAGCTAAAGCATTTAAAGCTTGAACCACTGTTTCCCAAACCATATGTGCCATCTTTTGAGATAGGAAACATACTGTGCTTGTACTTTCTTCAAACTCAGAGCAAGAGAGATGATAAAACATAATGAGGGCTACTCTAGGATCTTGCTGGACTAAATATTTCTCAGACCCAAACAGTCTGGTAAAGAGTTAAAGAGCTGTGGCTGAGTTCCCTTTTGCCCTTTGGGACTACTTTTCTCAGACTTGTATCCTTCTACTTTGCCATAACTGTTGGTGTCCTGTTTCCTGTTTAGATTGGGTAAGATGTTCAAGTTTTTCAAGAAGGACTTTGAGATCTATGCTGGTCTTTCTCTGGCACAGTAAGAATTTTCTTCCATTAGCATTGTGAATGCTAATGTTTTGCAATCCATGTTGTATGAAAGATCTTTATTTTACCTTTGCACTCTATCAAGTACTGCTGAGGAGTACTTCTCTCTGAACAAAACAGACAAACTTGCTGATGGTGTTCAAGAAATGTTCCTCTCTCTGAGGTTGGTCCAGCATGGGATGGAAAGAATGTGAGCTAATTTTTGGCCTATTTGTGCACTTTTATCAATACAGCATAAAAAAGTGGCAGAACAAATGTAAAATTAAACACAAGCAAGGCACATGGTATAGCAAGACACTGTGGTATATGGCTCTATAATTAACTTGAGCTTATTATAACAGTTGCTAAAGCACAAAACAATTTTAATAATTTGATGCCTCTGCAAAGCTTTAAACTATACAGGTATGGGGTCTTCTCCCAATCCTCCTCTGACTATGTTGAGAGTGAACTACAAAAGTGGCAAAAGCTACATTGTTCAAGGTGAGGTAGACAATACAACTGATCACTGGATGCAAACAGCACAGGATAAGACAACACACTGTTTGCAACTGTGCTCAGGAATCCCTGCATTGAAAATAATTCTATTTAAAACAAGTTTACACATTTAATTTAAGATCAGTTTAAATATGCACAAACACCAGTAAGCAATACTATCATTTCCTATATGTCTTACATTGAGTTTTTCCAGTTTGTTGGGAGCATGAGAATAATGTGGCTTGAACCTTTGAAGCTTGTTTGTGTGCTCTGAATGAACAGTGATGCAGCTTTTGTCTTCACACAGTTTGGAGATGAGACCATTGTTGATGAACTAAATCAGCAGAGGTGTTGCTTTTAAAAGAGCTTGTCTTCATGTGTGTAGTTTGGTCTATCATGGATGCACTTCTGGTACAGCTCTATTGCCTTTGAAAACTGCTGGAGATCGGTGCATTTGTGAATCGAGCTGCAGCCAAATGTGGGGGCCTTGGCAATCTGATCCCTAGTTTGGGAAACTGGCTTTAGGGACTTGGAATGTTACCTCTCTAATGGCGAATGAGCCTGAGTTTGTGCAGCTTGTGCAATGTTGAGAGATACTGGCTAGATATAATTGGGCTCACCTCAATGCATAGCACAGATTCTGGGTTCTCCTTGTGAGGGGCTGGATTCCATTATTCCACTCTAGAATTGCCCTGGGTGAGAAGCGGTGGACAGGTCTGTGTTTACATTTACAGTCTGCTCATATACAGTCTGGGTTTACATATACAGTCAGATCATTTCATTTCTTTGCCTTAACACTAGAAGCGCCACGCTGGTTTGACCTACTTATAACGCGGCTCGGCGGTCATAGGACCGCTAAGTCTTTAGAATAGGACACAGTTACTGACACATAATGATTGCTAGATGGCGCTTTCTACGCAAAGCAAATAGTTTGGTTGTAAGATCAGGGTACATCCGACCAATGTGTCATTCATTTCCATGCTGATAGTCGGTGATTATTTCATTAGAATGTTTGTTGTCAAGCTGTTCTATCATTCCGCGTAATGTTTTGATTATGTAAATTATATAGATGATTTGTGGCAACGATGTTTCAAAAGGCGTAAATTCTGGAAGAATCAAACTCGACTGAGAAAATCATCTGAACAAGACTAATTTCATAGAATTTGTTTTTAATCTTTATCTTCCGTCTTGGAGAATAAATAAGGTTTGTCACAACTTGGCTTTCTTACAACTACAATGAGACATTTTTTAAGCTTCAAAGCTAAACAGTGAACATTAGGCTGTCATAACCGAAACAAATACCACGGTTTTGCTCCTTTTCAATGTTGCTAGGCAACGGCCCATACGCGTAATCAGCAGAAACGCGGTGCACCTGACCACGACTCTTTATAAACCTGCTGGATGTTTCGCTCTTTGTGCGCAATCACATAAAAAAAAAGCGCAGAAAGCAAGAAACTGTTGTATGCGGCTGCTCGGTGAGAACAGGGTCAAAGATTTCAGTAACTGCGTTGCTGTTTGCTAACTAACAGCTAATTTGTTAATAAAGAAATGTTAATTTGCTAATAAGCAATATTTATACAGCCCGCTCAAGCAGGGAATGTTGCACCTCCGCCTCGCTGCTTTGTGTTTCCATTTCTTCTGGAGAGATACTTGACCGACAGCCTAGAACAACAGCCTAGGTGTGATCCCAACCCCCTCCTAACGACTGTGCCATGAATCATTTGGTCAATTGACCAACTCAGAAGTTCCCTTCAATGTAGGCTGATGTTTTGCAAGTAGCTTTATCGCCTTTCAAAGGCTTACATTTTATTTGGCTTACATTTCTGGTAGATGTCATAAGTTTTGTTCCCTGAACATCTGCCAATTTGATACAGTGGAGAAATACTCTCCAGTAGTTTGATTTGCTGACCAACTTTAGTCAAGTTCCCTTCAAAGTAGCAAAAATTGCTTTAACATGGAAACTGTGGCTGAATGAAGAACATTGTCCAGACTTCAGTCCATCATGGACAATGTAGATCACCCACTCCACAGTGTGGTGGATGAACTAAGAAGTACTTTTAGTCACAGTCTCACCAGCTTAAAGTGCTCCACTGAACGTCACAGAAAATCCTTCCCACCGCCATCAGACTCTACAACTCCTCCCTCAGTCACACACCCACACAATAATTCGGGCAATATCTGCTGCTTGTTACTGTATATTCATTACGGGATAAAACTATCAGTGTGTAGAAGACTATGTGCATTACTTTTGCTATGATGTGCAATAGTCTACTATGTGCAATACTGTGCAATGTTCTTAATGTGCAATACAGTGAAATGTTCTTACCTGTGCTAAAACATTACTATGTGAAATATAATTTGTTGTTCTCTAAATGGGGTGCTAAATCACTCAATTACTTGAAACAATTTATGTGCAATAATCTTCATGTGCAATATTACTACTGGTCATAATATTTTTCATTACTTAATATTACTTATTACTTAATAGTATTTAACTACTATTGTTTCTCTAAATGCAACAAACTTCCACTTTGTCAATAGTCTTCCACTGTTTTTTTCTTTCTACTGATGTTCATTTTTACTAGATTTTTGGACTTATTTTATTTTTTTATTCTATATTGTTCATGTGTTTTTGTGTCTTTGTGTGTTGTGGCACTCATCACATAGCAATTTCCTGTGTGATCAATAAAGTTTTCTGATTCTAATTCTTTTATCAGCATTCCAAGCACAGCTTTGGTGGATTCTTGGAGCATTTGCCACAAACGTCTCTTACATGTCAGTAACAAGTTTTATTCCCTGAACATATGCCAATTTGACACTGTCTCCTTTTTGGTGGAGGGGAAGGAGTTTCAGGAAAAGGTCGCTTACATACTATTGCCCCTGCTGCCTTTGCCACTTTCTGATGCGTACATAGCTCCTTATCCAGCTCGAGAATAAATGTCCTTCTGCTTATGGTAACGTTCATGCACTGTTTGTACAGAATATGTGCATTGATTGCAGCCAGGTCTAGGAGTTTGTAAAACAGCTACAGGCCAGCGCCAGGTGCCTCCCTTCACCGAATACAGCCATGCCATTTGATCCATGACATCAATGCCAACTTTAGTGCTGTTGTAGTGGGAAATTGTCTCGGGCAGTTTCTTTGTGCCATTACCAATTGAAACTGTCTGATGCACTGTGCTCAGAATGCATACATTTTTCTTTGCTTTTGCCTTGTAAATCATGCGTGTGACTTTTCCAGCCTTCAGCACCTTGGTGGAAAATCTTTCAGACTGTGCCTGTGTACATGGGGGCATTTCTCGTCTGTTTTTGTTCATTGTGCCAACAATGGTGGTTTTATTCGCCAGAAGACTGCTTGCCAGTGCAAACGAGGTGAAGAAATTGTCTGTCATTCCATTTCTTCCTTTCCCCTTTAAAGGCTCCACGAGACGCATCACGATATTGTCTCATAACCGCTCACCAGCCGGCCTACTGTTATCTTTCCCTAGATAGGGAATTGCGGTAGGGTAGGGGTAGGGAACAGCTGTTCGTCTACAGTTATGTTCTCACCAGGGTGTAAGAACTGTTTTTTACAAATTTCTCGAATATCTCGGATGTCATGGCAAATTTATCCATCAGGAGTCGGGCAGCCCTAGTGCTCTTATCATCAAAGCGCAGGTAGCGCATAATATTTTGGAATTTCTGTTGAGACATTGTCTCTTTGAAAATAGGATTTCCCTGATCAGCAGATGACAAGGGACTGAACTTGAAGTATCTGAGTGGCCTGTGTGGAAAGAAATAGACGGATTCTTCTCATGTTGGAAAGGAGAAATCGGCATGAGCGTGAAAGATTAGCAATATGAGAAGAAAAAGATAGGTGATTGTCCATAGTTACCCTAAGGTTACGTGCAGTGACCGAAGGAGAGATCAAAGAGTTGTCCAGGGAGATCACAAGAACCTGATGTGGGGATGAATCAGCTGGGATTAATAGCAGTTCTATTTTGCTGGGTTGAGACATGATACTGGTCAGTAGTTGCTGAGGTCTGAGGGATCAAGAGTGGGTTTCTTCAGGATGGGAATAACCCTGGCTCTTTTGAATGCTAAAGGTACGTTACCAGATGTTATGAAGCTGTTTATGATGGTGGTGATGAAGGGGATAAGGTCTTGAGAGATGGTCTGGAGCACTGTGGAAGGAATAGGATCCAGTGGGCAGGTGGTAGGATTACATGAGGAGATGACTTGTAGGATCTCATCTGTAGCTAGATTGGAAAACTGTGCCAGTGAGGTGGAAGGGGAATCCTTAGTGTGACGTGGAGCTGGGGTGGAAGTGAATGTCTGGCAGATTTGTTGAATCTTCCCAAAAGTTGGTAAAGTCTTCAGCAGTTAGGGAGGATGGAGCAGGAGGAGCTGGCAGTTTGAGAATTGAAGAAAAGATTTTATATAGTTTGCACAGATCCTGTGAAGAGATTTCCAGCTTTTCCTTATAGAACTCAGTCTTAGCAGAAGTTACATCAGACGAGAAATTGGACAGATCACGATAAGAAGACAGATCTGTGTCAAGTTGTGATTTCTTCCACTTTCTCTCTGCTGCTCTTAACTCTGTTCGATTGCTACGCAACACATCCGTTAGCCAAGTCCATAGTTGAGGAAAGTGAGGAGAGGAGAGTGTCCATGGTTAGCTCCAGTGGAAGGAAGGAAAAGGAGTCAGGGTCTGGAAGGTATGATAGTGCGCAGGAAGTGATGGATGAAGGGGAGACACAGTGGAGGTTTTGCCGAGTAGGAGAGAAGTGTTGACAGCTGGTTTTCGGAAGGGCAGGTAGGGTGATGGTAAAAAATATTAAGTGATGATCAGAGATCTGAAGTGGGGTAGCAGTAAAGTCTGATGCTGGGGTGGGACGGCTGAAAACCAGGTCCAGGGCATTTCCTCCTTTGTGTGTAGGAGAGCAGTCGTTGAAAATCAGAGAGAAGTAATAGAGAAGAGGGAGAAGGCAAGAGGACTGGAGCTAATCAAAGGGGTTGAAGGGTTGAAGTTTCCAAGGAGAGTAAGAGGGGTGTTCTCAGTAGGGAAAAGACTGAGGAGAATGTCCATTTCTTCAAGAAAGTTTCCTAGGGGTCCAGGGAGGTGGTAGATGACAAGGATGAGAAGGTGGATTGGAGAGGAAATTGTTCCAATACTTTTGGAGGGGACTATAGCTCATCCAGTTTGGTGGTTGTACATTGGAGTTTTCCCTAGTCAATAAGAGGGTTGCTTCTCTGTGACTTCAGGTTAGTGAACAGGCTCTGACCATTGTTTGTGCTTATATGCTAAACACCAGTTCAGAGTGTTTGGGATCGGGTGCTGGAAGGTGCTCTCTTTGGGAATACTATTGTTTTACTGCAGGACTTCACTAGTCATGTGGGCAATCACAGCAGGACCTGAAGAATGAATATGAGGAATGCAAGAAATTTAGGAATTTCACCATCTACCACATCTTTTCAAATTGGCCTGTACAACGGGATGAAATCAAGCCTGGTGAAGAAGAGCAACCATCTGGTGTGTCTGGGGTTCAGATGCTTACCTGCTGGATGTATGCCAGATTCTTGTGGTCAGGGCAGATAAGAATCTGATGTATGGCCCCGTCAAACCTGTGCATCCACTCCTGTAATGCCAGTCATATGGCCAGGTGTTCTTGAGCCCCCACATTGTAATTCCTCTCTGGTGGAGTGAGATGGGGAGAAAAGCACACACAGGGCTGTACCTGTTAGTTTGGACTGCCCCTACCCCTATTTCCAAGGCATCCACCTCCACTATACATTGGGCCTTCGGATCAGGCATTTGAAGGACCACGGCTGTTATCAGCCATTGATTAATTGTTTCAAGCACCCACTTTACATCGTCCAACCTTTTAAACCCCCTTGGGTTTTCTTAGTCAAGGCACTAAGAGGGGATGCCAGGGAGTTAAAGTTCTGGATGAAACAGTGGAAGAAATTGCCTAGGAAGTATTGGACCGTATGGATCGAGGTCAGCTAAGGTTCTCTGCAACAGCCCTGACTTTAGCCAGGTCCTCACTTAAATTCCACTGAGATAATATGAAACCCAGAAAGGAGACAGTGGTGACATGAAATTGCAATTTCTCTAGCTTCACATATAGGTGATGTTCCAGAAGAAGCTGGAGACTATCCATGTCTAGGGAGTTGCTAAAAATCAGGAAGTCATCTAAATAGACAAACACAAACTGATGCAGCACCTCTAGGTGTGCCTCATTGATAAATCATTGAAAGACTTCAGGGGCATTCACCAAACTGATGACCAGATATTTGTAATGCCCTGTCGGTGTGATGCAATTTTCCACTCATCCTCCATTTTTATTTTTTACCAAGAAAAATCCTGTCTCCACAGGTGACTTAGATGGATGGATGAACCCCATTGCCAAAGCTTCTTTGACATAGCCTTATGTTCAGGAGGCAACAGTGAGAACAGCCTTTCCCTGCAAGCCCTGGGAGCAGGTTAATGGCACAATTAAAAGACAGATGGGAAGGCCAGGTTTGGGCCTTATTCTTGGAGAAGGCCTCTTGGAGGTCCCAATAGTCTGACAGGACTTTGAAGAGGTCTATGGGATCAGGCGGGGGCAACCCTGGGAGCTGCATGCCCTTTAGGCAGCTTTGGGAGCAGTGGGATTCCAAGACCAATATGGATTTGGTTGATCAATCAATCCTTGGATTATGGTCTTGTAACCGTGGAAACCCTAGCACCAGTTATAACTCCAGAACCTGTGTGACATATAATGAAAAGTGTTCCAAGTGGAACCCAGCTGGTGCAAGACAGGGGCAGTCTGGGAGCATACTGGTCCCTTCCCCAGAGGTCGACCATCCAGTATAAAGAGAGAGTTGACTGGTAACCCCAATCATTTGACTAGCCCTTGATGACTAAAATGTACAGAATATATAAATACCTTGAGTGCCAAGGTATGGTCCCCCATCTAAGTGTGGCTGGCAGGCATAGACCTGCAGTGAGGGGATCTGAATATGGGGTCTTCACAGGACCCCTTTCTGGAATGACCCCAGCCTTTTGGCTTCTTCTGAGGGCAGGCAGAATGCCAGTGATCTGGCAGACCACAAAGCAAGCATTCGTTGTCTATCCTGATGCCCTCTGCCGCAGACTGGGAACATTAGGTGGCGCCTATTTGTGTGGGTTCAAGTGGCAATGTTTCAAATTCTGGATCATGGAGAGGCAGCCTATGGCTGTGCTACTCCCTTCCTAGATCTGCAATAAAAGCATGGAATGTGGCTAGGGTTGTCAGTTTATTATGCCACACACATTATGGGGAACTGAGAAAGCTACATCTCAAAAGCCAGGGAGCATTGCACGATAAATGCATTACACTCTCTGGCCTCCCATGTATAGGGTTTGGGGAGTTGGCAACCTGGTCTCAGGGAGAGCTGCCTGAGCCACGTCACAGCCGACTGCAGGAGAGGGCATGGGGGAAGTGGTGGGTGATTGTTACAATGTCTGAATTTGGGTTATATTCTCTGATATGCCCAGACATCAGTAAATACAGCTGTCAGCATCTGATCACATCTTCCCTGGGCAGTGGCCTGGCCTGAGACAATCTCAGCCACCCCAAGTGCTCTTGTTCCTGAAATGGTGCAGACATTCTGTTATGGGGTAAATCAACAACATCTGACTTCTGAGTTATGACTTGCAGTGGTAACTCAGTGGTTAAGTTGCTGGACTAGTGATCAGAAGGTCATGAGTTCAAATCTCATCCAACACTGCCAAGCTATCGTTGATGGGCCCTTAAGAAGGCCCTTAACCCTAAACTGCTCAGTTGTATAAATGTGATATATGTATGTAAGTCGCTCTGGACAAGGGCGTCTGCCAAATGACATAAATGTAAATGTAAATGAGGCCCAATCTCATCTGAGAAGCACTGACTCAAAGTGGAAAAATATGCTGTGGTTTGATGAGTCCACATATTATCCACAGAATATTACCTTCACAAAGTTCAAAACCCACCATCTGTGATGGTATGGGTGTTTTTGTGCTCATGGCATGGGTAACTTGCACATCTGTGAAGGCACCATCAATGGCAAAAGGTACATACAGGTTTGGAGCAACAAGTGCCATCCAGTCAATGTCTTTTCAAGGACATCCCTGCTTAAGACAATGCCTGGCCACATTCTTCACATTTTACAACAGTGTCGCTTTGTATAAAAAGGGGGTGGGCACTAGACTGGCCTGCCTGCAATCCAGATCCATTAAGAAGCACAAAATATGACAACAAGAACCCCAGATTATTAAGCAACTGAAGTCATACATCAAGAAAGAAAAACTTCAACCATTAGTGCCCTCAGTTTCCTCAGTGTTGTTAAAAGAAAACAGTGTAATACCATGGTTAACATGCCCCAATGGAATGTGTTGCACTCATCAAATTTAGAATGAGTGTATAATTACAAAAAACAATCATGCTTATCAGTTTGAACATTAAATATCTTGTCTTTATATTGTATTCAATTGAATACAGGTTAAAAGAATTTGCATATAATTGTGTTCTGTTTTTATGAACACATTTTTATTTCAACTTTTTTGGAAACAGGGTTGTAAATCTATAAGAGTTATTTAAAGGTCTGTTACCAATGCCCTTATTGTGTGAAAACCTTTCTTTTTAAATTTCACAGTATTTGATTAACACCTCCATTGTGCATGGATGAGCATCAGAACGCTCTCTTTGTTCTCAATCTGAGCCTAGTATTGTGTGCATACCATTCAATTTTCAACAGTAGCTTAATGCTAAAACCGTGAAGTGTGTTTTGCAATGGCTGATGGCTGCTATGGTTTTAAAGTAACAGACAACAATAAAAATCCTTTCACAGATTAGCATAGCTATACAATACAACAGACTTTAGCTTGATTGTACTTATGGCCTGAGTAATGGTTATTTGAATTTAATAAACTATGTTGAACTATGTTTTTTAAACATTGTATTGTAGGAATGTATCATTACTTAAACTTGCACAGGACACACATCCTGATTGAGATTGTATAAAGAATTTTGCAGTTTTACATGGCCATCCATTTAAAAATCACACTAGAATTTAATTTTTTTCGGTGGACAATTTGTACACACACACACACACACACACACACACACACACACACACACACACACACACACACACACACACACACAACAATCCAGCTTTATGCCAGTAAAGTTTCATTGAAATTCAATTCTGATATTTTATAACCAAAATATTGTGCTTTTCTGCAATTATTTACTTAGAAAAAAAATCACTGGTGCAACAGTAACTCTTAAGAATGGAACGTAAACAACATTAAATAATGCTAGTTATAAAGCCTTAACTAGCCAACTCTATACAGCACCAAGAGCTTCAGGGTGCGTCAAGAGCAAACACCAAAATGCTATTATCCACAGAGAGCCAAGACATAATAGCAAACTGATTTCCCAGCCTAGAGCAAATGTTTTGTGAACACCAAGCCCGTCGAAATGCTGCATACTAAAAATTATCTACCTTATGACAAGCCAGTACTAGGTTCCACATTTGTAAATGCTATTGTGTATAAGTAACAGTGACATTTAAGACAAAAAATATATAATATACAAATTGTTAATGCGCCGCTCAGGATACTTTCAGCTCACACACAAGATAAAAAATGAGCAGTGACACTGAAGACAGAGAGAGAGAGAGAGAGAGAGAGAGAGAGAGAGAGAGAGAGAGAGAGAGAGAGAGAGAGACAGACACACGTCTTGATAAAAATAAGAATATCCAGATACTCAACCATAAAACAAATAAATGTGTGGTCCTGAAACAAACAAGCTCACATCTCCATCTATGGTAACAGACCTCACACAGTCTAGCTACTGCTTTTTATTATGTTAGAGGGATTTTACTCCAGGTGCATTAACTACTAATCTTGATTAGTCCTGGATAAAGAAAAAGTAAGTACCTTTCTTGTGAGTACCATCCGATTTGGGGCCTTGTGGGTCTAATGAAAAAAGATCAGGATTAAACATGTAATATTCTAACATCAATAATGTTATGCCGTTATTTTCTCTGCAGAAACAACAACAGAACAGAGAAAAGGAAACATAAGAAGCATGGCCCAATCTTTCAGCTAGTTTACTTTACCATACACTTGTGCTTTGAAGTGTATGGCAGGGAAGACTAGTGCCAGCATACTAAAGGCAAAAGCAGGTAGGATGCACTTATCTGTCCAGAAATCAGCGGGCAAGGAGAAGAGGTGATGCAGAGAAATGGAAAAAGGGGTGTGGGGGGTGTGCAATGCAGATTTCATTACAGGAGGCAAAGGTGAGTTAGCAAAATGCACTAAGAGATGCAAGTACAATAAAGAGAAGGGAAAATGCAAAGACTACATGTCAAACTGGCTTCACTCAGCGTTGTAGGTAGGTTTTAAATTTTTCTTGCTGATAAATTTCAAAAAGCCAATTTCCTTAATTCTTTCCTTAAGGCTCCTTTACACTCCTTTGGTAGTATTTAATCCCATCAGATAGCAGCACTGTGTCCGACAAAGTGACATTACTCTGAAGTACAGAAAGCATTCACAGTGAATGCTCCATACATTCTGAAGCCTTCCTTCCCTTCATCAGAGCATGTGATTTATCAGATTATGGCATTTTCCCTTACAAAGTTCAAGCAGACACCAGTAGAGGTTAACGTTCAACCTTTTGTAGGTTTGTCTTTTAGTTAAAAAAAAACAAAACACATGCATCTTGAGCCCAGAAATTTTTCCAAAATCCCATTAGCACATTTGCCTGTTACAAACTTGCACTAATGATAGTTTCATAATCACCATGTCTGCAGACTAGTAAAACAAAATGGGTACCCTTGTACCCTTGGTTGTCACATGGATTAATAAGTGCAGAACAGCTGTGAATTTCCTGTTGAAAAGAAATGGCACCGATGACTCTAAAATACTAAAATAGTAATATCAGACGAAGGTTTTAAACAACACATGAACTATGAAGAAACTTCCATTCTCAATTTGTTGAACAAAAGCAATTATGTCGGATATTATAGGAAAATAGAAATTTCTTTGCACACACACACGCACGTATATATTCATACGCACGTGTCTATACTCCAGAAAATCTTATACATCGGTCATGAAAGGCAAATTTATCATTATCTGCCTGGTGAGGAATGGAAATCTGCCTGCAGGAAAGATTCTTGTTGACTGCGGTAATCCGTCTGTGTAACTTGCAAGGGAACTCAGTCGTAAAATGAACTGCAATTACTTGGCATAAACATGAACTGCTGCAGACAGCTGACTTAAGCTCTGTAATGGGAGGCATTTTTCCTTCTATCATGCTACCTGACCAGCAATCCCCTGTGCCAACATAATCCTGTAGATTCAAAGAGGCTTATCCTTTGTGAGGAGGATCTGTATAAACTATTTGAGCTTCAATACCTCTGACCCAGCTTTGACTGTGCTCTTGAAAAAGCTACATATTATAGTCTTTAGCTATCTGCAAAAGAGCCCCTTTATTAAAGTCTCTTTATTAATGTCAACCAGCAACAGTATAAACAGTATAAACAGATTCTGTTTAACGCCTATTAAAAGAGAAAACATAGTGAAATCATAACTAAAATTGAAAGAACAACAGTGGTGTTAGCCATGCTATTAAAGTGTTATTTTTCCTTTATCGTCCTAGTGAAATTTGTGATTCAACCAGAATTTAACCAAATACATTTAGTTTTCTCCAGAATTATACTACCTGTAATAGTCAAATAGTATACATAATTTGCTATTATCAGCATTGATTCGAGCAGAACTGTGAAATTTTGGAGCTTGGAAGATGACAAAAGTTTCTGAATATGGATTTCAGCTATTTGAATTATATACACATTACATGAATTTTTTTTCTGTGATTTTTTTCCTTTCCTTCCTTTTTCAAATTTGAAACATTCAGAACCCTAAATACAAAATCCTAAAAATTCAAAGCTCAAAAATACAGATCCATCCATCATTTATACAACTTATCTGTCAGGGTCGCAGGGCAGCTGGATCCAATCCCAGATGACTTTGGGTGAGATGACACCCTGCGCAGGTCAACAATCTGTCGCAAAGCTAACACGGAGACGAACTGCCATTCACACTCAAATTCACACCTATGGGCAATTCAGAGTATCCAGTTAACCCAAGTCGCATGTCTTTTGGAGGAAACTGGAGTGCCGGGAGCAAAATACAGAAACTCTGCACAGACATACCGGTGGC
Organism: Notoglanidium macrostoma; assembly: GCA_030068235.1. Taxonomy (NCBI): domain Eukaryota; kingdom Metazoa; phylum Chordata; class Actinopteri; order Siluriformes; family Auchenoglanididae; genus Notoglanidium; species Notoglanidium macrostoma. The sequence goes on from JAQQZR010000002.1 coordinate 17,259,033, forward strand.
AGGTGAGGCAACAGTGCTAACCACTGCACTACTGTGCTGCCCCCAAAAACCCAGATTTTATGTAAATTAGGTCAAAAGTGAGTCATCCTGGAATCCCAGGGAAAAACAGACACACTCAGAGCGGTCATAAGACTGTGTTTGGTTAAATGCCGAGTTTGATGACTCTAAAAGCTTCTGTTTTTCCCTGGGAATTCTTTGACCCAATTTACATAAAAGGTTTATTTGTATTCATATTTAGGGCTCTAAATGTTTAAAATCTGCAGTCTTTGGGTTTGGATTTCTAAAATGTGAAATTTTAGGGTTCTGATTTTTACAAATCAGAAATCTTACCTGTAAAAACAAAGGAAAAATAAACATAGCTTCAAAATGTAAAGGTATGAAATACACCACAGAATTCTTTTTTCATGTGATGTATATAATTCAAATGTACAAAATTCATATTCAAACACTTTTTTTTACTACTACAGCCATTACTACAATCATTTATAAACACACTGGCCTTGTTCCATACTGGGTCCCAATAATTCACCTTTGAGTCACCATGGCGGAGTTGTAGCAGCCATGCACACTGCCTTCAAATTTGTGCAATATCAGTTACAGAATGAAATTCCCATGGTCGATAGTGTCTACAGTCCTGAGAGAGTTCAAGCTTTTATAACAACTTAAAATGTGTATAAAATGTTAAAATCTAATTTACCCTGCTCCCTTTGTACTGGATGACTGCTCTATCACACTATATATATTTACTGGCCTGCAGTGTCTTTGCGGCTGTGCTCTGGCCTTTTCACAGCCCATGAGAAAACAACAATATTTCTGCTCCTACCATATGACAGCAATTGCCACATTGGAGATACAGTTTAAACGACTTTCTACTACTTTGATATGTTGGATAGATTACATCATTTGGCAGGCGGGAATCCACCAAAGGAGAATCCACTAAAGGAGAGATACCTTTAGTAGCATCATCCACTTTCTTTTTGGTTTTAGCATTCCTACATTTGGAATGACAGATTCACCCAGTGAACAGTGTCTCACAGAATATCAGCTCACGGCATTATGTCACTAGATTTTGTAAACAAATAAAAAACACAGAAGAAAGTCCTCCATTTCCGGCATTATTTAAAAGCTACACTCCCTCATTACAGAAGATCTCATCAATCAATTAAAGTCTAATTACGGAGTCCAGATAGGACCTAAATTAACATCAAGCTCCAGAAGCATATCATAAATCTTTTATATAGGTTAAGATATAAATTAGGTGGAAATGCCTAGAGATAATAAACAGTCATATAGGAGCAGGAATATCCAGAAAAGAACAAAATCAGATACTAGGTACCGCAACCATACCAATAACACTCTTTATATTTAAAAATGTACACACATGTACCCATTCAAAAATAAAATATCACAGTTCCTATATACACTGGTAAATGATATAATGCATTGTGGTTGTTTTATTAAAAATCTGGAAGGTCAGAAGAGCAGCATGGTGGCGCAGTTGTTAGAGCTGTCGCTTCACAGCACAAAGATTCTGGGTTTGAACCTGCTGGCTGACTGGGGCCTTTCTGTGTCGAGTTTGCATGTTCTCCACATGCCTGCATGGGTTTCCACCCAAAAACATGCAGCTTAACTGGCAACTCTAAATTGCCCATATATAAATTTGAGTGTGAATGGCTGTTCCTTTCTGCGTTAGCCCTGCGAAAGATTGGCGACCTGTCCACTGTGTTCAGCTGAGATGAGCTCAAGCTTCCCCGTGACCCTTAACGGTTAAGCAGTATAGATAATAGATGAGATGAATGAACAGTAGCAGGTCTAAAGTAGCTCACAGTAGTGATATCTCTCTGGACTTCATTGCACCTCATGGTGCCTGACTCCAATGCTCCTCATATCCACTGACAAGGCGAATGAGGAGACTGCAGTCACAGCTCCACTCCACTCCAAGTGTCAAAGACTGCTGGAGATTACATCAAAGCCTGTTTGTGAAAGACCCTCATTGTCTGACAACTTTCCTTACTCCACAACCAAAGCAGAAGAAAGTGGTTTCTCTAACCAAAAACTCTAGAATATCCTTGCTTAGGCAAATTGAAAGATGCAAATAAATTTAATTGACAAACAGAATTGGAATCATCTGATTTGGTCATCCCTTCAAGGTTTGTCCTAAATATGGCAGGATGGATTTGACTTTCTAAATCTTCTTGATCGATTTTTCTACATTGAGTCCGAGTCATCGCCAGTTTATAGTTTCTTCTCATGTGGGCGCATTCATAGCTTCAGGCCATTCTCGAGCATCAAATTAGCAGGAGTGGTAGTAGAGTGCTCCTTCACAATAAGAGATGGATATAAATGTCTACTCAAGATAGACAGTGTGTGCTCAAAAACATCCTCTGGCTGAGGACACCATCATGAGTTCAGTGTATTAGATCCCTCACTGAATGAATGTCATTACTGTGCTCTAAAGCAGAGCAGCCAAAGGCAGGAATGTGAGCGCTTCCGGCTCAATGTGCTCATACACTCCTGACTTGACAGCCATGACATCCCATTGACTTTCATAATGTGCGTTCATGTGACCATGGCTGGCTTCCGGCTCTCAGACAATGAAGGAAATTTCATCGTGTTGTAAGGTCATAGTGAAGGGCCGGGGCTTGATGATCATATTTTCTTGTTTTTTGAAGATTCTTTCCAACTGCGGTGGACTTAAAAGCACTGCTTAGTTATCACAATTATCCAATATGTCATGAGGTTAAAATATACTTATGGTAAGATAACCATTGTCCAACTTTGTAGTGTAGCTTAGCTTAGGTGAAAGATGTTTCATGCCCAGTTTGAAGTTGAAATATTGTTGCATTCAACCATTTCATCCTTACCATTTTAAGGTTAGTTTATTAAAATTAGATGTGTTATTATAATGCTGCATTGTGTGCAGGCATGTATACTAGGTAATAATAATAATAAGTAGGTTTCCTATACATTTTATATTTGTTCTCAGACAACTGTAATTGCACACTCAAAATCACACAGACCCGCCTTTTTTTTTTTTTAGTTATTCTACGTTTGTACCGTGTGTGCATTATTTTTGACAACCAAAATGTTCATAAATAAAGGTATGGAACAGTTTCCCATTTTGTTACTGTATTGCCCACATGCAACATGAAAGTTCTGTAAATAATTCCTGGTTGAATAATGTGATCTTTTTACCATGTGTTACATAAGCTTCTGCCTTCATAGGAAAAGAAATCTGATAGAAATTCACTCTTTCCACATTAATTCATAGCCATCTGGATGCAGGAACTTTGTATCACAGAGCAACAATGCTACTATTTTATTACTTAAGAAACTAAACTATGGTTTTAAAAAAGAGAAAGTATTAAGCTCTATTATTCTGATTCTTAACTATTAAAGCCCAAGACGGCTTATATAAACAAATATTGGCGAGATTAAATTAACAACTCTCATGTTCACATTTGCTAATTACCGTGGCTGATATTATTTCGCACAAACATGACATCAAAGTGGCACAGTGTAATTACTATGATGATTATCCCATGGATTAAAGATTTCTGTCACCATGATGGATTTCTGTTATAAGTGAGCTAATGTAAATCATTTTTGAGTTTGGTATATATATATATACAAAAACTTTTTTTAGGGTTTGGGTTTATTGCAAAGCAGCTTTCACATAATGTCACATAATTAACAACATCCAATAGCATGTATGGCACAGACACAAATACTCACACTGTAGTAACGGAAACAAAATGGGTTTTCTATTATGTCGTCGTCCCCCCCCAAGTTATATTGTGCAACAGGATTTTTTTCTTCTAGTAAATAACTGTGATGCTCTTATTAAAAGCATGCTCTTATTATCTTATAATACAATCTTGTGACGCTCTTATTATCTTATTAATTTATGTAAATAACATATAGATTTAATATTAAATGTACTATAATATTTGTTCATGACCCCACTAACTTGGACCTTGATGCGAAATTAGAGTGCACACCTGTTTTTTGTTGTTGTTGTTGTAGTACAAGAGCAAAATGAATTGATTAACGTTTTGAGCTTCTGACTTCTGGAAGGCAAAATAATGCCATAGTTCCTAGCAAACTAATAAAAGCGGAGTCTGAACAAGAAGAGCCTCACACAGAATTACCCAGTACAGACTAGAGCAGGGCATGATTTACAGAGCTCATTGATTTTTGCTGCATCTTAGACAAAAGAAATGCATTCTTTGTTATACTTTTATAACAGAATTATTAGATAAAAATGGACTTAAACTAAATTGCAATCAAATACAAGGCTAAAACATTCAGGAGTGTGGTTTAAAATGTCAAAATGCATTTCCTAAACAGGCTTCAGCATAGCAAAAAAAACAGCGACCTTATCTATGAGAAAGGTTAAGATGAACACCATAACAGAACCAGAGACCCTTTTCTATCACACAGCTTTAATAGTGAAGGAAATTCAGCACTTTAACCTACCAGTACCTCAACTGTTACAGGGAAAAGCACAAATAGCTCCTTCTAGTTTTTGTCGTCAATTCATTATTTTCAATACATTATAAATATTTATATACAATATATATGCTTTAGATGTATATGTGAATATGTAAATAAATTTAATGCCAAGACCATCTTTTAAATAAGCAGCAATAATAAGGAAACCTCTGACATGCATCTTTCAGTGTCTCTTTTTTGGGATTGAGGTCATTTCTAAAACTCTTATCACAAAATCACACAAAACACTGAATCAGAAGGCAAATACCACCCCACACGCACTCCTAGGACACCGACGTCAAGTTACAGGCCCCGTACAGGAATGTAGCCAGCCTTAGGAAAAGCCTTATAAGGAACAGCCTCTTAAAGTCTTAAACAAAGATTATCACAGGGATCATTTCTCAAAATGAATAGAAATGAAAATCCAATTTCACATGCTAATTTTTGTCATGCTTCGCAGCACTGAAATACGGACATAGCTTTGCTGTTCCATTCACATGCAAATGCGGTTTTTCAGTAAATCTTGGGGATTGTAATTCAAACTTGACTAGGCACCACACACAAAGAAGCTCGCAGAATTTTTTTCAACTGATTTTTTTCAATTTGTTTCTTTTTTTTAATGACACCTTATTTTCTAGAGGAAACCCAGTAAAGCTTGAGCATTTCAGCATATGGTGGAGACATTTTGGATCAATCACGCAATTGATCACTTGCTTCCGTAGCTTTTTCTTGACCAGTGATCAATGGTCGAAATGCACTTTACTTCAATATGCAATTTGGAACGAATCCCCAGCTCTAAAAGACACATGCCCAAGCATTTCCATCTACTCAATCCAAGCCATTGCTTGGCTACATTCCTGTGTTTTTTGCCGGTGTCTCTATGGCCGCACCTACCTTTAAAATTAGGTCTGATTCTTGCATCGTACCCAGACACTTTCCCCATGAGTTTGTCCAGGAATTCTGAAGGGGGCATAGGGGAGGCAGCTTTCCGTGCTGCAGCTTGCTGGGATGCTGCCAAGCTGAAAAATAAGATAGAGAAACAGAGGCAGGTGTTTTATAAAATGCGTATACATGTCCAATTTTAAGTGTGCAAAGAGGACAAGGACTAATTAGGACGGTATTTGGATTACATGTTTTCAGAAGACTTTGCAAATAAGGCATGCGGTCAACCCTATTTT
>JAQQZR010000002.1:17268851-17304842 GCA_030068235.1 Notoglanidium macrostoma
TTCAATTATACAAGTATCTTTCCCATTTTTTCACTGTTGTAACTGAATAATTCATTGTACATATTGTTAATAATGGGCTTTATGTTTAATTACTGGATAATTATTTTTGAATTATGAATTACTGAATAATAATTATTGAGTTGTGACGCTCTGGTTTGTGGACGCCTGAAAATCACACCCATATGTACATCTTGAGCATCCCATACCAGATTTAGTCCCCTCTTACATATATACTGTAATGTATATGGGCAAATCACTGGTGAAAATGTGCCAAATCTGCATTCTTTCCTAATTTAATATGACAAATTTCATTATTAAATTATATTACTGACAATGACTTGAGTGAAAAATAGAATCTTGTATTTCAGAGTTTATTAGTATTTGCCATGTCCCCTTCTGGCTTTAATGTCAGTGAATACTCGAGCTGGCGAGGACTCCGCAAGTCTGTGCAAAAGCTCATGATTCATTTAAGATCTAATCCATCAGAGTTTTGTCTGAACACATACTTCAATAGAAGAGATCAGGCATGAGGAAAAGAGCAGTTAAGCAGTTAACATGACCAATATTACAAATTTGCTTACATTCGAATAATGACCTAGAAACAGTGCAGAATCTTGAATATTAAATATTAAAGCTATTAAACATTGACTTTCATTTGTTTTAAGTACTTCAAGGTTTTGAAACCTGCTGCTTATTTCCAATTTTAAATAAAAAAATAAATCTCAGATTTCAATGTGGTCTCAGACATTTGGATCATCAGATTGAGCTCCTGGATACACGGCAATGCATTCACGCCATTTGGCCAATCGGATGAAGCCCCAGCTAGTAGCTCAAACTAGCATTATTAGGTAACGTAGCTAATATTTGCAAACATTTTAGCAAGAGAGCTCTAGAGAGTCATTTTGAGAAAATGAAGCTACAGTGCTAACATCTTAAATGTCATTTGAAACCATAATGTGGAGGAATTTAAGAGTCTGGGAGCAACGCCTGCAGATTTCAGAAGAGCTTTAACCAATCCGCCCAACCTTAAGCAAGTTATGAACTCTTACAGTTTTTTGCAATTGATTGTTAAATGATTTATTTGTTTTAACTTTGGAACAGAATATTTACTGTTTTATATTTGCCAAATAATGCATCAACAGAAGTGATGATATATACGAACTATAGAGAATCCCTTTGAGCAGTATACGCAGTACTATCTACACCTAATCTTCACATGCCCTTTTTGCTGACACATGATTACAGTCATATAGTCCAGATCCTTATCACGACTATAAACAACAAACACAGAGTCATTTCGAGAGAACTATTAAAAGAGCTCACATTTTGATACGTCAATGACTACAAATACAGAATTTATGAATACTATATTAAAGTATTTGATATACATATACGTATTTGGATACGGTTTTAAAGTAACAAGTAGGCAATGGACGCTCACTTTTATTTTCTCACTTTTTAAGATGTACAGCTGAAACAAAAAGATATACAAGACATTGAAACTGGACATGACGTTTTGATACCATACAGTGATGACCTGACAATAGAACTGTAACTGGATAAGGTAGCATGAAAAGTGGTAGTTGTAAAAAAAATCTGTTTTAAACATGCACAAGCTTAAGGATTAAATCAATCCTGTGCATGCAGAGTTTGTCATCTGTACAGGCTAAAGGTCACTATTGCTGTTTAAACACCTGCTGGTTTAGAACAGACTTTCTCCCTAGTCAATGTTCATGTTCACTGCCACTGCATTGATCTCTCTCTCTCTCACTCACACACACACACACACACACACACACACACACACAGAGTAAGACAATCATTAAAATTAATTTACCCCAAGGACCAATTTACTGATCACAGAATCAATGTTTGACAAAAAGGAATCAATAATCGTTATATAGCTCAGAGTATACTGTAGCACCCATGTCCTTGAAACGTCTACTTGCCTCGTCCAGCTTTTCATTTGTGGTCAACACTCCTCTGTTCACAGTTAACTAACCAGCAGTCAGCCTCATCCTGCTTCACCCATCATTAAGCTTTTAGCTCATTAACATTTACCACTGCGGTCTTCTTGAGTGACTGTTCAGGCATATCTCTTGCTTTTACATGAAGTTGTATAGTATTTATCATAGAACAAATAGATTTGTTATAGACTCTATGAATGTATCTATATCATGCATTTTCAATAAATAAGCCTGAAATAAATATGATTTAATTTTACCTTTAACACCCTACAAATTATTTAGCATGATCACAGCAATCTGACAATTTGCTAAATAATTTACAGGCCTTAAAAATAAATTAATGTATATGTTATGATAGCTATTTGATAGTGCTGGGATCATTTGCTTATAAAAAGAAATGAGAGTACGCTACACATTATTAGATAAAAGCTGTATAAAATGAGTAAAAAGAAATGGCATAGAAGTGTCTTAGGAGTCCATGCAAAGAAGCAGATTCTGCACGTGTAGGTGGTTGTAATCTGATGACTTGCTTATTCAGCTGTGTAAAATTTAAGAATATAAATGCCACATTACAAATCTTGCTGGAATGTAGACACAACACATTCAGAATTAGCGATACAGACAAAATCTGTCTCTTTCGTCCTGAAGGTATGGTCTTGCAGTGAAAACTGCAATTAGTCAATTAGGCATTAGTCATGGTTTGCCAGATTGTTGTTGTTGTGTCCTATTCACAGATTTATAACCGTTATATTTCCCTTACATGAGCTCATACTGTTGATGAAATCTTTGTGACAGTGTGAAATCCGTGAACCCTAGCTCTTTTCAAGACATCTATTTTGATTTTCTGCTATCCGTCCCATTCAAGTCTAGGAATGCGTGTACCTGGTTAGTGTGACTCGTTTTTAGCATACGGATAAACCATGTCTAACGATTAGATATTGTATAGATCAGAATGGTGCCGTTCTCATTCATTTGCATCGATGCTGGCCGAGGCACTTGTGAGGTCTTTATGTTACTGCTGATGCAGCACCAAAACAACATGGCTGAGCCTCCTTCCAGAAAAGCGATTTGCAAACAATTCCGACACTTGCAAGCTCTTACCAACAGAACTAAATTTACTTACAACCTTTAAAGAACGGATTTCAAATCGATTCTATCTGTGCATTTTGTAATATTGAAAAAACATCCAGCCACGTTCAGTTCCAGTACTGCACCTCCTTTAGACATTTCCAGAACAGATCTTCACAAACTAGAATAAAGTGAAGTACCTGCGCATTTCTGATTTAAGCTGGCTTCTTTAATATTTGCCACTACATTCACAGTACAATGGCAACTGAATCCTAAATCCTAAAATTAAGTTGAGTTATTGCTGATTGGAGTGCCCTGCACTGCTGATTCACCTTTTTTCGTGATTGAGAGTGATAGTTTGTTGATAATTCATTTGAAGTGCAATCAGTCTTGGACAGTGGTAATCAATAATGTATTGTGATGCATGTGAACTTGCCCAAAACCAGTATGAACAGGAATAAAATAGAACACCCCTGAGTCAAGCAACATATTTTCTTCAGGTCAAATTATTTCGATTTATATCTGCCCATTCTTCATAGAGCAGTAACAAATATATATATATATATATAAATAAATAAACTACTGGGCCATCGCAACCAGCTGTGCTCGGATAATTACCACACAGGGTCTCATGTGATCGAGCCACGTATAATGAATGCCATTATTATTATAAACAACACTGTTTAGGCACAACAGTGCAATAATTTTTAAAATCGGTTTCTTCTTTCAGAAATGAGATTGCTTTCCATACTAAACTGCCTGTGCACTGGTATTTTCAAGGCTGACTCAAGGTCACATTGGGGTTTTCCTCCATTCCCACATAAAACAAGTGCAGTTTGCAAATGATGCAACAGATTCATTTCAAAATTCATTTTGCATCTACTTGTTCCAGTCTAGAGGACTCTAATAATCCATGCACGTTCTTATATTCAGAAATAAGGCACATATGAAGAAACAAGGAACAGAGATTTTCTTTTTAAACATAACCTCATTTCCAGGAAGCTCACCAAGCTCCATTCATAGCAGGGTTCTTCAGGAGGTCTTTTTTTCTTTCTTTTTTTTTTTTTTTAAATATCAACATCTTGTATTATTTGTGCTTAAAACTATGAAATATGTTTCATATAGATTACTGTGTACTAGTCACATTAGATCCAGAATTCTGGGTACAAATACACCAAAGGTAAGATACCATTACATCACAGGGCACAAAGCACACACAGAGTCACGCATAGGGGCAATTTAGAGTAGCCAGTCCACTTACTGGCATGCTTTTGGGCCATGTTTCCTAGCTAATGTTTATACGGGTACAAATTAGAAAGGGTTTAGAAATGAATTTGTGAAATAAGAATGGCATGCAATAATTTTATGTGGGTTATGGGTCATTCTTTTTAGTATTATTCATGCATCAGTTCCTCCACTGGACTCTCACTCCTATTATAGCTCAAGCATAGACAATATGGAAACAAACATGGACCTAGGGTTAGAAGATGTAATTCCTAAAAAGTGTTGTTTGTGTGCAGATTGTATTAATCAGTGATGCTGGCACTGACATGATGATCAATGTGTGGCAATAAGTCTGCATGTTGAGTGAGATCTGTGGTCAGGCTGAGACTGGGAAAGAGATATCAATTAAGAGAATTTGAAAAGTTCAGCAGCGAAAGCTGATGCTGCAATATCACAATTCTAGTTCATAAATTAATGGTCCATGCAGAATACAAAATAATTGCTACAAGCTTCTATCCAGCAGGAAACAGAACATCCAAGACATTACTGTGCATTTACAGTATGTTCTTATGACAATGTATAATGAATGAAAGACAGAAACAAAATATAGATAAAAACATTAGCATTTTCCTTGTTTATGGATTTACACATCTTTCTCATATTAGCTGTTAAAAATGAACACAAAGATGATGGAGCAAATGAAACTTTAAATCAGCAAGCTTAAAATTAGGAAAGACAGACACACATATATACGATAAATAACCTATACGTAATGTCCAAAAATTCATATTAGGTTCTGAACACCATGTACATGTGCATTGCCTCTTTTAATAATTGAGCTGACAAGCCAAATTTTAGCCTTATCTATTCAGTGCAAATAAATAAATAAAAGCGCTGACATTACTGCAATAGTAATCAAGGTGTTTCAAATTGCATATGGATCATGGACAAAAATATTAGATTGTCATAATTGCACAAGGGCCTCACCAGAATGGATTATCCTCCTCAGAAAAAAAGCATTGCGGGTAAATGAGTAATATTCATTTCTATATTTAGATTACACCTTGAAAACAATAAATGCGTAATGTAAACATGTAATGCATATTCATTGTTTTGTCTGGGTTTCTCTTTTGATACTGAATCCCTTGAAAAGCCAGTAGATACTGTTATGGCGTTTAATAGACGCTAGTAGTCGCTGTTGCGCTGTTTGTGCTGCTAAACTGGAACCGCATGCAGCTTTCCTGGCTTCCTCCACCTGCCTCAATGGGGAGGCATTAGCCCGTGAGCAATTATACACACTTTCAAATGCCTTTAAACGAAACATGTTCAGATACCCTGGGTATTAACATGAGCCACGACGAGACCTTCACCTGTGCTAATGAAGTGTTACCCTCTTGTTGAGGATGCCCATGAATAGGCTACATGTACAGATTAAGCGACATTCAAAATTACTACCATAAAGTAAATGGTTTCACATTTCAACAGTTGAAAATGCCTACTCACCTGAAAAACACTACGGTTTCCCACAAATAAATTCCGAGTGCGCTTAATCTACACATTGTGGCAGCTCTGAGGTCTTCCTTGCACGATTTCTGAATTGCGATGATGATCGATTGCTATTGTGTCTGCTCGCTTTTAGGGTACCAGATCCAAAGGTAAGGCAGGGGATGTTTTTAAGCCCATAGAAACGAGGTGATCATGATCCTGACACCGGATGTCGGCTGGCACCCAGCGAGGCTTCAGTTCGCGTGTTCAGAAGCAGCTCTCCGGATCGGGACGCGATCCAGTTCAATTTCAGACACAATTTCACTCCGGGCAATCCATAACGGCGCGCCAGATACTCGAGCGCCGTGAATTCCTCCGTGACTCACACGTGCACGCCGAGTTTCAACGTCCGGGTGTAAACTCTCGACCTCCTTAGCACGGCGCGATCCCCAAAGAAGTTATATGGAATAAATACGCACACGAGTGTTTTGTTGGTTTTTTTATTTCTTCACGCATCCAGTGACACACGTTCCGGGATACACTGCGTCGCTTCGGAGCCGCGCGCGCTCGCAGGAACCCGGCCGGTGCGGACCGACGCGCTTTTGCAGATTCTCTTATTTCCTGCGTACTTGTTTCCCAAGGGCGAACCAATACTGCTGCAGGAAGCCACTTCCATTGTCCGGTCCACTTAGACGCGACTCGTTTTGGATTTCATGTTTCAGTTGTTTTTTCTCCCCCCTTTCTTTCTTTTTTTTAAGGAATTCCGATAATCAGTGCAACCCAGAATTGTAAGAGGAATGAAATTGCGACGATCACAGCGTCTCCCATCACCCGTAAGCGCGTGCAAACGCTGCTGTCTTTCTTGCTGCAGTCATTTAGTAAACTCAAAAAGCAGCTCACCTTTGCGCGCACGCCCCCGCGCCGCTGCCATTGGTCCGAACAGAGACGCTGCCGTTTCGAAGCTTTCCTGCGCGCGCACGTGCGTGCGTGTGCGTGAGTGTAAACGGGACTGCAGCAGGTTCACGAACACGCTATCAGATGTAATACTGTGACTTTTAGCTCAAAGAAAGGGCGTAGTCTGGTCATCTCATTAGCATGCCATAGGCTATTTATTCTCCCTAAGTGAACACAGTAACTCAGGTCAAATGGCATGTTGATGAAAGCTTGGCCTAATTATACACCTGCTCAAAAACATCCTGTCCAAACATGGAGGTGATAATAAGGGAATTTGCATCTATGTCATTTTCAGCTGTGCATTAATAGTGGAGAGCACAGATGGTCTTTGGAGCCTATCTTAATCAACACTAACTAAGAACAGAATGTAAAGCTTTGAGGAACTATTTCACTAGCTGAACACTTATCAATCATCCATACCGGACATTTAATTGCAGGCTGTACAATTGCGGCCTATACATCGAAAATTCATAAAATGGTTGGTTTTTTTGCAGCCTATACTTTATGGCCAAAATGTCTATCCCTCTAAGCCCTTTGGTTTATTTCATCACTCTGTTCAACACGTAGCGGACAAAAATCCTTGAACTATTGTGATTTCAGAAGCTGTAGACGTTGGAATATTCAAATTTCTACGTTTTGAGATCATTCCAGTCATTTCCATAATTCAGAATGTGTACATAAGTATTGTCTTTACATTTCCGTCACTGTAAATATATGCATTAAAATACTGTATTCAGTCCAGCGTAATACGTGTATGATACAGCAGCCGCCCCGCTGTTCTGGGAAAAAAATATCTACAATACTGACAGATTATAATTTAACAAAGGACCTTACAGTAGTAGTAGTAGAGAATGAGTGTCACACATTTCGGTAAAGCTATGCAACCCTACATTTTGCAAGCTAGAATGATTTAAATAGATAATTTATATTGCTTCAATCCTCTTTTAGCAGTTTCTTAGTAATTTGATTGGTCATTTTTAGCAAGTTCTTACTGTTTTATTAGCTAATACACAGTTTTGCACTTTATTTAAAAAATACAGTACAATGTGCTGTTACTGTGAACAAATAATGTAGTAAGAAAGCTGTAATATTAAAAGACTACTCTGTGGGATTTAGGGTGATCTATTATCAGAAATAGAACATAGTATTCATAAGTATGTTTTCATTAGTGTACAATTACCTGGAGCTACGAATCAATGTGTTTTCGTAAGCTCAGAATGAGCCCTTTATATTAACAGAGGGAGCGGGTCCACCTCTACAGAGCCGCCACGTTGCACTTCTACAGTAGCCCAGAACAGACAAACCTTTAGAGAGCGCCTTCCCTATTTCTCATTTCTACAAGTGGCGGTGTAAATCCGGAAGGAAGCACCAGAAGAAGAAAAAATAAGAAGAAAGGCAGACAAGGAAGAAAAAAGAAAAGGGATCAGTTAGTGATGTTAACTAGATTGAGAAGCCAAATTTTGAAAAATGGAGGATCATACTTCTTATTTAGTATGGAAAATGTAAGGAATTGTGAATGTTAGATCTTGGAAGTACACTACAGGCACCTGACTGCTACAATACATTCAACTGAATCCTACATAGTGGACCTTTAAATACAATAACAGTTGCCGGGAGGATACTGTAAATGTGCTTGGTAATTTTTGCAGTTTACTTGTGCTGCCATATTCATGTTATACTTATTATATAACATATGTCTATATCATATCCCATTACAAAGCAGGTAGATCTTCTATCTTCTATCAGGTAAATCTTCTATCATTTGGTCTTGTCAGATAAGATTAGAGATAAAAATGGAAATATCGATGAGCTGTACTTCATTTATTTAGTACATTTTTTCTTTTTTGTGCAATGTACATTCATATTGGCAGGAAATATTCAGCAGACAGACGCGATGACAGAATTATCCAATTTAAAACAAAAATAAAGCTGATTTTTTTTTATTAATAAACTATGTTCATTCATTGCAACAAATGAAGGACACCACAGGGGAGCAATTTTGAATGTCAGCCACATAGGCTTTGCCTGCCTGCACTTTATGAGATAGTTTTATGTTTTCTCAGAGGGTGTCTGTCTGGCCATGGGTTTTTTATTAAACCTGAGTTTGCTGTTAGCCATATCAAGTAGTTTATAAAAAAGGTGAGTTTGCAGAGCAGAAAGTGGTACTTCGGAAGACCCATATCAGATAACCGAATGTGTGTCTCTTTGATATAAAGCACGCTGAAAGAGCAAGTGCCAGTGGGCATTAAAAATCACTTTTCTCTTGTGTAAATCTTGCAAAACAAAGTGACAAAAAACAGAGCCTAGCTCAATGAAATTTACCCTGAAACTGTTGTGTTGGTTAATAATAATAATAATAATAATAATAATAATAATAATAATAATAACACCTAATCAGGGGATAGGCATCTAAATGTAAAAACTAAGCTGCATTTAGAAAATGAAATACCCTAACCGATGTTACATTCAGTAACAATTCAGAAACCAGGATATCAAAATTGTTCCCACTTGAAAAGACTCATGTGAAACTTTTAGACATTAACTCATATTTACATTATATATTGAGCACAGAAGGAGCACTAGTTCCCCAGTCCTGCTATGAGTCCAGATATGTCGTTCAGGAACGAGTTGGCTATTTTATGCAAAAAAAAAAGGAAGAGTAAGAGTCTACTTGCATACATAGGTGATTACCCTTGCAGTGTAATTTCATTTACCCAATAAAGTTTCATGAGAACCTTATCAACACATAGCAACCTTATCAACACACTAGCATTTCTGAACCATCATCATTACACAAAGAATAGAATAGGCTATTGCAAAACTTGTATGGTTTAAGGGAACAAATAGCAATGAGCCGTTTGAGAGCTGAACGAGTTCTTATCAGCGAGATGAGCCAAATGAGACGACCCACTAAAACAAAAAGCCTTGTATCCAGTACACGCTACACACTTATCAACCTTAGAACATTCCTAGCTGAATTAAAAGCATGTGATAATTCTCAAGCAAGCTACAATAGTCACCATAACAGTTTAGCTAGTCACCATAACACAGCAGTACAGCTAGTTATCTTAACAGTCCAGCTAGGCACCATAATACAACAGTTCAGCAAGTCATCATCACAGCTCAGCTAGTCATTGAAACACAACCATCAGCTACAACAATTCAGCTAGTCACCATAACAATTCAATTTAATTTTATTTCTATAGCACTTTTAACTATGGACATTGTCATTAAGTAGCTTTACAGAAATACATGAATTGCAGTTACACATTTATGAATTTATAAACGTATCCCTAATGAGCAAGGCTGTGGTGATGATGGCAAGGAAAAACTCCCTGAAACAACATGAGGAAGAAATCGTGAGAGGAACCAAACTCAAAAGGAACCTTTTCACATTTAGATGTGTGAAATTTATAATTGTGTTTGATGGACAAAAGTACAGTTGTGTAGCCACGAAATTCATCATAGTTGTAACATAAAGTATATTTTGTTGATGTTATGAACTGCTCACTGACTGAGACTTGAGTGCAAAACTGTATGTAGCAGTCGATGTCCTTAAGTTATATGGCAATTGTAGATCTAAACCATCGTCAACTGCAATCCAAAGCCATCTTCACAGTTATTAAGTATATCTTTAGGTTGTCCATATGGAACCAGCCTCAGCAAAAGAAGACATGAATCTGAAAATATAAAATCTGCAACTGAAAAAATAAGACTTGAAAATGAAAGTGAAAAATGAAAATAAATCATTTATTCAGAAGAATTACAGAATTGAATTAAATTTATATTTCAACTGGAAAAACTTTTAAACACTTATTTTTAGTTGTTCAAGATCAAAACTTGAGCTTTCAGTTGCAAATTGTAGCTTTTCTATTACAATACATTTAGCTCCATACACCCTCAACAGCCTCAAAAGACATGTGACACATGCTGTTACTGCCTCGCCTTTCAAATCGCTAAACACTCACACAGACACACACTCCGTCACTTCATGAAGAAATGAAGCAGATCTGTTGATGTTCACTCAGTCTTTTCTGTTTGAAAAAGTTTCTTTTTTTTTGTTTTAATTTTTTAGCCTCATACTTTCCACTGGTGTTCCAAGTAGCCTGTCAGGATGCTCGGCGCCACCGCTCTCCAAATCACTACTTCCAAGAAACCCGTAAGTGATGTGGAGTGTAGGTCGGGTCTTCTGCGACTGCAGTGACGGGTGCAGTTGGATAATATTGGGGAAAGTCAGCAAGCAGTGCGAGAGCAGTGTCCTAGTATTGTACACATTTTATGGACAAACTTTATGCCACTTTATTAGGAACAGCATACTAATCCAAGGTAGGACCTCATTCTTTCTCTCAAAACAACCTGTGGCATGGCTTCCACACGGTGTTTCTCAAAGATTCCTTTGAGATTCTGGTCAATCACGTCATTGTTGCAGATTTGTGAGTCTCTCATTCTACTACCTCCCAATTCACCAGCCTGAATTGTTGATACAAGGCAAACTGGATCTGTGAATTCATACCATTGATCCCAGATTGGTAGCTCAGTGGTTGAGGACTCACAGTTTCAGAACCAACCACTGTTTTGCCCTTGAGCAACACTGTTAACACTCTCTGCTCAAGAGTATCATGTATTCTGTATCATGGCTCTGACCTAAGCTTCCTAACACACTGGGATATGCAAAGAAAAAAATTCACTGTACTGTGATTTATCTGACAAATAAAGATGAAATCTTCTTCTTCTGCTTCTTCTTCTTCTTCTAAACTGTGATGTGACCATCTGCATACTGCTCCAGGCGACATCTTTCACATCTTCGACAGGTGATCCTGTGCTCGCTGTCACTTCAGATTCCTGTTCTTGGCTGACAGGAGTAAAACACTTCAGCTCTTGTAGATCATCTGTCTCAAGACTGTGCCTTCTGAGATGCTTTCCTGCTCACCACGGCTGTAAAGCATTACTAAAGTTTTATTCAAACTAGCCCATCCTACACCGGCAACCATACCACAAAGTCCCTGAGATCACAGTTTCCCCCATTCTGATGTGTGAAGTGAACATTAACTGAAGCACTTAACCTGTATCTGCATGATTTTATGCATTGTGCTGCTGCAATGTGATTGGCTGATTGGATAACTGCATGAATGAGCAGAAGTACCAGTGTTCCTAATAAAGTGGCTGGTGAGTGTATATTTGATATTTTTAAATAATGGTACTTATATTTTGGGTTGGTAGAGTTGAATGCAAAAGTTTGTACACCCTTAGGGCAATATGTTACTTGTTTGATTTTACAGACATTACTTTATTATACTAAGTTGCATCTAGCGAGGAGAAATAAATATGTAGACTCTTTTGTTTTTGTTATTTTTTTATAGTTCCAGTGCATATATCCACTTCAAATGTCTTTTACTTTCTACTTACAAACATGGATGAAAAGGAATGTGCTCACAACTACTCACAATTCATCATAGCTGTGCTGTCACCTTGCAAACTGTCGAAGTTTCCTAAACTCCTCATTAATCTGATACGTTGTGTACTTGCTGCTGATGCTGACAAGATTGAGACAAGTACCAGGAGTACAATTATATGGCCAAACGTATGTGGACACCTAAGTGTATATATACTATACATTGATCCTGACATGCTGCACAAACATAGCTCAACAATAAAAATGGACACTTTTCCCCATGCCTCCTGCTTTGTGGTATAACCAATGTGGAGAAGTTATATGCCGATCAACTGCCTTTGAGGCAACTTTGCAATTTTGCAAAAATAAAATTCTGTTTAGATATTTAGTCCAAATAAATACATTAGAATTTCTCTCAATACCTTAACATATTTGCAATATCAGTTTCTGTGTTGCTATACTTTTACTATATTATATATATATATATATATATATATCACAGTGGTGTAAAATTAAATTAACAAATTGCAGGAATATTTAACTTGATTTCAAATGTATTGCAGGACACTTTATCCAAAGCAGTCTGTATGGGCTGGGGTCCTGATCAAATCTCAGAAATTTCACTAACTTATACAAGTGGTGGCTCTACCTGTCTGTGGCAATGCAAACTGTAAACAATGAAACAACAAAGGAAGGTGAGGTATTCTGGTGTAAAAATTAACGCTGAACCTTTTATGTAATTGTGGTGGTCATTTGAAAGAAAAACAGGGACTCCAAATTTGAGTTTAAAACATTTATTAAATTGTTATTAAAAGAACATGATATGTCCTCAATAAAACTTTTGATAATTTCTAAGTTTTGACATTCTGTATTGACCACCTACCTATCATTCTACCTTCTTAACTAAGAGTACATCTAATTAAATAGTTTCTATTAAAAACATCCTTGTCTAATTTTAGAGCCAGTTACTGGTGCTCATCGACAGAATATGCTGCATAAGTTTAAAAAAAAAAAAAGAAAGAAAGTTAGTACTTTTATACAAGGCCCTTTGGGTTCTCACAAAAATGCTGACCCAAAGCAGAATCTGAGTTTGACACTCCTGGCTTAGCTACATATGGCTATAAATAAATGAATAAATAAATATAATTAAAGAAATTAATAAAATTTATTTCCCTCTGCCTAACTCCTTGTCTAACATAACCACCCACCTACCCATTTTCCCACCAGACCTGCCTTCCTACCAACCCACCTATCCATGTATTTACACACAAACGCACTTACCCATTACCTACCTGCTGACCCACCCACCTACGAACTCACCTAGCAACTAACACATTAAACCCACCCACCCAATCACCCACCTTTCCCCACACTTCTAACTGTACACCTATATAAACATGTAACAATCTACCTGCTTATCTACACAGCTATCCACCTACCTGCCTACTGAGAAACCACCTACACACATAGCTACAAAACACACACACACACACACACACACACACACACACACACACACACACACACACACACACACACACGCACACACACACAAATACCTATTTACCTACACACCACCTACATGCCTACACAGTTGTATACACACAGTTGTATACACCTGCTCATCTACACATAACTACAGACAATCCAGAGCTGGCACACACACATGCACCTCTACACACACACCTCTACACAAATAACTACCTACCTACCTCCATCTACACATGCCTACATTGTTGAGCATGCATACACCTACATGGTACGATAGGGAAGCTAAGATAGAAAAGGTAGTTTGGATGTGATTAGCTATGATGGAGGAAAGCTGGGTGATGCATGCTGGGCATGGGAGTCTGGGTGGGCGGGGTAGGCTGGGGCAGGGCGGGGCAGGGCTGGGTGCGGTATGCTGGGTGAGGCAGGATGAGTGAGGCAGACTAGGTGAGGCAGGCTAGGAAAGGGGATGTAAGCTAGGTGAGGTGAGGAAGGATAGGATAGGAAAGATAAGCAGAATTAATTTCCTTATATGCAAATAGGCATATAGGCAAAAGACTATAATTTTGGTTTAAATTTAGTAGTGGTAACATATTAGTAGAGTTCATTAAGTGAGTAGTATGATTGATTTATATAATTCTGTAGTTTATATTTAACACATATGGTTGTGATGTTGGCTGGGATAATCTAAATATCATATACATCATTTTTCATAACGCATAATGCTCACTCTCTTCCCAGAATTTGCTAGTTATGTTTTATAGTTAGACAACATAAATATTATATCTGCGATGATAACTGGGCAAAACTGATTATTAATTTCATTTCCATAGAGTTATTCCAAGTAAATAAAATAAATAAAATGAAAATGAACAGTGTTTTTAAGTGATGAGGTGAAAAACAGCATGTCAGGGACCTGCATACTGATAACTTCGGTTCATCAATATCTGGAATACAACTGGGGGCCGTTCTGTGTGGAGTTTTCATGTTCTTCCTGAGTCTGTGTGGGTTTCCTTTTGGTGCTCGGGTTTCCTCCTACAGTCCAAAGACATGCGGATTAGGTCGACTGGCTAGACTAAATTGCCAACAGGTGTTAATGTGAGCGTGAATGCCCGTTTGACTCTGTGTTAGCCTTGCAATTAGTGACCTGTCCAGGTTGTAACCCCGCCTTTCACCCAAAGTAAGCTGGGATTGGCACCAGCTTCGACCCGCAATGAATAAGCAGCATAGAAAATGGATAGATGGATGGAACATCTGGAGGCCACACCATCACGTTCAGCAGGACAGAACCATGGGTCACTGGACACTGTTGATTAAAACAACATGTAAATTCCTGTCACCACATCTTGTATCATTTATAGCAACATGGAGGATGATTTCAACACTTATTGCTACCTATTGCATCCTGTCTGACTGAGAAGCAAGAGATACTGTACTATCAGATATCTTTCTCTCATACAGTGTAACATTTGCTGTAGAAAATTGCTGTATTTATTGTTCTACGTTAGAATTTTTAATGGTTGTTATATTAAAAGTGTATTTTCAAATGTTTGTTTGCTAAAAAAAATCCCTTTAGAATTAATCATGGCTGAAATTGCCATCAAGAGGAAAAAGTGAGCAGATCGATCGGGTTCATTCACTGGAAGTGATGTTTTCCAGCCAAGGAATATCTCTAACTCCTATTCTATAGATTACAGGAGAAAACTCTAGTATTGACCAAAACTGTATGGCCAAAAAAAATTGCTTTGGAAATTATTCAAAGGCATTAAGTTATCAGTATGTCTAAGTCTAGTTGCTGAGAATAGTAAAAAAGTGAGCATTAAATAATAATAATGCTATAAAACAGTGAAAAGTCACCTCACCTCTCACTAAGAATGATTTTCTGAGCCTCACAAAGGTTTACTGTTTTGAGGTTATTGCTGTTTTTCTTGTTTTTTCCCTCAGATTTCTTTTTCTCTGCCCAAGTGTGCGCTTTCCTGCTGAAAGGCTGACGAAAAAGATTGTTCGTCCTAGTGGATTTCTAGAGCCAGGCCTTCACAATACAGAGATCTACTCTCAGGATCCAAGTTTGGTTCTTTGACCCATTTCAAAAAACACATCCCTTTCTCATCCCATTCTCACCCCGCCTCACTCACTCCTCCCTCTCCCTCTCCTCCCTCCAAAAAATCCTATAATGTCAATTGGCATAAATCAGTAGAAATTATGTGTTTACCGTTTTAAAAATACACTCTCCTCTGTTTATAATATATTATACATTATATTTCTATATCCTTTGTCATGATTGAATGAATACATTTTCATTTTCGTTTTAGTTCATTGTTATGGGTTTGTTTTGTCTCTCCTTCATTATTTGTAAGGACTGGAAAATGTTCTGGATGCTCCTCTTGAGGATGTGTTTTTGAAGTCGCTCTGGATCTGCTAAATGCTGTTAAGGTGAATGAATCAGCAATTTCAACTGGACAATATAGTAAAAGATTGCAATAATAGTTCAATAATCCATGTGAAGTATTTGATTTGAAGTTGATCAAATTGAGATTCACATTAGTTATTCTTCTTACCTTTAAATTCACACACATGCAGGAGCTCGAGTAGGATACAAACATTTTTCTGAAACTGCAGCATTTTCAAGAATACCAGTTCCTGCGTAAATGAACGATTTACGAATAAATACATTCATAAATAAATATGGGTCAATGAGCACAAACCGGATACAAACAAATGTATTTGTAAATCTTTCACAGGAGTATTTCCACCAGAAAATTGATATTCATCAAAATCCTACCTGCTCATATTCATGTAAATCTATGTATAAGTAGACTCACTTATGTGAACCTTGCTTCAAATTGTGCAACTGATGCTGCGTTACTGAAATTTTATATATTGCAATAATATACATTACATATACTGTATATTTACAGTGTAACACTGATAGTGCATTGAACTATAAATTGCATTTTTATGTTAAATTGTACATCTGAATTTAATTAAATGACTTTATTGAATGCAATCCAAAATAATTCCATAAATGAAAAGAAATAAGACTAGCTATTAGGACAAAAGTAATGGCACCATTTGACAGTTAATGCATGTTTGTAGAAGCGATGCTCTGCAGTAGTTGAGGCGCGTTACTGGAAGATTTAGCACATGCTGCATTTAGGAGGTGCTCTATTACAATTTACTCAGTGGTGTGTCTTTTTCAGCTCCGTGGGTTTTGCCTTTTATGGATTTTTGTGAGCATCACAAAATGTCAATTAGCAGTTGTGAACGTTACTGGCCATTTTTGCAAGTGCCTGGCACTTATAAACATACACATATGTAGGTAAAGAAACTCAGCAAATCTTCTGTTTATCACTGGCTACACTGTGATACATGAGCCTCTTTCATGTCAGAAAGACAAGCACAAAGATGCGTTTGGTAGGAATTGCATATGAAATAAGCAATCCATCCCCCTGTTCCAGTCCTGGTTCATTTTTCCTTTTTTTAATTACAATAGCACCAACAAATTACTTTAGTTTAAAGTCAAAAATCAAAATGATTTTTTACAAAAAAAATTTTAATTACATTTCTGTTTTACGTTTCACCAAATCTGAGTTGCTCTTTAATGCAGAGTAATACTGTATCAAATTAGGTTATAAGACAAATAACAAAATAGGAAGCAGAACAAACGTAAGCATGACTGTCTGTGTCATTTCTAACAGGAATGTAATAAAAGTTATCCTGTGTTTGGTAGAAATTCATGAGATAAAAAGTCAGAGAGACGTGAAACTTAGTCAACAGGTAGTTCTCTGTGCCTGAACCCAGGCATGCGAGATGTGCTCAATCAGCACAGTGGTGCCGTAGTGGGGGGGTTACACTATCTGGAGGCACTGTATAAACATTTCATCTCTGCATTTATAGATGAGTAATGTCTCTTTTTTATAGCAAATTTCAGTGGGAATGTGTGTCATTGAATGCTGCTGTAAATAGATAGCTACACATGGCCAATAAAAACACTATGATTGATTGGTTTGCTTCAGTATGAAAGTGTGTCATATTCAGGTATTTTAGCCAAACAAGTTTTCTCCTATTGACATGCTGCTGAAAGGAATGGAGTGAAAGTAAGATATTTTGTTTTCACATGTAGTAGAGTTAAACTATAAAGTCTGCAAAAAGGAAATACGTTAATAAAGTGTAGCAGATACTTTACTAAAAATTACTGTGACAAATTACATGTATTTCTTTACTGTCCACTACTGGGCTTAGCAAAACCTTATCCAGTCCTCCTCCTATACAGTACCAATCAAACGGTCACTCTCATTATATAGAAATGAAGCCAAAATACCTCCGGCATATTGTCAAATTTGGATTTCTCCTTCTTGAGTTTCTGCCCTCTTCTCTTCCAATAGAAATGATCAGATGAATACAGTCTTATTCTCAAAGAGCTTAAATAGTTTCAGCTGAAGACATTTCATCAATACACATGCATCTAGGAAGGACATTTATTACATTAACTGGAAATTTGCTGACAGATGGATCTGACTAACATGGAATGAGCCGGCAGTGAGCTCACCAGGGTGAGTTAAAACATTATTTTTGATGCTTGGCACACTGTAAACTACCTACCTACATATAAAATCCATCCTAATGTTATGTTAATCTGCATAATGTTATTTGAGCATTCACATTACCAAAAATGTATTGCTGAGATGGTGTACTCACCCTAATGACACTTTTACATGTGAAGTAAGAAGATAAATTTTACTTATAATAATCCTATTGGTTAATTAAGTATGGGGTGGAAAAAAAAACAGTCACTCAATGATCTTATAGCTTAAGGTTTTGAAATGCATTCCGTTAAACTTACTATTCACCAGAATGTGTGCCAAAATGTTAACATCTAACCACCTAAACTCCCATTCCTCACTCTTGTAACCACATACCTATGAGTTTCAATGTAGTCACTGAATATTTCATCATAGTTAAATGAATACTGCCTTATAATAAATAACCGAACAATCTGGCACATTCAGGGGTAATTGCACAAATTTCTGAAATTTATCCTTATTATTAGTGGCCATCAGTTGCTGTTGAGTCAAATCCTCAGGGTCTATATTGACACTCACTGATGAGTTTGGTAAAGGTTGAATGGTCCACTGTTAGAATGAAAAGAACAGCAGCTTGAAGCGGACTCAACTAAGCTGGAGTAGCTGTCATCTAGGTATTGTTCTGGGATTTCCATGCTTGCAGTTTGATTTGTCTTGAACTGGAGCACTTCCTTTGATATTTAAGCTCCAAAAATCTTAAGTCATTTGTGTATTCATCACATTCTGATTGCTGTTTCATGGAAACAGAGGAGTAGTCGATAGGGGGAATCACAGATGTTACATAATGTTTAAAAAGGCAAAAAGAGAATCAGAAATGGGAAATAGCTAACTTGTTATAACAATTGGTCATTCAACATAGAAACTTCATTCAAACTTTGTTTCATAGGGTTTGAAACTGGCTTGGTGGCTATGACTTTTCATTTTGATATTCCACCCACTTCCCTATTTTTTACCTGCATTCATCCATTTTTTCCCATAGACTTTAAATAAGAAATTCTTCAAAGGGCTCTCATTTAGTCACTTTTTGAAATAATACATCCAAACTTACTAGACATGTTCCGAGCAATACTACAAAGCACTCTGCTGATTTCATACCTTTATCACGGATGCTTTCTGTTTTCTCATCCCTTGATTTTCCTCCTATTGACTTCAGTTCATTATCTGGGAATAACTGCTCTTGGAAATTTCCAGAGAAGCACTGAAATTTGTTCGTTAGTTTGTTGTTTGTTAGGTTGTCATAAATTACATAAATAGAGCATAACTTTTGATCTGGTCCTCTATCTTTCTTTTTCATCCCTCCATTCTTAAGGTAGAACTGCCAAACTTAATATGTTGATTCAACTGCTGAATTAGAGCACAAGCTGTCTATCTCTCTATCTATCTTTCTATCTTGAAATTTTTGCTTTGCAAGCACTAGTATTTCCTTCTGGAAATTATTCCATAATAAATAATAATAATAATAATATTATTATTATTATAATTATTATTGTTTTTGTTGTTATTATAAAATAAATATAAATAAATATTATTAATAACAATTGATATGCGCATGCAACACTATCACGTATAGTCTTTATGTTTTTGCCTCTTATCACAAGTTAATTTTGATGGTTCTTTTTTCTCCGCAGTTTTAGTTATTTGTAATAAGAAATAATAAATTATCTGTACTTGCATCCACCTTCCTCTACAATTCCTGACACTGAGAAAGAAAAACATTAGCTTATTTTATTGCCCAAGCAAAACAAAATGCATTACTAATAGCTGTATAGGACCATTTCCTTAAATATTCTGAAAAAAAAAAAAAATCTCTGCCCAGTGTAAGGTAGGATTACAGCAAGTATCAATCAAGCAATGATGCATACTGAATGGACACACCTGTGACTGGGACTGGGCATCCATGGGAAAGAGCACATGGGAGAGCCTACTCCAGCAGGTTACACACACTGATTCTGAGCAGCAGCTGTCAGAGCTCAGCCAATTTTTTGGCTCCTTTCTCTAAAGGCTGCCCCTGTGCAGTACTACTGCATGCAATTTAAACTGTAGATTATTTCATTCATTCGTTGTCAGTCTTACCGGTGGTGCCCATCATAGGAAGGTTAAGCATGAGACAGGAACACAAACTGGGTGGAACTCCAGTCTGCTGCAAGGCACTGTGCACTTATTCATACCTAAGGGTAATTTACTATCTGTGCAGAGTTTTGCATGCTCTCTTTATGTTCGTGTTTGTTTCCTCCTCCAACCAGAAACATGCCAGCAGGACTGAACTGGCTACTCAGCTCTACACCTAGAGGCTACACCTCGCCCCTAGGTGTGAATGTGTGTTCATGGCATCCCATCCAGGTTGCACAAAGCAGTTACTAACAATGAATGTATGAATGAATGAATATAGTAAAAATTACAGTATGGAACAGAATAGAATACAGTATTCACAAATAGTCCTGTCTCAGAGTGAAAGGCTGCTTTTCATCCTGGCTCAGTATGTTTCATGAGAGGATATATACGTAGGTCATGCTGAGCAACATATCAGATAGACAGTATGACATTATAGCCTTCTCTTCTAATATCTTTGAAGCCACTATGAAGCCTCTGGTAGGTGGCTTAAGATACCAGTGGCTCTCAAAACTCAAGGCCAAAATATCATACCTATTGCTACATGGGTGTCTTGTTAAATTGTGTCAGTATATTTCTGTGTGAATCAGTTGTGATTGTTACGTCAATGGTATCTCTACCGCAGTGGACTAGAAGGGACATTTTACTCTGAGAGCATTAAGTGGGACAGGCAGTTCTCTCTTAATTAAAATGAAGTCATGCAAAACCCAGGCAGTCATGTTAAGGTAAATATATCCTTTGGAACTCTGCCAGACCCACACACACCGATGGCAGTTTTCCTTATCCATTAGGAACTTGTTCTAGCATACACTAAATTGAGAGTATTTAGGAATAATCTCTCACCCAAGAAGGATGGTAAGTATATGTCTATCATGTAACAGTTACTTCTCAGGCTAATTCACACCCAGTAGAAATCTTGATGCAAATGCTTTGACACAATACGGTGCATGGCTTCCTCTGTGCAGCCAAACTTAACCTTGAGTGACAGCACAGCTGACACCGGCAATCACATTAAAAGTGACCTCTCTCTTATATTCGCACAAGGGAAATATTTTGCAATCTCTTTAATTCAGCCAAATTGATCAACTGTAGGGTCGGTTGTCAGTTTGCCTCAGGTTGTCCTGACTCCAGTATATACTGTCCTTGAGATTTTTTTCTATCTGACCAAGCCTGTGTTGACATTCGAATAAGGGTAACTAGATAAACCATGGAAATGTGGAGAATACTGAAAGTGCACAAGATAACTCACAGCTTACAGTGTGTCATGATCTCCACCATGACACTACACTCAGGGAGGATGTTAAAGACTATTTATTTTGAATAAGTGATGAGGCCACTCTCCCTGCTTATGCTTTCATTGCATAAGAAGAAACAACTGACTAGTCCATTATCATCAGTGATAAGTGATTACATATGGAAATCGTAATATGGAAATATAACTGAATCTGACTTTTTGCAATGAAAGTTTTATTGTTGTCCTGGTCTTTCATAGTTTTAATCCCATGGGCCAGCAAGAAACCACCTCTCCCTCAGTCAAATAATGACCTTTAATTTGAACTACACCATGGAGATTGATGATGAATAATCCATAAGACTGGTCTGCTTGTGTTATTGGTCTGAGAAGAAGACAATTACATCTCCCTCAGGTGTTTTTTCCCCCTGCAAAAATGATTAAGTTTCCTTGTTTGACTAAGGCATATTTCTCCCTTTCATAATCAATACAGTTAATTTTAGAGTACACAATTTATATTTGATGGTCTCAGTAACATGATATTCAAAACCTGCACATTTTGGTGGTAGTATCTGATTTTACCATCTCTTTTGGTTTTAAATGTAAATACACTAAATACTCTCAATTCAAGACACACAAGTCCTGTTTACACTTGGTTTTGAAATGTGTCTCGGGTCACAAGTGGACAGACGAGACACGTCACTGTTTACACCTGTGTCTATCATGCATCTTCAAGGTGTCCAGCTGACTATTTGTGTTTTGATTTCATTACTGCCTACATCACTTCTGCTAGAAGGTCAAAGTGCCTTGCGCACAATTATGTTGAAAGCAAACCTGCAACATACCCTTGTTATTTTCTTGCATTACAACCACGTACATAAGTGCTCCTCTCCATTTTTTCAAGTGCTGGCACGCTGTCACCAAACCACCACCTTGTCCTGCATTAATGATGTATTTTCCAGTTACATCGTTGTCAGAGATGCATCAGGATGCATTAGCTTTACACTAAAAAATATATGTGGTCAAATGCATCCCAGATCCCAAGTGGTTTGAGTGTACGTATCTTGAAAGTGTTTTGGTGGTCATTTAGACTTGTGTTTAGCACTGTCCACTTGTGATCTGATCACCCGCATTTAAAAAGGAAGTAAATAAACAGGGTCACAGAGACTACTAGAAGTGTTCAGACATAAACAAGACCTTTGTATTGACATCCCAAGACAATTCTTCGCAACACACTCCTAGTGAACATTCTTTTGACACACTTAGTTCTGTTTGAATTGATAGACTAATATGCAGTTGTAGATGTAGCGTAATGATTTATCATCCCACTATTTAATGTCACACAGAAGAGAATGGGTTCCCTTTTGAGTCTGGTTGCTCTCAAGGTTTCTTCCCCACATAATCTCAGGAAGTTTTCCATTGCCTGTTACCACTGTCACCTCTGTTTAGCTCATTAGGATATAAATCTACATCTGGATTTCTGTAAAACTTCTTTTGACATACCATAAGCACAATCACTAGGAAGAGAACAACATATAAGTGTACTCTAGAGGTGCCAATATTTCTGGTGTGCACTGTACTAGTCTTTCTAGTCTTTTTTGAAAACAACTAAACACACTTTTTTTTATCTTGTTTGTATTACAAGAGTTTCATAGATGTGTACAGCAGTCCTGTTCAAGTCACAGAGGTTATTATATAAATTCATCATATGATACATTTGCTTAAATTCTGGTTACAGAACTTCTACAAAGAATGTAAAGGAGAATGTCTACTTATGTATGTGACCTTGGACTCTTATAGTTAGTTTGCAGCTATTGTTAGTAAATCATTCTGCCAGTAGTAAACCTTTGCATAATTATAATTACAATCAATACCGGGCCGCGCTACAAGGGGGTTTTGATTCCCGGCTAGACTTATTTGATATGACATGAGGAAGATGGATAAAGCTTTCAGGCAAGGATAAAAGGACACTGCCCCAACCTTCACATTCCTCAGCAGCAGTGAATAGGAATTCTGTCATCAGCTCTCTGTCAGTGTGATAATTGGCAAGGTCAGAGGCAGCTGACATCTGCTTTTCCTGCTAAGTACTATCAAACAGTCTCAGATAAAAAGATACTCTCATTTCTACCCTGAAGTGAGGAAATATACACTTTGCAATGTATAGATGTGATCTGCTGTACTGTATCCTTATTGCAGGCTATTACGTAATTCACAATGGATACGAGAATTCCCTAGAACATATGATGTAGACTTTCTGAAATGAATTGTTAATTAACATGTGCACTCTCTGCAGATATAAATGTTTTAATATTAAAATCTTTGTGTGTCAGGTCAAGCAATACCAGCAGCATACAAGATCATAACCGACTACACAAACTAAAGTGATTTCCTCATTAAAGGTTCCTTAATCAGAATATTGAGGGTATCTATTAGCAGAAGTAGTATACTATATGAAGTGTATATTCCATAATATACTTATGAAATTCATGTTTTTATTAGTTTATAATTACCTGTAACTGTGAATCATTGTCTTTCGTAAGCTTAGAATGAGCCCTTTATATCTACATATGGCGCAGGTCCGCCTCTACAGAGTCCCCAGGTTGTACCGGTACAGTAGCACATAACAGACAAAACTCTACATAACACCTTCCATGCTGTGCGTTTTACAAGTGGCAGTGTGAGATTTTGAAGGAAGCACCGGAAGGATCAATGAAGAAAAGAACTCAAGAAAGAAGAAAGCAGAGGAATCAGCTGGCTAACAACCCAAATGGCTGAGAAGCCAAATGTTGAAAATTGGAGGATCGAACTTATTATTAAGCATGGAAAAAGCAAAGGAGTGAGAATGTAAGCACTTAGAAGTACGCTACAGGCACCTGACAGCTACTATACGTTCTAATACATGCTTGGAAAGGAAGGGGTAAGGGAGGGGCATTCAGTTGGTTGAGTCCTTTTTTTTATATAGTGACTTTTAAATTGAGTCACTAAATATAGTTCTATATAACAATTAGATCTGGTCCAGTTATTTGATTGGTTGAGTGGCAGTCCAAGAGTTCCTTGATTCAGTATAACCTCACTGGGATGTTTCACTCTGCTCCTTGGGATTTGCCATGTAAAATTCCACTCCCTAGTTCAAAATGTTTACTACAGGTTACTACAGTAATGTTAGTGACATCATCAGTGAACATGGCAAACGATACATTTCAGGAATGTAACTTTTGACTTAAATTATGAAAGATCATCAGATGAAGCTAAAACAGATGAAGGGACATCAATTTTAACATTAATGGGAATGTACAAATCAATGTGTGCTACCTAGCCAGATGGCCATTGGTTATAAAGTAACTGTAGTTTCTATGGGATCTTCTTCTGCTAGGTCTAAAGTGGTCTAAAGTTTTGTTTAGGATTTCATCTCTTGGAGGACCCATGTTTTGGTCATAATTCTTAAAATAGACTTTCATCTTGTACATTTCTTTTAGAGTTCATTCCTTCATTATATTTTTCCTTATATGACAAACCAACCCAAAATCAAACCTGACCTATTTACTTATCATGCATCTGACTACAATGATGCCATATATATTATCTTCTGCTTGGCCTTCATCTATATTGTTCCATGTAGGCCATGGCCCAGCTGCATCCCCTAAAGGCCATTAAGAGCAGATGTAGAAGACAGGAAGTCAGAACAAGAAAAATGCTGTGTTGTGCAAAAAAAAGAAAGTCCAAAAATCCATACAGAACCTGATGAGTCATCAAGTAAACACGCCAAATACAACATCTTAATATGTAAATTTGGTCCTCTGACAAACAGTTCTCATTATCATGTTATTAACCTACACAAGAATAACTAAACAGCGAGAAGTGAATCTCAGCTGAAGTGCAGTGCAAAACGACAGGGGAAAAAAGCATTACCGCGGAAATAGGTCAGATACACCTTCTAACAAATATTGTGTTTATCAAATTCACTTAATACATACCTGAAAACTTCATGTACATGCTTTATGTGATTTGCCCTATCACAGCATTAAATTTCAGCTTTCACTTTTGTTGAAATGTCAGATGTCTATCAACTTACACTGCAGTTTGAAATGCAGCTGGCTGCAACTGTAATGCATGTTGCATCTTGGCCATCGAAGAAAAACTAACAGCCACTGAAATGTCACATTTATGCAGATACAAATCATAGCATCTAAGTATATATCAAATATACAGTAGATGTCATGGTTCTAGCAGAAAAACAGTAAAATTATCACTCATAATTATCACAATTATTCATCCATTTTTTTAATGAAAACAAAAAACAGTATTTAATTAGATTTTATATTGTGCAAGCCTGTGATTATCTCAGTCTATTCAGTCACATTTAAAAAGCTTTTATAATATAAACACTATAATCACATACATTTAAATAAGCATGCCATCACAGTATGCAACCAAGCATATAGTGAAAACCTATGAACGGGGACGTTGTGGTTTAATTTGCATAAAAACTGATATCTAATTCATCTTATTCAACCTGCTAGGTTTACTTAAAAGCAGTAAATTTTCAGTCAGTTAAAATTAATAATTAACCTAGCCAGCAATATAGCTAGCTAGCAAGATTTGCCAAAAATGGTTCCTGTTCCTGCATCTCAGTACAATAATTGAGGTTACTGTGGATATCTGAGGGACAGAAAAAACACTGAATCATAAGGTAGGTCATGGGGTTTTGTTTTGACAGCTCCAGCTTCTTCTGTTTGACAGCAGCAGGTAAGCTTTCTTCCTATTAAGATCTCAGCTGTGTCTTGATACCACAAGGCGTAGCTCATCTTTACAGCTGAAAAACTTACTCCACATTTTTTTTATTATTATTCTCTGAATTTGCCATTATGAATTAAGATGCAAATAGAATTTTATTAGGATACCTACTGTGAAATCACTGAATGATTGAAAAGGGAGCTTACTGAAGGAATGGCAGAAAACAAAACGCATCGCTGTAGGGTATAACTAAAATTAGTTGTTGTATTATTATTATTATTTCGTCAATGAAGGTTTTGAGTTAATAATTATTCAGTACGCCTGAAAATCATATGTAGGCCCCCCTGAATACGTGTCATACAGTATAAATTATGATAGGTGTGATAGGTCTCATTTTCCACATTTTTAGGGTTTAGTATACATCTCAGGAAGACGTTTTTTCACATTACTTTTGCAGGCTAGTAAACAGTCTGATTAATAATGTTAATAGTGAATTAGAAAAGAAAATTCTTTTGGCTTACACTATTTTCTAGCAAACCAAATAAAGAACCAAACACACTCTTGCAATGACAGACGCAATTTTGTGCTGCATTGCTCTGACATTAAGACGACTAAGACAATTCAAATCAAATTTCCGATCTACCATCCAAACTGCAACTAGCCAAATGAACCCAGAGGTAAATGTATCTCACAAGTGCCTATTATGTTCTATGTTAATCAGTTTATTTATTTTGTGCTCGATCAGTTCTCAAGACCACTGCACCATGAAAAGATTCACGTCTCTGCCCAGTCCTATAACGGTGATCTCACAAGATGCAGGCTGGAGTTTCTCTGCTAATTATAGTGAGTGCTGTGTTGTGCATTCTGCACTGGACTGTGAGACAGTTTCTCGGTGATCTTGACGGTCACATCAATAGCAGTTTGAGAATGATGGATTTTCGGTGCCAGCAACATAGGACGCATCTTGATTACAAATTCAACACATCCTGTCTTGCACAAGGTATGGGGCGACGATTAGATAGAAGCAAGAATATGGATAAAATTTGATCCCCTGTGTTTCAAGCAATTTTAATAGTTCAAAGCTGTATGACAGCATCGTTCTTCATGTTCAGAAGAACACAACTGGGAGGCACAATGACTAATCTCTCATTAGTGAGATGATGTTATCATTCATTTCTTTGTTCACCTAGGCAGAAGAAAACGTTCTGGGTGGCGCATGATCTAATTAAAAGCGTTATATATTCAAGAATGTGACATTTGGGAATACCAGGAATTGACTAGAAAAAAGAAGCAGACAACTTAAAGATTTTCTGGGAAGCCAGTGCCTTTAAGAAGACAGGGGAAGGGTGGGTGTGAGCAAGGCTCCTGGAACACAGAGGCGTGTATTTTATGGTTTCATTTCTTCAGGGACAGGCTTGTCTTGCTGGCCATATCCTGCGTCTGATCATGATGAGCAGTGATATATGGGAAGGCAAGATTAATGCAATTTGCTCAACAGCTTTTTGCTGTAGAGCCTCTTATCAATATCAAGGACCTAGCTTGAATTATTCCTTTATCATCTTGGGCATCTACTATGCCCACATTAGTTTTGCAGCCGAGGCTCGAATACTGAGAAAAAAAAGTTGTATAAGATGTCAAGGTGAAGGATGCTAGTGCATACAGCAGGTGTAAGTAAGAGTCTGAGAATATATAATACTAGAGTTTGAAAAGCAATTCAAAGTAATGGTTCATAGCTGTATAGCCTTATAATACAGGCTGTAGTGCTGCTGTACTGCAGCTAGAATTCTATGTATTCAGTGCCACAGTCTGATTAGTTTGAGACATATATCCCTGTAACTGGTGCAATATTTGGATGTGCAGTATATAACATGCGCACAGTACATATTCAGTTCATTCACTTACCTTCTGTTTGTTTTCATTTATTAACAACAGTGCACATTGTTCGTGGTTTCAGTAATTTATAATAACGACTCTAAAAAAGAAATAAGTTACGAATCAAGCACCATTCTTCCACAAGTGAAAAATGTGACACATTAATTACAGTCCGATTATTCATTATTCTCACAATAAACCCATAATTATTCAAATTGCACCATGGCTTGGTAATAGCTAGCCCTAGAGCTTTGGTGGCATTTGGTAGCATATATGAATATCTTTGCTCTGATTGGCTAACTTAATCAATTCTGAGCAAACAAAGCGAAGCTATTTAAATATTTAAATTTAAAGGCACAACCCCTTAAAATCAGCCTGTTTTATACTTTAGGGTTTTTTATGTTATACCCTGCTAAAATGAGGAAAAAATTTTCAAGAAAAAACCTCGTCATCTTCACAAAGGCATCGCAGGGAAAAATGTCAAATAAGTGGAAAGTGTAAGGCATGTCCGCTTTAAGATATTTTAATCTTTACTTCCCCCAAACTGATCTGCAGCTCCAAATAAGGAATGAGGTTCTCTTAAAGCCCATGTGTGTGTAGGCTACATAGCAGAGGCTATTAAACAGCATTTAGTCAAAAACTGCGTAGGCCTTCACTGTATTTCCCCTCGGCTAAGGCATTAATGATTACACATCGGCTGTGTAGAGCTTTTAGGAACATTTGTGTGCTAATGATACCACAGTGAGCAAAACTGCCATATGCATTGGAATAGCATTACATTAGAGCACTGTGGCTTTAGAAAACAATGACTAGTTTAGTTTCACAGCACCATACAACAGCACTTTATTATAATACTAACTACTACCTCTGAGAAGACAGAAAGCAATGTTTGCCCCTTTACACCTCCCATCAACTTACCTTACTCAGTATTCTCTCTATCTTATGTGGTAAATTTACAAGTCACTACCAAAATTCTCCCATTTTCTTCTCCACAGATTCAATGACATTCGGTAATATCATGTACAAATCAGACTGAGGAATATGCTTACCTATTTTACCACAGAGACAGAAAGTGAAGTGACATCTTTCCTGTCCACTCAGAGTTTGAGGCTATATTCAGACATCGGAGCAAATATCATTTTTAAAAGTTCAGTTTTTAGACTGGGTATTTGCACCGCTAACTACAAATAATCAAATCTGAAAAATAGGGTGATTAAAAGTCAGCATGCAACATTCATTCAAAGATTTTTATGCCATTGAAATCCCAGATATTGAAAATATCTCTATAGATATGAAAAAGATAATATTCAAGTACTTTAGTTTTTCAATAGCCCCGTAGCAGATCATGTTTTACCTAAAGCCAATATCCTGCCACATGCAGTGTAGGCACCAACAAAGACTTAAGACTAAAGACTACTTCCTGTTTCTTCATGTGGTCATCACGTTTCAAAATCAATTTCTGAACACCGTTTTCATAACAACAAGCTGTTTGCATGCCCTAAAATTTAACAAGCATCATAAAAATGATAATTGGTACCTTGTGAGACAAAAATAAAACTTTTTTTGTCATGCACACCTTTGGCATGTTTGGCTATAGTGGACTTTATACTAGGAAAGGCACTTGATAGCCACTGTAAAATATAGTAGTAGATCACTGTTTGCTTTGGGGATGTTTGTGTGAGCCTCCAAGTGTAGAGCCGTCACAGTGGTGCAAATGTGTGATGACTCAATTTCAAAACCAAGGCTAATGCTAAGTCTTACCCACAGAAGCAGCACTTCTCTCTGATTCGCATGTCTAACAGGTTTTCCCCACTCAGAAGCCTGTTCAAAGTGTCTGCTTATAGGAAGAACTTGAAATTATCTCGCCTTTAGGGTCACCAGTAGCTGTGGTTAGCTGTCTACTGGGAGCCAGGGAGTTAGACAATCTAAGGTAGTCTTGGAATAGTTAGACAGTTGTCCATGCTGCTAATTATGCATAGATTCGTTAGACAGAGGTAACTAAGGGCAACATTGCAGAGCAAATTCAGTGTCTCGTTCTATATTATGCTCTGGCCCCCATCCCAGTGTTGGCCCAGTGATGTAACTTTCAGCAGGTTATGGTTGCTGAACTGCTGAATGTGAGCTTCTTTTATATATATATATATATATATATATATATATATATATCTTGTAACTACTCTTGGTTCAAGCTAATTAGGTGAAATCATTAGTGAATGAGCTTTTAACATTTAATCCATGTTAACAGATGGTTTAATTGTGGTTAGACATTTGTGAAGATAAAAACTATTTACCAATATACCATATAAGATATAGCAATCGACTTTTGGTGATCTAGTTTGAGAAGCTTTGTATCAGAAGTCCAAATTTAATGAGTATGCAGGACGCCATGCTTTGCTTTGATTTGTTAGCACTTAATCCATACTGTTAAATGGTTCATCTAAAGTTGTGTAGTCGCTTGGGGTGCTGTCTGAACAAATGATTTAGTCATGTGTCTCAAAGTAAACACAAGTCAAACTTTATGTTTGTTTTGCATCTTCTCCTTGATGCAGCCTGGCTCTGCTTTGTAATTTTGTCAGCATTACTTTCACGAGAACGGTTTTGCTCTGGATGTGGGTATGAATCAATAAAGGAAAGAAATATCCATCCACAGGATCTGTCAAGCTTACAAACGCTAACCCGCAGCTGGGATATTGAAATGTTTCAAAAACAGGACCTACTCGGTTTTGCAAAGCTCCACCATTATACGCATGTACTCTAAAAAAGCTGAAAATTCTTATACAAAAATTTGTATTAGTAAAGGTAAGCTTTTGGTCAAAAATAGCACAGGTCTTTGCCAGGTCATACCCTAAGGCAACAATGTGTTTCTTTTTGCAGGTTAGTGGTTATAGTGGGAAGCGTAGGAATACACAAATAGTTTGGCTTGATGCATCTCTTGGCTACAGATCAGACTAAATGTGGCTGATAACCTGATTAGACAGACACTTGGGGCTAAGTAACACTTTATTTTTTTCCACTTAGATGTGCTGTAATCCAATTTATCCTTGTGCTTTTGTTCAAATCTAGAGCATCATTTCAACTAGCAGTTTAAGTGTCCTATGGCCAAGAAATAACCTTAACACAATTTTCCATTGGTAGATTAACCTGAATTAGTGGCTTTGGACGCAAAGAAAGGCCTTTTTGTTTAAAATGAGTGAGATGGTAAATAGTCCGAACAATGTAATAATAGTCATTCACAGTCAGTACTGTCTCAGGGGTGTCAGTATAGAATTAACAGGTAATTTGTATAAATATATCACATGCCTCAAACATGTCAAATGACATCCACTTCAAGCATGGAAGAAGCTACACAGTGTTTGGCAGGAGCTGCAGCCAATCAGAAGAGTAGGAACAAATCAAATAAATCAAATGTCGGTCTTAGCTAGTTAGTTTTAGCTAACTATCTGGTTTGTGCCAGACTGGAAAACAAAATACAGAAATTTTGTTTGCTACAACTAATTTAGGCTAGTAGCTAGAGTTAGTAGTCTACATATATCAGCCCTCAGTGAAAGCCCCAACAATCAGCTCAAGGTCTGGTGCATGCAGCAACTCTTTTTCCTTCAACCACAACTTATATTTTAGCTAAATCTCTAACATTAACACTAGTTGTTGTATATGATATGGCAGAATGAACACAGTTACACTGCGGCAGGTCGGAGACTCACAGGCACTACTCATGGTCAGGCAGTCAGTCAGAGCTAATCAATAGTAATAGTAGATAATAGTGGGGTTTTTTGTGTCTGGTATATACTGTGAAAGTCACATTCATGAGCACAAATCTAAATATGATGTGTACACTTGCAGCCATTAGATCAATGCATGCAGTTGAGGAAGTGAACCTACAACCTATGTTTTGAGATATTCCTCCACAAGCAGCTTTCAATTGACTTTTTATACCAGAGATACCCATCTTACACCATGTCATTTTAAAGACTTTAATTAACATGCAAACGAATCAGCAACAGTCCAGACTAGTGAAATTAAGCATTGATGTGCCATTCCATTTTCAGTGAGAATGTGTAAAAAAAAAATTAGTGCCGGTGATGGCCACTAAATACAAATGAATTTGTACCGACTGTTCCAGGATTATACACTATATATGGCAGTACGGATGCCAAGGCAGCATATGGCTGCTGACTAAGCGTAAGGAGGTGCAGGAACTTGGTATTTTCTGGAGTGATAAAAAGTGTTGTCCTAAAACTTATCCACTGACCCATGAAAAACTGCATAAAAAGCTACACTGCAAGAAGACATTTCTTCATGATGAAAATGAAACAATTAAGCCAATTTTCACTCATTGATCAGCATTCATATTCCTTATTCATGCTTCTATTTTCAGTAGTGTGATTCCTGTTTTTATTCAGGGTTTTTAGTGGGTTTTCCCACATTCCACAGCAAATCTACACACTATTCCCTATTCAGTAAAAACTCATCTCATCTTTCTCTTACTTTCTCTCATTATCTTTCTCTCATATAATTTACTGACACACAGACACATAGGTATTTTTGCAAATTTACAGGTAAATTTACTGATTTTACTGATTTTGTCATATGTACTGTTGGTGTGAGTTCCCACATTGCTCCATATTAATCATTCTATCAGTGTACAGACTTTTGCGCTGCACCTACCTGGGTAATTAATCATCCTGTCAAAGAACCTAGCCTGTGATTCTACACTGTGTTCTTTCTAAAGGCATATATTTAGTGGGGATTTCTTGCTCAGCTGCTGCAACTCTGCTATAGAGGTTTGTAAATGGGCTCCTAAAGCTATAGGTTGTGTGTAATTATTTACATGCTGCCAAGTCCCAAGAGAAGCAGGTCTGGATGGCACATGTTTGTAGGGAACTCCATACAGTGGCTGTGCAAAAAGAAATTACTCAATTCTGGTAACAGTGGAGGTCGTGTCCTTATGCTGTAACTCTGACAATATGCCTGGAGTAAGTTACTAATTCAGTCTCAGTGCTGCCACAACCCTCTGAATCTGCTTAATATGTCTATCCCACCCTCTCTCGTTCTCTCCCTATCTCTCTCTCTCTCTCTCTCTCTCTCTCTCTTTCTCTCTCTCTCTCTCTCTCTCTCTCTTAGTCTGTGTCTTTCTCTCGGCTTTAATAGTGCAATGCTTCTGTATAATGTGACCCCACAGCCACTAGGAACCAAGCTAAGGTTTCACACTTTTTAATGCAATTTGCCTGGCTATGAATCTGAGGTTGCAGTGACAGCTTCATCCCAGAGATGTCACTCTGAAGTACAGGATATCTATACTTGGTGGGTCATATTTGAATCGGAAAATGTCTTTCCATATGACAGTGATTGTAAATGCTATATTCCCTTCTTGTTAATACAGCCTTTTGAAGATTTTTTATTATTTTTATTAATCTGTGGACTCTAATGTGGAATGTTGAAAAGTGTGATGTCCAATGCATTAACAGTTTTGTAGTGGGGGTAATTTATTAAGTAAAGGCAGTGTCGAATTATAGCTGCATGATAATGGTTGAAATAATGATTATTTTGTTCAATAGCAAAGTTAGTGATTATTATTGTAATTATTATACCAATATAGAAACAAAATTACTTATTTATTTTTCCTCACGTGTGACATTATACATTTTATAGTTTTTATCTACATTTTATATACTAATTATAGACATCATATTCCATCATTTATAGAAATCTGACCATCACACCCAGATGTGATTCTTTCCCAAACTATTACCATAAAGTTGGAAACCCACAATGGTATAGTATAGCATTGTATAGCATTTCAATTTCCCTTCACTGGAGCTAACATGTTCCAGCAATGACAATGCCCTGTGCACAAAGCGAGCACTGTTGGAGTGGAAGAACTAAAGTGGCCCTCAAAGACCTCTGACCTCAACCCCACTGAACACCTTTGGGATGAACTGGAATGTTGACTGTGCCCCAGGCTTCCTTGCCTGACATCAGTGCAGGACCTCACTAGTGCTCTTGTGGCTGAATGAACATAAATCCCTAAAGCCATGCTCCCAAATCTAGTGGAAAGCCTTCCCGGCAGAGTGTAGGTTATATTATATTATAACTAAATCTGGGAAGGGTTGTTCAAAAAGCACATATGTGTGTGAGTATACAGTATATATTAAATTTTTAAGTGATACTGAGGATCGCCACTGTTGCAGCTAATGATGTTTAATTAATTGAGGAAACAAATATTGATATTTTCAATATGGGATTAATCTCGAAACCCTGAAGAATATTATAAGGAAAACTGGATGAAACATAGTTTTCTTTTTCTGCTTTTTTTGTTTGAATAATGTGGAAGTATCCACAAAAAAAAAAAACAAAAGTGATGAAAAATGTATAGCTTTTATGGTGGAGTTTCTATGAAATACCAGTTAACAAAACTGCAGGAATGATGCTTTATGCACACATAAATCTGTGATTATACCTTGGATTATTGCCTGCGCCAAAGATTTTCATATATCCTACACTTGCCCTCGGGCAATGAGTATAAATCGTCTACAATCAATAACCACCATTTCCAAGTTCACTTACAGGCAGAGTGTAGTAAATAAATGCAGTCCGGCTATGAGTGGAAAAAGCA
Organism: Notoglanidium macrostoma; assembly: GCA_030068235.1. Classification (NCBI taxonomy): domain Eukaryota; kingdom Metazoa; phylum Chordata; class Actinopteri; order Siluriformes; family Auchenoglanididae; genus Notoglanidium; species Notoglanidium macrostoma. The sequence continues at coordinate 17,303,572 of JAQQZR010000002.1, forward strand.
CAGACGGGGGCAATGTTAAATTGAAGGTTAACCACTAGGTCTCTCTCACGAGAACTAAGCCTTACGCTGGAATGTGGACGAATGAGTGCTCTACTTTCAAAGTTATTTTTCTATTAAAAAGAGAATTACATTTATTTAACACAATCTCTCTAATTTCTATTCAGATACCTTACATATGACCTTACTCCATGATGTATACTTGAATGTTGAGTAACAGAAAAGGAATCGTGTGTTTCATTTAGTTACAGCAAGCAATCATTTTTAAATTGTAAACACTGAAGCACCACTGAGCTCCACTAATAGATGAGCAGTGATTGGACCAAAGCGTGACCCACATAATAATAGCCATTGTAACATTTAACTGACATTCATGGGCCACATATCCCTCCCTCAATTCCATTCCAGCACACGACATCTCAATTTGTCTTAACTTGTGATTTCCCAAATAGCTCGAATTAGTCTGGGCAACACATGGCTTTTAATTATCTGTGCAGTATAGAATATATGGAGCATTTCTGAAGGGTCCAAAATGGCACAAGATATAAGTGTTCACCCTGTTGTCAGGAGATTCCAATTTTGACTCCTGACAATGACACAGCCATCTGGGGACAGGTGTCCAAGATAGCATAATTGGCCATGCTCACTAGGTAAGGTGAGATGGCATACAGTATGTGTCTATATGATCAGAGCTGCCATGCAATAAGGGAGAGTCAGCAAGAAGGTGTCAATTGAGAATATATATTTTTTAATCTGTAAATGCAAGAACATTTTATATTAATATTTTATGTCACTGGGATGCTGCATGGCATTTCCACCTACAAATTTTAATGTCAATAAGTTTGATGATCCACTTAACATTGCTCTGTTAAAAATACGGATCTTCTTGTAGACTGAAGGTTTGATGGTCCATTAGTGTCAAATGAGGAACGTAAAACTGCAAAGTGTGTGTGTTGGGGTTAAGGTTTTTAATAACTCGTGTGAGGACCAGATGTCCCCACAAGGATAACCATATTTGACAGTTTTGACCTTGTGAGGACGTCTGGCTGGTCCTTATAAGGAGAAGTACCTTTATACAAAAGTGCAATTGTTTATTTAAAAAGCCCAAATGTTTTATTTTGGTTGGTGAAGTTAAAGATAAGTTTAGATTTATGTTTAGGCATAGCATTATAGTAAGGATAGTAAGACTGACCCGCATGTGTGTCTGTGTGTGTGTGTGTGTGTGTGTGTGTGTGTGTGTGTGTGTGTGTGTGTGTGTGTGTGTGTGTGTGTGT
>JAQQZR010000002.1:17315896-17345387 GCA_030068235.1 Notoglanidium macrostoma
CCACCATCACCACAGGCTTGCTCATTATATATATATATATATATCCCTAATGAGAAAGCCTGTGGTGATGGTGGCAAGGAAAAACTCCCTGAGACGACATGAGGAAGAAACCTTGAGAGGAAACAGACTCAAAAGGGAATCCATCATCATTTAGGTGGAAATGTTTGCATACAGTCATCGTGAACATGAATGTCATTGTCACCTCCATGCCTGAACCAGCATGAACTCCACTTCCTTACAGCCCTCACTGCATACAAACATGGCAGACACAAACTATAATTCACAGCAGCACCAGCGCACAGGCTATCCTAAAGATTAATTACTCACAGGTGTTTCCCATTCAAACTCATTACCTAGTGTTTATAAGGACTCAGGTTCACCGGTCCGTTCCTGATACTGCCAAGCCTGCTTATCTATGTTTTGCTTCTCAGTTTTTTGATTACTGCTTAGTTTTTTGTACTAACGAGTTCTGTCCTGCCCCTTTGTACTCTGCTGATCGATTGACCTTGTGCCTGTTTTAACTCAGATTTTTTGGATTCGCCCTCTGATTTTGCCTGCCTAGTAAACATACTGTTCTGCTACTGTGTGCCACCTGTCTCTCTTTCCACAACGCCTGTCAGTCATGAAAATATTGGAGGTCTGTGGTAGATGTTGGACTTGTGATCGGAAGGTCGTGAGTTCAAATCCCAGCACTGCCAAGCTGCGGCCACTGCTGGGCCCTTGAGCAAGGCCCTTAACCTTCACTGCTCACTTGTATAAAAACAAGGTGTATGTAAGTCGCTCTGGATAAGGGCGTCTGCCAAATGACATAAATGTAAATTTCTTTGAACTGTTCTTTTTCTGTGACAGAATGATTGTACAACATACACCTTTGATAGAAAAAAGAAGAGTTTGGTGGATCAGTTTTCATTTATTTTGGATTTTCTAAAGTAAAGACAGAGTCAAAATTATACATGCAGGTCAAAATATGCATACAGCACACCTAATATTTGCTCACATGAGCCTTAGCAAGTTTTGGTAGCCATCAACAAACTTTGGACAGAATTCTGGTTGGATATTTGGCCACTCTTCTTAGCAGAATTGGTAGAGTTCAATTAAACGTGTGTGTTTCCTGGCACGAACCTGACTTTTAAGTACAGTTCACATATTTTCAATAGGGTTGAGGTCAGGACTACTTTTAAGGTTAATGTTAGCCTGCTTTATCCATTCCACACCTAGCTTTAATGTGTGTTTGCGGTCATTGTTCTGATGGAACACCCAGTTAAATCAAAGTTTCAACCATCTAGCTCTTGGTTTGAAGTTATGCTGATGAATTCTGAGGTTTTTCATTATTTCATCCACTTTGTGCAATGCACCAGTTCCACTGGCAGCATAATGCTTCTTTCTCTGATGGCAGCCTATCAATACATAGTGATGTTAAGCTTGCTTGACTGTCGACAATGTTCCAGCAGCTTCCAGTTCATGGTAGACCTGTGCCTTGATGGTTGCTGCGTTGTTCCTGACCATCCATACCAATTTCCTTTTGCTTTTTTTTCCATGTGTAGCATGACCAGTTCTTGATTTGTGTACCATGAAAGACACTACTATCATATATAAATTCTGTTGATGTCACAAAATTTTATGAGACTTCATTATGTGTTGCAGCGTTTACAGAAAAATCACAAAGTTTATGTCAAGATTCATTTATAATTATTATAAATTATTTTGTGATGCCTAATTTCATACAGTGGGAGAACTGAACAGTGACTTTTTGTCCTCCAGAGTGACTGTACAGGACTCATATCTAAAACATGCATGTGTTTCAGTTTTAACCCTTCTTAAAACTGAAGGATCTTGTTTCCCTAAAATGTTTCTATTTACTTCCTATCTATCTATCTATCTATCTATCTATCTATCTATCTATCTATCTATCTATCTATCTATCTATCTATCTATCTATCTACCTATCTATCTATCAGAGCACAATTATTATCATCAAGAGCAGTTACAACAAATCAGTTTAAAAATGGTATTATGTGAATCTCAGGTTACACAGCACAATCTTAAAAAAGAAGGCAGCTGTGGTTGTGCTTTCCTGCTTTCCTTCAAATCAGCTGAGACTATATTAGTGGTACCAGGAGAGACCTACATATGGTGTCATTTCAGTTTCAGTAGAAAATAGTTAAGAATGCAGTGTAATGTGAAGCTTCATTTCTCACACGCCTCCACATTTCCTGATCTCTCCATCTCCCTGTTAGTTTTTTCCACATACACAACAAAATGCTACAAAAAGTAAGACTGAGAAATGCTTTAATACTAATTTATGTTAGCTATGAATTCATTCATCAAGCTGTTAATTTCTGTGAGGCCAAAGAATTTCATCCCCATCACACAACATCTTTTTATTTTTTAGCAACTCTCCTAGGGAAAAAATCAGAGCGATGTCCATGTCAATCCAGGCTTTGCCTCATTGTCTGCACAACTTTCCTCTGTAGCCTGTAGAGGTCTTAGCCTGTCTTATGTACTGCTTTCATATCTATCTCCAAGAGGACAGGAACTCAATAGTTTTCAGAAGGGAGGAATATGATGGGGAAAAATATTGGAAACTCAGAAACGGTCGGACTCGGAAACATGGCTGGTGCTTACACCACTCGTGCAAACTACCCCAAACTGTTTCAATTCCATTTGATAACAGTGTCATTTTTTGTTCAGAAATATGTGGGGTCTTGCTATATTGTATGCTCACCAGTCTTTCTCCACACCCTTTCATTCTTTGTTCAGGCTCTAGCACATACAAATGTGGTTCTTACACATTGCAAGGTTCTGACAGTTGTGTGAACAGTTGCACAGCAGTTCAATAGAAAGTTGCACTGTGTTGCACTAACTGACCTCAACTTGGGGAAAATGGAAAATGTGAATGTGAGCAGACAGCAAAGTGAAATGAAATGTGAACTTATCCAGGTATTTGCTTGTTGCACTTGGGAAAATTGAACACATATTTTTGTGATTTGTCTAAAAAAAAGAAAAATGAATTTTTGATAACTATATTAAGGGTTTTAAGCACCTGATTATTTACTTTATTTTTTCTTAAAGACATAGATACATGATTTTGGTGTGTTTTGCCTGTTGTGCTTGGCAATCAATGTGTATGTAATTTGTAGTTTGTGTGAAATCATTAAAATTCATTTAAAGGTCCACTATGTAGGATTTAGGGAATCTGTTAGCAGATTTGGAATATAGTATTCATACAGTTTTCATTAGTGTATAATGACCTGTAACTGTTTATGCTTGTGTGTTTGGGTGACATATAATCCCACTGAAATAAAGTCCCAAATTTACAAAGAACAAGTTTAAATAAAACATTACAGTAAAATAGATCATTTGAGTCTGTGGGTTTGCTGTCAGCTACAGTATAGTTGGATTTGACTGAATTTTCTAGCATTAACATTTTGCAAGAGCGCTCACTGTATTATCCCTCATTTGAAAAGCGGTCCAGTATGAAATGTGCTAAACAAACTCAGACTGAAATCCTAAGGGATGTCTGTAAAAATAATTTTTAACCTCGCCTTTCTGATGCCTGAGTTGATCGGGAGGTTATGTGAAGATTCCTGATCGTTTCCTGATATGCAGGAATAGCGCACTGTTTTCATTTCACATCTCTGGCTCCAATAGTTTTGCTACAAATTTGCATATTTAAGTTTTTATGGCAGTAACATCACTGCCATTAAGAGAATTTAAAATCAACTTTAAAATAGACTGTCGTACAGTGGTGGCTTGTCCGCATGGCTCTGCTCCACAATATAACATGTAAAAAAAACAAATGTTAATCTTCAGAAAGCCTTTCACAACACCATACACTTGAAATTCTGCTGAAATACTAATTATCTCATTTGAGTAACCAACGGGTTTAAAAATATACAGATATGAACTGATGGTTCATCAATTTATTCAACTTCCTAGGTGTTGCTCATCATGCGGAAGTGTGCTTACTGCCCCATTTAGCTCCACAGCGTTATTATTTCATCTAGTGGTCAAACATGGGAACTGCACTAGCACAGGCCCATTGGGGGTGGACTCACACTGCCCTATGGTCAGAGGAGGAGCAGCAGGCAGGACAGTTAATGACAAGTTTTTCAGGGTCATTGTTTTAATGCCAAATTTGGCTACTTTGAAAAATTCTCAGTGATCACCAAGACTTGTATTATAGCATAAATTTTAGTTTAGTAATTGGAATTAAATCTAATAAATGTCTGCTAACAAAGCCAAAGTGTAATTGCAGACAGTGTGTCTATAATGTGTAAAACCATTATTGTTAGTATTGTAAGATAAAGTACAAAGATTGGGAGAGGAAAAGGAGAATAATGTCTGTACATCAGAAATGTATGCAAATGTATATACAATGACGACCTTGTTTCTCATGCAAAGGCTTTTTGAGAGTTATTTGGGCTGGAATTTGCAGAAACATACATTTTATTTACATATACATATACATAAATGTTATTAATGTCATCTTGCAACACCAACATTTATGGTCCTGAGCCACATGTTGACTTTATGGACTTAATGAATCAAGTTCTTTTCTTTTTAAAAGGAAGAAAATTCCAGTTTTTCATTTTATGAATTGATGACCTCTGTTCTCTGAATGTCTTTGTTTAAAAATGGCATTAATTAGCCTTGTTTCATGTGTTTTCTGTGTAAACAGGGCAGTCAGGGGTTTAAGGGTGTTAACTGCAACTACGTAGCAGTCAGTACATGTACCTACATTGAGGTATAAGGAAACTCCTTGACTCACGCCACAGTACAAAGTCATTTCTAACAATGCTATTCAATCAATGGGTCTTCCTATTTACATTCCTCTCCACTCCACACCACCCGCTACAGCAAATTTTCTTGAGTTTACCCTGGAGTGATGGATTTTTTTTCATATTATTTTCAGATTTTGCTTTGCTGAAAGCTGCATAGTTCTCTCTTCTCTAAATGAAGATATGTATATGCATACATACTGTATGTTCAATGATAGTGTATGTCGTATGATTTGACATGGACATGACAAAAATGTAGATATTCTGTTGCCTCCTAATAACAGTGACACATATTTCCTTTGGAAATATATATTACTACATATTTTGAATAATTTACTTGGCAAAATGATCAGGTTTCAGGCACACAAAAAAAATGTAATAATGAGGAAAGAGGTCATTAAAAATGCATTCAGCACATTTTTGGAAGACTTATTTCAAAGAGGTCTGCCCTCACTTTACATATCTTTAACATCACAGAGAGAGTTTTATTTTATTTCAAAGCCTTAAGGGAGAGCCCTAATTGTTCCATATTATTGACTTTTGACATAAAATGCATTATAGAGACTTTCAGTTGGGCAATAGAGTTTGGCACAGAGCAGCTCTAGGATACTGCATGTGAATATTACTGGATAATCAAGCTTCAGCTAATTTTCTGATACTTCTGATATAGTTTAGAATGCTACACATCGCTGGCCCTTTTAGGAAAGCTGGCCATCATTTCAGCATTGGACTGTGCCATTTAATTTGGGTGCACATGTACATGTGTTTATTTCATGTGCTACAGGCTGCTAGTGAGAAACATTTAGTTCGTTCTATATTCCCATCTCCATCCATCTTTCCTGGTTTAAATGCATACACATTTGCTGAGATGTTGCGCACACCTACAGGAATGCGTATGCACATACTCCGAATTTTATTTCATTATATACTACATAAAGGCGTCTGCCAAATGCCATAAATGTAAATGTGAATATATGAATAGATGCGTAACGGGAAAGCCAACTCACTGCATTCTGAAAAACATAATGTTTACTTTATTCCCCAGCTTGAATTTTTTTTCACCACCAAGAAACATTAAAATGAATAAACTGATTGTTGTAATACATTCACTTTATATTCATGCATGCATATTTAAAGACAACAATAAACCTTATTTATTACAACTTACCACATGCCACTATTTTTTGACATTCTAGACTCCATGTAGTGTAAAATGTTCAAGAATTGGCACCAGATCTGCTCTCAAGTCATAAGACGTGTGTAAGGTGTAATAAACTTGCTATTCATTCCTGAACATGTTGCATAGCCTGTTGCTCTCATTTCTAGTCTAATTTGGAACTTTGTCATATAACGACTTTGGTGATTAAGAGGATACCCACACAGATTAAATCTTGAACTAGTCCTGTGCAGCCATTTCCAGAATAATTGTCACCCTTCATGACAGCAGGGTAAATTAACTTATTAATGAATAACACAATAAATAATATTTTGTGATCACCCACTTAAACTTACAGGACCCAGACTTAAGACCAGGGGTGGATTTTCATGCAATAAATTTGCATGTCGAAATATTTTTTTGAACTCTTGTGTTCTGTCATGAGTATTTTCACACAGGATGCAAATATTATGCAGCGAAAAAGTGCCATATTTTATAGAATTAGGTAGATTTTTCTAAGCTTTCACAACACAAAAAAGCATACTTTTCTAAAATGGGATGTAATCAAAATCTCCTCTTTTTTTTTTTGTTGACTGAGGAGGAGGAAAATATAATTCTCACTCATCATCACGGGTATGAATAGGTTTTGTGCAAATTATTCACAAGTGAGTATTTTGCATATTTGTGTCATTTATTCAACATTCAATATTATTTTAAGATGAAATATAGCTGGATAAGGATAGATTTGCACCTCTGGTAGGATGGAGGGGTCTATAACTTTTTTTTTTATATAAGAGAAAGTAGTATTGTGAGAGTTAATATTTTTGAAAGAAATGTAAGTAGTCTCTAGCATTTTGGATGTTTTAATGATTGTATCAGCCACGGGTTGGTGTTATATGGCCAAATACAATGTAATAAGCACTTTTTCCAAAGTGTTTATTCCTCTTAGACTAGAGCAGTTTTTCAGCAGCTTTTTTTTATAGCAATTTTTAACATTATCTCGTATCTAAACATTATAACAGTTATAAACAGGCATTCACTCACCAGCTTCTCTTTGTTTAAAACTCTCTAAGCAAGCTAATAACACAAAAAATGCATCTTTTCTCTTTAAAGCGAAACTGCAAAGCCTCCTGTCATGAAGATTTAAAGGAACAGCTTTAACCCTGACAGTTATGAAGCCTTAACACTGGTGACTCTATGAGAATGCTAAAGAATGTCTCCTTGCAGAAAACTTAACAACCTCAGCAATTACATATAATTTGTATTAGTTCGTGTGGAGTGTCTGCCATACACATCCCTGTGTAAGTTGTTGCTATAAATACACTAACATATTACAATGAGTCCGTTGAAATGAGCAAGCCAGAACTACTGTCAGAAAACCATGCCGTTATAGAAAATTAATCAACACCTTATGACCAATTCAAATTTGAGAATTCACCAGCACTGTAGTTTAAATGCATGAGAACCAATTGGCCTCATGTCATACTAATTGAATTTTTGGCTGATAACCAACTGCTTTAAATTTCTATTATAAACAAAGCCTGTCACTTTAATTTCACCACACAGCTTATCATCATCACTGGTTCAGCAAAATCTTTCTTCCTTCCCTGTGGCTGCCCTCGAAGCTTTATATAAACTGATAGCCATTTCAAACACAGAATCAGTTCTTCTCTACAATATGATTAATCTTATTAGTTCAGCACTTTACTCACTTCAAATACTGGCAGATTTGAAGGTCTAGACACACCACTCCTGACTCGAGAGTTACAGCACATCAACCCGACCTTGGAATTAGATCATTGGTTATCTCCTGGGTCTAGGTCCTGGCCCTACAAGATTTCTTGCTTAAGTATTATCAGTGCTGAATGTCCACAGAACACTGGGCTTGGAGACAAGATGTTATGTGATTTGGTGTTAATCTCCCAGACTCTACTGTAACATAGATCTCAGTTTTATGTCTCAAAGTGTGATTTGCATTTTAATGGCATGTGTCCTGACTGCATTAGCCCTCTGGCTATTTTAGTATGGTGAAATCTCTCCAATTAATTATGCAGACTGGTTACATATCACCAAGTTTGGAGAAACACTCTAGTAAGCCATTAGAAGGACTTTTATTTATTAATGCCAGATCATTGAATGACACATTTGCTGTTCACACTTGACATCCAAGTTCTAGAAAATAATAAGATTTAAGTAGTTGCCAAGTCTTCTTATACATTTCACCTTGCACCTAAAGCCATGGCCATGAAAAAAAACGCATACACAAGAAAGCGTATCCATACAAAAGCAAGTATTAATTTAAAATAAGCCTAATTTCCTGTCTCAAGTGTACCTTAATTTATGAATATGCTCCTTTCTCAGCTCCACACTGGATCCTGACACCATTTTGTTTATGGGTTTAGAAAACAGGAGCAAATAACCAATTTAATTCACTACTCAGTTCAGAAATGTCTGACTCTTTTACTGAAAATTCCACCTGCAGAAAAGTCAGAGGATTAAAAAAAATGCATACCCTTTCCTGTGACTTTATCTTACTTTGGGTTACTTTTTTAGCCTCTCTGTCAATGTAATTTCACAACACAAACCCGGATACAATTTATCAAAGTTCCATGAGCAGCAAAAACAACCTATTGGTGCAAAAATGGAGCTGTGCTTATTTTGGGAAGTCAGTAAGAGCTAAGCAGAATAACTTTATCCCTCTAATCCATCCAACACTTTGATGAATTGGTTTTCAAATATGTCAAACTAAATTCAATGTGCCATGTCCTAGGAGCTACCACACTGTATTTAGGCTTGCTTTGATTATAAGCACATCACAGTATATGTTTATGTATGATAAACGTATGCATTACTAGAAATTACAGTTACGGGTCATGAAAACTCACTTATCGCAGCAGCTATGGGGCTGAGCCCATGCATCAAAGTGAAGGGTTGAATTTAAGAAAAGGTCACCCTGTTTACAAATAATTCTTCACGGTTGCTGCACATAAAGACTGTAAGTACTGCATGAATACAGAAGGGGAGTGGGGCATGTGACTGGGGCCAGCCCCTTGTTGGCATGAAACAAGAGTTATTAATTTGGTGTGCTGGTGGCGGCGGCCATCGCTTTGTCCTGAGTGTAAAGGTTGTTTTTTATCATCCTGGAGGGGTAGGAGCAGCAGTGCGGTGCAGTGGTGTTCAGTATTCAACTCAGTCTTCGAGCAGGAGTCTGCAGAGGTTTCCAGAGAAATACGAGCGCCATGGTCACACTTGGCTGCAGTCCCTGTATCTTTTTCTCACCGTCCCCAGCTCAGGGAGAAAACAGTGAAGAATTGAAAATGTATGTTGGACATTTCTTTGTTCCCTTGTTGTGAGCATACCAAAAATCTCTTGAAGTTTTCTTCTTATCTGCCAGCTGACATCACTCCTCATATTCTACAAAGACATTCTTTATTTCCTAAATAACATACAGATATGTACTGGACCAAAAACTGAAAACCAAAAACTATGTAGATATGCCATTTTAATCATTTTGTTTATATTAAAAAATGATGAAATCAGACAAAATCAAGAACATTGTTTCTGTTCTATTTTGGTCCACTTTTTTCCCAGTATAGTTTTTAATCCCAGATACCAGGCAACTCTTCATTTTCTTTTACAGACTGAATGCTAAGTATTTTCACTAGTATTGTACAGATTGGCCCTAGGTCCCCATTTAGTCCCAGGAAACAGCCTTTTCCTTAGCAACAAGCACTGCTCCATTTAAGTGCCAATAAGTTGTTTGCCACTTGTGGACCTTTGACAAATTGCATCCGGCTGTGTTTTGAAATTACACTGGTAGAAAGGCTGAAAGAGCAAGTACAAGTGCAATAAAGGCACAGGTAAGAGTTTGAATCTTTTAAGCTTCTGAGTAACTGTTCTGCAGGTAGAATTTTCAGAGGAGAAGCTTTTAAATGCTTTCAGTTTAATCAAACAATTCCAATCATTATAAAAATCTCATTAAAAATATTCCATAAGATTTCAAATATTTGACCTCATCTACTAAATATGTACAGGCTATATAAAGGAGGAAATCATGTCCGCAGGTAACAACATCAGTTCCGCAACATATTTGCATTCAGTGTAAGCAAGTCCAATTTGCACATTTGCTGTAATATCTGTATTTACATAAATAATTGCATGTGGATCTGGATTTTTGGCACACCCTGTATATCATGATATATATTAATAAAATTTTATATATATATAAATATATATATAAGCTTGAAATTGTTTTCAGTGAAATGTTAGCCTATGTATGAATTTTTAAAACCAACAAACTACAACCATAAAAATACATCCATAAGCACCGATATCCAGATTACAAATTCTCTTTGCAAACAGTCCATGTACATGTACGTGGCCAGTCCATGTCATGCTACACAGAACAATAAAGAGACCGTAAGCCTTAAATGCCTGCCAAGAGCTAATTAGCTTATGGTGGCCATGGTTTTTTATTAAGTAGCTCAGTCATCATCAGTCATCCACACCAATCCAATCCACAAAATTTCAACCCAAATGGATTTGTCGTTCAACAAACAACTATTTGAACTTAACCCCACACTATCCCCTATAAATGGTCACTTTTCACACTTTTCATCTCAGAATTCTGTCCAGAGTATACCCTTCATGTACATTCATGCAATCAGGCATGAGTTACAGCTGTGATTGTAAATTCAGCTCTGTCCTTTATGACCACAATCGCATGTGGTTGCCATATTGCTTAGAAATCTTAAATGGTTTTGAAAATTATTGAGAATCAGACTCACTCGAGTATTTTGAAATCAATTTTATAAAGATACATCAAAAATTCTCCAAAAAAGGGCTCACTTAACGTGCTTCATTGGCAGGGAGTGTTATCTATTGACCAAGTTTCATGCCTCTATGAGCTACAGCTTTGAACAGGGGTCTTCAATCTGATTCGCAAAGGGCATTTGCAGCTGTTAAAATGAAAGACCCCTGGAGAAGAAGAAGCAGAAGAAGAAGAAGAAGAAGAAGAAGAACAACAACAACAAGTACTTTGTGCTTGGATCACTAATATTTTTTTTCAATACCCACAAGCAAGAAGTTTCAAATGCTCAGCATACATGGAAATTTCTTCAACAATGTTGGTGAAGCATCCCAGATGGCTCATGAAGCTGTTGAGAAAGGGTGTGCTTTCAACACTTGTGTTTGGTCAGTCCACAATCATTTTATAATTTTGACATTAAAATGTGTAAAATTTTGACTGATTGTATATTCTACTGTATATTCTATCATAGGGTTTTATCATTTCCCTTCCAATATAATAAAAAAAAAACTTTAGATAAAACAAGATAAGCCAATTCTGGGCACTTCTGACCTATTAGTATGTTTACTGATTTAAAATGATTTTTTGATTTTCATGTTTCTTTTATTTGATTTCATTCAGTCTCTCACTACATTAATGTAGTAGTGCCACAAAAAGGCTGAGGAACATGGAGGAGGACACATAACTGGAAGCTTCCTTGTAAAATGATTTTATTTATTGATCAGAAATATAATAAGCACATGTAGAAATCATGGAAATTCGTGGCATGTTTGGTTCACTCCCTTCCAGTGTGTTGAAACAGTAAACCTTGTTTTTTCACAATCTTGAGGCTTGTCTCAACTGCAAGATGTTATTCTTTTGAATATGGACAAATACTTTGTTGACAAGACAGGATTCCAGCTGATTTTAAAGGTAAAATTTTAAAATATGACCATTAGCCCTTCTATACTAAATCCCCATTTGGTCTTTTTTTATAACACATACAGTAGTCTCTTTAAGCCACAGTAATGCCACTAAAGGGGTGTAATGGTTTTAACTGCTTCATTTCATGTCTGTTAAAATTGCATTTATGTTTTGTGAATTCCAGGAGGAACTGGATACTGATATATTTGCAGTTTATAACACAACCTGGACCTGTGACTAATGATTAAAGATTAAAGTCTCTTTAACACAATATCATGGACACGTACTGTTTAGAAGGAGTCAGCTGCTGAAGCCAAAACTGCAAAATGTGTTAAGATGCACAGCTCTGCAGTGTCTTTTAGGATCACAGATGATCTGTGCTGTGTAGCATAACACTCAATGTGTCAGATGGATTGCAACTGGTAGCTGAGGACTACTGAGGCATATGAAAACAAGAGTGTTGCTGTCAAAGTGCTGTCATCTGACAACTTTTCCAGAATAGCCATACCGCTCCAAAGAGCAAGATTCAGTTTCCGTTACACGTGTATGATCTGAAAAAGACAAACATTATGATATATGACATATAATGTAAAAAATGGAGGTCAAAGAGCGTGGTAATGTGTTAGTTCCACCATGTGTATGGTACTAAATGTGTAACTAAAGGAATATTACTTATATACTAAAGAAATCTTATTTATTACGTCTTAAGTATCTACATGCTCTTGACTACACAGGGTTAAATTCTGAGTATTATATATATATATATATATATATATATATATAGGCTCCCTTATCTTAAACTCCCCTGGAGTTGTCAGGAAGACAGGATGATAGTTTTTGAGCTTTGTGACCGTGGTGCCTATGTAGGAAAAACATGACAGGGTTCCTTCTGTGATCTGTGTAGGGTCAGTAAAATGTCATCTGTTCCCCATGTCATGGGCCTTTCATGGATCAGGGCTGCATTAAATATCCAAAATCTATTAAAAGCAACCACTTGACATTGACCCAATCTTGTCTTGTGGCCATAACCTGAGGGACAAAAAGAGAAGGCAGTGTCTTCTTGTATTTACTGATAATAGACTGCATTGATCAGTTTACTCAAGCATGAAATTTTTGCCTTTTCATGCTTAAATGCACAATACCTTGGGCATATGCTTGGTGGCTCTGAGAAGCAGCAGAGCAGAAACAGAAAGATAGAGAAGGAAATACTAATTAAGGTGACCTGGAATTTCAACGACATGAGGGGCAGATAACGTTTGCATTTTCTTCTTTTTTTCAGCACGCTGGTGTTAAGCATTCATCCGTCAGCATCTCTTCTATTCCGCGTGCCCCCACACGTGCAGTTCCTTCAATATAATATGGAGAGTCATCTAATTATCTTTCCCAGCAGTAGAGGAACCTATAAAGATGTTTAATTGAATTTGATTTGTCCTCCACCCCCTTTAAAAAAACACCAAAAAAAAAACCAGTATGCTTTTAAACCTTTCTGCAGCACAGGTCTGCACAAGACGAATGAGACAATCAAACCATTTATAAATGTAGTCCATTTGGATGTGGAAAATATGTAATAAGTTGCTGTCTAATAAGACATATGCTACTAGCTTCCTCTCTTATTTATTTATTCTGCCACCAGCACAGGTGAAATAATTTATATCTGTTGTTTTTCTTACACAGTTACTCTCACACATAGATGTGTACAGTCTACCGTGACTGCTGTTTGAAGAGAAGCTCTGCAAGTCCCCGTCCATTTTTAATTCATGGTGTTTTTTACTCACATGACAGGCAATCCAGCCTTCTATGACACCATGCAACATTGTTTGAGTTGAGATCTATAGTCCATGTGTCAGTGTCAGTGTGTGGTTGTCCTCCTTCTCTCCTGACATTGTCAACTGCCTTCCTATTTCACAGAATACCGACTTTCAGATTTTATTTTCACATCAATTTAAATAAAACACCAAACAAAACTTTTCCAGTAAGGCTCAATTCATGAAAAAGTCTTAAATTATAAGTGCACCCTTTTCAGTATAATTAAAGCCTTTGTGTTGGAGTTTGTTTAAAAAAAAGAAAAAAGAAGAAAAGCTTCATTATTGAGTTAGGGGAGACAAAACATTTTCTAATATATGTTCCTGAGCTGCTGTGAGTCATCCTGACAATAACGTAAGAGCAAATAAGGTCCCTTCTTCCCTTCTCAGTGACTACAGCCACAACCTTGAGCACAGCTTAGGGCTGGACAGTGATTTCATTTCAGTGTAGCACTACTGCAAAACACTGAAAAGTGAAATACAATGCAATCGGGAATTTCATTAATTTCTGACGTGAACTCATTGTTTAATTTAAAATCAGCGACACTGAAGTGATAAAACAATACTTGCAGATTGTTCTTGATTGAAGAGGTAAAGAGGCACAAGAGCGGTGCAGTAAAGGTTTGGATTTCAGTGTGTATTTTGTTCTCATGGCTCAGTGAAACGCAATACTGTTGGTGTATTGTATTTCATGATTTCCCCTGGCACAGAATCATCAGAGTCATGAATGTATGTGCTGCATCCTAAACTGAACAGTATGTCACTGCACCAATGTCTCATTACTATTTCAACACATTCTCACTCTGAGCTATTAGAACAGCATACAACTGAAATGAGGGGCTTCTGGAAAATGGATTGCAAGACATCAGGATAAAAAGTACAATGTTCACTAAAATCTTGTCGTTAATATGCCTGTTTAAAGCCCAAACAGCCACTTCTTTCTTGCCAGACTCTCTGCTTGTGTATTTTTGATGTCTACTTGCTCTTCATGTGCAAAACAAATGAGTCTTGACCATTTCCAAAACTTCCAGACTCTTATCTATGCCAAACTGTCAAACCACCTTAACTTAGAGCCTTATTTTACCTGGAAAGGGTCTCAGTCAAACCATCGCAGTTCGGGGAGGTGCTAATATTGACAGAGATCTCCTATGTTTGAGTGATATGTTGGTAACTAACCCAAGAGCCCTCGTGTATTTAGGTTTCACTGTCTATTCATGTGTCTATCCATATTGTCAGACCTTTGGAAATTAACCTACCTGAGTAAACAGTTCCTAAACACTGTTGCAGACCAAGTACACCCCTTCCTGACAATGGTATTCCCTAATGGCAGTGGCCTTTTTCAGAAGGATAATGCATCCTTCCTCACTGCAAAAATACTTCAGGAATGGTTTGAGGAACATGACAAAGATGTTCAAGGTCTTGACTTGGCCTCTAAATTCCCCCAGATCTCAGTCCGATCGAGCATCTGTGGGATGTGCTGGACAAACAAGTCTGATACATGGAGGCCCCACCTCGCAACTTACAGGACTTTAAGGATCTGCTGCTAATGTCTTGATGTCCATACCATGATGGGTCAGAGCTGTTTTTAGTGGCACAACTGGGATCTACACAATATTAGGCAAGTGGTTTTAATGTTATGGCTGATCGGTGTCTATCTATTACTTCAGTTAATAGACAGTCACACGCAGGATTTCCAAATACCATTTTATATTTCGTAAAATTGCTGAAGGATATTTTCATGCTTGGGCAACACCCAAATCAAGCGTTGCTCCAGCTATAAGTTATCAAGTTCCATTTCCATTTATTTCAACTGCAGCTGACGAGTCAAGGGCAAACATGTTTATGCAGAATGAGAAAAGAATTTATTCGAAACCAAAAGGACTGTAGCTCACTGAATTTAATGAGCATTGTACCATATAATGGAATCCAGTGTGTGAACTGAATGTTGAGCATTCTGGTATGTAAACATATCAAATTTAAAGTTTATAAAATGAGTCTTTATCTGTGTGACAGGCAAAATTAATGATACAAAGCCTTTTCAGTTTATTAAAATGGTGTATGGCTCAACAGTGGATGCCATTAACAAGTAACTGTGATATCCAGGGGTCACATAGACTTGAATTAATAAGGTATTCATCCTCTGGCAATTGGACATACTGTATGTCTTTGTTTTAACTGTGTCAGAGATTGTTTTGCCAAATACATATGCAAGATCAAACCTGGGAACGTCTTCAATTTCACACGCTGTTTCAGATGAGTGATGGCACGAATCCCAGGACCCAAACTGAATGTGTTTTAGAAATAATGTGCAAATGCTTATGCTGCATACTAATACCAAGCCATTCAGTGCAAGAAATGAGCAGAGAACACACACACACGCACGCACGCACGCACGCACGCACACACACACATACACACACTGTTTTAACATGACATTCACTAACTAGTAGATACAGAGCTGTCTACTTCGCTATGGCAGTCAGTAGTTTGACTTATGAGTATGAGAATCATCATTACATTCTCTCTCTCTCTCTCTCTCTCTCTCTTTCTCTCTCTGTGTCTTTCTCAGTGTCCTGCCAACTCTGTCATTTGCGCAGTATCTTTGAGTGCTCTCATTAATCATAATTGTGGATCCTCCTCCATGTCGGGGGCTCATGCGTCTTCTCATAATAATAAGGAATTAATGATTAAGATAATAAAATGGCACCTAATCCTTCAATTCCTTGTCCTTTAATTCTCCACTGTGCTGAAAATATTATCATTATTCTTATCATCATAATTATGCATTTAATTATCTTCACCTGAATTTTTGTCCAGACTAATGGCCTAAAAGGAATATGAACGCCAGAGCAAACATCTAGTGAACAGACGTGTCTCAAACCTTCCATGTCAGCAGTTATTTTCAGAGCAGAATGTTTTTGCCCCAATTTCTATCAAAGCTAACTCATTTTGATCAAGTGATCAAGTTATAAACATAAAAGCAACTGTTTACAACCAAGTGTGACAGTTGTGATCATTTAAGAGGAATCTGAACCCTTTAGACATACAGTATGCTGTTACTTTTGATAATGTTTTGCTTGTGGTGATAACATACGGACTGCATAATTACTCAAAATGGAAATGCCATCATATTTTAAGCAGACAATCAAAAATCCTGGTAAAATGATGGTCAGAATCATTTGTAGCAGTGCTGCCAATAGAAAAGTGTTAAATTACACTAATTTACTGTAGTGAGTTTTTGTACCCATAAAATATCCCAGTACTTAACCCTTTAGAAAAATGACAATTTTTAATATTTTACAGTACTTCTTCCATGTTGTAGTTTATGAAAATCTATACAAAGTGATGATTTGCATGACCTAAACTCAGAGTTCTCATGAATAAGTCTAAGTTTGCCCCTGTCCCAGTGGACAAGCTGCCACTGGTAATGGTATTGAAGAACATAAGATTGATTTCACCTGGCTTTTTTCTTTCTTTTTATCTTTCTTTCTTTCTTTTAAGGGTAATTTGGTGAAATATTTGCAATGCAATTTTTCACTGAAAAACAATGGAAATGTTAAAGCTTCTCTCTCTGAATTTATAGATTTTTAAACAGTGCAAATATTTATTTGGCAAAAGAAATGCCTGCTTGCTGATATCTGAATAATCAAAAGTAAGCCAGAGTTCAGTAACACGGCCTAGCGGGCATAATCAGAACATTAGTAAGCTGCAAGTTAGGATCTCTGGCGCTTGGCGTAATCAATCACAAAACCCTGGAGCAGTGACATTGATGTATGCTTCTGTTATTCACCACTTCTTTCTTGGCCTTTGAGTCACCAAAGTCACTAAGCTAACAACCCAGGTTATTTTCTTTTAATAAAATGAGCACCTGCACTATGCTACTTTTAAATGGTCTTTGCACAAGGTTAAAAAAAAATGAGATTAAAATGTTTTAACCCAATCTTTTTGCACGTTGAAAAGCATTAATGTTACAAGATGAATGGATTAAACTTATACAATTCAAATGGTTAATCACTAATGGCAGTTGTTTTCTGAGGTTGCATTATCCTTTCTGTTTTGTTATATATCACTTATTTCATTCATATTGTGTCATTAACAATTTAGTGTTCAGTGATTAACACATAATTCATGTAATTTATTATTTATGTCATTTCTATAGAGAACTGTACAGCGCACAGCATTACTACTCCATTAGGTTTAAGCTTCCTTTTTCAGAGGGTCTCACTGATAGGATGTTCCTGTGTTTCTTTCCTGAACAGAAGTGACGGGAGGTAATAAGATGCTGTGTGGCTGCAGTAGGCGAGGGCAGAGCTGTCACAAATATCAGGCTGAGGCGATGGAAAGTGATGTGTTTGTGAATACTGGGCCCACACAGCTCTGTAACTGAGGAGAATCCGAAGCAGCTTCCAGGATCTGTGTAAAGATGACAGTGGCAGCTGCTTTCCACACATTAATTTCTCCCATTTCTTCTTCTTCTTGCTCAGCTTGCATTGCTGTAGCTTCAAGAGTACCAGAAATCACACCATGATTAATTTCGTCTCTCAAAGGAGGAATCTCCAAGCATATACAAAGGTATGAGTTCTTAGCCAGCATCAATCACTCCTGAAGTTCTGCAGAAAAAAAAAAGTTTTTCCATCGCAGGTATCTCTGTCACATCAAGGTTGCTCAGTATCAGCTGCCTCATCCTGAGACTAATGATGATTATGTAGTAATCAAATATTCACTGTGGAAATGAACTCTGGCAATGATAGGTGCTCTGTTTATGTCAGCATAATCTCTCATCATTTGATTTCCTGCTGTGTTGTTGTGACATCTACAAATAAGCTATTGGTGAAATGATGGTTTGTTTGGAATTACAGTACATTTTTTAAATTTGAGGTAAATCAAAAAGTAAACAGTGGTGACAGTAAATTTCTGACATTATTTATTATTTGTAATCAAGATATTGGGTATATATGGAGTAATTGCAATACACATTAGCAAACCAACAATGTGACCTCAAATAAGAAAACACAACAAATCTAAAAACACAACAGCAGAGTTATAAACACCACAGCAAAATCAGAAACGCATCAGCTTTAACTGAAAATGGAAAGGGTAGGTTCATATTGAATATTACATGATAGTTTCTGATTGGCTTGCATCTTGACATGCATCTATCTGAGAGATCACAGAAAACAGAGAACTGCGAGAAGATGTTTAGAGTAAAAGGGAATATGAGACTAAATGAATCTCCTGCTGCTTTTATCCATGAATATTTTTATCAAGGACATTTGCATGATGTTACTTTAATTAGAGATTCTATAAGAGTACTATTTCTCTTCACTATAATAACATAAGTAACTTCTTTATGCACAGTATGTGTTTGTGTTCTACATTTGTACTGTTGTTTTGTACTGTACTTCTATAGTAGCTATTTTTATTGTCTATTTATTGCTGCTTGTTTATTGGAGTGTTTCCCCTATTTGCATTTTTTCTTAATGGCATTGACTTGAGATGTCACCAGCAGAATTTCTTCATGTCAAACACAATGACAATAAAACTTTGAATCCTTCACATTCACTAGGCTAACTAGATAACAGACTGGAAAAGTGCCATGCTTTTGCTTTTTCGTTTTGTGTTTTTGGTTTTGCTGTAGGGTTTTCCTATTTGCTGCTGTGTCTCTGAATTTACTGCTGATTTTGCTGTTGTTTCCATACTTACTTTTGTGTTTTCGGGTATATCTTAAATTGTATACATTTACATATACATACAATACATTTACATATACATACATTACATTTACATATACATACATTACATATACAGTAAAATATACTCTATAAATTCAGTATAAATTGAAAATATACTGGACTAAATTCAGTTAAAAAATGATGTCTGTGAAACGTAAGAGAACTGCACCTGAGCAACATAAGCCTAGTTTTGTCTTCTTTTCAAGTCACCTACTGTCCTAAAGACTTGGAGCATGGATAGTTCATTCTAGTTTAAAGCTTTTTCAAGACTTTTATTTCCCTGATAACTGTAATGAAATAAAATAAAGCCATGGCAAATTTTCAGACTTAACAATATAATTAGACCTGCATGAGTTCTCTGAAAATGATAACTGCACATACTTTCAGTTATTTTTAACTGTGAAATCCTTTGGATGAGACTTGCTTTGATTTAAAACAGAAATTAAACACTAGAAAAAGTGAATACTGATTTGACGTTTAGTACCCTTATTTGTTTATATTTTTCTTTTTCACAATGAGGGAATTTTGTGTATGAAATAACTGAAAAAATATTCCTCAAAAGCCAAAAAAAAGTTTTTAAGAATGTTGAAATACAGTAATGACTCTGAGCTAAATGTAAATTGTATCTTACAAAATCACTTTCCTCATTCTCTTTTGTGGAACTCGTATTTCTCCTGCACCAAGCTTATGACAGCTTAATTCAAAAGCACGGCTATGCTTTTCCGGTTCAATTTACTTTCATCGTGTACAGGTTTATTCTCATAATACTGCTGCTGGAAATTTCCATCACTATGCTCCTCCATTCAGTAGTGTGTGGAAATAAGAGGCACATGGAACATTAAGCGATACTGCACTCAGCCGAACAGCCATTCTCTCAACAAGCAAGGCAGTGTGAGAACGGCCTAATGATCTGCTCCCCAAAGATGACCTCGTAGTGTGTCACAAATCATTATATCTCTCCTTCCTCACACACACAGTGCTTCACGTAGATGAAATACTTTACTACTGTCTCTTGAACGCATTGACTTCTTTTATTTATTTAAAGCCATTACTAGCTTCAGTCGTTTAAAGTTAAGCTTCATGACTTATGCATTGCTGGGATGAGTTGCTACAGTCTGCCTGATGTTATTACAATAGCTGTGAAGGGGACAACCTCAGCAATGGCTAGCACAGTGGGGTTTGTGCAGCGGAAGGAACATTTAAAGGCAGGAGCATCGCTCACAGGCAATTAAGCTGCTTTCAGCATGCTTCCTGCACAGCCTACCTTAATACGCCACATTTCCCCAGACACTACTGTTAGCAGCCTGTCGTGTGAATCAAGGCTGTTGTCTAGGATAAGAAGAGATAAGCAATCTGAGACTCTCTGCTTTTCATACAAACTTTGCACACTGAGGCTATAAAATTAAATTAGGTGTCCATTTTCAAGTCAGCAGAGTATAATCAGACAGACTATGAAATATGCTGTATAAAGCAATTTCCATCCCTTTGTTTACTTACCAGTCTGGATGATTTACAAAGGTAGTCTGATTTCGATTTTATCAGATGCTCAGAGTAGCAAACTACAAATAAGACAGAGCACACTTTTGTTATCACCTAAAGAACATTATCTAAATTACAACCAATAATCATTGTTAAGGAGGGTAGACATAATCCTCAGTGTTACCCAGACAAAAAAATATCAGAATTCATTAAGTCCAGAAGACTTGCTTTCAGGACCAAAATCAAAACATTAACAATGAAGGATCTCTCTATTTTCCTAATGAACAATCAAACTGAAATGACTGAAGTCATCGTTACAGTGAATCAATGTACTAATTATTCTAAAAATCCCACAGTGCTCTCAGGTCCAATAAATACCAGAATTCTCTTTCAAACATTTCACGGTCTGTCCATGCTAATTGCATTGATCAGGTTTTGTGTTAAATATTCCATTAAAGAAATCTATCCTTTTTGGTTTGTTTTTGATCTATAAGTCATGTGTAAGTTCAGTAGTGTGCATTTATTATTCTGAGCCCCCAAACGTTATGTATGTGGATATTCCGAACTATGTCAAGACATGAATACTCAAAATAAATGATATATACACTTACTGTCCACTTTTTTAAGAACACCTGTACACCTGCACATTCATGCAGTTATCTCCTCAGTCATGTAGCAGCAGCACAATGCATAAAATCAAGTAGATACAGGACAAGAACTTCAGTAAATGTTCACATCAAACAACCTCCAATATTGCATTGAAATTCTGTACAGATAGATAGATAGATAGACAAGGTTGCAGTCAGAAGTTTACATACATGTAGATGAATGTCATTATGGACATAGCAATATTGGGCTTTCAATGATTTCTTCTGAACTGTTTCTTTTCTCTGGCAGAATGATTGTATTGTGAAGAAACATGTTTAATTGTCTCTTTAATAAGGGAAAAAACAAGAATTTGGTGGACAACGTTTTCATTTATTTAGGGTGTTATGTCTAGAGGTATGTGGATACCTTTAAACGTGTGATAAATGGAACTAGTGCGCAACCAAACACAAAACCAAATAGTGAAGACAACCACAGACAAGTGAAATGAGTGTGTATATATACAAAAGCTTTATATACAAATTATATATACAAAAACTTTATATACAACAACAAGTTTTCTCAACAACCCAGGCTCAAAATTATACATACAGGGTCAAAAATATGCATACATCACACCTAATATTTGGTTAAATGTCTCTTAGCAAGTTTCACCTTGACCAGATGCTTTTGGTAGCCTTGGTGATGGTTTGAGGTTATGTTGAAGAATTCTGAGGTTCTTCATTATTTCATCCACTTTGTGCGATGCACCAGTTCCACTTGCAGCAAAACAGCTCTAGAGTATGATGCTACCACCACCATGTTTAACAGTTGGTATGGTGTTCTCTGTGTGTATGGTGTGCTCTGTACCACTGGCCATTGTGGCCAAACAACACAATCTTTGTCTTACCTGACCATAAAACTTTCCTCCAGAAGGTTTTTTTGGGTCCATGTGGTCACTTACAAACTTTAGTGGAGCTTGAATGTGCCAATTTTGGAGCAAAGGCTTCTTTCTTGGATGGCAGTCTCTTAGTCCATGGCAATGTAAAACTCAGTTGACTGAAGATAGTGTTCCAGCAGCTTCCAGTTCATGCCAGGCCTGCACATTGATGGTAACTGGGTTGTTCAATACCATCCAAACCAATTTCCTCTCAGCTGGAGGTGACAGTTTGGATCTTCTACCACTGAAGTGGTTTGCCAAAGTGGCTACACCCCCCAGTAACTTGTACTTACATACAGATGTTTAAACTAATGATCTTGGAATCTGCAGTTGTTTATAAGTGGATCTAAAAGAAATTCCTGACCTGTATAAATCTATGATCCTCTTTCTCAGATCTGCACTGAGCTCCTTGGACTTTCCCATTGTATTGGTCAATCCAATGTGTGTTGTCAAACAAACCCTTTTTATGTTGGCACATTACATGTACACTGTATAATCATTCTGCCACAAGAAAAGAATGGTTCAAATGACAGCCATGACATTCATGTACAAAATGACATTCCTGCTCTCAGTTAAGCTTAGAAAGAGAGGAATTCTTGATGTGCCCCCCAATGAATCCTCTTATGCCATTTATTGTCACTGTAGCACTACCTGAGGTTTTATGGCAGACATGACTTGAAAACAGGCTAGCTTATCCATTAAGTCATGTACTGTAGTCCCAGTGTCCCCCATCATGTAGTCCCAATATGTTCTAATATTAAAGATAACAAAATGAAAAACCAATGATCTATCAAGCACATGGCTGGACAACAGACTAGACATTTCTTTCCAGATTTGTGGATTTTTTATTCCAAACATTAATATTTTGTACAGAGAAAGAAGAAGAAAATACACGACTGCACTGGTAGATAAGGACATTCTGAGTGTGTTTTTACTAATGTTCTATGCAGCTAGTAAGTTCTTTTTCATGATATACTAATGTTTTTGTTGTATAAAGATTTTCTTTAGCCAATTAAATATCCAATTCCAATTAATCAATGTTCTCAATCTTTTGATGTAAATGTAGATGAGTCATTTATTGTGTGGACCAATTCTACAAGTTCATGAGATATAATGTTACAAAAGTAGAATGAAATGATTTTTTCGACAGTTCACTTTTTAAATTACAGAATGTTGTTATTCAGCTGTTAGCTGGCATTGTCACTTAGCTACACTACACTTTCAAAATAAAATTGTTCTTGAACATAAAATATAGTCAGTTGAGCTGTTAAAATTGCACAGTAACCAATTACAATTGAGAATACGTTTGACACACATATTCAATATATTTAATTAATCGAGAGGATTCCTAGTTCAACAGTAGCCTACAAGCTTCGGGCTTTTTAACTTAAATACTTCACCACTCAGATGGCCGGATTCGTACTATTTAACCAGTAAAGATCCAAGTAAAATAAATGTTTAACCACTCTTCATCTTATTTTACAGGATACCCTAAGTCCTTGATGATGCTTACAGAGTAATCAAAGAACAACACTGTGTTGATAACACTACTGCTTCCAAGTCAAAGTCAAAAGCATGCTCTTAACTGGTGGTTCCATAATAGTGGAATGAATTGCCCAGTTTGGTTTGGTTTGTGAATTCCCTAACAATCTTTAAGAAATGCCTGAATACTCAGCTCCTGTGAGAGCACGTGAATATTGAAACAGAAAAATCCTCTGCTATATTCCTCTGACTATGCGTGATTCTAGATATGTTCTATTTGCCATGTATTTAGCTTTTGAGGTGAGCATATCTTAATTGTGCTTACTAATTTTCATGGCATTATTAGTGGGTTATTATTTAGTTAACAATTACTTCATAGTGGGTCTTACTAGACTTGTGTAGGACTCCTGATTACTAGCATCTACTCCAACTCCAATATTTAGTTTACTTTAATTTACTTCATCTGTTCTTCCTTAGGTTATTTTTTTTCTCTTGATACTCTCAATTGTTAGAAACTTAATTCAGTAGCATTTATATAGTTGCCCACAAGGATTGTATATTACTTGATTAAACTCTGCTTCTCACTTTAGATAAAAGTGTCTGCTAAATATAAATGCAAATAAGTTACATAATATCACAATGATATTAAATGTACCATGGACCATGACATTGGCTTTTGTCATGTACAGGCTCGGTGATCTGCATGTGGGAAGGAATTTCCAAACTGACAGAAGACTCCCTGTGGAAGTGAGTCTGCAGATTTCCCCCTGACAGCATTCGGAAACATGCCCTGTCAGGGATTTTTCTCAGAATGTGTATAATGATAATCCACAAGGAGTGTTTCAGAAAGGATATCACTATGAGTTTCACATTGATACAATCACTGACACTGATTATATATTTTCAAAAGAACACTATATAAAGCCCATATTTAAAGTGATTTATTTTTGGACTGTTTATTATTTTTTTTTAATTTACATATGAGATTTTCCTTAGAGGTTGAGGATTTAGGAGGTAGGGAGAGCACCACTTATTTAATTGGTGCCAGTAATATAATCACAGTCCATTTAATTTAGGTTTTATTATAAGTTTATAATTTATTATAAGTATTATACCAAATTAAAAAAGTATTCATAACAAAACACACTTCTGTCCTAAGGGATTATTTTAACTAACTTCAGTGATTTACATTTATATCCTGAATCTAATTTAACTCCTAGAATAAACATTTGAGTTGTCATCACAGATGTATACATAAAGAAGTATGCAAACTGAAAATAGGTATGCATCTTTCTACGCACAGAACTCAAAATTCTGCTTGTTCAATACATGATTCCTTCAATGATATTTGACTTCAGATCTGGACATTTTTACTCTCATGCAGGCAGTAAAAAAAAGATTGTCTGTGTGGAGTTCTTCCTGGTTCCCTTGTTTCCTCCCATCCACCAAAAAACATACCAGTAGGTGAATTGGTGTGTGCATGGTGACCTGTGATTGACTGGAGTTTCAACCAGTGTGCACTCCCACCTCATGTTCAGTGTTCCTGGGATAGACTCCGGATCCTGACCAGAATAAAGCTGTTGCTGAAGATAAATGAATATTTTCAGTCCCACACACAATATGACATGGGGCAAATAAATAACAGAAGCAGCGCTGCTGCTGCTGCAGCTGCCCCCATCAGGGTCAGTGCTGTATTACATTCTACACAAACATAGAGGCCTATGCATAGTTAAGTAATCAATATGAATTTTCATACATTGAATTGGCACCTCATTGGTTATGCATATGAACCCATTACATATAAATATATATGGAGATATAGTTATATCTATATACTGTACAAAAAATATTCATACTAAACATGTTATTCACAGGCTTATCTTATATGAATCCAAATGAGCATGTGGTGGAAATTAGAAAATAAAATGCACGATACATAATCCTGACTGGATGATGTTGAAATGATGTATTGTTTCCCCTTCCTCTTAATCTCCAGCTGAGACAGATATTTGTTTCCCAGTGATGTGGAATGATGTCTTCTCTGAGACTGAGACACTACACAAAGACATAACACACAGGATGAATGATCTCATTAGAAGACAACACCACTTATTTATGTTTCTGTAATACCCCAAATTGATGATAAATATCTTAAGACCATATTATTCACGCTGATAATTTCTACATGGTGACTTTATAGTTTCTCAGCAAGGGATAACCTATTCTAACCTTTTGCCACTGTGATTTGATAATAATATTTAAATAAAACCTCAATCTTCTTGTTGTGTTCAACCATACACCTCTTAGTATTTGCTTTTTGGGGAATAACCTATGAATAATTCACATATACATCTCACCTTATCTATGGGTAATTACTCTTGAAAACTCACTGGAATGTATTAAACAGTCTCCTGTTCACAGCAAGAGCCTCAGAATTCTAACAGGGAATGCAGTTGCATAAAGCCTTTAACTTTCAAATGTGGCATCTACACCTTGTGATAAAATCCTTACAGTCTACAGGAAAGAAAAGCTGTTGGCTAAATTCAGACTTTAAATTGCTTCATTTATTCTAGCTTGAAATCTATATTCTAATACTACTTCTACTTGGGGTGGACAGTAGTGAAGTACATTTACTCGAGTACTGGAGCACTTAAGTGCATTTTTTGAGTATCTGTATTTTAGTTAAGTATTTTATTTATTTTTTTTATTCTTTGGACACTTATGGCTCCACTACATTTGAAAGACAAATAGTGTTCTTTTGACTCCACTCCATTTCTACGAAGGTTCCCACTACTCATTACTTTGAAGCATAACTTTTGAGGTCAGTGGATGAATTTTCTTTTCTTTTCAAAAATCTTATAGGCCATAAACTGTGTTCATCGCAGGAAAAAAACAATCACAGAAAACTAATCCTATGCTCAAGTTCAAAGTGCTTGCTGCTTTTTTTGAACAGTTCCATTTGAACGTGGCAGTGGTAATGATGGCTACAATCTCCTTCCTCACAAGTGCACCCATGGCATTATCTGGAGACCATGTTTGAGATTTTTGAAATGAAGAAAGATTTCTATCATTTTAAAATGTTTGTTCTGTTTACCATGCACAAACTTCATTACTGCATTCAAAAATTCCCCGTCCAACCGACGGGGTTCATAAAGTTTGTTTTAATTTCAGATAAACATTTTAATCTAAGTTGTTTGTGCTTGTAGTAGTTTTGCTACGGTTGGTCAAATGTCATTTTATGGAATTTTATGGATTTGCCCACCAAATTGTTGTATTGGGAATGGGTCCTGTGTGAGTCCACTGCATGTATATTAATAGCTAATTAACAATGCTGAATTAGTGTTACTAAATAAAGTCCTTTCAGGAATGTTTGTTTTAACCTTGTCAGGCCAGGGGTCGGGGGCTGTGCTTGTGGAATCAAGTGATGAGGGCCAACCAGGTGTTTCACAGTTCAGACAATGCTGTGTAACTGAGGTAAAAATTAACCGAGCCTACAATATTATGATGTGTTTATCCTTTTAATGCCAATACAAGTTAACCTAGGGTATGTTTAACTGAAGTTATACACTGTCTTTTATAGAGGAACAAATATAGTTAACATAGAGCAAACTACTTTTAAATAATTGAGTATTTTTAAGAGCAAGTACACCAGCACTTTAACTTAAGTAAAAAATTGACTAATCAACTTGGTAATATTTGACCAGCAGTACCTATACTTTGACTCAGTAATGGAGTTGTGTACTTTACCTTTGCTACTACTACTACTACTACTACAACTTCTACTACTACTACTACTAAACAAACAAACAAACAGCTTTATGGACTTTATACTGAACCCAGAGTACCGTCATGACAGTTGCACCCAAAAAGCCATCTTTTAAATAGATTCATTGAGGAAGAATAGATCAGAGTACAGTTATTAAGTAGTATGCATAGTTCAAAAGAGAACTATCACACATATTTCAGTAAAAAGACACAAACCTGTGCCAGGAGCTGTAATAATGTAATGTAAGCTGCCATGGCTACAAAAGGCAAGCAAACTCTCCTTTTTCAAGACATGAATACCCTGCCAATCAATTCCCTCTGCAAGAGCCAAGAAAAAAATAACAGCTTAAATCAGTTTCAAAATATTAGCATATATTTCAGAAAGATATTCCCAGAACAGTTGTCTTGTATAGTGCACTGTGCAACAACGGTGATGGAATAGAGATCACACACTGAATAATTTTTGGAATAACAATAAGACATGAGGTATCTGTAGAATTCTTTGGCTTTAAATGACTGGCACCTTAAAGTACCTCAGGATTATTAATGTACTACTAAAGTTACTACAAACAAACTTTTATTATGACGGCAGCACTGTAAGCCTGGGTTGCTGTCTTTACCTGGGGTACTTCAGTTTCCCAGGTTTCCTCCGACTGCCCAAAAAAACATGCAAGTGGTGGACTGGCTAATTTAGGTGTATGCAGGGTGGATTCCCCCATTGCACTTAGTCTTTCTAATTTTCGTTTATATTTCATTTTATATTGCAGGCTTGTTTGCAATAAACTGTAAATGGATTTGTAGACAATGCATGAGTTTAGAATGTAGATAAAGTAGCGTATGTCGGATTTGAGTGTTCTTTTTTATACACTTAAACTGCAACAACATATTCTGTTGTTTCACAGATATAATTGATCAAATTGTTAAGGCTGATTATTTAATAATTTTTGTCAATAGACAATTCTTGGTATTATTTTTGGTGAACCGGCATATTGTTTGCAGTTTATCTGCAATTGACAAACAATTTAATATAGTTTCAATTTTACATTCAGACTCATACGATTTTACACTTACGATTTTACATTCAGTTATCTGAACAAGATAAGACCTTTCACTAACTACAGCAACAAAAAACTACCAGATTTTTCTCCTCTTTCTTAGCATGGAGTCTAACCTCAAACATTCAATATTTAAATAATAGACTCCAGAATTATAACTGACTTCAAAATAAGAAACACAGGCCCAACCTGATTAGATATAATGGTGAGCTGTTGTAATGTATAAGCTACCACTGCTTCCATAAAGAGGCAGGGAACTTCTCTTCTCTTCTCTTCTCTTCTCTTCTCTTCTCTTCTCTTCTCCTCTCTTCAGCTCGCCTCACTTGAGAAAGCAGCCTGTCTCAGCAGAGCTCCAGATTTGATTAATGACTAAGGAATGACTCAGAGTCAGTAACTGGTGGTTTCACAGATTTTAAAAAGCGGCATGAAGCCAGATGCTAAAATTATTTGCATTTACACAGATGAGTGTCAGAAATGTATGTGTGTCAGCTCTCTTTGATGAAGTATGAATTGTTCCCAGAAATCTTCTAACCCTGCTCAATTTGATGCCCTTAGCTAAATTACAAGCAAAATTGGACTTGTTTTAAAAAATTTTCTTTCAGTCTGTAACTAACATGGTGAATGTCATGGTCTAGGAGGTTTTGCATGCCTGTGCTGTCACAAAAGGTTCAATGGGCCTTCCTCTGTTTTCACCTGATTAACATGAAAGGTCAAGGTGCTTAGAATTGATGTCTTAGCTGTCAGGGCTGTCCTGTGCCTGAGAGCCATAAAGGTAGCCTTGAAATGTTAGATGTCTCAGGCATCCCAGGTGAGAGGTGTGTGTTTGGGTACAGGCCTCAATTACAGTGGCCTATAATATAGTCAAATGTGTTGATTTTCTTTTTTAATTGAATTGTAATGTAATTGTATTAATTGTAAGTATTAAGACTCACTCACTCCAGCCTACAACTGCAAAATGCATACAATGTTTTCAACATTAAGATACCAAAAGAGTATCCTAATGG
>JAQQZR010000002.1:17353940-17365082 GCA_030068235.1 Notoglanidium macrostoma
TGTGTGTGTGTGTGTGTGTGTGTGTGTGTGTGTGTGTGTGTGTGTGTGTGTGTGTGTGTGTGTGTGTGTGTACTGTGGATAATGAGAATCTAAATAGAGCTGAGCTCCAGTGTCTTCCTTACACTTTGAAATCAATATAAGTCTAGCTTTGTAATTTATAGCCAGTGCTGATCTGAATGTTGATAGGTCAGGAGCCCCTGAAAAAAATTGCTTAGAGCATCATTTTAAGGGGAAATAAAATATATTTTTTCTTCATTTA
Source organism: Notoglanidium macrostoma (assembly GCA_030068235.1). Lineage (NCBI taxonomy): Eukaryota > Metazoa > Chordata > Actinopteri > Siluriformes > Auchenoglanididae > Notoglanidium > Notoglanidium macrostoma. The sequence continues at coordinate 17,354,200 of JAQQZR010000002.1, forward strand.
ATATGCTGTATTGCATCAAATGTAAGAACCCATTCTGATTCTGATTACCCTTCTCCCACATTTTACTTTTATGACTTAGTAGGGGATTTGCTGCTAAATCGGAGATAGCTGTGTATGTAAGAGGACCATATAGGTGGCAATAAAACTGCAGTTTCACTTTCACCCTATAACTGTAGGACCTTTTATTCTTCTCACAGGACAGGATGCCAATGTAGATGCAGCAGTGAAAAAAAAGTGGAAATTATTGTACAAAATTACTACTTGGGAATGTTCAGTGATATAGGACAGAAAAGACAAAGCAAGGTAAAAGATAGACAAAGAAAAAGAATTCTAGTCAACGAAGCCTGATATTTGATAAACTTAATTAATACAAAACAAGCAAATGTTGGTCTACATTGATAAGAATTAAATAATATCTGCACTGCAATGCAGTTTCTCAGGATAATAAAAGAATCTGACACCAATGAGAATCACGAGCTAATATAAAACTGATCAATGATTTCTGTCTCTTATGTAACAATAGAGAAAACAACAAAGAATGTTGGATTCATCCCTTGAAGCCTACAGATAAATATTTCAGATCTACAGGTATATTGCATCTAAAAGAAGGTATCTAGGGGCAGTGGATCTGGGTCCAACAAAATTCAATTCACTATAGTGCATGGTGAAGATTAAAGGAGAGGAATATTGCATGTCAGTTGCATTTTGATAATGGATTTGTTTAAAGGCCTTTTCTTTTTCAGGGTGAAGTCAGCACTGCCTCTCCTGTACAGTCCAGATGAGGTGTAGCGCTATCAGAGGTTATAAATTATTTTCTTCCATCTGGAGTTGCTCCTCTCCTCTCACACACTGGCTTTATTTATGGTATGAGTTCGCCCTCGTCTGTGAGCTAAGATGCAATTATTCTAGCAAGATTACGATAGATATTAGGTTACCCCAGGTAATCTAATAGTTAATGTTTTTTTGGAGTACAATAGAAGCATTGAACAAAGAACAAACCTTCAGTAAGAATTCAATTATATGAGCAGCAATGCAATGACACAAATAAAACAAAAACTACAACAAAACAATACTGGATTCAATATACAACACTAAACATGATTTTAATGTAAAATCAAAATGTCCAGAATTAATGGGACAAATACTGTACAAAGATTGCTTTAATGGTTGTTTAATAGGTCAGTAGTTAAACACAATATTTTCTATGAATCATAGTGGTATATGAATGTGCACTATAGGCCAAGCATGTGATAATAAAGTCTTCACAAATGTTTTACAAGTCAACTGCCAAAAGGAAAACATAGCACAAAAGGTTCACTCATATCTGTTTCATCGGTTTAATAATGATTGAACAAATTCAAATAATTTTGCATATACACTTACAGACCACTTCATTAGAAATCCCTGTACACCTGGAAAAATGTTTTGCCTCTTCAAATCTGTCCAGTTTCGGTGGCCTTGTGCCCAATGTAGCCTCAGATTCCTGTTCTTGGCTAACAGAAGTGGATCCCAATGTGGTCTTTTTCTGTTGTAGCTCATCTGCATACATTATTATTTTTCTTATATTATAACTGTAAAGTGTTTGTTTATATTATATTGTACTTTGAGGATCATTGTATTGGAGTCCTCTATTCTAATTATGCTATCTTCAAGCCCTATTGGAAATAACGTCGTTATGAGGTGAGTGCACTTGATCAGAACAACATTATTGTTATTACAACTTAGGAGCTCTAATTTTCTGACCCCTGGAGTTGGGGTGTGTCAACAAAAAAATATCATGGCCACCACCAAAATTAACATCTACAGCAGATGGTAAGATTTACGTTTGTAATTTTACATGTTAACTGTTCAGTTTTCATGTTCTTTCAGTAAGGCTAAATAAACTTTTTGCTGTTGTTGATGTTATTATTTTGTTATGTCATCCATTTTTTTCCAACCAAAACTAATTAAATGCACACAAGGTGAAGGTGAATCTAGTCACCAAATTCACAAACAAAATGCAGGAAGTGGATGTTTTCACCTTATGACAGCTACCATGCCATTTACGTATCCAAACCTTTTATTAAATTAAACTATAATAATAATAATAATAACCATTTGTCCCTTGTTTGTTATGTAGTGTGGTCCTTCCTGACACTTGTTTTATAAGCTCTCCATCTAACACTATACATGCAGCATAACCAAACAAACTACATGTAACTTCCAGCACAGGCCCAAATCTCTGAACTCACGCAATGAAATCCTAACTAAACGATATACAAGCTAATATAATCCTAATTGAACTAATTTAATTTATCCTAATTCAGTTAAACAAACTGTCAGGAGCATTAAATGTGATTATCAGGCACATATTGGTTTTAGTAACACTAAATTATGCATTAAAAATGCAAATCTGAATGTTAATTAACACATCACAATGTATAATATTTTTCTTTATTAGTATTGCTCTCAAACTTTTGTATGTAGAATATCTTTCATGGAAATTATAAATGTTGGTTATGTGAGTAATGAGCTACTCTCTTGAACTGTATGTAGACTCCAAGGTCCAAAAGCCTCATTACAAATATCGCTGGTTATATGTGAAATGACAGCTACAAGTTCTTTTTAAAATATGAATTTCTTTAATGCTCATGCCATGTTTCTCTGTGTATTATACCATTATGAGCTAATGAATCATCGAAATTGTTTTATATGATGGGAATGGGCCTCATTAGGAGGTAGTGGATAACAGAAATATTTGTCTCAAGAGAAGGGAACATAAAGTGAGCAGCCATAATGGAAGTGTCTTAAAGCTGCAGTCTCAGTAAGTATGCATTAATGAATGCGCTGTGGCCACTGCAGTGCTGTCAATACAGGCTGAAGCTAAAGCTCTGCATTCGTGGCACTATGCTCCAAACAAATGCAAGTGTGCTGGTAGCAGAAGTGCAATCTCTATATTATTCTTTCAAACACTCGTCCCTCACTTTCTGCCCATTCCCTCATTACATGCTGTTTTGGGCGGCTACACTCAGCAGTCCCGCAGTGCCATAATGAAGCTGCTTGTTCATTTCCCAACCCCATTCTGTCACACCCCCGCCACAGTGAAATATACATCAAACCCCACAATAAAGAGTGTGTGCAGCCTGCATGGCCATGCTATTGGCAGACCTATAATGGAGACAGAGATTTATTTCTGGGATCAGCTGTGTGTTTGAGGTATTGTACCTGATCTAATGGCTGAGAGAGAGAAGTTGTGAAGGTGAGTGGTGCAGTGGCATTGACCCCACTCCACAGCTCACACACTACATCACATCAGTGCTATGGAGCATCAGATTTGTTTTTAATAAAACAAACATTCTTCTCCACATTTAACGTTCTCTCTTGGTTTTTCATTGGAGAGCAGAAGGACAAATTTCCTCCCATTTCTAAAGTGTCCGTGGTGATGTCGGCTTTGTCATTGACCTTCTCTTGCAGGAGCTCACCCATCAATTCTTTTCTCAGTATGAATTTGGAAGGAGGAGGGCATTATGAGTTGACTTTGAAGTGAGGATGTCATTGATTGGCCTTGAATGAACTCCTACACCTTAAGTCATTTAATCATACTCTAAATTAAATTTGTGCCAATTAATTATTGTAAAAAATGTATACAGGGAATCATTGATTTCAAAAAGGGCCCAATAGATTTTTGTGAGATACAAGGGCAATTAGTACAATGACATTAAAAGCATCTGTGGCAGTTTTGAAAGAGCCCATGATTGAGAGAGTAGTTTTGAAAGATAATTCGGAAAGTGCAACAACTATTTTTTTTAATTTATCAATCAAATTAAACTTCTGTTTAACAGTTAACATTGTAACAAAGCAGATTTACAGAAATCCAGATGTAAATGTAGATCTCTAATAAGCAAATCAAAGGCAATAGTGGCAAGGAAAAAACTCACTGGGACAACATGAGGAAGAGTCCTCGAGACGCCAAATACGCGTTCTCTTTTAGGCGACACCTGATAGAAGAATTGTAAGTCTTTACAATACAGTCATATCCTCCCGAGACCCAAACCCTAATGTTGTGCGACTTGTGATTTCTCCTCACTCTGTTTCTTAGCATTTGTTGAACTTTATTGAACTTTATTCAATGTGTTCAAACAGGAAAGAATTAAAGTATTATACGTTATGTTACTTTAATCTCATAAGAGCCCATATGAGGGGTTTCATGAGGTTAAAGAAACACTGTGATAATTCTTTCATAAGAATTCTTTAGGGCGGCACGGTGGTGTGGTGGTTAGCACTGTTGCCTCACAGCAAGAAGGTCCTGGGTTCGCCCTGGATCACCCAGCGTGCCTTTCTGTGTGGAGTTTGCATGTTCTCCCTGTGCATGTGTGTCCAAAGGTCAACTGGCTACTCTAAATTGCCCATAGATGTGAATGCGAGCGTGTGTGGCTGTTTGTCTGTGTTGGCCCTGTGGTGGACTGGCGACCTGCCCCGCCTCTCGCCCGATGTTGCTGGGACAATGCGCTATAGATAATGGATGGATGATAGAATTTTTTAGACGCACCACACAGTGTGTGTTCTAATTTTCAGTGAGTAAGTCAATTTAAACATTTGAGGAAAAGTACAATTTCTTACAGAAGAACTATGTAATATGCATTCATATCACTGTATCTAATGTGCTTTTTATCAGCTGCTGGACATTGTACTGCTTTTCGATAAGGGGAAAAATAACAAATGTTTGTACTCAATAAGACACTTATTAGGAAAAAACTCAGACTGTCGTAATTCTAGCATATTGTTCACTGCTAGAAAAACCAAATAGGCAGGTACACAGTATATTTCAGAGCCAGCCACTCTATCCCTTTATTTGTTTATACTCAAACCTTCGAAACCTTTTATTAAGATAAGCAGAACTTATTGCTGTCTCACTCGAACCAGTGATGCTTCCCCACACTATACAGCAAACAACAATAATAAACAACACTAAAATCCATAAAGACAATGCTCTGTGTACTTTTATCATGTATTTGCCATCTGTTCTCTATAAACTCTAAGAATGTTTGCCTAGTGAATGTACATCATTCATTCCTTATATCTGTTTACACCAACTGTTTCACACAGAACAAACAGGACAATACACTGCGCTTTGCTTGGATGTGGCCAGGATTTTTTTTTTAAATCTGAAAAATTCTTTTCCTGATAAGCTTTTTAGTTATTTCAAGGACTACAACCTCTGCAACTGTTAACAGTGTAATATGGCAATGGTAAACCATAAATCAGTCATCTGAAAGAGAGAGTCAATGGTGAATGTGTAAAAATGACATCAAGGACTGTGATTTCAGCTCAGCACTGCATTTCATATGTGCATCATGTGTGTGGTTGAGGAAGTTATTGTTAAATAAAATGATTGAACTATACTCATCTGATAGCATTTCTCTATGATAGCATTAACTCATGCCTTTGTGTGAAAACCAAAATCACCGACGAATTTTGTTCTAACAGTTCAGAAATAAAATGATAAACTATGGGTCTTTTTTTTTACAGGACAATCTAATTAGCCAACCAATTCCATGGTAAAATGATTCATTCTTTAAATATTAATTAAAACCATGTTCTGAGATGAGATGAAGTACTGAGATGAGTATGGAATGAACACTAATTGATTTTACTTGGAATTCCAAAAATAGCTTTTGAAAAATGCCCAGTGTACACTAATCTACATAGTGAAATAGAATAGACGATTTACTTGTATAATCTGAAACCCTTTACGAAACAACCAGCTTAAATGAAGAAATATAGTATGCTAAATCTTAAATGTCTATCATATAATGTCTGTAATGAAAAAAGGGTTTTGCTATCAAAAATGTTTCAAGTAGAACCATTTGGAAGCTTAGAATCCATAACTATTCAATGATTCCTTAAATAACCCTTTAAAAAAATATTTTCTATTAACTGGTACAAATTGCAAATTATTGGTAATTGTTTGGGTTTTTTTAGTGCCTTGAACTTCTCAGGCATTCAAAACTTAGCTCAGTGGTTTTGGTACTTTGACTCTCCTCAGGAACTTGAGTGTGATGCACTCTTTACAATGAGAAGTTCAAGAGTTCTTTGGATACGTATACGTATGTAATCTGTGTATAAAGTATATTGGATATGTAAGGCCTCTTAAATCCTAGCCACATAAAAGGGTTTTGGGACAAACAAAAACATTTAAATGTTGTAAAGTTTCTAAGAGTGATTGGTGTAAAGCCTAAAGTGTATTATCTTATGTAAAACATACACTGTAAGTGACTATTAAAGGCAGGTCTAGACAAACACAATAGACTAAAGTAATATTTCTTAACCTGTAAAGTGTGTACTATTGGGCTTGCTTGAATCACAGGATAATTGGGAAAAAATCATAAAAGGTGTGTACTTAAAATGGATAGTTTCAAGGATATGTAGGCCTGTACATATCCGGACTGTATCTCACATTCCATAATGAGCTTTTGGGGCTTTGCCTCAGGCTATTATATCCAAAAAATATCAAACTATAGGATTCTAGTGTTATTTATAGGTTACAGCATCTGTGAGTGCTCAGGTCTCCGAAAATGGGGAGAACATGGCTTCTGTGAGGAAAAACAAACAGAAAAACTATTATGTGTTCATTCCTATTTATGGCAGTCACACAGGCCTTAAGGCCAGAAAGGACCGCATTGACTTTGTCCCAGACAGAGAATAACAAGACCTTTCATGGATGATTTACTAAACACACAGATCAGGCACTAGCTGTGAAACCTCTAAAATGCTGGACTGATTGCAAATTACCTTTTGTCCACCTTGGTTCTATCAAATTGTGCAAAACTAAACAAATGCATAAAATGGTATTACATATCCCATTGGAGGGAATCAAGCAACTCAGATGCGCAGCTTCCTCTACAAAGGATTACAATTATACTGTGCAATATCATGTACCATTTCTTTCATTGTCTCTTGAGAAGAAACCACTGACAATATAATATTATATATATATAAAATAACAGGGTATTATCCTTACATTGTTTTTGTTTCTCATAATTTACTCTTTGGGGTTTTGTTCTAAACTAGAAGGAGCACAGAGAAATAAAAGTTGATTTTTGCCCCAGTGCTTTTACTTTATGAGGTTCCCCAAAAGAGCATGCTATTCCGGTTCTACATACCATCTTTTCCACAAGTAGACACATGTGACAGCAAAAAATGATATGATATTTGGGCCACCTATTGTAAGCTAGACTTTCTGGTTGTCAAATTGCTATCTAAACCTGTCGGATTAGGAAGTGAAACGGATAAGTCCTGACATACCCATTTTATTTATGGTTATAACACTTCTCTTCATTTTCTAATTGGAATGGAAGGATTTCATATAAAGCGCATGCTTTCAGCAGAAAATTAGATGTGTTCACCAAAGCCACAGGAAGTGATTGGCATAGTTTTTAGATCCTTACGAATTTTAACCTTGGATCCTTACAAATTGTAATATTTTAAGGTAGCGTGCTAACATTACCATGGAAACGTTTCCATTTTCCATGCAGTAAATCACCAGTACTGAAAAGTTCTTCTCGGCATCATGTCTGGCTACTCATATGAACCTCTGTAGGACTTTATTAAGTTTGGAGGTGACACTATGAAAAACACATGGCTGACAACGACTATAGTGCAGATTACCACACTGATAATTATGAGAACAAAGCACACTGTCAGTTCATGACTGAAAGCTTGAAACGCTCAAAACATATGTGTAATCAAAGACAGTGCCCGCCTTATCACCTCACCAGCAGCCCAGCCTGTAAACTGTGTGAAGAAATGCCAGGAGTGACTAAGCACAAAAAGATGCCAAGAAGGTGCTCTTCTCTGAAACTCATGAGTTCTTTTCTTAACTTATCGACTAAATCAGTTATGTAGCCTGCAGCATTATAACACGTTTAAAATGACCCTACAAATAACTATATATTACTTTAATATCTGTTTCTCCATTCTTATAAGGAAGAAATGTCACATAGACAAATTCTCATAGATTTTTTTGATAATTTACTGACAGCTTGATATGCCAGTAAAGTACTGTAAAAATTTACACTAAACAACTGTATATTTACAGTAAAGTGTTGTAATATCTTTATGTTATATAAAATATCACATAAGCCAGCATGCCAGTTCTTTTGAGTGATTCAGGATACAGCCAAGCTGAACATTAAAGGTTTTCTAACCATACCAGATCTGGGATTCAAACACACAACCATCTGTGCTGTAATCTACACCTTAACCATTGACCAACAAGTTTGCACTGATTCAACTATTTGTAACAATGAATTAACTGTATTAAAAGATTGCACTGAATCATTGCTTTTGGTCCTTAATCAGTGTTGGCTCAGGGTTTAAGGCTTCATCTAACAAATAAGATGGTCATGTGTTCAAATGCCAGCATCACCAAACTGTATTGATTGGATCCTTCAGTAAGACTCCTCAGCTCAGTTGTATACTGCAAATACAATGTATCATTTTAAATTATGTAACAGTACTTTACGGAAAATTTATTACAGTTTTTTATTGTCAATTTTACAGTACCTTACTGGCAACCCAAGCTGCCGGTAAATTACTGTAAAAATCTACGGGAATCTTTTACAGTGCAAATCTGTACTCTGTCTACTCGATGGTGTGATATAGCTGTGTCCCAAATCCCCACTTTTTTGTTCATGCTCCTTTGAGTTCTTGGACAAGAGACTTTTTTTAAAAACTGTGTCTAAGTAAAAAAATTGTGAACCTGGAGAAGCATGGCAGGGTCCAGGGTACCACTTAGACATGTCCAGAGTCAGCACTCATCTCAGACTAGCCTGTGAGGTCCATAATCCTAGTAAGAAGCTCAGAGAAATACCAAATTTTCTTTATCCATCCATTACCTTTAAAATAAATTATAATTAAATTATATCTAAAATAAATTAAATTCTGGGATTCATATGGGCCAGTTAGATTAATAGAAGTAGACGTCAGCTACCCAAGCATATCAGTAGGCCAGCCCATTTGGTTGGGCTGCTTTCAATATTCTGTCTCTTCTGTTCAGGGCTTCATAGCCATAACACACATGACAGATTTCGCAAAGTTAATTTGCATGGATCCAGCAATGTTGACTGTGCCAATCACAACTGACCTCCTGGCCTAGGTGTCACACATGCTAGACATGAGGTCTTGACCAGCTCCCTCCGCAGAGGTGTGATCAACATCTGAAGTTTCTCCAATACAAGAAATAAAATAGCTATTGAATTGCCTATGCATGCCATACATGAGGCAATGTCTCACTTGAACGCCATCAGATACATCTGTGCATCTAGATCTTTTCCATGGTCTAGTAACATCACCAGCAACACGACACAGGTATCAACATCAGATATGTGGTCCAGGCCAATCAGCTCATGAGCTGTCATGTTTTCTAAAGCTCGTGCACAGGGCATAGGTGCAGTATAGCTTTCAGTCCAAAAGCTCCTTTAAAGCTTTTGATGATGTGGCACAGTGAATTCCCTCATGATGCAATGTTAAAATACAGTTCCAGTGGTTTAATTAAGTATGCAGGTGTGTAGTGTTAGTTAACATAATTAAACTGTGATCAGACAGAAGGGTTGTGAATGCACTGAGAAATGCTCTAAATCTGTAATTTAAATCTTGCATATGTAAGCAAGATATGTAAAGTGATTTACCTCTGACAATGTATACACCCAGGCATTGATATGCATGCACATTTCATATGCATATGCCCAGACTTAGCATGTGTTCAGGTAACCAGAGATCAGCACACTAGAAGAAGACTAGAAAATATTCATCTTGTCAAGACCTAGAACAATGTTGGTCTGAAGAGGATTTTCCAGCAGGGGTTGCTTTTTTTCAAAGGCATTAGAATAATAAGAATATATTTTTAAAAGACATGAGTAAAAGCCTTTATCTATGTACCAATTTTCAGTTTGCACATTTACAGATATATGTGAAGTAATGCTGCACTAAGATTGTAATTTTACTACCTTTTAATTAGACAAAGAATTTCGAAACTTTCACAGGTATCAGGGTTAAACTTCTAGAAACCCCAGCAAATCAGCAGCCAGGACAATCAGTCTTCACCCCACCATGTTAAGCAACTTGCTGCCAATTTGAATTTTAAGAACATCAGTCAGCATTAGTCTGTGCCTCCCCTCAATTTGTTGTCCCTCAGCCAACTTTATTTGATGAAATGCAAAGAAATGCATAAATACATACACACACACATACACATATATATATACACACACACACACACACACACACATATATATATATATATATATATATATATATTATGGCACATTTTATTAATGTTTCATTCCATTAGTTAATATATATATATATATTATATTATATATATATATATTATATTAACTGATTTAAATGACAAGTTAAAATTCTTGGTTTATTTTAGATTAGACAATCAATCAATTGCTGTTTAGATGTTTGTTTTTGTTGTTACAATTGAATTATGTTTGTCTAGCAGCTCCAAGCTTGGTAGTTTGGCAAATTTGTATTCCTCCTTTCAAGCTCTCTGTTGCCCTTGACTTTTAAAAGGAACAGTTCCTCGAATGCAAATTAGCTCTGTACATCTGCTCACAAGCCATAGTACTGAGCATTGCCATGTGATTACAGTCTGTATGCATACAAGATCTCTGTAAAGTCCAGGCTTACAAATGAGACTGTGCTCTAGCTAATAAAAACAAAACCCCTATGCAGGGGCATCAGAAGCATTTTGAATCTGGAATCAGAAATTTTTTAATGAATTAGATGCCATTTCCTGCATTCTGGTGTATTTTAACGGGTTGTTAAACACCTAATTTTACCTACAAAAGTCACTTAATTCAATGACTATTTTAGAGACTCAACAATAAGTCCTC
>JAQQZR010000002.1:17365329-17378208 GCA_030068235.1 Notoglanidium macrostoma
GTTAAATGTGGGGGGGTCCAAACGAATAATTATGAAATGTGAGGGGGACACGTCCCCCTCAGCTTTAATGGTGGCGACGCCCAGGCCCCTATGGAACTAATCTTTACTTCAGTTTTAGCTTATTTGCAGCTAACATGATAGTATTAGTAAACTGAGAGCAGTGGTTAGATGTGTCTGGGTTATTAACACATTACTGAGTGTTTCCTATTAACATATTGTTATTTGGCAACTCAAAGGCTAGAGTAGCAACAGTAGTAGCAGTAGTTTTCTACCCAACATTTTAAACCTGGATTTGTTATAGCTAGATGGAAGAAGTAATTATCAATATCCATCACTGAACTTGTACATCAGTGTTGCACACATGTATAACACCTTTATGTTAAGGATATTTTTTTGCCCTTTAAGAAAGTAGTAAATTACTATGTATGTTGAGGTGAGTGCAGTGTAACCCAGAGTCATGTGACAAATGATGATATGGACTAACATGAGAGTGATTAAGCAAAACCAGTGACAGTAAATCTTCACTTAATTTCCCAGAATCCCCAATCAGACATGACTGTATCTTAACCTGCTGATTTCAGTGAACAGAAGAGTGAAAGGAGGGAAAAGTCCAAATTAAAAAACATTTGTTCACTTGATTTTTCTTTAAAAGAATACCAAATGAATGTCAGTGCACACTGTCTCATGCTACAGTGATGGAAAATTCCACAAAAATGGGCTGGAACACGTTACAGATCAAATGTGTGGTCAGGACAAAGATTAGTTAAGGAAGGTGCAAGGATGGCAGACGGGGTGATTTATGGAAAACCGCCACAGCTCAACAGAAGTAAAGGAACTGTTCCAGACTGTTATGCTTTGTAGCAGGCGTGTATTGCAGTAGAGGAAAGGTCAGTGGTAATTTAATCTATGAAAGGTTACTTTTAACCAGGGACCACCAAAAAGATTCAGAGACATGTCAAAAATAGTTTGGGCTCTTCTGCCACCTGCAGGACATACAAGCCAATTAAGTAGCTAATTAAAAATACAAAATAAATACAACTTGTGACACCCAACTTTCACTTAGTAACTTATATATATATATATATATATATATTTGTTTTAATGTAGTTTGTTTGTCAATTTCTTTTGTCATATTGATTAATATATTTCTTACTGTATCTGTAAAAGGTGTATTCTTCAACAAGTTCCACTTAATCAAAAATATAAAGAAGAATGATTTCAAAACACTGTGAAGAAATGACCTTAACATTGCTTCATTAAATGTACTTTTGTACTTTTGAAAGTATTTTGGCAAGGTCCATTTGAATCTTTGCCAGTCCATGTCAAATTTGACCATGGATTCAGTCTTGCTTTTATTGCACCATTTGAACTAATACTGCTGATGGTCTATTGTATTCAGGTTTAAAGGAAATTTGATCTTTAGACACATTTAGAAAGGGGGTGGGGGTGCATCGATGCATTAGGTCACACACAGACAGGAAGAATGCATGTGATATAGTTTTTTTCTCTGGTTGTTATTTGCAAATGTTGATCTGGTTTAAGGGACTTGTATCTAAAGTCAAGACCAGATCAAAGCATTTATTTGCCACTGTGTGAGGAATTAACCAATCACATTCAAACTCATTCAAAAGTAATTATCACACACATGTCATCAATGAAGTGATTCTAGTTAATCCCAAATAAAGATCAGCTGCCTTTGTAGGATTTTCTTGACCTTGATCTTTCTGTTTTCATTCAACTGGTCCACAAAAAGCTTACAAGGCATGTATTAAATCTAATTTTTGAAAGGTATCAATCAGGAGAGGAGTAAAAAAGAATTTCCAAAACATTAGATGCACCATGGAACACCATGAAGGCCAATATCAATAAGTGGGAAAAAATGGCACACCACAGTGAAATTACCAAGAATAGGGCTTTTCTCCAAACTTGATGAAAGGACAAAAAAAAAACTTATTGCTGAGGCTCTGGAGCATTTTTACAAGGAAGAATGGAAATTGTTCAATCAAGATGTAATAAGGGACATGCATATTAGGTCAACTGGCTATTCTAAATTACGCATAGGTGTGAATGTGAGCGTGTGTGGTTGTTTGTCTGTGTTGGTCCCGTGGAGGACTGGCGACCTGCCCAGGGTGTACCCTGCCTCTCGCCCGAAGATGCTGGGATTGGCTCCAGCTTCCCTGCCACCCAGATGGATAGAGCAGTATAGATAATGGATGGATGGAAGATGTAATAAGACCTAAAAAGATTTGAGTGCTATATTACATTATTATAGTTGTTGTTTTTTGTTTTTTTTTAGAACTATAGAACATTAAACATAGAAAAGGATCTGACATTATTTAAGTATAAAATTATTATTATTTATATATTAAAAAGTTCCCTTTTTTTGCTCTAAATGCCTTCTATTGTGACTTAAATTTTTTGGTGAAATAATAATGCTAAAGTCATAGAATAGAATCATGTATTTATGTAATTTTTCATTAAAGAAATTCCAAATGGATGTTTCCCTCAACAACAACAGAGACCAACACCATAATTATTTGACTTAATTAAATGCTAAATACTTGCTAGATATAATTAAGTGTTATTTTCTAGTTTTCTTTAATTGTACAAACATATAGTTTATTTTGCTAAATGGCTCTTGAGCCGCTCTTCCGTAGTCTCCCTCTGTACAAATAAAATAGTTTCTCCATTAAATTGTATAACACCCAAAAATATACTTTAAATCCTCTTTGCTATTAGTTTGCAAGCAATCAGGAAAGTTTGAGTTAGTCAATTTAAACAGACTAGAGACAACATGTATGTTGTCAACAATTATGTATACACAATGTAGTACACTATTATGTACTACCAGCTTATGTACCAGTTTTTAAATGGTTTTTAAAGTCTTCCTCAATTCTGGTGTCTACCTGTAGCTGTGTTCCTCAGTTTGTAATACTTGTTGTATAGCACTGCTCATCTTTAGGTGCTGAAAGGAAGCCACATCCCAGTTTCACCCCTCTCTCAGCAGCATCGTTGACAACATGCAGTTGCCTGACCACAGAACATGCTGACTGGAAGCTGGGAAGTTTCTTCCTCTGTCTGGCATCTGTCTTCAAAAAGTCTGTGTCCAGACTTAAGACAGTGAAGAAGACTCATGAGTCTTCATTGATAAGTCAGCAGGCTTGGCAATAGGATCTACATCCACTGGCTTTGGTTTCCCAAATCCATTCCCAAATCTTCTCTTGGGATTTTCACTGTTTCTACAAACCAACATGGTCTTTGCAATTTTGTCAGTAACAAGTGCCCCAGGGCTGAACAGGGCCAAAAGAACTAGCTCCCCAGAGGCAGCTTCTGGTTAAAGCTACCTGTGGTCCAGCTGCAGGAAACTTATAATTAGTAGGGAACATAATTTTGTTATGGTACATTGTTTCAATAAACCTTTTGGTATTTTTGTAGGCAACAGGCAAAATATTGTCAAAGTAGGCCTACACTGGCTTGTTTTTGTGGTAGCCCTAGAAATATTTCAATCTTCATGTAACTTTACAGTGTGACTTTACTCATCAAATGGAAAAATAAAAACAACTTTAGAAGTTGAAGTTCAAATACAAGGTGCATTTGATTCACCCTAGTGTGTGAGACAATAAGACACAAATAATTGCTATAGGTCTGAAAGTTAAGCAGTTAATAATATCTGTCTCATGGAATGTAAATGTTGCATAGTATCTCTAACAAGGAACTATTATTTTTATTCAGTGTGGATAACCACATTTATTTAGTGTTACTGGCCACATTTGGACAAATCAAGAACCATATGGCTTATTATCAGTGCTGTTATTTATTTATTTATTTATTTGGATTTAATCATAAGCATCATTTACACTGTATCTACTTGTTTATAATTTGTTCACTGATTGTTAAAACACTCACTAATGCTTGTAAATTTCTTATCAATTGCACTATTATAATCCATGTTATAATCAGCTGAACTAATAATTTATAATCTGTACAGAAATTAGTGGAAAGATGCCAAAAGTTGAAGTCAAACACTGGCTTTTATACTGGAGTATAAAACCTGACACACCTGACAACATTGCACCAGACACACCTGTACATACACTCATGGACTCCATTTCCCATGAACACCTACTACACACAACATGGCCAACACACTACCAGTTTCCAGGCTACTGATTGGGTGCACCCAATTAACTAACACACGCGCACACACACACACACACACACACACACACAGACACACACACACACACACACACACACACACTTTTTAAGAGACTCTCGGTTCAGTTCACCTTTGTGAAGTTTGCCTACTTCTGTGTCTGCCACTGCCAAGGCTTTGATTCTCGTTATTGCTAGATTTGCTTGATTCTCGTGTACTGTTTGTTTCCTGGTTTAAGATTTTGTCTATGCCTCTAATTTCCTGTCTGCTGATCACACAATCCCTGCTTGTTTTTGGATACTGTATTGCCTGTCATTCTGGTACTTCAGCTCATCTGTGTATTTTAATAAAAGACTGAAATGCAAGTGCATCCTGTCCCGAGTTTCACTGCTCATGACAGATGGCAGATGGATTTTCTTCTTAATGAGAATAATAATAAAAACATGGACATTGTAAAATAACACAATGAATTTTGCAGTAACCAAACTGTAGTAAACAAATACAAACTATTTTTTATTTAAGTTCCAGATGAAGCTTTGTACTCATTTGGCATCTTCTCAGTCTGCTTCATAAAGGAGCTTCACCCAGGAGGTTTTTCTTTTAAAAATTTCCAAAGAGGCTGCTCACTCCTCACTGCTTCTCTCTAAAAATTCAAAATTAAAACCAATTGTGTGGGGTAACAAATAAATGAACCTACTTGTTTTAAGTAAAAACAAAAACAATTTGATTCAAAATACATTTATCCATAAGCATTGTATTTCACTATTTTCATTTGTCACAAGCATTTATTTAAGACCATGAAAATATATTTTCAACTTTGTGTGTCCAAACATTTGATGGATGTTTCTAACCTCAGTAAGAGAAGTAAATATGCAAATAAACTTCTATTTGCCCAGTAAGAGGTTTGTTGACCTTTCTGATCTTTGCATAGGATGTAGAAAACACACTAAACAATCACAGCTCAACCCAACCTTGATCAGTCAAAACCATCAGACGTCATTAGCCTTGAACAGTAGTACCCTTAATCAAATAAAACAATTTTCCTCTGAACTGAAATCAGCTGAAATGTCATGGTGTCTGTGTTGGGGTGATAGTAGCTATACTATGTAATGACTATTGGTTTTCTGTGCCACTCAAGGCCAGATTTTACAAACCAAAGGAATGGCATCATAGCGGTGATAATTTAATTTTGCTTAACTGAATAATTATTGTCTATTATATTTATCTATTGTATAGTAAAAGGACAGTTACAAATCAAATATTATTCCAGAAATTCATAGACTAATTACATAGATTAGCCCAAAGAATGTGTCACACAAAATATCAGACAGGGATGCAGGTGCGACTTACTAAAAGCCTCACTAAAAGCAATCAGGGAAAAGAAAATTCAAATACACAAAATAGTTGAGAGTATTGGACCAGCAGGACCAGGTCTTCTCCCTGAAATGGGGGCCTAGGTGTTTGGGATTTGTGGCATGAAATTCAGGGATGAACAAGAGGTTAGCAAGATCACAGGACAGAACCCAGTACTGCCCCTTTGGGCCATACCACACGCAGTCAAATAAATACTCCAGTCAACCTTCTCTCTTGTGAGAGTTCAGGAGGGCACTGACTGTGAAGGTGGACTGGCTGTCAATGTCCAAGGTCTCTGGGTGATGGAAGGATGGGGCTAGCTGGAAGTGCTGGGGCATTTCTAATATGTAGGTGACTGGGTTAATCTGGTGCAGAATCTTGTAGGGGCTGATTTAGCAGGCAATGAGCTTTTTGTAGCTGGGCATGCCCTGATGTCTTTCCATAAAATTGGACCATACCCTCAACATATACTGAACTTAGCTATCTCTGACAATGTCCTCCAGGAGGCCACAATAACTAAATACTTAATTGAAGAGGAGCTCCACGGTTTCAAAGGCAGTGGGCAGCGCCGGCATTGGGATCAGGCATATTGAATAAGAGAATCAGTCCAGGATATTCAGAATTACTTTGTTTCCAAGGGATTCAGGGAGGACAGTGATAAAAATCCAGTGCTATGCGTGACCAGTGGGTGTAGTGGTATGGGCAGTGGCATGAGCTTTCTGGCAGGGAACATTCTGGGAGTTTGGGCTTGAGTACAAGAGCAACAGGATGCTATGTATTTATGTATTTGGATTGAAAGTTTGGCCACCAATGTTTTGTGCTGAGCAGCCTGTGTGTTCTCAGGGTGCTGGGATGCCCAGTAGCACCATGGTATGCACCCATGTTATAATGTGCCATAGGTCATGATAAGAGGGCATGGCTGCTATTTCTTTGTCAAAGCCCCATATGATAGAATCAACAATACATGATGGTGGGAGAATGGGCTCAGGGCCAGATCAGGAATCCTGGATGGGAAGCATGCGGGATAAGGAATCTGTGTTGATATTTATAGAACCGGACACAGTGAAATTAAACCACGCGAAAAAAGGGACCAGCAGGCTTGGCGGAGGTTAAGGCATTTGGCACTGCAAAGATACTGAGATTATTTTTATGGTCTGTTAGAACGGTAAATGGGTGGCAAGACCCACTATTCAATGTCTCCACTCCTCCAGAGTGAGTTTTACAGCCAGTAGCTCCCAGCATCATAATTTTGTTCTGTAGGGAAATTTTCTTGGAGAAGAAAGCTGTTGGATGCATTTTAGGCCTCTCTCAAAAATGTTGAGAGAGAACAGCCCCCACCCCTGATTCAGAGGCACCCACCTCCACTACGAATGGCTGGGTCAGGTCTGGATGATGTAGTTTGGGTGCTGTGGTGAAAGTGGTCTTTAACCTGTGGAATGTCTCCTCAGTGTCTGTGTTCTATGATAGTTTTCAGACACCCTTTTTCAGGCACTAAGCCTAATCCTAACAATAGGGATGTGAAACTCACTTTTCACCCTTGATGTACAGTTGATTTTCTCAGAGACAAGATAGCACTTCCCTGACATGGTGGACATGACTTTCTAGGGATGGGGAATATATTTAAGTGTTGTCTATGTGGGTCCCATGCATCTCTCACAGCACATCATTCATCACAGCATGTCATGACATGGTATTCGTAGTAGCCAGAAGTGGTGCTAAAGGCCGTCTTCCATTAATCCCTGGTTCAAATGTGGACCAGGTTGTAAACACAGTGCAGGTCTAGTTTTGTGAAGATGCATGCTGAGTAGAGCTGTTTAAGTAAACAGGGAATGAGCAGGAGTGGATAAGGATATTTTAACCCCCAATAACCTATTCAAGAAACCAGCTGAGGCCAGGGAGGTGGCAGTTTGGATATAACCCTGTCGGAGTGCTTACTAAACATACTCCTCCATTGATTTATGTTCCGTGATGGACAACGAAGATATGCTGCTATGAGGTGGAGCAGTGCCAGGGATCAGGTCTATGGCACAGTCATAGGAGCAATGAGGATTTAAGCTGCTGGCCTTGGTTTTAGAGAATACATCCTTGAATTCACTATACTCCTCAGGACTCTTGACTATTGTGGCTGCAAGGGTTAAACAGGGCGGGCAGACAGCAATATCCTGACCACATTATGTTCTCCTGCTCTAGCCAGGACATTTTCAGGTTATGGAGTTGCATTCAGTATAGGCCCAGGATGAGGGAGTGTTTGGGGACGGTCACTAACCTCATAATTTTTCCAGGTGAAGGCTGCTGACATGAAGTTGAATGAGACAGGTTGAATTAGACATACTTGACAGGTCCCCTCCAGCCTTGCTTCACAGCCAGCAGGCACTCACCAACCTCCTTCCCCTCTAGGTCATCAAATACCCCACAAAACAGGGCCTCAAAGTTCTTGTATGATGATGACGGCTTGCTGCCCTTCTCCCACATGGCAGTAGCCCATCAAAGTGCCCTGCTTTTGAGCAGACCAGGTAGGTGCACAATCTTCAAATGGTCAGAAAAGCCCTCCTGCTCCACTAAGTACAGTGAGCACTGCAGGAGAAATCCTTGACAATGCACAAGGTCCCCAGCAAAATTGACTGGTCGAGTGATGAGGTGATGAGCAGATGCAGCAGAGGGAGATGGTGCCACCATTCGGGCGAGCGCTGTACATGGATTGTCAAAGGTTTAGTCAAGTTCACAAGAAGTTGGTCCTGTTTATTTGGAACCTTAATGGCAGAACAAAAACCACACAAAAAGACAATTCACTGCTCATTGTGGGTCATTGGCAGAGACAGAAATTTTTTGCCAGGATACATTAGCACGTTCAGGAAACTATGCAACCAGTGTTGCTGATAGAACATGCCACAATTCTGCCTGTTGTTGACATTCCTGATAGACCTTCTGTTCTCTCTCTCTCCCTGTTCTATCTATGTTGAAGAGAAGTATGTTTTTCTAGTTCTATCCTTAAAGTGTATGCATCCTATGCAGACATAAAGTGGCTTTCTTTAGTCATTTGGGAACAGGTCCAGATGTAGCTGCATTTATCTAAATGAGTGAAGCATATTAAGTATAGCACCCCCACATATTATATATTATATTTCAACCATATTATATATAATATTATATATATATATATTATATTATATTTCACTGAGCAGGGAGCTATCTGGGAGATGATTTCCAGCATGTTGTTTATGATGTGCCACCTGAAATGGTATGTAACTGTACTATTTAATATTTGAACAACTTGGCAAGTTTCATCCTAATTTTGTACTGATAGGCAATATACATTTATAGCTGTAAAAATAATTAGTATACTGATTCTGACTTCAATTTATGTAATGACATTGTCTTTTGTTGGTTTTTGATTGGTATGTGTGGGTTCATTTTCAACATGTACAACCTGAATTCCAGAAAAGTTGGGACATTCTTTGAAGTTGAATATGAATCTGTGAAAGAGTGCATAAAAAGATTGTGGAATACTTTAAAAACAATGTTTCTCAACATCAAATTGCAAAGGCTTTGGAAATCTCATCATCTACAGTATGACCTTATTGGACCTTTATTGGATGCCCGTGGTCTTCGGGCCCTCAGACGACACTGCATCACTCATCGGCATGATTGTGTCACTGACATTACTAAATGGGCCCAGGAATACTTCCAGAAACCGCTGTCGGTAAACACAATCCGCCGTGCCATCTGCAGATGCCATCTAAAGCTCTATCATGCCAAAAGGAAGCCATATTTGAACATGGTCCAGAAGCGCCGTCGTGTCCTATGAGCCAAGACTCATTTGAAATGGACTATTTCAAAGTGGGAAAGTGTTCTATGGTCAGACGAATCCAAATTTGACATTCTTGCTGGTAATCACGGAGGCCATGTCCTCCGGGCTAAAGAGGAGGGAGATCTTCCAGCGTGTTATGAGCGTTCAGTTCAGAAGCCAGCATCTCTGATGGTATGGGGGTGCATAGGTGCTTACAGTATGGGCAGCTTGCATGTTTTGGAAGGAATTATGAATGCTGAATGGTATATAAAGGTTTTAGAGCAACAGGCCTTTTTTAGAAGGCCTTGTGAATTTCAGCCGGACAATGCAAAACCACGTACTGCAGCCATTACAACAGCATCTTTCGTCAGAGAAGAGTCCAGGTGCTGAATTGACCTGCCTGCAGTCCAGATCTTTCACCTATAGAGAACATTTGGTGCATCATTGAACGAAAAACACGTCAAAGACAACCACGGACTCTGGAAACCTCTAGATATATCAGGCAAGAATGGGACCAAATTCCTACACCAAAACTCCAGAAACTCATAACCTCGATGCCCAGACGTCTTCAAATTGTTTTGAAAAGAAGAGGAGATGCTACACCATGGTAAACATGCCCCTGTCCCAAGTTTTTTGAGACCTATAGCAAGCATCACATTTGAAATGAGCTCATTTTGTGAATAAAATTGTAAAATTTCTCAGTTTAAACATTTGTTATGTTATCTATGTTCTGTTGTGAATAAAATATTGGCTTATGTGATTTGAAAGTCCTTTAGTTTTCATTTTATTCAAATTTAAAGAACGTCCCAACTTTTCTGGAATTTGGGTTGTAGAATTTTTGTATTTAACAGGTGCACTAGATGCTGTTGCCCTTAAAGTACATGAGCTGGAGCAAACTATCGGCAAACTGGAAACAGAAGTGGCGAAACTCAGTGTCATCATTGCAGATCAATAGATTTTGTGCATCTGATGTGGACTTTCAGGTTTACACGTTTTTCTTCTAACAGAGTCTTCAGAGCGTTTTGGCATGCAATTGATCCATTTGCTACCAATATAGTGTATTGGTCAAAAGCACAGAAGAAAGAATTAACTGAATGCCAAACTGGTCAAAGACCAAACTGCAAGCTGGAGGTCATCGAAGACTTTTTTCTTGTTGTCAGGTTGCAGCACGACTGAAAGAGAAGGTCCTGGCAGATATTTTTCAAATAAAAATGTGTACTGTTTGCCATATTATTATCACATTGGCAAATTATCTCTACCTTGTTTTGGGATCAATGCCAATTTGATGATTTATATTACATAAACATATGCAAATTACCCAAGTCCTTGGCCGATATAAGGTCTGCAGAGAGCTAGTACATGGGACTGGTGATGGGGCTGTCTGCATTTTCATCATACTGTCATGATCTTCCCCTCACTGCATGCATAGTGCGCACTGTGAACTCTGCCGCGCACAGCGTGCTCTCAATATTCTACGTTATGCCCGGCGCAGCGACACACTCCCGCATCTTGCCGCGGACTGCAACCGAGGAACACAGTTCCCATGAGCACTTGCATTCTACCACATGACTGTAAATTGGATGCAGGTGCATCCCATTCATGAACACTCACGCTGCGTTTAAAAGGACTACCAGTTTCGCTATGGCAATTAGCCACTTCCAGGCAGTCCTTGTAGTATTATTGTAGTATCGAGCAAAATAAGACTACCCTTTCTGTGTAGCAAGTTATCATACCTTTAAATATAAGTGATATCTACTGTCACAAAAAACTAGAAGGCTGACTAATTTAAGCACATTACACAGTATTCACTTTGTGTTTAAAGCTCTTGCAATGCCGTAAACACAGAAATATTGCAGCTGAGCTGGGTTGCTTTGGCAGGGAGATAACCAGTACCAAAACATTTAGTAGAGAGATCTTCAACTGCAGTGAATAAATATAAAAATACAAAATGGTAACAGAACAAATAAGTGTATAAGAAACCTGCAACCACAGTGAATAATGTTAAAACACGACAGTGTAACAGAACAAATAATTATAGAAAATGTCTGCAACCACTGTGAATAAATTTCAGAAGACCATTATATAACAGAACATGTAAGTTTAGGTCAGCAAAATGCTAGACGAAGCCTGTAGGGAACATGTTTCCTCTCTTTTCCTTATTGATCTATGGCACCTCCATCTTACATTTGCATCCCTTTTCAAGTTTTGTAGATGACATGCTGCACACCACTAATTGTTTAACATATGCCATGTCAGGTCAAGAAGATTTTTGAGAGAACAGCTGAACAACAGTCCTGATTACTCAATTGTGTTTGCTGACCAGCTTACGACAGCAAGAAACTGGCACGAAGCCATCATAGATACCTGAGAAAATGGCCAATAGTGCCATCTTTGCTCACTGTCTTATCCTGGAGCCTAAGTTAGTGATGACTGATAACATGTCTAACTTAACTTATTCATAATTATGAGATCCTTTTCTTGTAATTACAAGCTAGTAATTCATAATTACAAGATAATGTGTATTTTTTTTCTTTTGTGAATGCAATGTGCTTCTGTAGACAGATGAGGGATGGAGAGTAAGTGTTTAGTTATAATTTAAGACTTGGTTTGTCTTATCTTTGACTGTACAAATGTTTGAAAAAAACATAACAGACTGCTTTCCCTTTAATTCTCATACAGAGTAAGCTATAGGCATGTCTATATGGACATAAGCTATCTGGGTAGATGGTTAACTAAGGAAACTATGTCATGAGTTTATTTTTTAAACTTTAATCCTAATTTGTATGATGGTCTCCTTTAAATCAACCAATTTCATGCTTGTTTGTATCATTGCATTGTATAATGTAATACAGTTTGTAAATAGCTAACACTAGCGTGCTAAATGGAAAAAAGATTTTGTTGGTCATGTTCTATTCAGGATGTACAGGGGATAATGTTAAGATACCTAGCTAATTTACCATCCTATTTTTGTCAGCAAATATCAAATATAGACAAAGGTTATTTGGAAAAACAGAGAAATGTAAGTGTTAATTAAATGTTAATGTACTTCTCTGAGAATAATTCCTTATGGTCATTTGTGTCCTTGTGTCCATTTGTCTATTAACTATTATTTAACTATTAAAAATATACTTTACTATATGTATGTATACATATATACAGCATGTGGAAGTCATTGTCAGGAGGGTGTTGCTTATATAATTTTTTTTCAAGACACATTTCCAAGATTTTATACTGTGATATTTTTTTCAAGATGTGAGTAATGAGAAAGAAAGAAAGCTTTTTAATACTCTTATACATTCCACCCCACCCACATGTCCCTACCAATTTCAATCCAAATCTACACCCTTGAATAAAGCTGAAGACAGTAACCCTACCCTATGCACTACTGTACGAGTTAAATTTTGCATAAAAGAAATCTATAGTGATATTTGTCTTGCTCAGAGAAAAAACTGTTTGATGTTTACAGCAACTTAATAGCATAAAGGGTATGGTGGATCACTGTAAAGGAGTGTGTGTGTGTGTGAGTGTGTGTGTGTGTGTGTGTGTGTGTGTGTGTGTGTGTGTGTGTGTGTGTGTGTGTGTG
>JAQQZR010000002.1:17386164-17415943 GCA_030068235.1 Notoglanidium macrostoma
ATTCAAGCATCACATATGCTGCTTAAATTCCCAGCATCCCCCAATTTAAGGTCCCTTTCCTGTGTCCTTAATCCTCAGTAGGACCCACAAGGTTATTGGGCTGCTAGGGACCTGGGAGCATGACACTGTCTGTTTGAGGCTTGTGTGTTTGAGGCTGGTTGTGTAATTTGTGTGGTTACCTAACCAAAGAACCAGACATTGGTTTCTGGGACTAATCTTCTCTCCAGGGCTTTTTGGGCTGCAAGCCCAAAGAGCATGCTTGGCACATAGGCTATGTTTCTCAGGGTTGATTAACATGTGTCCGGCAACATGGACTGTGCCAATCACACTTAAGCCTAAGGCAAGTTATAAGCCAAGAAGAAGAAAGGGAATGGTAGCTGTTGAAAGAATGGTGGAATTTATATCAAACATATCATGTTCTATGGTCACTTTGTGACTTTGTTTAAGGTCCCGGCATGCATATGTGGCCAAGAAGGCATCCACATGATTCTCACTACCCATAGCAGTTAGTCATTTCTAGTTTGTCAAGTAAATCAAAGGGTGGAATACATGTTTAAATTCATAGAATAGTGTATTATTAATTAGCAAAATTTCTCTCTGAGCTTCTTGCATGATTTAACCCACCAGGTACTAGTAAAATATGGATCAAGATTGTTCTCTGTAGAGGCACACAAGTTGTGAAATGAACAAAAATTGAAGTATTTAAATGAGCACTAATTACAAAAAACATTGACTTGTGTGTTTTTGTTGCTGCACTAACTCCTTTCTAACTTGATTGATTTTACCATGATAACATGCTTAGACCATGACCTATTTGAAATAGCATGAGAATGCCTTTTTGATAGAATATTGAATCATTGCTTCAGTTATCATTACTGGATTATTATTATAATATACTATACATCATCTACTGTATTGTAGATTTTACGGTGTCAGCTAGGACAAATGGATGCATGGAACTGTCTGTAATGCTTTCAATCACCTTTCAATCTCTAATTCAGGTCTTCTTCCGTGGTGCATCAGTGAGTGCCATCAGAGGATTTCCAATGAGTGCTACTATGTTCCTAAGTTACGAACTGTCTCTCAAGTTTTTCAGAAGCCTGTGATAAGACTCCACAATTTCATCTAATACAGAAACTGATTTTTTAAAAACATGGAACATTTTTAATGTTGAGAGATTTGATTCGTGATCTCACTGTGTGCCAGTATTGAGTCTAATGGAGTGAGTGTGCATTAACTGATTGTTGATACTTTATTTTGGTATCAATTGCATTTTTACTTACTTCTTATATTAAGAAAAATGAAGAATATGAATCACACCTGATTTTACAAATCTTACAAAACTTTTTATCAGAGCATTTTAATATATGTATATTTAATAATTTTTTATTTAGCTTTTGTTGACATACTTTCTCTATAAACATTGCTAATGTGTTGGAAAAAGTGGGTAATAGTTATAGTGTCTTATAGATGCTGTATTTGCATAATTCTTTTTTTCATTTTATCATATTATCATTTTATTCATTATAAACAATATGGCAGATTTCTAACAGAAATATTTATATTTTTGATATGATGTTATGATGTAATCCTTTAAAAGCAGTGTAGCAAATTTAGCAAACTCAATGTCATAGAAAGTACAAGTGAACAGAAACCTGCACTAAAATTTAGCTAAATACCTCTAAAAACTCAACAAACTTAAATTTTCTGTAGAAAATTAGCTCATTAGCTATCTACTTAAGTTAGCTAGCTAGATAATGTTACTTCATCTGAATGCTAGTGTCTATGCCAATAGATGTCCTATCCCATCACACAAAATAGCACCTTAATTTTGTTTGTTTTATTGTATGCTTAAATGAGTCTAACATGAGGTAATTTCACTGTGTTTATCCTGCATGTCAGTTTTTATCCTGCACTGCCCCTCCCTCTCACACATCCTTTGTGTGTTCCTGTTTATGTGATCTCACTGTTATGCCTGAGATTTTCTTTTGTTCACTTGTTCATTTAAGCAAAGGTTGTTAAAGGGCTGGCTAACCCTTCACAGAATCCTCGCCATTTTCAAGGGTATTAATATTCCAGAACAATCCACAACATTCTGTTGACATCCTATGCCATAGACCTGAAATTGAAGATATTTTGTCAAGGGATCTATATTTTAAATACTTTGAACCGATCAGTTCCATTTTCATATTGATATGTTCCATATAATGGACCTAAACCAGCCTCAGCTGTTTCATGGGCAACCACAAAGGAAAAAAAGATAAGGCATGTTTTGTTCAAAGCTTCCACATATGAGACAGGAATTAAGAAAAAGTTCAAGATGAGTTGCAAAGGAATCACTAACAGTGAATTTGCAGAGGTTTTGCTGTATAGCGAGCTACCAGGTAGTGGTCACATACTTTCAAAACAAAAACAATACACTGGATTCTGGAAGGGTGAGCCAGCCCTAAAGTTGAGGAGTTGAATTACTTTTCTCACCAATATATTTGGCACAAATATTTAAAAGTTTAAAGTAAAACAAAACCTTCCATAATTAGTCATTTGGTTCAGCATAAGTTTTTTGTCTTTTTTTTATCTTTAGCTATAAGCAGTTCTCTATACACTTTAGCTGTAAGTGGCACGAATAAACTAAATGCACCAACAGCCTTTTTTATTGCATCCTTTTGTTTTCCAAGTGGCATGGACTTGTACTTGAAATTCCTCGTGTTAAGAGTGAAGCTGAAAGGACCAAGCACTGTTTCCTGAGGTATCTGAGTGCTGCTGGTCTCTTATCCTTTCTATCAGTTAGATACTTAAGACCTTAGAAGAGTTGCTGAATCACTGAATCGGTACTCCAGAATTTCACAAAATACATCACGATACCTCATTTTTACCAAGAAATTGTTGAGGTTGAATTTGTCAACTTATCTAGATATGTAACAAGAGATCAGAGTTCTTCAGTCATGATTTCTCAGAAAGATCCTATCTATAGTCCAAACAACAATGTTAATGATTTTGAAGATTTTTTTTTTTCATAATTGCAATTTCAATAAGATAC
Organism: Notoglanidium macrostoma; assembly: GCA_030068235.1. Lineage (NCBI taxonomy): Eukaryota > Metazoa > Chordata > Actinopteri > Siluriformes > Auchenoglanididae > Notoglanidium > Notoglanidium macrostoma. Next base: position 17,389,202 of record JAQQZR010000002.1, read on the forward strand.
ACTACAGGAGAGAGTAAATTAAAAACTGATGTGATCCAACTTTCCACCAGGTGGAGCCATTGTATCATATTTGAATGGTCTGTGCAATAAGTTGTGTGTTGCTTTTTTAACGCTGGGGGTCAGCAGTTTACTTCCTTGTTAAATTAATTACATGATATAAAAATTGGACATATTAAGCTAAATGTATTGGTAGAGGATCTGTACTCACTGTTATTGTGGCATTTAAGATAATATATCCAAAATAGTAACAGGTAGCTTATTTTATAGAACAAAGGTTTACTATAATGGCATCTTCAAATAAATATATATTATGTTATTGTTTTTGGATCTTTTCTTGTTATTTGGTAACCTAAACTCCAAATATTACTAATATCTTTGCTTAAGAGCTTCTGGTACCTTCATATGCATGGAATATGTATGTGAAATATTCAGTATATTAAGTAGAACATGGTAGATGACAGTGGATCACTTTCATGAGGTGGATTGGATCATTTCTCAAAAATAAAAGTTACTGACTTGTCCTTGATTTATATGTTGTATTTCAGGTGATCTACAAAAATGCTTGTTATTTGCTTACTACGGTGTTGGCTTATTGTGTTTGTTATAGCTCTTTAATTACTAAGATGAAAAGATAGAAAATCTTATATTATGGATGTCCTTTATCTACAACCAATGGAGACTGAGGCTAAAGGCATAAAAAGCCATACGTCTGCATTGTGTCTCAGTACAGCTGAAAGCCTTCAGCCCTTCCTCCACTTGCACCAACTGCTTTCCTCCAGAGTCCTCCAAATCACATCAGTAAGTAGCTGAAGAAAATGTAGCATTTGTTAGCATTTTACCTATTACATTTAATAACATTTATTACTGTGCATTTTTAATGTTTTTCTTTTGTTGTTTATATAAATGAATAGCATTCAGTATACTGCACAAACACCAGTGTTAGAATTAGCACAATGCTCAGGTGTAGCTAGGCATAAGGGAAATAGTGTATGAGTATAGAGATGAGGTTATTGCTGGCTCATCATAAAATGTTCTAGATAACCTTATTTACAGCCAAAGTCTAAGCGGTCCTGTCTTCACTACTTATCAGCATTGATTCTGAACAAACTAAGTCCAATTTATCTCTGTGTGACTAAGCAAGTTAAATAGCATATGATCAATACTCTCTGATAATGCAAAAAAAAACAAAAACAAAAAAAAAACGATCTAAGGAACCACTTCATAGAAGGGCTTATTGTAGTAGGACCTCAAAGTTGTCAAGTTTTTGCATCCACTAAATTGCTTTATAACTAGGGAAAATATAACCTATTTTGCTAAGAAGAATTCAAATTTATATATGGTAAAATATCTAGTGAAATCCCCCAGGAAGAAAATGAGAGAAGACTCATTTTCTGACTCTGGTCTTTCACAGGATTAAAATGAAATCTAGGGTTTTGAAACCTCCTGAGCAACATATATGCATGTACACTCCTAACAGAGATGGATAATTGTCCTTCTCATCTCTGTCAGTCAGATGATGGCTTGGCTGCTTTAAAAAAAAAAGGAAAAGAAATCACAAACCAAAAGACAGACTCTGTTGTCATAGCTTTAAATAACACGAATAAATCAAATGAACACTTTCATTTAGTTGATCTGTATCACAAAATTGTAAAAATACATTTAAGTAAATTGTTTACAGTTTTTTTCTGATCCAAATATTCATGTTTCATTAGGGAAACAATACATCAAACTAAATTCAGTTGCAATTGCATTTTTAATGCCTCTAATGCTTCAGTCTCAACAGCACTTGCAGTCCACATGCTGTAATTCATTGTGCATCAGTGACTGTTTCTCTGCAGAGACGTTGTGATTGGGTTACCTCAGCATGTCCGTGGATGTCATGAATAAGGTTTTATTGCTCTTTTATTGTTGGGACAAGGAAGGTTCGCATGCCAGCTGCTGCTCCTAGCTGGTATATAAATCCCCTGAGTGCACCTCCCTACGAAAAGCAAACATGAGACAAGAGAAACATAATAACCTGCCTCTGGACTACCTGGGGATTCCTCTTTACTAAACTGACTTTACTGACTGTAGAACAGATTGTGTGGACATTATTTTGTAGCAGTGACGTTAATGACATGATGCATCAGCAAAAATACACCAAACACCAAAAATAAGAAGAAATCAGTTCATACAACATTCTTGGGATGTGGTTGGCACAAATTCCACAAAGTTAGAATGAATAGCAGTTAGAATAGTTAGAATGAAAGGTGTCACAATAGTATTTATGCATGCTACTGGTGTGGTGGTTAGCACTGTTGCCTCACAGCAAGAAGGTCCTGGGTTCGATCCCCGGGTCACCCAGGGTGCCTTTCTGTGTGGAGTTTGCATGTTCTCCCCGTGTATGCGTGGGTTTCCTCTGGGCGCTCCGGTTTCTTCACACAGTCCAAAGACATGCAGATTAGGTCAACTGGCTACTCTAAATTTCCCATAGGTGTGAATGCGAGCGTGTGTAGCTGTTTGTCTGTGTTGGCCCTGTGATGGACTGGTGACCTGCCCAAGGTGTACCCCGCCTCTCACCGAAACTTCTGCTAAGATTGGCTCCAGCTTCCCCGTGACCCAGATGGATAAAGCGGTATAGATAATGGATGGATGGATGAATGAAAAGGAACACAAATATCATTGCAAAATGCTATCATGTTGAAAACCATAGCTACAATTATAATGCTATGATGCTTTTAGGATCCTGGACAAAATTAAATCTCTATGTCAATGGCCTTTAAGATGAACCACTGGACAAATGTTTCTTCTTCACAGTCAACTGCACACTGGACACTAATTTGTCTAAAAAAGACATATGTTTTCCCTATGGACCATCAAGCTTATTTTGCTTTAACCTAACTCAATTGCACAGAAACATGTGTTTAAGTGTAGGAGGACACTGTGTCTCCTCAAACAGGCTCTCAAACAGCATGGGTTTACAACATACATGTATTCTGATACCTAAAACATATTTAATAATTATAGCAGAGATTGGAACATGGATATAGGACATGGGGGGCTCCATGGGTTGCTGCATGGTTTAGACAACAGGATGGATTATGCATCTCTCTATACCGCTTGTCCTTTAAGAGTCAAGGGAAAGCTTGAACCAATCCCTGCTGACTTCAGGCAAGAGGCGGGGCACACCCTGGGCACATCACCAATCTATCACAGGGTTAACACAAAGCAATGAACTAACATTCACACTCACAGTAACACCTATGGGCAATTTAGAGTAGCCAGTTGACCTATTCTGCATGTCTTGGACTTTGGGAGGAAACCAGAGTGGCCAGAGGAAACCCTCACAGGCACAAAGATAACATGCAAACTGCACACAGAAATGTCCCCAGTTGGCTATCAGGTTCAAATCCAGACCCTTCTTCGGGATAGATTAAATGATTATCATTTTGAACTTATTTTGAACGTATTATTTCTTTTTTGGTGCTAGATGACTAGAAAATGGTATGTAAGTAGTATACACCATGTTAATTAGGAGAGAGTTATTTGGTATTGTGTAAAATACAGCATAGTAATGGATATAATATAACATTAACCATTTAAAAAATGACAACAATATAACCTACATTTTCTATTCTCTATTAAAATAAATTATTCACACATATTTCTAGACAGGATTGTGAAATGCAGAGAGCATGCTGTATAAAATGTTGCAATTAGCTAAAAATAGATCTATTCAATCTATTGTTCAGTGAGCTGCAAGTCATAAAAGAGCTGCCCATATAGTCACAAATGTTACAGCAACAGATCACTCCTACGTAAATGTCTAATGATTTCAGATAGATTCAACTGACTGGCCTGCATGATTTATTACAGAGAACTATGGAATGCCAATAACAGGTAAAAAGGCTTCTTTCAATATACAAATATTGTAGTACATCAAAGATGCTGTATGTACCTTAGAGTACAGATGACACAATTGTAGTATAAAACTGTTTCTCTTTATTTCAAAGGACCTTTTGAATTAAAGAAAATGTTTCACTATTGAATGTCCCATTGGTTTTATGGTTCCTTAATTCCATTCTAGTATAAAAGCTTTTATATAGTATCCAAGTTTATATGAAATTGGCATTTGCTAATGAATACTATAATAACTTTTCATGACCTAGGGCTCATTGTGGATCTAATTACGTTGTCATAAGTTCTCTTTGTTCTCACTGTTCTCTTGCACAGAGTAATAAAACATCATGAATATACAAAAGTGTATACTACACTCTATTGGAGCGATAATGTATTGTTTGTTTAAAAGGTTATCTGTGAGTAAGTATGACCTGTAATCCAGAATAGACAGCAGTTAGCTAAGTACACGTAGGACCACGGTGAATGTTCTGAGGATTATCATACCACAGATACAGGGTGCCTAATTTAATTTTTGGGTAATCTATTTAGAAGGCTTGTCTCTGTAGTGAAACAGGTTTAATATAAAACAATTTCAACAATTTCATTCTAGTTTTATGAATTTGTAACTGTAGTTTGTAAATTCTCCTGCTGTATAAGATCAATTCTGTACAGTGGAATTGTGCTATTCTGGTAATAATCAAAAGTGTAAAAATAATTGCTTACATGACCAAGAAAGGGTTAGAAAAACATATATACTGTATAGCATATGGTGTATTATGGTTTCGGGGTGGCAGTATTAAATTTTTTTTTTAAAGAATAACAAAGTTTACTAAATAGACAGTGAACCAATATTAGGAACACATGCTCTATATTGTATAATAATAATAAGTGATAATATAATTCTATCACACTAAAAGGAATTATAAAAGTATTTGAATATGAATTTGTGTATTTGAATTATATTCACATCACATTAAATAAAATTCTTTTTTATGTGGAGTAATTAATAAATGTACATTTTGGCCAGCGTTTTAAAATGAAAAAAATTTATTTCACAAATACAGATTTTATGTAAATTAGGCCAAATGTGAAGCATTCAGGATTTTAGCAAATCACGGTCATTTAGGAATTTACCAAATCACGGTCTTCTGCCACACTTACATCCATGAAATGAAAAGACATAGACTCCAGGTAAATGAAGTCCAAACAGAAGGCATGAAATATAATTAGGCAATGTTTCTACTAAAATAGCTAAATTCCTAAATTAAGGTAGCTTTGGCTGTTAGCTGCTAATAATTACCAGCAAGCTAACATTATCATAGCCTAGTTAGCTAGAACATGACCTAAGTAATTACACTGGGCACTGAGTGTTTTACATCTGTAGAAAACTTTAATGAATAGAACAATACAAAATTGCTCTTTGATGTCATCTTCTTTCTCCTGGGAATTCTGAATGCTTCACCTTTGGCCTAATTTACATAAAATCTGTATTGTTGTGATTTCAATTTCTGAAATTTGTTTTTATTCTGATTGTATTAAATCACAAAATCCTAACCTCTAAATTTTACCCCTAGCCAGTTTAAAACAATTTAAAAAATATCATTTTTATATTTAAGAAATGTATATATTTAATGTGACATGTATTTAATCTGAATATATGAAATTCATATTCAAATGCTTTTGTCAGCTTTTAATCTCCATAATATTGTATCCTGGCTATGCCTATGTACAGCACAGACTGAACAGCTGTCAGTAGTGTTTGTTTGGCTCTGATGAATAGGAGAGATAATGACAGACGAGTACAGCACCTTCACAGCATCACCAAAAACCAGTAAAACCCCTCTTACAAACACACTAAAGTTACTGGACACATGTAATGCTAAGCTGTTGATTGATGGTGCCAGTAGCTGAAAAGCAATTCAGCGCTGATGTGTCCTTCAATACAGGTGTGAAAATATTATATGGCAGACAAAGTGATTAATGTTAAAATGTGAAAAGTGAAAGTAGTTAGAATCTGCTGAAAGTGTTCTCGCCTTTCAAATAATTTACACATATTAAATATCAAATAACAAATCTGTTACCAATAGAATATATAAAATATGACAATAGATATGACTGCTTAAACATGTTTTTTATATTTTAACAGGCCTTCACACTGTATATGTCCATCATGACTTACTGAAAGAAACACAATATGACTAATAGACTTTAGCATTTTAATCTCAGCTTTTTTCAATTTTCTTGACTATGAAGAAACTCATAACCTCTTATGCCATCAAAATCGCCTAGTGTTGTATTAATGTAATACCATGTTTATTTGTGTTGATTTCATGAACATATGAGTGAGTGTACACCATATATCTTAAGGCATCATTATTAAAGGTGTATAGAAAGCAGAATCTAGCTGTTTGGAAACATAAAATTCAATTTCAGACTCTTCCATCAGTGATCCTTCCAGAGAAAAACACATGCGTAGGTTGAGAATGCTGGTGCAAGTCAACATGACTAACGAGCAAGGAGAGCCGCCTCCTTGTCATGGTTGTTTGAATGTTGTAGTTTACTTATATAAGCAAAAAATTTATTCACAGCAAGAAGGTCCTGAGTTCGATCCCCGGATCGCCCAGGGTGCCTTTCTGTGTGGAGTTTGCATGTTCTCCCTGTACATGCATGGGTTTCCTTCGGGTGCTCCGGTTTCCTCCCACAGTCCAAAAACATGCAGATTAGGTCAACTGGCTACTCTAAATTGCCCATATTTGTGAATGCGAGCATGTGTGGCTGTTTGTCTGTGTTGGCCCTGTGGTGGACTGGCGACCTGCCCAGGGTGTACCACGCCTCTCGCCCGAAGATGCTGGGATTGGCTCCAGCTTCCCCCCGCGACTCAAAGCGGTATAGATAATGGATGGATGGATGGATAAAATTTATTTACAGTTCCCAGAATGGAAAACTTAACAAAATGTTACAAAATGTGTTCTTTAATTAAAAAAACTAAGGTCTAGACTAACACTTCATGTATTAAGAGCACATTGCATGGTGGTGCAGTGGGTAGTGTGGCTGCTTCACAGCTCCAGGGTCCCTGGGTTTGATCCTGACATGGGGAACTGTCTGTAAGATGTTTCATATGCTTTCCCAATGTCCAATGAAGTTTCTTCCATGCTCTCCATTTTCCTCTCAGCTCCCCAAAACATGCCACTAAGTGAATTGCCTTTTTTAATTTGCATCTGTGTTTGTGTGTGTGCATTGGCCCTGGGCTCCTGGGATTAGCTCTGGCAGAATGAATGAATGCATGTCTACAGCAATGTAAGTGTTTATTCAGTACAGTAGATGTTCATTAAAGGTTTATATTCTGTCCTGCTGGTTGCAATTCAACACTAAGGATGTAGAACAATGTAAGTGTTAATACACAGAGTAAGAATGCATTAACAACAACAGATTTTCATCCAATGCAAGTGTTAATGCAACAGTGTATGTAAGTATTTAACACTTGGATGCCACAGTCCAGATAATATTATGTATGTATGCTGCTGTTGTTGTTGTTGTTGTTGTAGGAAGTATTATTGGATGTTTTGTACGAAAATCTGAAACGAAATGAAGAGTTGGACTGTTGTTATTTATAGCAGGTTTCTAAAGACTAAGGTTAGGGGACAGAGAGAGAGGAGAGAGGAGGGGTGCACTATAGAGGGAGGTACGGAGAGAAGGAGGGAGGAGTGGATCTCTGCGGAAGAAGGGAGGGACGGAGGGTAGGAGGGAGACTCGGAACAACGCAGGCGAGCAGACGCTGTCCTCTTCAAACAGATAAGGCGGACTAACCCGGAGGCTGCAGCCCTCTGTCTCCCTCCTATCAGCGAAGGTCTGTATGCCTTATGATCATTGCATGCTTGGCCTTTTAACTCTCCATCATCCGCAGTATTAGGCTCGTGACCGGAGGGTAGCGTCGAGCGCGCGATGCGTGAGGGGAAGGGCGCGCGGAGTAAAACGGGATGCGCTGCTTCAGCTTCATACTGCACGAGGGATGGGGGGGGGACGGGACGGGGACAACACACACACACACACACACACACACACACACACACACAATGAGTAAATGCCAGTTTCCAGGTGCATGTGCGCGTGCATTTGTGTCTGCTTTTATGCGGACAGAGAGAGATGAGATGGAGGAGGCGGAGGAGGAGGAGGAGGATGCTGCTGCTGCTGCTGTGTTGGTTTCGTTGTGGAGGCTGCCGGTGTACAGCTGGTGTCCTAAAACAGGAATCCCACATTGCTTCTTCTCATTTGATTCCCTTCCGTTATATTTCCATCAATAACAAGCGTGGGCCTGAACAGATGCGCATTGTTTACATCAGGCTTTCACATGCATAAACAGCTTAAATAATTAATTTGAAACTGAATTTATCTTCTGTGGTGCCTTACACGGATGTGTGTGCGTGCGTGTGTGTCTGTTCTGTAACGCTTATGAAGTAATAAGTCTTATCCTATGCACCTATGCATAATGCCTCTGTGTCACTACATTTTTCCAGTTCAAGAAAAATGGAGATGCGATGGTGTGAAAACTGCAATCAAAACCTCTCTATTAGCTTTGGACAAAGATGTTACTCATGTAAAAATGTGTAAATTAGTACTGATGTGCAGATCGACGATAGACCATGACAATTAACACAACATGAAATCTTTGTAAGACAGAAAAGACAGATCAGTTTGATGTTTCTCAGTGCTGCAGAGACACTAGTTGTCAATCGGACGCTGCACACCAAATGCCCTAAATGCACATTGGTTGTTTTACACCATTGGTTCCTGAGGCAAAAGAAGAATAATGTGTAGCTTCTGAAAACTCTTCATGTGCTTTCTCAAACCAAGAATGCTGCAATCGCTGCAACTAAAGCTGTGATTAATGTAGTTACTGCTCTCAGGTGTGCTGTTCAGTATATGAAGGTTAAAAACATTACCTTGATCAAAGTATAAAAGGGCACATAATTATTATAGAGTTAAAAAATATTTAATCATTTAATTATATAATAATCTAAAACTAAGAGGGAATGCACATAAAAATACAGAGAGAAATGGTTCAAATACAGTCATGTACAGCTCATAAATAGATAAATGCTGAGGAATTTTGAATAAAATTGAGACAGATGTAGGAAAAACCGTAAAACTGAACATGAATATACAAACTAAAACATACAACATACAGTATGTGTAAAGCCTACCTCTTTGGGCCATTGGGTCATGAGTGCTCTTGTTATAGTATCCACTGCTTAAATATGTGTTTTAATCTATTTACCCTCTTTAAGTCTAAATAATTCAGCACAGTTAGGTAATTTTCCTGCTCTGAAATGCCTACTAAGCACAATAATTAAGTGGTGAGTTCAGTCATCTAATAATTAGTGGCAAAATATCGAAATGATCCTGGAATCTGGCTCTGCTATACCATAGTTTTGCATACCTGATTTAAATAATCCTGATAACAGGTTCACTGGGAACTTTTAGCTTTTATTGGCATGGGTGTTGTATTCACACACACACACACACACACACACACACACACACACACACACACACACACACACACGCAAGAGCACGCACACGCACACACACCTGTAACACAATGTAACCTAAATATATCTGTTATGACTATAAAGAGAACCAAAGCGAAAGAAGTATGTCAGCTTCATAGTACTAATATGTTGTGCATGACAGGTGAAGAATGGCATATTCTGAAGCTTTTTCTTGTGTTTTTCTGAAAAATCAGCAGCAGAGACCCAACAGCGTGGAGAGAAATCAAGTGTTAAATTATTCATATCTGCACCAAAGAAATAGCCGGTGTAGGATGTAGTCTGTGCTTTCTGTGATTCACATTCATCTTGTTGTTTATAATGCTATTTACCCCATAGGGAAACATTAAACATAAATCAGCCAAAGTGCAAAAAAAATGTAAGGCTCAGTAAAAATAAATAAATAAATAAAACACCTTCCCATGTCTCTCGGTGTGAGTACATTTTTTCTGGTACTGGTCAATGCCAATACCAACACTGATACAGAAATGAGCAGCCTACTTAATATTAATCAACAAGGGAATATTTTATTTACCCTTGTTTAAGTTTCCTTAGTTTACACAGATAGACACACACATACAAGGCCATTTATGTGCACTACTAGGCCTGTTCTTTATAACATTAGCTGCTTGAATTAAAAATCAGTTACATTAGTTAGCTACGTGAGTTGCGGTGGATCGAGTAGGGTTGCAATGGGGACAAGGAGGTTTTCTTTCACTTAGGAAAGGGCTTCTGTACTACTGAATGTAAAGTATGTTTCATTGTTTTCATCCCGCATTGTCAGGGACTGATAGTGGCTAACTGTCAGAACATAATAAGTGAATAAGGGCTGTTAATTTGTCACCTATTTTTTTCTTGCCTAGTCAGTAATCGCTGTAGCATTGGTTGCTGCCATGTGCTCCTAGCAATGAAGTCCTTGTGCAGAGTTTTATGTTTAAGATGTTTTGATAAGTTACTTGTATTGTAAGAAGATATTGTAGTACCTCCTCCTTGTTATTTTTACAGACTGTTTTCAATCTTTGATTTGATTCCCATCAAATTATTATTTATTGTGAAATACTTTTTCAATTTGTGTTGTCTGTTCATTAGTGCACAAACGTACACTAGACAAACAGTATGTAATATCAGAGCATTTTAATGACTGAATAAATGAGCAAGGTATTGGATCAATTCCTGTATGCAATTCCTGATATTAGTAGTCGAAGCATCTTTAGTTCAGAGTTTAGCAATACACCTGAAAATTTCCCAATAATAAATCTTATCTTCATCATGGTTCTTGACAGTTTAAACAACATTAATTGAAATACACACAAAGGTTCCACCAATGCTTAGAGAGCCTCATGATGGCAGGTGTGTGTGCACAGGTGGGAGTGTAAATGATAGAAGTAGTGAATGGGACACCCATTCTCAGCATCAAATTTTTGTTTCGGATTTACATTCATCGTTTTTTTTATTCACCTTAATACTCTAACATCAAAATGAGGTGAACAGAATAGTTGTAAGACAATTATGTTTAGAGAATGTGATCCAAGCACATGAGGTTTCTCTTTCAGGAGGAAATTCAAATTATACATTTTGACCCCAAACATAACATAAGTGTTAAAAACTATTGCCATTGGCAGTTAGACAATTGGGAAGTTGGCAGTGAACTGAAAAGACCTTAAACTAAGCTAAATAGTAAGAGATAATTCTCTTCTGGATGCCCGCTCACAGTAAGCATTTTAAATGAGAGCTTATCTTTCTTGCCCACATTCTTCCCACTTCTAAGTAGCATGTTCGTGGGCAGACACACAGACAATGAGCAATCCTTAAACTCATAAGAGATGCATGATGTACAAAAATGTTGTTTTGTTGTTGTTGTTTTGTCATGTTGTGGATGTTTTTTTTAACTGAATAATGCATTTCATTTGATATTTATTTGAAGTGATAGAACTTTTAATATTGTTTAAGTTTGTGTGATTTTATGCATTTATGTTTTATAATATAATATAACAAAATTTATGTTTTATAATATAATATAATATAATACCATTACATTCCATCTACAAAAACAGACAAATTAAAAAATTATTAAACAAATTACAAGCTCTAACATACTTCATAAAGCACAGCAGGCCAGTTCCTGTTCCACAGATGGACTAATTTATGTTCCACTGGAGTACAACTGCTAATATCATTTGCTAATCTTAAAAACTACATGTGGTGTATGTAACTCACTTTATGTGAAAGTCTTACATGACAGATGTTGCAAGCCTGTTATTTTGAATTGTTTAGAAGGTCTGTGTTAACTACCTGCTGTTTATACTGAGATAATGACAAAACAGCAGCTAGTAATTTGCCTTTCTGCAGGCCTGAAAGTCAATGTAACATGCTTTACAAATTATTTGTAAATGAACTGAGCAAAAAACAGGACAAAATATAGTAAACAAAATATAGGACCAATAACATATCAATAGATACATAATTAATAAATGATAAGTGATCACTTAGCTTACCAGGCTTTCAGCCTTGTTTTTCTATTTAGTATGTGTTTAACTTTGAATAGCCTTTGCTTGGACATTAACAGTGATGGTGTTTCAGTTTTTGAGAAAAGAGTTGCTTTTATAGACCCATGGTTGTAGCCATGGCTAAACAAAGTACAAAATCTATTAGCTGTAAGATTTTAAGAAATTCCACCTTTACTTTAAAAAAATTGCATGCACATTTACACATTATGGTGGTAATAAGCAATATTAAAAAATTACCAGTAATTTTTTTTTCTCCTGCTATTCAAAGCTAATCAAAGAGTGTATATTTGTAACAAAATCTAGTAGTATAAAGCAATGCAGTAATCTGTTTTACACCCAGTCTTTCCATATTTACATACAATATATAATATAATCTAATGTGTTTCTTTTTCTTAATACTTGTTAACATGTCTTACAAGCTTGTAACATTTGAAAGAGGTAAGAATAAATAATATAATAATATAACACAAATAATATAATGAGTAATAAAGAAAAAAATCAAAGAGAACATCAAGAGCTCCCATTTGGAATCCCACAATTAATTTCTTCTATAGAATTAGTGTGCCAGTACTTTCGCATTAACCCTGCACTCCTATGTATGAATTCAGCTGTAACTACTGCAGTCAGGGAATGTGTGACAGACATGGATATGGTGTTGTGACAGAGGCTAATTGGCCCCCATATGAGAAGGAGCTTCTGTGACCTCCCATGCTATTAGCGCACACTAATATACTTTGACACCTACATAGCAGGTGGTTAGGGAAAGTGTGTGCAGAAACCCTCCTTGAACGCAACTAATCCCAAGTGCTTTTGCAATAAATATTCATATGCTGCTTTAGTATAAATATTCATGTTTTGGCCTAAGTGGGTCAAGACCGAGGCATTATATAGTACAGAAAAATATTTAAAAGTGTGACAGTACAGATAATATGTAATATTTTATATTTTAATACTTTAAATACTTTTATATATTAAAGCTACAGTGTCTATGATTAAAATGACAAAAATAAAAATTGTATAATTAGGTGCTCCTGAGCTCCTGAGTCACCCATCCTGTTATAGTAACTCCCAGTCAGTGCAGTGTCAGCGGTATCAGGTTGGAATTGGCATGAATTATGGCAGGTCATATGTCAGATTGGATATTTTAAACATCATCATGCCTCTACTTTAGGCACAAAAGAAGTCTGACTCCACAATGGCAGGCAAGACTGATAGCCTGTCAGTATGATTATTATACATTAAATAGTGACGTGTTAAACAGTTTTACGTGAAAATGTTATGTTCTACAGATGTAACCGAATATGAATACATTTTTCAGAATGAACTGATAACGTGTTCTAAATGAATGCAAATACAGATATGAATAAGAGGGTATTATTCTTTTTTTTTTTTTTTTTTAGAACGCTTGCAAGGAAGGTCCACAGGGCTTGTGGAGTTGAGAGTAGAGACGTGGATCGGAACTGGGATCCTGCAGAGCACAACAAAAAAGTCACGAAAGTGGGAGGGATTTTACTTTCATGCAGGTATGAGCGATTGGTCAGATACAAATTACACAGGACAAGAAAGACATGCAGCACTGCACAATGCATTTAGACCCTCATTAGTAACTGCCTGGTCAGGGTCGTGGTGGTTTAATGGTAAAAATAGAACAACTAAATTTGTTAAAAAATGGCATAGAAATAAAAGTAATAACTGCATGTGTGGGATGAAAAAATAGTCCTGCACACACCTCTGGAGCATTAATGAATTTGATTGATGTACAGTAGCTCAGGTTCAGGAACCCTCAGAACCATATTTCACAGACCGTGCCACAAGTCTTTGCATTTCTATGTTTATTTATTCAGTGTTTTCCAGTTTTTTTTCCAGGGTCATAGTGATAGGGTTCATATTTAATTTTGAAAAAATAATAGGAAATACAACCTTCTAGTGTAGGCCATGTTCACTTTGGGTTTAAGTCTGAATACATATCTGAAGATTTGGAGCTCTAAACAGATAGAAATACAGATATAGCGATCGTCACTGTATTACATCCCTGATCTGTCTCTTGAGAGCGATATCACAATGAAACCAAGAAACATAAAAACATTCTGAGCTAAATCTGGTTGTTGATCAATCGATGTTTGTCATATGCAAATTAGTGTGTTTAACAACATGTAAATATTTAATACATGATTTAATGCAAAAAGCTTGTATTGCTGTATATATTCAACAGGATGATATTCGTTCTGATATGAATGAAGAAATAAGGCTACAGATTGTGTAAACTGGAAAGCAAAAACGACCTAACAAAACTTTTTGCAGAACATTTTTGGAGCAGATGCCCAAATATATGTGGTAGTAGAAAGTAAGGTGACTGACACCTTGTAGACGATTCGTTACTCATCTGGGGGCGCCATCATTTTATGAGTCATGATAAAATATAAAACATTTAGATTTTTCCATGACTCACAACTAGTAGACATTTCCAATTGACCAGAGTTATTGAAAACCTTGACAGGCAAGTACAGGTGCCTGCGAGAGATGATGCAAAACCTTGGCAAAAAATTATCTGAAACTTATTCCAGCCAATACCAGCTTTATTCGGTAAGTCCCAGGTACAACAGCTGTGTGGTGAAGCGTACAGTGTGTAGAAAGAGTGACGGGTAATAAAGAGTAGATGTCCTGGAGTCTTGTGTGCTCCACTAGGCCTCATCATCTCCTGGCACCCTATGTTTTACATGGGAAGCTGTTGCCCTGGTAACAACTCTTCACACCTGATTCTTAAATACCACTTCATTTGCCCCTGCCAATTTGTGCAATACACTCAGGTGGGACCTAAGAGGTTATTTAAATGCACACTTTGGCTGGATATCCAAATCTCTTTTATTCCTATTGAGTATTAACTTTGCAAATCTAATTTTGATTATATTCAGTACTGGAAAGTTTCAAAACCACAGCACCTAAATGTTTCATTTCAAAGGAAATTTATTTACAACATAAGTTCTCAATCTTGAAGGTTTTTACCAACCATTATTATAATGTTACTCTATGCATATAATCGTTTTTATTGAAAATTAATTATTAAAAGATTTGGAGCTCCTCTTAAGAACATTTTACACCATCTGTCCAATATGGTGCCACGTTAATTAAAGTGGCCTTTAAACTGGACACTGGAACAGAATGGCTATTTAAAATAAAATAACTGTGTTTCTGTGCAGCATGGTCATGGTTTCTAGCGAGAAAAACTACAAAATGCAATATTCATTCTATGTTTTCTGTATAGCACATGGGTGACATTTTTACTAATTGCCACCATTGGAGCAGTGTTGGAGTGACTGGCCAAGAAAGATTGGGAACCCCTGGTTTAGCACAGTACGATGTGGAAAGAATAGTCTCCCACAAACTCACTGTTTCAGCAGCACTAGGAACACCGTCACTCATCATTAAAACCACGAATTATTGTTCAGTCAAGCATGCATGAAGCAGACAAAGCAGAAGCCAAAGTTAATTAATGACACAGCAGGAATGGGTGAAGAATCCCATAAAGTCAAACCTCACACAGATATGTAATGTTTTTGATAAGAGCAAAGACGTCCTCAAGAGACTTACTAAGACTTTAATTTCCCAAATGCAAAGGCAGACCTCCTTACCAATGTATTGGCTATTTTTTGCTTTTAGTTTTTCAAAAACAGAATTTTGTCAGGTGTGCTCGCACTTTTTCATAGAACTTTGATGTGATATTTTCTTTAGCATTCCATCTAATGTAATTAGCTGATCATCCTGTGGAATTATATATCATCAACCATGTTCAAAATATGCTCATGTAGAGTAAACAAAGAAAAGGCTTAATGTCTCATGCAGTGATGGAGCTGCACAGCATCCTCTCTTGGCTCTATGCCCTACATTTAATCTTACCATCTATGATGCTTTGCTGTCAGAATCATTTTGTAACCAGGCTGGGAAACATGCAGTTTGATTTAATTATCCCCCATACCCTGACTTCCAGTATGCCACCATATGACCTCCATTCATGTGTTCATGTTGAAAGACCCTCAGTCTTTTCATGTGCAGTTCACACCATTTTGCCGTTCTTAACAATGATTAATACTGATAAAGACAAAAATTACAAATTTATTATGCAAAAAAATGTCAGATGTTAGCATAACAAGAGACACCTATTGGGTTTTGAATTCAAGTACAGATTTGAGTTATGTTGAAACAGACATTTTCCTCTTCACAAGGTATCACAATAACAATTAGGAATTTACACAATAATATGAAAAGCAGAAACAGTTAAAATTGGATTAGTGGTCATAGTATACAATATTGGGGTGTTTTTTAATGGTGGAAGACACAAGATTAAGGAAGAATGAGCTAACTAAAACTCACTGAGCACTTTATAAGGAACACTATACTAATATTGGACCTCCAATTTGCTCTCAAAACAGCCTCAATTCCAGTGCCATATCTAGAGATTTTTTCTTAGGGTGGCAAAGGGATGGTATGAGGTTCTAGCAGGGGGGTGGAGGTTATCGCCCCAGACAAAGTTGAATGTCAGACTTAATTTCATGCACTCTGGTGATTTTTCTATGCAGGTGAATTATATGAGACAGTGTAAAATATTTTTTTAATTCAGCACTTAACCTAGTACTATTTAATTAAATATAAGCAACCTTCAAATATAATCTTTATATTTTCTTTCACAGATTCAATATAGACTCTTTTTCTTGCCAAAATAGTTGTATTGAGTTTTATATTCAATATTCAATGTAGCACATAAATCAAGAAAAGAATACACTGTATATGAAATGTATATGTATATGGCAGTACTGTGGGGGCACTAATTAACGAAATAATGCAATGTATCTAACTTAATAGTACAATATAGTGTGTGAATTCTAAACTATGAGTTAGGAGAAATGCGCCAGCGTTTTACGGAGATATCATTAACTTTCAACATGTTTTTTAGATATATATATTATTGACTACAAATATTCAGCCTACAAATAGAGTGGCAACTAGGGTGGCAAGGTTTTTTTCAGGTGGCAGCTACCACCCCCTGCTACCCCGTAAATCCGCCACTGCTCAATTGACATGATTGCATCACACAATTCCTACAGATTTTTCAAATGCACTTTCATGCTGTGAATCTCCCATTCTATCACATCCCAAATGTGTTGTATTTGATTCATGTCTGGTGACGGAAGTCCACTGAAGAACATTGAACTCACGATCATGTTCATTAAACCAGTGTGAAACAACTTTTGCTTTTGTGACATGGTGCATTATCATGCCGGAGGTAGCCATTAGAAGATGGGCAAATTGTGGACATGAAGCGGATGCACATGGTCAGCAACAATACTCAAATAGTCTGTGGCATTCAAGTGATGATTGATTTATTATTAACAGGCTTAAAGTGTCCCAAGAAAACATTCCCCACACCATTACACCACATTCACCAGCTTGGACTGTTGACACAAGGCAGGTTGGGTCCATGGATTCATGCTGTTGGTGCCAAATTCCGGGACCACCATCTGTGTGCCTCAGCAGAAATCAAAATTCATCAGACCAGGCATCATTTTTCCTGTCCAGTTTTGTTGAGCCTGCGCTCACTGCAGCCTCAGCTTTTTGTTTATTAGCTGACAGAAGTGGAATCTAGCATGGTCTTCTGTTGCTGTAGCCCATCCACCTAAAGTTTTGAAGTGTCATGCATTCTGAGCTGCTTATATGCTCACCACAGTTGTACAGGGTGGTTATCTGAGTTACTCTAGTCTGTCAGCTCGAATCAGTCAGGCCTCTCTCATCAACAAGGTTTTTCCATCCACAGAACTGCTGCTCACTGGATGTTTTTCTTTATTGCACTATTCTGAGTAAACTCTAGAGACCATTGTGTCTAATAGATAAAAGGATAAATATACCTAACAGTTCATAGGGTAAACAATAACTAATGACAGCATGCTAGTCTACTGCTACCAAGCACAACTACTGCTTATTTAGTTCTCTAGTTAACAAGCATGTCTTCATATTCAAGAAAGAAAGAAAGAAAGAAAGAAAGAAAGAAAGAAAGCTTAATAGCAGAAGCACATATATTAACTGTGTTCAGTTTATTTGAAGTTTGACTGATAAATTAAATGATTGTGCCTCTTGATTTCAATCACATCTGCTTTGCCTGATAACTAAGTTAAAATCAGCAGTTTATTTAAGTTAGATATGTGTTTTTCATTTGGTAATAACTGCTAAGGGCTAAGTTTTAGCATAAGTACTTAGTGGCTGAAAGGATAATTGTAACAAAACCTGTAGGTGTTTCTACAAGGATAAAAAAAAATCCAACAGAAAATCAAGCACATTAAATCAAAGTGTTCAAGTGGTTCACATGAGGAAATTTGACACTTCATGTGGAATTGCAATTTACCCAGTTACAACTGAGAGTCTAAATCCTGCCTGACACTTGCACGACAGCGGTGGCATACAGAGATCCGTATTGTCGTGTGCCAATGAGGGAAATCCTCGTGTGACTGGAGCTTCGTGGGGCTTCATATCAAGTGCAGTTTATAAATTTAAAAAAAGTTGGCTCAAAAATGTTCGTGCCAATGGCGCAACTTGTACGCAGCCTATTCACAACAATTGCTCGTCACTGAGTGTCACTGCTTGCTATTGCATGCCTCCGTGGGATTTTTTTTAACAAGGTAAAACATCGACATTATCGTTGACATTATGTGACATTTACGGTATTTACAGTACAAATAATTTGTCAGTTATTCTATATTCAATAAGTGAAAGGAAATTTTTATTACTGCACATTTAAAAGAACTTTTAGTTAATGTCATTTGCTTATGTAGGGTTTTAGAAAGAAAATAGATGTGGAATATGACCTGGAAATAAATAATCAGTACTCCAGAATAAAGCAGTATCTCATGAATTATAACTGCACTAATGCAATCACAGAGGTAGAAAAAAATGGAGGAAAAAATGATGTAATAATAATAATAATGATAATAACAATAAATTAAAGCAAATAATCTTAAAAATCTTGCATTTGCATACAGATTGCAGTTTAGTTCCTCAGATTCATTTCATAAAGAATTTCTAAAAAAAAAAATTCCCCAGTGTCTTTCTATGACAAAGGCTCATTTATACTGTGAGATGTCTATTTTGTAATGACTTTGTCCTTCCAGCAATGGAAAATGTGATGTCTTTTTTTAGAATCTATTCTCAGGCTATGGGATAAAAATGAGTTGAGTTCCACTAATTTGTTACAGACCTCTAATACGATGGGCTTGGTGTATGATATTGTAGTAAAAAATGTATGAATCCTACTGAAATTTATGACCATCTAGCCACAGTAATAAATGATTTCAGTCTATGAACTGAACTTAGCAGGTATAGATGAAGAATATATTATTACTGAAGGTTTTTATTCTGCTAAATGTTTTATTTTTCGCTTAAAACAAGACAGGATGCCAGAATTCCAATTCCAGGGAAACTAGATGTTTTGCCAGGGTTTTCTTTCTTCTGCTCTTTATTCTTCTTGCATATCCTTTCATATATTCTTTCTATGTAAGCAACTGCCTAGTCAAACAGCAGTTTCTCTTTCTTTGTATCTCTGACATCTCTAAGGCATTGATTCATTGATTTTCCTATCACCTAGCCCCTCTCACCAAGGTCATTACGTTTTTGCTGGAAGCACTAGGTCGCACCAGGATTATGGCATATAGCCACTGACCGTGCATTTCTATACTCCTTATATATCCGCCCTTGACAAATTCTGCATTTGAAGTAATGAATAGTTTCAACCTTTTATACTACCACCCAGAGGCACATGCAACAGACATAAAAATAGATGAATATCATGCAGTTTATTACAATCATTCCTCATTTTTGGCAGTGGTAGATTACTAATTAATCTCAGTGATTACAGGCTGGGCTACTTCCTCAGAAGGCTGTGAGCTCAAATCCCTGCACAGGCAAACTGACACAAAGAGGAAAGACCTGAACTTTCTCTGCTCCAGTATAACCAGTTGTATCATAGTTGACTCTGTGCCCAGCTTCTTAAGATACTGGATATCCAAAGAAATTAATCTCACTGTACTGTACTTGTATATTCAGGGTCCTCAGTTTGATCCTGAGCTCAGTTACTGTCTGAGCAGTTTCACAAATTTTCCCATGTCCATGAGGGTCTCCTTCAGGTTTTTCTCTCAAAAGCATGCTGTCCAAAAGCATGTTAGTGGGTGGATTTGCTACGCTAATTTCCACTATTGGTGTGAATGAGTGTACGAATGTCTGTGCATGGTGCCCTGTAATAGACTGGTGTCCCATTCATTGTGTGTCCCCGCCTTAAGCCTAGAGTTCCTGGGATAAGCTCTAGCTCCACCTCAACCCTAGATATAGAGGTTAATGATTACTAAAAATGAATGAATGAATTAATTTCTATATTCTACAGTATATGAAAGAAATTATATAGGATTGGATGTGTTCAAGCAATATTCTTGTCTGTGTGAAGGATTTGCTTATATGATTTATAATAAAGTCTGGTGCATCGAAATAATACATTTACATTTATGTCATTTGGCAGACGCCCTTATCCAGAGCAACTTACATACATCTTATTTCATACAAGTGAGCAGGGAAGGTTAAGGGTCTTGCTCAAGGGCCCAGCAGTGGCAGCTTGGCAGTGCTGGGATTTGAACTCACAACCTTCCGAGCACTAGTCCAACGTCTTAACCACTGAGCTACCACAGTCCCCATAATAGATGCTGTTTACATAATAAGATAAGGATATGCAATCAAGTAGCATGTAAAAAACATACATGCACTCTTATGTATACCTAGCCAAGCCATTATAAGGTTTGCTACTATATAATAATTATTATGCTTAGCTTTTCCCCCTCTTACATTGTACTTTATTATTACGTAATAATTTATATGCTCTAGTTAACACCATGACTGAATTTTAATTACTTTCAGTCCAATATACTGTGTATTTACAATTACAGAATTTGCCACAAGTAATGCTGTAGTCTATTAATAGTCTGTTATTGATGGAGTATTAATTCAGATGTCAGTAATAGCTGCAAAAAGAAAATGATTGTTTAAATTCTTATGGGCTTATTTTATGGCTTAATGATCTGAAACCTGTGCCCTTTAAACTTGAATATATGTTTTTAATTCAATATCACATCAGAAATTTCTTCTAAAGCTTGTGCCAATACAGGTGTTGTGGCTTTATCATAATATTCCACAGGTATTAACAGATTTCTGGTCACTGATTTCATTCAACCTAATCTAATAAATGTATTTTCAATTACCTGTTAGTCCAGCGAGATGGATTACATGTGGTGGTTTCTTTGCAAGTATATTGTGCTGCTATATTGCAGTGCTCAGGGCTGGAAACTAAAATTAGATTTATGATGTATTTCCAGTAGTGCCATACACTCTCTATAAGGCTACTGTTGCTTCTGTTTTGCTGTTTTAATATAAGTCATGGGGTGTCAGGATCAAAATGTAGAGGGCCACAGATCAACAAATGTTTGCATTTCCCAAATTCAACCCACTAAATCACTGATTCAACTCATGATTGTGTCAAATCAATGCAATGTTCAGTCTATACAGTCCTGTGTCTGAGTAGGGATGGATTTTAACACCCATGATAGTTACAGTTCATAAGTACTTCATTTACAATTAGAGCAGGATATCATAATTGTGTTGGCAAAGTAGCTTCTAGGGTTTTTTTTATGGGTAAGTATTTTGATGTAATTATGTAGTCTTAAATAATATAAAAATATAAAATAGACCGGATGGTTTATAGGGACAGCACAGTGGTTAGCAGTGTCACTGTCAAGGTTCCGTGTTTGAACCTGCTGGCCAGATGGGGTCTTTATTTGAGGAGAGTCTTTATATGGGTTTCCTCCAGGTGCTTTGGTTTCTTACCACAGTCCAAAGACATGCAGATTAGGTCAACTGGCTTCACTAAATTGCTCATAGATGTGAATGTGAGTCTGAATAGCTGTTTGTCTCTGTGTTAGCCCTGTGATACATGGGTATACACCCAGAGAGTGCCCCACCTCATGCCTGAAGTCGGCTGGGTTTGTCTTTAACTTCCCCACGACCCTGACAGATAAGCAGTATAGATAATGAATGAATGGTTGGAAGGATGGGTGAATGGTTTATTACACATAGTTGATGCAAGTTTGCTATTCCAGCCGTACAAAGGGTGATTTTACATACTAGAAAGCTATCATACATATGTTTAAGAAATGCATAAGCTTATTTACATGAGGCTATGACTGATGTCATGTTCTGTTTGCTTTACATTGGTCAGTGTTGTCATGATCCACATTACAATGACTGTACAGGTCTTGTGCGTTCATGTTTATTAGGTGTAAACAATTTCAAAAATGGATGCATAATATTCATATATATATATATATATATATATACATACACAATTTCTGCCATTTTTGTTTGGAGAGACACTTTCTAAAAGCATGAATGGCTGCATTTTTTTTAATACTTCTTTTCTTTTCTAAAACATCTTGTGCTGCTAGGGAAACCGTGGCTCCAAGGACATGATTAATACATACCGTTTGATTGGTCTGTTTCATAAACCTATTTATAATGGTGTGCTAAGCACACCACCAAAAAAACCCCTAATGGATTTGATTCCCACTAACATGCTACACATCAGCCATCTGTTTGCATTTTGGTCCATTAACATGATCTAACAAAATGTCATGGTTAATTTACCCAAAGGCCAGCTCCTTGTGGTGCATTTTAGACAAAATCCAGTAAATGTCTTCGTTACATTGCAACTTTCATATTCTGCAGCTCTCTCATACTCTGATATAAATACATGATGTGCAGTGTTAGGTTTTTCTTTAAGTAAGTCTGATTTTGATACATAAACAAGTGAATAGAAATGAGAAGAAATGGTTGTTGCACCCTTAAATCTTTTCATTGTGTGAAGGTAGTGTTCTCAGTCTCAGTTCTCAGTTTTGCAGGCTTTTATTTGAATCTCCACTAATTTGCAGTTATGAAAGAGATTATTTGCACTGCATGGGTTAGAGTTCTCCTTCTATAGACAGACAGCACTAGACAAAACCATTCAATCATATCTTAATATATATGCATAATTTATTTGTTAATCTACATTCCTAATTGTAATATTGACTAATACACTGCCTGCATTGCTGGTTGCAAATATGATGTTCTGTTTTTTTGTCTCCTTGGATATAGACCATTTACCAGCTTTTTGTCATTTTTCCCAACAGACGTGAAAGCATCATCATCAAGCACAGGAGAATACATGCTGTAGTGGCCTAACATAATTTGGACTACAGATAGATTACATGCACCATTCTCTTTAGCTTTGTCAAAACCAGATATCAAAGTGCATCATGGATTTTGTAATGAAGCAAGCACTGGGAGGTAAATAACATTTTTAACCACTAATATTTTTTTCTTGGATATTGCCAATAAAAATGCAGTGTTGTAATCTTCACAACATGTTTTTTTTTTTTACAGTCAATGAAAGAGGTGTTTGTGTTTACATTCAGGCAACAAGCTATTCTCAGATCATGCTTAAGAAACGGCCATTAGAATTAGTAGAATGACAGTTTATTGGTTCTCATTTTACATAAGTGTGCATTTGTTTTCATTTGGCTATGGTTTAAACAGAGCATGATTTTAGTCATTTCTTTATATGAGATATAGATTTTCTAATTTAAGAGGACTGGTTTTGTTTAAAGGTCGACTCCTCAAATCAATTCCTTGCATTGGTTTCATCAGCTAAATGACTATAGATTATGTATTTCCCAATTGCCTTAGATGGGCCCAGATGTGTCAGGCACTTGAGAGCCATTGTGATCAGATGATGACCTTTTAGGTATTATGTCTCAAAAGCAAATGCTCTAAGCTTGAATTAAGGCCTTGAATATTTTTTTATCTGCCAATATTTTAACTCTACAATTGGCAATTGTTCCCCTAAATTTGTTTTGACTAACTACCGTGTGACTGCTGCTGGATTTTGGCTTACAACTCATTGCAGTTAGATTCAGATCAAAGCAGTGGCTCTTGCTGTTGCTTTTATTGTAGGAATAGGGCCATAATTTTGTTAAAAGGTAAACTTTTACTGCAAATGCAGGGCTTTGCCCTGTCTTGTAGTAAATGGTAATGAGAAACAAATAAAAATGTTTTTCAGTAGAGATGATGTTATTTAGGTAGTATATTTACAGTTATTATTACTCTTAATTATTCAGAATGAGGTAAAAAAAAAAAAAGTTAAACGTCTAAAAATGTACAGTGCATTTTTCAAGGCTAAAGTAAATGCATGTAAAAGATACGTATGCTTACAGTTTATCACATAATATGACTACAACCAGACACATCTCACAACTTCCACCAGTTTGTACACACGCAAAATCTGTAGCTTTCTCACCATGTTTGATGTTTCTGTTTCTTTGAGCTAATCTGTGTTCAGTTCTGTAGTAATAGTAGCAGGACATGATTTTTCCATGAAGGTCATCTATTATTCAGAACACTTCTACTCATCAAACTTCCACATCCTGTACAAATTATTCAGGAGTATATAGCATTTCAGGGACTTCCTTAAACCCCAGTCCATACACCTTTACTTGTCATGACACAGACCTGAATTTGGCAGTGTGAGTTCTTTCATTATTGAAACATTTTTAAGATAGTTTAGACAAAACATTTTAAGCTTGCATTGAGCATCAGTATAGTTTGCACCAAAACATCAGAAGTTGAATTTTAAATACTCTTCACATGATGTGTTCTTGTTCTAAAGCACAACTGACTCTGATAAGAGTATATATTCAGAAATAAGCTGATGTCATTTAAACATCCAGTTAACTGACAGATAAAAATGACCCCAATGACAATGACAGATAAAATAAGCATTTCAGTAAGAATTCTTTACAATTTAAAAAAAACAAGGATTTTTTTATAGACACATGGGCACAGTGATGGTTGTAAGTGATCCATTGTATTACTCTGTTTCTTACTTACCCTAATATATATATCCTAATATAAAATATCCTAATAATATGCTCAGTTGATGATTTTCATATAATCAAGAACAAGAGTTTATCTCTGATATATGAATTTCCAACCAATGCTGTGTGATAAATCATCAGATTTGGTTGCCCACCCATCCTCCATCCTCACAGTCTTTCATTGATTCAGTGCTTTGATGTAAAGCCATCAGGATCTAAAAGAAAAGGAGCTCTTGTCTTTTGTAATGGTAACAACACTCTGTGTGGCATGACTACATTAAATTGCCTACATATTTCCTGTGTGCTTAGTAGAAGAGCTATTGTATTTGCTTGGTAGAAGAAACTTCTTATAGTTATAATATGAAAAGTGACAAAGCTTTTACCTGAAATGGATGGTTGTTATTGAACTATTGCCGCAAATTAAAAACAGATTCAGTAGTAAACCTCATCTGTGGACATTTATAGAGGTCAAACATGTGTATTCCATTCTGTTGCACCATTTAATTGTGAATAAAACAGCAATGACCTTGAGTAGGAATGTGGAATGTCAAAACGATCGTGCATTCACATTCAGTTAGCCAAAAGGTGACCACTGGGGTGGAAAGTCAATTACCTTTTTGTCATTATCTGTGTGTGTGTCTGTGTGTGTGTGTGTGTGTGTGTGTGTGTGTGGGTGGGTGGGTGGGTGGAGATGGAGGTGCATGGAGGAGGTGGGGAGTGGGAGTGTGCAGTCCAGTTCCTGAAATTAAGACTGACCTTTTACTGTCTACACTCTAGAGACTGTACACGTAGCTAGACCATGGCTGAACGCTAATCTGTCAGCCCAAGGTGTCCTAATCACATACACGTTTGCCAATTAAATCCTCCACTGGTAGTCCTTTTGCTGGCGAATGCCCTGGGAGGCCTGTGGACATAATTAATGGCAAGAGAGGACTGTGCATTATCATTTAGAGTTGATTTGAAATGGGTTTTTTCAGATAGCATACAGTGAGTATTCAGATTTCAACCGAATAGTCGCTCCTGTTGCTTATAGAAATACGAGATATGCATTGATTTAACAGATGAAGTCAATGAGCGCGAGAAGCACTTAATTAGATTCTGTCACACTCTACCTTTG
Source organism: Notoglanidium macrostoma (assembly GCA_030068235.1). NCBI lineage: Eukaryota > Metazoa > Chordata > Actinopteri > Siluriformes > Auchenoglanididae > Notoglanidium > Notoglanidium macrostoma. The sequence goes on from JAQQZR010000002.1 coordinate 17,415,240, forward strand.
CTGATTAGTTTCACTTGGATTCACACAAAACAGATATTCAGGTTCTGTGCCTTATGTAAAGTAATGACACAGGTTTATACAGAATATATATGTCCTTTATCTTGTAACTGTAGGAGTTCAGAGTGCTTTCTCTCAATAGTATCCATGAAACTGAGGGAAATGTTAATATGTGATGTAATGTATTGCAGCTGAATAATACATCAGCTAATACAATTAACATCACTCAAATGTTCCTAATGGCTGTTCTGCAGTTTTCCAGATAAATCACTCACACTGTGACAGAGAGCCACATTAGCCACATTAATAATTAAAGCAAATGTCAAGTGTCTTGTCAGAAGTATTACAGTATGTTGCACATTTGTTGCAGTATGCTATTAGGTCATGGAGCATTTGTGAAGTATATTTGGTGTAATTTTAATGTTTAATGAGTGTCAGTAGGCTAATATGTATGATTGCCAGTAACTGTAAATATAATTACTTATTATTTATTATTATTTATTATCATCATTATTTATTATTGATCATCAAAACATTTTTCTAGAGCTTTGTCCAAACAGCACAGAATTCAGTGACATGAGGCTTAATGAATAACTGAGTTACTAAAGTACACTCTAACCAAATATCTTCGAGAGAGAGAGAGAGAGAGAGAGAGAGAGAGAGAGAGAGACAGAGAGAGAGAGAGAGAGAGAGAGAGAGAGAGAGAG
>JAQQZR010000002.1:17416043-17426067 GCA_030068235.1 Notoglanidium macrostoma
GAGAGAGAGAGACAGAGAGAGAGAGAGAGAGAGAGAGAGAGAGAGAGAGAGAGAGAGAGAGAGAGAGAGAGAGAGAGGAAATACGCAGTGGCTGGTTCTAAAAGGGCTATCTCTCAAATGCAGACTTAGACAAGTGAAACAGATGGCTATGAGGGAGGAGAAGCATGTATCCCTCCAGTGGCCCTGTTTGGCTTCTTTATTTTGGCTCAGAAATATCCATTTAGCCAGCGTGTCACACTGAGAACACCCCAGCATCACATACACTGAAGCAGCCTTTTCACAGGCAAGCAGAGGACACTTAAAATAATGTGATCAAACAGAAAATATGTCTTGTAAAGCTTTCAGGGAAGGCTTTCTTTGGTTATGCTGAGAATTTATTTTGCTATACTCTGTTGGGTTTATTTATTTATTTATTTATTTATTTATTTATGAAAAAAATTTCTAAGCACTCTATACTGGTAACTGGGTTTATAGCATCTGTCTACATATAGTACTGTGCAATAGTCTTGAGCCACCCCTCACCCCTCATTTCTTTAAATTTTGCTAGGAAAATGAGACAACAGGTACAGTGATCTATTGCAATATCTGCAAACACACATGCAACTACAGTATATAACACAAAGAGAGTTTGTAAAATTCTAATGAGCTTTAAAGTCAGTATTTGGTATGACCAACATTATTCTTCAACACAGCCTGAATCTTCTTAGCAAGCTTTCTTGTAATTTCTTTAAGTAGTCTTCAGGAATAGTTCTCCAGGCTTCTTGAAGGACATTCCAAAGCTCTTCTTTGGATGTTGGCTGCCTTTTGTTCCATTCTCGGTCGAGAGATCCAGGCTTTGGGGAGGCCAATTCATGCCTGATAGTGTTCCATTTTTTTTCTATTGAGGTAAGCAGGAAGCCTGGAGAACTATTCCACAAGACTACATTAAAAATACAAGAAAGTCTGGCTCTTTGGAAGCAGAATATGAAGAAACAAGGGGTGGCTCAAGCACAGTATTTGTCCTTTAAGGTAATTGTAAAGAAGGCAGTTTGTACATGTACAATACACAACTTTTCAAGCCCTTAACACCTGACATACATTACTTACAATTGTGACTATGTTTCTGTTAGATTCACTGTAGGCACTGAGTAATTACTGAGTAGTTACTATATAATATGCTTTTAGATTATTACCTGAGTAATTAGACAGGCATGTAAGGGGTTAACAAAAATAACCAGCATAGGTGTAGGAGTAATCATGTATCAGGATCAGCACTTCACTGATCTACCATCTACCATATAAATTGTTTATTTTGCAAAAGAAATTTACATTAAAAAAACTATTTAAAACCACTAATAACACAGATTCTGGCTGCCCTCATCAGGGGCCACCAAAGACATGGGGAAAATGTTAGGTGGAGAAGAAGAAAAAGACCCAGATGCCCAAAAGAAAGAAGAGGAGAGACAGGAGGCACTGCGGCAACAAGAGGAGGAGAGGAAGGCTAAACATGCCCGGATGGAAGCAGAGAGAGAAAAGGTCAGACAGAGCATCAGAGATAAGGTGAGCTCCCTGTTTTCTCCAAATACCTGTGGAACCTGATCCAACACCATGGACTCAGGATTCACTAATTGTGTTACAGAGTTAATTTCAAAACTGAGCCAACTGTTAGTCCAACTGTAACTGTAAAGCCAAAACAGTACTATGTCTGTTGAAAGTATTGTGTTATGAGCATCATAGTCTTTATGATTACTGCAGCAGATACATTTATATTATATCTCTTTTAATAAATCAGTAGCAAATTATGTTACGTTTCTAAAATATTGTGCTCTGACTGTGCAGGGTGCATTTAATGTAGATTAGAATTAGTAGAGTATGTGCCCCTTGAGAGGATACACAGCTTCTGGCAATTTGTAGACAGTAGATCTTTTTATCCAAAGCAGCTCACGATTGAGGCAGAATAAAATCCAAGCATATAATTGAGATGTTGAGGGTTAAGAACCTTCCTCAAGGATTCGTCTGTGGCACGCTGCCATGTTGGGAATGACTGTGACTCAGAACAATAGAAACGCACCTGTTATTCTGTCTGTTTCTTTCCATGTGCAGGCCTTTAACATAATTTCAAATTTGTTGGGTATTTTACACAATTTAATTTTTCCAGGAATATTTCAATCATAAAAATGTGCTGTTGGTCATTTATTAAAAAAAAGAACACTATGCTCTAATACACTTTAAAAGGCATTCAAAAAGCATTTATACAAACTAAACCCAGTTTTACTCCTTGAATACTTCATCTTGTTTGTGCTCTGAATCCTTTATGATTATATAGTACGGACTGAAAAAGAAGGAGGAGAAGGAGGCTGAGGAGAAAGCAGCCATGGAGCAAGCCTGTGAAGGTTCACTAACTCGCCCAAAAAAGGCCATTCCAGCAGGGTGTGGGGACGATGACGATGATGATGAGGAGAGCATTTTAGACACTGTTCTGAAATTCTTGCCAGGACCTCTTCAGGACATGTTTAAAAAGTAATGGACATGAGACTGTATGTGGGGCTGCTGGGAGGTTTACTTTTGTGGGAAGAGATGTAGTTTGAGACAGGGATAGTGGGAACTTGCCAAACTGTGGAAGGCTTTTCACTGCCTCAACAAAGTCGTAGTTGTTATTTTTACTGGTAAAAACAATCTATTCCCCTACAAAGTTGGTCTTGTCACTGCCATTCAGGTTCAAATTGTTTATATGTTATAGATTTTTTCTATTGGTTAACTTATATGCACAACCATGGCCTCATACTCTGCAAATTGTGGGCCATCGGGAATCATTACAAAGGAAATAACAGGAATACATTCCATGCAGTTGACACTAGCGAACTCTGGCACTGGGATGAGGTGTGTATGTGTGTGTAGCTAGATCCCCCTCCCCTTTCCCCCACGCACACAATACTTAGTAAAAGCTGAGAGGGCAATTTAAAAAAAAACTGCAATTAAAGCATGATGCCTTCCGATGACTTTCTACACATTTTGGTTGAAGATTTTTTGTTGTTGTTCTTATAAAGAATGGACTGAAAAGGTTTTCTTTCTCTGGAATGACAGGACTCAAATCATTAAGGACAAAATGTTACAAGTGATCAATTATTTAAGTTCGGTATTGCCATACCTAAGAGAGAACATGATTTTGTCTATAATGCCATTCTAGACAACCTGAAAGCTCAATATGTAGTTGTCATTTTTTGGTTACTCTTTTTTAAAGAGTTGTCTTTTAATGTATGAGAGAAAGTATAGTCATTGTTCAATGTTTGAAAGAGAAGTAATATGCACATTAGCCGTGCCAGCGTGAGTTTAGAAAAGGAAAGCATGTATAGGTTTGCACTGAGTAAAAAATAAAATCAAAACACTGCCACGTTTTAGCCAACCAGTTATTTCAGTGACCAAATCTTTTCTATGAAAGAAAACCTGTTGCATAAAATGATAATGCATAAACATATTCTGCTTGTATTTGTAATCCAGCCTGGAAAAGCAAGGTGCTGATGGGAGCTAGAGTTTCCGAAAAAAAGTTTTCAACTTATTTATTAAAGTATTAATTTTGCCCCAAAAGACAATCAAATGCAATCATTTTAGTGAAGTAAAACCACATAAATTAAATCTTCAAGTATGAAATTGGCCTGCTAATTAATGGGTATTCATTCCGGGGTGGGAAAAAAAAAGGTTTTCATTCAAGCTTTTAACTAAACTAAGGCGTCTAGGAAAATGTTCTGATTTGCATTCAAAATCAATGGACCAAAGATAGAATAATAAAATCTATTATCTGTAAACGATCCAGGTCTAGCAAGGTCTGGTTTTCAAATTTGGCCTCCAAATAAGAAGAAGAATCAATGAAGAAAGTCAATGGAAATTAAATATAATTTTACAGTCTAGCTCCCTGACAACTATACTAATACTGCCAAGATCTTATGCTACGTAATCTAGATTTCCACATCCATAGATAGATAGGTATCTATCTATTTATCTATAGCTATAGTCATCTCATAGCTATAACCAATCTATCCAACAAGAATGTTTTTAAACATTTTAACCACTGTGTAATTTTTAACATAAGATATAACTGCATTAAGAAGATGCCAAAAAGTCTTTGGTAAAAGACTTAATGGATTAACTGGCATAATTTTGAACAAAAAGTAAAACATTTTGTTTTCATTTCATACTGTTTAGAACTTTTATTAGGAGACATATTGAGGGGGTGTATATACACATGTACTCATCTACTATTGAAAAAGGAAAAAAAATACTCATCAGGTCAAAGCCTGGGCTGAGCAATGCATAAAGGATAATATATTCAAACCTTTAAACTATTGTCAGTAAGGCAAGGATGGTAGTTATAGTTAGCTGAAGATTTCCTGAGCGTATTTAAACCCAATTTACAAAACTCATTAAATTGGCATATTTGCTTCAAAACATATTAGAAGTAAACATTGACAGTAGATTTAGGTCAAATCCAGCAGGTGAGTTTTCTGTTTTGAACTGATAGAAAGGTAGGGTGAACTTTTTTTTTTCTAGTGCCGAGCGTTTTTTCACTAGTTAAAGCCATATTGTTTAGACTGCAATAATTATTGAAAATAATATGTAGGAAAACAATTTTCAGTCATGCATTCATTTCCTGTAAAAATGTAGAAGTTTGTGGATACGTTGTGTATCCACTGATCTTATGTGTAATCTCTGACATCATGTATGTGAAACTGTGTATATACCTAGGTATATATGCAAACATTTCTAAAATGATAACATACTAAAAGCCATTGTTAATGTCTACTGTACGTACTTCGAGTTCTCTATGTGAATGTGTATATGTGTCTGTGCTCGTCTGTAATGTTTGACATGTTGTTAGTTCATGTACTGTTGATGCTGTGGGTGTTTCATAATTGAATGTGCACAAGTCTCAATGTCTCAGAGACAGCACTATGTCTGACTTGCATGCTGTCTGATACCAAAACACTAGGTTCAGTGCTGTTTATGTATAAATGTCCCTGCAACAGAAGCTGCTCCTTAGATTGAAACATAATCTTGTTCTTCTTTCAGAAAAGAAATTAATCCTGCGTTAAGTCAGTGTATGATATTTACAGTGGTTCATGTCCGTTTACCTCTGTACGTGGTCCAGAGTGAAATATACTTCTTTTCTTAACTATACACTCTTAAAAAAAATAGTACTACCTTTTGAAAAGTAGTATTGTACCTGTAGAACTGTACTTTTCCTTGTCGATGGGGTAGTACTCTCATGTCTCCTGTACCTTTAATATGCATCTTTCACCTGGAAATGTGGATATATTGTATCTATAATTATGATTTAAGCTACATAAATGGAGCATAATTAGTTTTTATAGAAAAGCTTTTAAGGAACATTATATGCAGCTTTCTAGGTAATAGATACGCACTAATGGTACAAAAAGTGTACCCTTGTGTGTACAATCTCAGCAACAGTGTACAGTTTAGTACTCTTTTTTCTAAAAGTGTATGACATTACAAACTACATATGATTTTAACAAATTATTGTTTATAAATTATTCTGAAGATTGTTTCACTCACCACAGACTGAATGCATCTGGCACATTTGTAATACATAATTGCAACTGGCATTTTTCTATAGAAAACATTGCATTCTAAACAACTGGATAAAAGGGCTGGATATGTAAATTTTAGATATCTCGAATAGAATTTGATCTTCTTCTGTTAACAATGTTGGAACTTATGGCTTGTTTAATTTGTGGTAGAGAATTTTTTTTTTTTTTTTATCATTTTTGCTTCATCATTTCATATCTGAGGTAGACAGTAACTTAATATCACATGAGCTTTCACTTCACGTTTAAGCCTTACCATGCTTACTAAGTGTGATATGTGGAAATGATACGTGTGCATGTCTGTTGGCTCTCGTCTATGTCCAAGGCAAACTGCATAGAAACTACCTGTGCTAAGGGCTATCAATACCACACTTAGAGACATGTTCCTCTTTCATGTGTTTGCTGCCACTTCAGCAAACGAATTCATTTTAAAGAGGAAAATTAGACTGCATTTACAGGAGGGTTGAAACATTTGTCTCAGTTTCCTGACTCTGCATTCTGACACTTTTATTTAGTCCATTAATATATTTTGTTGTGTATGAAAGAAAGTAGATGAAAATTTCAAAAGAATAAAAAAAAATAACCTTTGGGTGAATGTTATTTAAATTACTTTATTTCTGGTAGAACTAGAAGCTCAGAAAACAATACATTACAGAATTGGTTCAAGTGGGATTAATAAGATGATTCAACTTTTGGCTATAACAGGTCTTTTCTAGCTGCTTTTCATAATACTTGCTTAAAAGAATAGGACTATAAATCATAAACTTGATCATTATTACAACATTATCTTATACACATATTTGTATTGCTAATGGTTTTTCTGAGTTAATGAGTGAATATAAATTCCTATGTTAAATAATTTAATCAGTTTCTGTTGCCAGGGACAAAAAAAACTTCAATCAGGGGAATAATATTATTTCTCAAATTCTGTTGCTACATACTGTCTTTCTTATAAAAAAGTACATTTTTCACATAGAGTGTATCTAAAGCTTGGAATGTTCTTTCTGGAAAAAGCAATTATACAAAATATAACTGAACATGTGACATGTGAATAGACTACATGTATTAATGTTTACTGCTTGATGATTTAGTCTTGCACTTACTGCTGGGGTTAGTAATCTAATCTATAATATAGCTAAACTTTCAACTTTATCATGTCAAATACGTTTTTTTACTGTACCTTCTCTTAAAATGTTGTGCATTTGTAAAAAGAATAATGCATTTTTCTTTCTAGAAATTCTCTCTCGCATGTAAAAAAATTTTTATCCGCATTAACACTGCCACCTTAAAACGTTTACAATGTAGGGATACTGACAGCAACTGCTGTACACAAAAGCATTACAATTATTGTAGCCAACAGCTAAGTACAAAACTGCTAAAACGACAGTGTAAAGCAGTATTCCTAGATGTTCCTTTTAAAACAAGATGATAAAGTCTAATAACTGTAACAATGTTTCTTTCTTTCCTTTATTTATGCTGAATCACTTCTTGGTGTGCTACTGTATATTATTTTTCTATTGTACAAGATAATGATAAAGTTGAAAGGTACTGATTTACAAATTAAAGAAGGAAAAAATGTCATTTTTTATGCAGGGTGTGTGTGTTGGGAATGTATAGTGTGATCTCAGATGGAATATTTATTTGATTGCATGTCACTTAGTACACGTCTGTCAAACCACATCACTGTAAAATTGTCATTAACAAAATTTAAAAGTTGAGCTTAGCCTTTTTGGAAAGATCATACACAAATAAAATTGATTTTTAAAAACACTTTCTGTGTTGAACATTTGTTAAAATTGTCTTACTTTGAATAATTTATACTTTTTTTTTTAACTTGGTCTTACTATGCATTATAACCTCAGAACTAAAATGTATTATAATGAAAAACTCAGCTTCCATTTTTAGAGCAGAATCCAGAATATTTGTTGTTTGTTTGTTTATCTGCACAGGATACATTATTCACATGTATTATCAGATCATGATCTTTAACGGAAGTGGCTAAAAAATGAACAGCAACAGTGTTTATTAGTGAAGACAAATGTAATTAAATGATCTAGGGTTTGGGGGAAAAACCTTTACAAATCAACAGCTTTCTAGACAGAAATCATGGACAGAAATTGCATATCATAAGTGGATGGTTTCAAACCTAGCTTGTAAAGAAAAAAAACAGCTTGTTAAATATGAAGATAACTCAATAAAGCTAAAAAAAAAACACTAACAGTCTGTTTGAAGGCAACAAAGGAAAGAAAATGAATGCAGAAAAATATTAATAAGCAGGTGAGTGACATTTTTTATTAGCAACAATTGATATAACAAGGGAGCAACTGTTTTTGTCAAAAGACTGTATAACCAGTTGATGTACATTGTGATAGAATTTTTTTAAAGAGTCTATATTTAAAATTCCATGAGAAAATAGGAAATACATTTTATATTTCCTCTGTATATCTTAAGAGGCCTGCTAAACTATTGATTTTTCAATACATAACAAATTTATTTTCTACATGTTGGTTTTCAGTTCTGGATCCTAACTTGCCAGTCTGTAAGTGGATTTAAAGCTCATCTTGTAGCTGACTGGTGCCTGGAAGAGACGTAATTTAAAACACTCCATACCGTGTCTTCCTCTATCCAGAGATTCCATTTAGATTAGCAACATCAGACCTTTATGAATTCTGTTATGGGTATTCAGGCTGTTCTAATCTCATTTTACTTGTATATGAGACCAGGCCTTACCAGTGATCAGATTTCATCACTAAAAAGGACGGCTTGTTTTGGTGATGCAGAACGTTTGGTAGGAAGTGAGAGAAATAGACAGAAGTATTTATGTACAGCACCAAGTTTGACGGTATTCTCCTATTCTTTTTCCATTTCCAATGAACAATTTCATCCCTCCGTAAGAGATGACGAGGCAAAGGTGTTCAAAAGAAATCAAGTCAATCCTGTACAGCCTTTTGCCATTTAGGGATTCAGAAATGACTGTTTTTGTCTGGTCTATTTGTCCATGAGACACAGTACACACACATACACGTACACACAACAAACCAGTTGGACAGGCTGCCTTTCATGATGACCCTGACAGAAACATTTACATCAGATATGGAATCACACTGAGATGCCTACAGATTGTACGAAAAATAATGAAATAGCCCTGCAATATGATATCACTTACAAAGCATGCCAGTCCCCAATGCATAACCACAGCATCAACCTGGAGCTGACAGAGGGGAAACAGAGGATGTCAAATAGAGAACATTTTGTATTGAGCCTCGGTCTATGGTTACACTCAAATGCCCTTGAATTTCTCCTAGACATTTTCTTCTGTTTCCTCCACAATTTCACACTGACAGGTTCTAAGTACTGGGCTATATTTACATCCATTTCTCTAGGAGGTATTTCCTTCTCGGTTTCTTGTTCTGCCATACTTGCACACTGGCAAGCTCTAAGCAGTGGTCTATATTGCATCCATAAAATCCTTGGAATTTAGTGTAGGGTTATTTTATTTTCTCGGCTTACCGTTATCTCCTTTTAAAATGTCGCTGAGCACATTGTTCACGGTATAATATAAGCCTTCTGTATAACACAAATGAGATATATTCAAGATCTCAACCTCACATTATAGTCAGCAATAAATATGAAGTTAACCAGGCAGGAAGAACAAAAAAAGGCAAATTTTCAACACTCCTATGCTCACCTGGACAAGAGAAGAGATATGGCTCTGGCTAAATTAAGCATAATTAAGGTGTATTCAGAAGGTGCTTATAGCTCTGTGCAATGTGTAGGAAGTGAAGTAGTGAGATATCCTGAAGCCTGCAGAGCTGAGTCACTGGAGAATGGGGTGAGGACAGCTGCCACCAGCTCGCATGGACACACAGCGCTCATGATCGGAAAGTCTGTCACCGCTGAAGAAGATTAACTACACGCCTGTATATAATCTCACTTTATGCCTCATTCCCCAGTGACTGGAGACACTAAGTCTACAGGCAACCGGTGTTTACTTAATCAATGGTAACCCTCTACTGCACTCTTATTTAATGCATGGCACAACTTGAGCACAGTGACTGTTGACCTCAGCATGTAATAAGAGGCAATGAGTAGAGGAGAAGCCACATTGCAGCAGCAGCAGTTTCCTAGTACCAGATAAGTGGCACAGCTGCCAAATGACTTCTGCTTTCCCAGCAGGCCTAAACCATCCATTCAAACTCATATGTCCAACACCCAAATAATTATGATGGTCAATTAGCAGCCCATGTGACAACACATTTTGTAATATATCTGAGTGCACCTTATGTGATATGGACTTGAGCACAACACATACACTACCACTCAGAAGTTTGGACACACCTACTCTTTTTCATAGGTTTTTCTTTATTATTTTTTTGCTTTCTACGTTGTAAAACATTACCGAATACATCAAAACTATGAAGCAACACGTATGGCATATACTGAAT